>JABFTP020000144.1:117321099-118521099 GCA_013387265.2 Cryptolaemus montrouzieri | reverse complement strand
AAGATGAAGTGGTTGATGGAGAAGATGCAAGTATTGATTTCATTTCGAGCAGGAAATTTTGTATAGCGTTCAGTATTCTCAAAAAAAATGGGAATATCCAAGTCTTCGCACAGCCAGAAGATTTTCATCGTCTACTCGAATTTCGTTTCCGCAAGAATCTGAAGAAAATCCGCAGTTTTTCCATGAAATAATATGGACTATATATATATATATATATATATATATATATATATATATATATATATATATATATATATATATATATATATATATATATATATATATATATATATATATATATATATATATATAAGTTTACTTCAGCGGTGATGGAATATTCAATGGTCAAAATGAATATTGGTGGTCGGATGTCAACCCACATCGCTATATTAATATTCAACGTTAAGGCCGATATGTATTCAAAATTTTCATACGGTATGGTCGCTTCGTTATTACAAACGATATCATATTCATAAATTAGTTGTACTTTGATGAAAAAACATCGAATAATTAATTTGAAAGTCATTGCAAGACTTAATTTACAAACTGTCATAATCAGAGCACAGAACTCGTAAATGGACATGGAGTTTCTAGATAAAATTAGAGAAATTTAAACAATTCTCGGTTTTTCGTCCTGGAAGAAAAAATTCAGTGCATATATCATACATTCTTGGAAAGAGGAAAAACTTTATTAAACGAAATCAACGTTACCTATGGTTCATATTTAAAAAAACGCAATACAAAAAAAACAAAAAAGGAAATTCAGTACATAGTTTGATTCCTCGTAAAAAAGTGCCTGAAGTATGTCAAAACCATTTTTACGTAAATTCAAAAACAACCAAGATATAGCATTTTTCCGATTCCCAAAATTTGTGAATAATACGAGAACGGAAAACGCTAGCTTCAATCTGTTTGTGGCAATGAATTCCTCCAGCAAAAAGAATACGTAGAAGGCGGAGTCATCTTTCTCTATTCAAAATATGTCACATAGCTGCAGTACTGAAACGTCGAAATCTGTGCATCTTGTACACTTGTGGAAGTGGAACTTCTTGAAATATCAGAGATTTTCTATGAGAGATAGGATAACTGAAGTGTGACCATGTCGGTAGTATCTCCATTGTGGTCGCACCTCCAAACCAGGTTACGTACACAGAAGTTAAGAGATTCGTTTTCGTGTCTTTGCTACAAACTCAGATGTGCGCATATTTATGATCAAGATACTTACTGCACCTGCACTGCTTGTTTCATGAGGTGGTACATATATACTCATCAAGAGAAAGTTATGCTTGTTAGCAAGAATTGGATTATTTTACATGTAGTAAAACGTGTTGAATACATAACAGTAGTGTAGAAATTTAACTTGGGATTATCGATTTCAAATGAAATATTCATTGGAATCAGTATTTCCTTCAACGAACATGGCAACAATTCAAAAGAATCATATTTTTTACAGTGCAAATATTCCAAAATAAAGGATAGGTACATTACATTTTCGTATCTATCTATAATGCTCGTATTATGTAAGCTTATATAATAGTAATCATTTATCACAAATTTTGATCCCATTATCTTAGATGACTATCTTTTATATATGTGTATCCATATAAGTAACCTCATTGTGAATGAGTCTATCATTTGCTAAACTAGTATAAGAGGGTAATCCCCCATTTGCAACATTCTTAACCATTTTCTTTGCTTCACGTCCATTAGCCATATGTCCATTAGTCATGTGATGCATGCCATTAGCAACGCCATTCGCCACACCATTTGAAACATGACCATTTGAAATTCCATTAGGAACTGCCTTATGAATACCATTTCCTACTCTTTGACTTATTGTTTCTAGAGGTTCTCTTTCTAGGTCTTCAACCTCTGTTGCGTGTGATGCGTGGCCATTTGGTACAAAACCGTTTTGTACAGGAATTGCATTTCCGTTTAGGTGGTGTTGGGAATGGTTTTCTTGCGGTTGTGGTACTTGATTATTTTTTATGTACGCCACAAGATCTCGAATTACATTTTTGAAGTCCTCTTGCACAGCGGGAGTATCGGTATCTCCATCCACCTATAACAGCACATAATGAATTTTAAGGATAATATTGATATTTGAATGAAGTAGCCATTTTCGTGATATCAAAGGTTAGCTTCACATAATATTAATGTAAATAGTGCACTAAATTGTAGTAATGGGAGATGTCTTTTTAGTTCTGCATATAAAATCGGAAGAAACAGTAGATCTATTTCAAAGACTCAATGTTTTTCGCATGATGGAACATTTAGTTAAACTAGCTAAGGAAGCAGATATTTATAAGTTGTTGACTGGATCTTTTAATGACTTGAACCTTTGATTGCTTAACGTATCCTTCATGTTCTGAGGTGAAAAAAATCGTTTGGACTCCATGCAGGATGGTCTAGTAATTACTAGCGATTAGTTTCTCGAATCTAAGAAATTCTAGTGCACCTGTCTCTGAGTTTTGGGTAAGGGGTTTGCCAGAGAGAATCGGACAATTTTTTTCCTGTATTTTAGAGCTAGACTCATTCGAAAATGAGCAATATTACAAAATCGCTGGAATGTTTTTTTTCACTAAAAAATTCGAATGAGGCATTCAGTCAATAATTCAGTCTTTTCCGAACAATTTGACATATTTCAAGAATTGGTAAAAAAGTAGCGTGAAGAATTTTTTTCATTCTGATTTTCAGCTAAAATCAAAATATTTTTTCACCTCATGGCGTTGGCATTCCTGAAGTTGTTGTGTTCTTCATAGATGTTCTTAGAAGACAAAGTACCATATTTTACTAAAACTAACCTAAAATTTTAGTTCCGTTCGAATTCAAAATTTTTCGAGGTCGTAATGAATCAACTGCGTAATTCAATCACTAGATTGAACCTTTCCCAATATTTTGAGGGGTCGAACTCGAATATTGATTTAGAATTATGCCAATTGTCGTCAATAATGTTTCTCTTTTCCACCATCATATCCACCTCCCATTGTGAACATAGATTGCATGTATTAACTCTATGATAAACAAAAATTAATGAAACCTGGTTTGAACTCGAATTTTATCTTGGTGTTGTTTGTTTTTGACGTCAACAATGGTTTTAACAAATGAGGATAAGCGTTTCATCGAATGTTTATTTGTGCGTGGCTATACTGTTAGCAAATATTACGCCAATTTCCATTCCCTAATTACAAAAGGAGTACAATCTATGATCTTGAGGAAAAATTTCGGACAACAGGGTCATTAGGACGAAGATCAGGATGACTGTTTCCCAAATATCTCAGAGATGCCAACTGTTAAAAACATCTGCAACAATAATAATACGACATGATTTTGTTTAACAAATTACATGAGTAAAAACATTCAGCAGGAAGAATAAAGTACTCAGAATAGAATATGATCTCTATTGGTATCCACAACCATCTGCACCCGTCTTCTCCAGCTCTCTATGGATCTCGAAATTACTTCTTGATCAAGATTGTTCCAACATTAATTTTTTGCCTCAGCTCCTCGCAATTATTGAAAATAATACAATTTTTATACGCAATTTCCTCCAAATGACCCCATAGAAAATAGTCACACGGATTAAGATCGGGACTATTTGGGGGCCATTGCTCTGGTTCGATGATATCGTCTACGCGTTGTCTAAGATAACCCATAGTATAGTGACTAGTAGGACATCTAGCTCCATCCTAAAATCAATTGAAATGGATTTTATTTCGATACATCTAATTTGGGACACCATGTACACTGTCGGCCAGTTGAGAGGCCAGTAGCGTTTTTTTGTGATATAGTACTGGTTGTTCATTTTTTTGACAAACGTTGCAGAAGAATATGGAAAAAGATGTAGAATTCCAAAGAAGATTTGAACTAATAAAAATCATCCAAAAAACTACTGAATTTCTCAACCGTTTCTGTACTTATTCTTGTCATACAAAAAACAGTAATCATTCATCTTCATGAAACTAAACTGAGAAGTTGACACCTCAATAGTTGGTAACATATGATCGAGAATTATGTGACAATAATTGTCCGAATCTAATTTTATGCCTTGTTCTATAAAAATGATATTTGATTCAAAGTTCCTCGAAATACCGACAGAAACCATTACATGCCTGAAAAATTTTCGTCTTTTCCTCTGCAAACAAATTAAAGGCACATTCCTCTTGATTTCATTTGTTGGAACACAAATTCTGTCATTCTGGCTGTTTTTTGGTGGGACAACACTGAAATTTTTTTTGTCTGTGAACCAGATATTTTAAATTGGTCTACGTGTTTTAAATCTATTTACTAAATTTCTCTTTGACAGCTTGATTCAATTGAAAATTATAGTGCCTCCGAAAATACATAAGACCATAATCGTGTCTTATTATTCTTCTCACAGAAGTTTTTGAGATTTGGCATCTCTGAGACATTTCGGAAACAGTCAAGTTGGTTCCTGGAGTTCAGATAGGGCTGAATGCTAATGCAGAAATTCACTGAATGTTATTCTGAAATTGTCATATGAGTTTGTAATACAAAAAATGTAGAGTTGATGCTTGAAACAGAATATGAAAACGGCGAGTACCTGTGTTCTAACACTTCTAGCTGCACCAGTGTCTGGTCCTCTCCTTAATGACCCTGTTGTCCGAAATTTTTCCTCAAGATCATAGATTGTACTTATTTTGTAATTAGGGGCTGGCAATTGGCGTAATATTTGCCTAGTACTATAGCCACGCACAAATAAACATTCAATGAAACGCTTATTCTCATTTTTTGAAACTATTGTTAACAATTTCAAACGTCAAAAACAAGGAACACCAAGATAAAATTCGAGTTCAAACCAGATGTCCTCTAAGGCTCGATGTCATTTCATTATTTTTTGTTTATCATATAGTTAATGCATGCAGTCTATGTTCAGAGGTTTCACAACGAAAGGTGCATATGATGGTGGAAAGAGAAACATTATTGACGACAATTGGCACAATTCTGAATCAATATTCGAGTTCGACCCCTCAAAATGATGGGAAAGGTTCAATCTAGTGATTGAATTACGCAGTTGATTCATCGCGACCGCAAAAACTGTTTTGATGCGCGGAGAAAATTGTTAATATTTGAGGAAGTCGGCCATTTTGAATTCGAACGGAAATCAAATTTTAGGTAAAAAATGGTTCTTTGTCTTCTCAGAACATCCATGAAAAACACAACAACTTCAGGAGTGCCAACGCCATGAGGTGAAAAAAATATTTCGATTTCAGCTGAAAATCAGAATGAAAGAAATTCTTCATGCTACTTTTTCACCAATGCTTTTAATTTTTTAAGATCAATATGTCAAATTGTTCGGAAAACTTTCCAGCGATCTTGAAATATTGCTCATTTTCGAATGAGTCAGCCATATTGGATTTCACTGGAATGTCACGAGATGTTAGCGAACTGCCTTCTATAGCTGCATGGATTGAATCTTATACCACATCTATGGATGCCCTTATCAGCGAGAAACCTATTGGTAAAATCCATTTTTCATGAATGATTATTCGATAAAGTATGAATTAAATAATAGTTCTTCTCTATGCAGTCAGCATTTAATATTGATTTTATGATAGAAATGAGTTACTTACAATTGTCAATCTTCCTATTTGGTCCATTGTTTTCAGCATTGGTAAAGAAGATTGCCTAAATATTTCTAATCTTCTCCTGAAAGCTGTTACACTATCGTCTAGACGTCCTCTACCTAATTGAAGTTTGCTGCAATCCAACAGAACAATCGTAGGTTTCTGCATAAACTGAAAGAAAAAATAAGAAAATTCTAACAAAACCTGACTTTTGTAACAAGACTGATAGAGACATTGGAATTTTGGATTCGCACACTTCATATAGGAAACTCTTTCGAAATTAGAATTGTGAGAAAAATAAAAATGAGTTGGGAACTAAAATGTTTGGCGTTGTATTACACTAGAAACACTGTATACATTACCAGGAGATGAAAGTTTACTAATTCGATTTCTACGTTGATCAAGACTATAGAATTCATTTTGAGAATGTGAAATTGATTGAAAACTCAAACGCACTGAACGTTTTCGAAAATTTTCATAAAATAAAATGCAAACATCTAATGAACAGGAACAACGGTCCGATTCCGTTCGGGGTACTCTACAGTTTGTTCAGCAATCATAACGATGGTAGATGGAATTTTTCAATAGTAAAGACAAAACTGATAGATTTGACAATACTGGAAATCACAAGTTGTTCTGTATGGATTGTGAAGGCATTTATATAGGTAAGACTGGTCGTTCATTCAAAACCAGGTACAAAGAACATCAATCAGATTACATTAACCAGAGAACCGACGAATCTACTTTCGCTTCACATTGTATCAAAAATGGCCATCATTTTCCATCAACTTCAAATTCTTCACAGATTACCTAAAGGACGAAAGCAAGAAATGTCCAATTTTCAAACTACAACAAACTACCCATAGAGATAATCTTCTGAACGACCAGAAAGGCTCGGCTTATTCGTCTATTTTTGATATCTCTAAATAATACCAGTTTTTAACATTATTCGTTTATCACATCTTGTTTGCAATTTTATATCTACCTGTTTATGTATGTATGTATTTCAATCTTATCTCAGTACTTATTGTCAGCTGAAGATGGTCAAGAGACTGAAATTGCAATCCTGAAATTCAATCTCTTGGAATAGTATTATACATAGTTTAATTTCTCATTATCAAGTCGTTCTAGTTCAGTAAAAATGATCAAGGTGAAAACATCTGTGGTTCGTTGAGAGCCACTATAACTCCTTGAAAATCAGTCATTTATTTTCACTAAAATAATTTCCCAATAAACCTCGAAGATGTAGTGTAGTGAGTAGTTTTCCTTAGGGGTTCCATTGAAGATAGTAATCGTATTGTGAAGTTCAGCTGAGTGATTGACAAAGCCCTGAAATATTATTGAAGTCTTTTGTTGCATCGTGTCCCCTAAGTGCGAACCAAAATTGTTCCCAAAATATTTAGACGGTTATAATTATTGAAAGTATGAACCTCTTTCATACATTTCGTTGTTGTGGTCATAAGGAAATTCTCAACATTTTCTAATAATAAAAAAATTGTCCAACGATCATGGGGAAAAGTGAATCTAACTATTATATTTCAGTAGCAGTAATACTTAAATATCAAAATTTGCCCACCGTTTACCAGCTTTTCATTGCAACTGCATAGAGGTTTGAAATAAATTCTAGTTTCTCACCTAATTGGGGTATATTCATGAAAAATATCGGCATTTTAAAACTCCAACTAGTTTGACCTATATTTTGATGAAGTAATTTTCAGACAATTCGTTTCAATTTTTAATCTCGGAAACTTCTAGAAAGGAATTATTCATTAACCGGCATTCAAGGACGTGAAAATAAACGAAAAACAGGGCTATTGAGTTCGAGGAAAATGAATACTTATGGTTAGCAATTTGGTTCAACTCTGCGTCAAATAATTCATCATACTGGGTATTTCTGTTCCTTTGAAACCGTTATTATTTTCATCTTTTATTAAGATTCGACAGGATTTGTTTCGGATCGAGAAAAAGAATTGATTTTTTCATTGGATATGAATATTCAACGCACATTGTACTAATTCATTTTCAGGAAATCTGATATTCACAGAAATAATAAACCGTCAATAGTTTCATTTTAAAAGATTAGGAGACCAAATGGCATCTGTCTTTGATTTGTTTTGAATAGGTCCTTTTTGCTTCAATATAACGAAATCGAGAATACAGTTTGTAGCTTATAAAGAGTGTATCACATAAGGCTTTACATGGCTTGAGGGAAGATAGACGTGACTGAAGTGATTTCGAAACACCCCCTATTAATCCCCTGAGGAGCTTCGTTTAAGATATACAGGCTGTTTTCTGAATTTCGCTTAATATTCAAAAATTCATAACTCTGCAACTGTCACACCGAATACCAAGGAATTCGGCACAAGGGATCACCTTTGCAGGATCTATCCAAAGCGGGATATACATTTCGAAAATTTCAGGACCGGACTGAATAAATGTACAAAATTGTGTTTGGAGCGATACAACACCCTGTATAATGTTTTTTCAATAATTTGTTTACTGGTGCTCGAACCGTACAAACAGTGTGTACAAACTATGTAATAAAATCTTTTGGCACTATTGAAATGGCCTTGAAATAAATTTTTGATTTTGCTGGATGCGGAAAAATCTATCTAAAAAAAAATTGTTTTCGTTTTTTACAAGAAATAAACGTGTTTTATACCTCTATATGAATATATTTTGATTCTATTTTAATGTAGCCTCATTTGAGACCTCAGTTTTTTCTGTTTTATCTGTGTATGGTCTTCGACTCACAATACAGGTCCGGACTATTAGTGGAATATTTCATTGTTCATATTATGACTGTCGCTATCAAAATACTGGAAACATTAATAAATGAATGATAATTTCTCGGCGTTCTGTCATAAATCTGACTTTTCAAGAAGAAATTTGTTATTTGGCTATGACAGTTAGGTATCTATCACCAAAGAATAGGTATACTATTTCATTTAAACCAAGTGATCCGTGCATGTTGAATAAATTAATGATTATTTAAAATGATGGAACTTGTGAGCAAACTGATACTAAGTGTATGTGCATCAAAACAGTTTCAGTCGTTTCAATACTTTGTGAATTTTTGAAACATGCATAACCTATCTCAATTCATTTTTAGTTTCAAACCACTGAAGCAATCATAGGTACTCATTTCTATGAGAGCGTTCTATGTTTGTCACCATAGATCTTCTAGCAGTAGACTTATGTCAGTATGAATAATTTTAAATTCGAAAATAGTAGTTTTTCGTTCTTTCTTAAAAAACCCAAATTTTAGGTTTCTCAATCAACCGAAATGTTCAAATTCTCTAATGAAGAATATGCTGATATTCTGTTCGTCTATGGATATTGCGACGGCAATGCCCGAACTGCGGTTAGAGAATACCAAACAAGATTTCCGAACAGAAGACTTCCTAGCCATTTGACTCTCAATAAAACTTACCAGTTTTCGAGAACTCATGGGAAATTTCCATCTGTGGAGAAGAAACGTGATCGCCACAGAAATATTGATAACGATGACCAGGTCATTAACAGAGCAATAGAGAATCTTTCATCAGTACTCGAAGGATCGCAAATGAAATGGGTATGGCGCACATGAAAGTATGGAGAATTCTGCATAAAGAACCCCCCCCTCCAATCATCTTCAACCTCCTCAACGTTTGGAACCTGGGGATGTAATTCCGCGATTGGACTTCTGCAATTATATTATTAACCATAGAAGATCCATCAATAGGATATTTTTTACAAACGGGTAATTGTTTACGAGAGATGGAATATACAATTCTCGTAACAGGCATTTATGGTCCTATGAAAATCCGAGAGCTATCTTGAAGAAAAGATCACAGTGTAAATTTTCAGTCAATGTTTGGTGTGTATTTCACAATAATCGACTAATAGGACCTCATGTTTTCAATGAAACTCTTAATGGGGAACGGTATCTCGAGTTTTTGAGAAACGACTTGCACAGATTAATGGCGGAAGTTCATATGAGGGGTCTCATATTCCACCATGATGGGGCAGGTCCTCATTACGCACTTCCAGTGAGGAATTATTTAAATCAACAGTATACGGATCGATGGATAGGCAGAAGAGGTCCCATCGCTTGGCCTCCTAGGTCATCAGATCTGAATCCGGTTGACTATCTACTCTGGGGCTTTCTAAAAGAAAGAGTTTGCAGGGGAAAATTCACACAAGGGAAGAACTCTTAGAAAGAATCACAGAGAGTTGTGATTTCGTCAGAGGAAACCCTGAAATTATTCAGAAGGAAATCATGCATATTTTCAGATGTTCGGAAATATGTATTAATGCAGGTGAAAGCTATTTTGAGAATAAACTCTGAAATTGGATGTCGAAAATTATTAGTTTTATCGGTCAGTACTTTCCTTCTATCATTGTGTTATTATTCTGAAATATTCACACACTAGTATTGTAATCAGTTGAAAGGACATGTATTTTTATATTGCTCATAATGTGTTACTGTTCATTAATTTCCGTGTGCATCAATATTTAAAAATAATTTTTCACTCACTTACTTATTCATAGTCTGAATTCAAAAACAAACAATCAAACTGCAGTACCTTTACCATAGCTAAATACCGAATTGACACATCACAAGTAAGATTGGTAGTAGAGTGCTGAATAAATAATATTATTTATTCATTAATATTCTCATCATTTTGATAGTAACAGTCTTCATTTAAGCAATAAAGAATTCCACTGATAGTCCGGACCTGTATTAAGAGTCAAAGACTATACGTAGATAAAACAGGAAAAACTGAGGTCTCAAATGATGCTACATTGAAAAAAAAAACTAAAATGGACTCATAAACATTTTCAAACACGCTTATTTCTTGTAGAAAGCGATAACAATTTTTTTTCAGGTGAATTTTTCGTCATTCGGCAAAATCAAAAATTAATTTCAAGGCCATTTCAATGGCGCCAAAAGATTTTATTACATAGTTTGTACACACTGTTCGAGCACCAGTGAACAAATCATTGAAAAAACATTATACAGGGTGTTGTATCGCTCCAAACACAATTTTGAACATTTATTCAGTCCGGTCCTGAAATTTTCGAATTTATGTCCCGCGTTGGATAGATCCTGCAAAGGTGATCCTGTGTGCCGAACTTTTTGTATTCGGTGCAACAGTTCCAAAGTTGTGAAGTTTTGAATAGTAAGCGAAATTTAGAAAACAGCCTGTATATCTGAAACGCAGCTCCTCAGGGGGTGAATAGGGGGTGTTTCGAAATCACCTCAGTCACGTCTATCTTTCCCCAAGCCATATAAAGCCTTATGTGATACACCCTGTATATGTGTATTTCGCTTTTATTCTACAGCAGGGGAGGAATTTGAAAATACTATTGGTTGGCTTTGATATGCATCATCTTTATTTTTATCTTTCGGGGACACATTTCCGAAAACCTATTTATTTATTCATAATGAGAATTCGACCAATTCAATTATCAGAATATATATATATATATATATATATATATATATATATATATATATATATATATATATATATATATATATATATATATATATATATATATATATATATATATATATATATATATATATATATATATATATATATATATATATATATATATATATATATATATTCAGAGCTATCAACTCCTATGCAGTTCCTATTCTTACATCTTCTTTTGGAATTATTAAATGGTCTAAAACTGATCTAAATGAATTACAATGTCAAACGAGGAAAATGCTCTGTAAATATCATAAGCACCACCCAGTCAGCTGTTCAGAGAGTTACACCGCCTAGACATCTTGGAGGTCGTGGATTAACTGATTTGAATAATCTTCATAGTAAACAGATTTTTCATCTACGTTTCCATGTTCATGATAAACAGAGAACGTCTAAATTCCATGATATTGTTGTTGCTTCAGATTATAATCTTACACCTCTGAACTTGACAATGCAAAAGGTAGATTTTGATATATTTGATGATAATTCTAAAAGAGAAAGTTTGATACGGAAGGAATTACACGGAAAGCACCCTAAAGAATTGAAAAATGATTATATTGATGAAATCGCATCGAATAAATGGTTAGTATCTGGAGAATTGTTTGCTGAAACAGAAGGCTTGGCAATTGCGATCAAGGATCAGGTTGTTTTCACGAGGAATTATAGAAAACACATCATCAAACAAAATATAGATGATTCTTGCCGTAGATGTTTCTGTTCTTCAGAAACAGTTTTTCATATATTATTATCTTGCTCATTCCTTGCTTCAACAGATTATTTAGAAAGACATAATGCCGTCGCTAATATTATTCATTTTAATCTAGGAACTAAACATGACCTAATTCCCAAAGAAAAAAATTTCACAAATATGAACCTGAGATTATTTGTGAAAATGACAAATATAAACTTTATTTTGATAAAACAATTCTTTGCAACAGAGCTGTAAAACACAATAGACCAGATATCATTCTTAATGATAAACAGAATCAAATAACATATATAATTGATATTGCTATACCCGACACACATAATATACAAAATAAATATAATGAAAAAATTTCTAAATATATGATGCTTGGCGACGAGATTAAAAAATGTGGAAAATGAAGAAAATATTGATTCTACCGATTATTATTTCCACAACAGGTGTTATTCCTAGAAATCTTCACAAAAGTATTGAGATTTTGGGTCTGAAGAAAAATTTGTTTGAACAGTTACAAAAGATAACAGTCATCATTTCTTGTAATATTCTTCGTAGGTTTCTTTCCGAAAAAATAATGAGGTAGAGTCATAGGTTTCCTTTTAGTTTATACTGCTCAGAAACTCATTTCATATTTTATTTATTTGTTTATAAAAATGTAATATAATTAACTGACAATTTTGTAATATTTATATTCAGAGCAGAATTCTATTCGATCGTTCACCACTTCACACAAAGGAAACTATTAATGAGTAATATTCAGTGTTACTTGACTAAGGTCCGTACACTGGATTTTTCCGGGGAGAAAGCATCTGACACTACTCGTTGGTACATTGATATCATTGTCTGATGATGCTGTAGTATGTATATATTCTGGTAGATTGATATATTCTCATAACATTTAACGTTATCCTAATATATAATTATTCTAGGATATGTTTTGATTATAATCATTGCCTGGCAATGGTATCAATTACCAGGTGGTGGATTTATATTTTTCATGAAATCAATTTGATTGCATGAACAGATATATGGGCAACTCGTCGGGGTAAAACCCTATATATATATATATATATATATATATATATATATATATATATATATATATATATATATATATATATATATATATATATATATAACTTATTTTGGACGATAACCGAAGTCGATTTCGAAAAAGCGTTTGGAAATGTTTTGATCATTGAATTATTCCTTGGCGGCAGGGCCTACTTTGAAATCGATACAATAAATGTTTGGTTGCCACTTCCATCAATTTTTTTATTTAATTTTTCTTCAATTTATAGTTCTTATCAACAATTGAAAATTTTATAATTCAGTATAGTTCCTTTTATTTTTCAACCACTTGCACATGTCGCGGTCGGTTCTCAAATCAAACTGTTGGCTTAATTTCATATATTTGTATAAAAATTCCTTTTTTCAAAATTTAGACTTACCTACTTCATTTCTACCTTCCGTCCTTACTCCTTGGCAACACTGCTCAACATCAAGCGAGCAAAGAAACTGGATACGACACAATCGACAAGAAAAAATACGCACGCAAGAAGGAGAACCACATTTTTTTAAACTTTTCTCTCCATTACGAAAGAAAATTACTTCCTTTCGAAAAGTGTTAACAATAATCGTCTTGTTTGTACTATTTCACAATTTAAAACGTAAAGCCGAATCCAGTGTGTGTGTGTGAAAGTGCCGAATCGTGGGCAACTTTCTTATCAACGAAAACTGTCATTGCTTTCCTTTTGTTTTCTCTCTCATGTTCCTGTACACCCAAAGGTAAGTCTTTTCTTTTACTTTTCTTATCTTATCGTCCAACCCAATTTTCGATCATATTATTGCAAGTATCTTTGCGAAAGAAAGAAGCAGGGTCTCCGCATGAAATAGGAAAAATTGTAACAGCTTCTCCTGATGAAAAACAGTCCGCTAAAATCGTCAATTGAACAATAAATTTGAATGAAAAATTAATATTTTGTGTTTCGTTGACCAACTCTCAGTACTTTTTTGACAAAATGTTCATGTATGACCAATCTGACATATATTTTTCACCTATTTCTTCACCTGTGGCTATAACTGTTATGTAAGTAGTAAATAATTTGAAACCAAATGCATTCTTATTAGTTTTCACCTCAGCTTTACCTGAAGATGGCCATGAGGTCAAAATTGCAATTGCCAATTTTTGTCGGTCTGATAAAGCCGTACGAAGTAATCCAACTCCGTAAAATGGTCAATTATTCAATCCTGTGTTGTAAAATGTCCTTTTTTCTAACAGTCCACCTCCGCAAAATATTTCGAATGTACCATTCTCAGGTAAGAAAGTATATTCCTTTTTTTTTTCAATGAAATAAAACTAAACTAAAAGTATTTAGATTTTCACTATATTCACAAAACTATGACCGGTTTCACCACACTGTGGCTTCATCAGATAGATACAAACTAATGAACAGAGTTATTCCTTATATATTAGTCTTATTTCCTACTTAATATAAGTAATGAGTTAATGGAATTTTCTGTTTCTATCAGATAGAAATCAAAAACTGCAAATCTAAAATTGATAAAAGTAATAAATCCGGTGTTTATAAACTGTCTTGCGGGGATTGTAATAAAATTTATATTGGTAGAACTTTCAGAAATTTCAAAGTTAGATTATCCGAGCACAAACGTAGTTTTAATTATCATAAATCAGATTCCCATTATTCTAATCACTTACTCGAAGAAAACCATCATTTTAATGATAATTTCAAAATTTTGCACAATGAAAATAACAGACAAAAACTCAATCTATTGGAAATTTTAGAGATCAACAAAGAGAAGAATTCAGGTAGGTTACTTAATAGTCAATTAGAACTAAATCCTTCTCCTTTACTCAATCTTTTCAATTCATAAAGTAAGTAACTCCGATGGGTTTCCAACATACCTCTTGTACCTATTGTAATATTAAGTAGGAAATAAGACTAATATATAAGGAATAACTCTGTTCATTAGTTTGTATCTATCTGATGAAAACACAGTGTGGTGAAACCGGTCATAGTTTTGTTAATATAGTGAAAATCTAAATACTTTGGTTTTATTTCATTGAAAATATGTATATCGATTTTCATCAAGTAACGACCTCCTCAATTAAAGTGTATTCCTTTCCTAATCTGTTCTGACCCCGGCGCATCGCTCAGCCCCACATTGGAAAAACCTAGTAATTATAATTGTGTAGGATCATTTTCGTTATTGATACCAACCCCAATCTTCCAGTATTGAGTTGATTAAAAGCCTGCGCGGTCGTGATTTAATAGTTTATGAGAACTTTAAGTTATAAGTCGAAAAACAATGTTGAAACCTGGCGGTTACGTTAGGTTAGGTTAGGTTTCAGTTAGAAGCATATGCAAAAATGAATGTTCAAAATTCCTCGTTAAATAAAAGAGTAGGTAATAATTGTAAATTTTTGAGTTATAAAAATAAGGATCTGAATGATTTAGAATTCATCGCAGCAGCATAATTTTTAACTGAAATGGAAGATTAGATAGTCATTGTGGTTTATGAAATATTTTAAATCTTTTGTATTCGTGTATACTAAATAAAGAACCCAGTTGATTTAGTATGTTCGAGTTTTCTTGTCCTGGTAAATCTGCCTTTTGTAGGTACCTGGGTCTAATTTGATAACCCCTTATTATCAAAATGGTCGCATCATAATCTAATAATAAGGAGATAGACGGTCAGATTAAACTGAAGTCATAAAGTTTCTGAGGAGTTGGACTACGTCCAAGCCGTAGAGTGATAAATTTCTAGGTGACAGGATGGTCATAGGCGTGCCATTATTTATATTCTTCTTACATATTATAACGATATCCAATTATCCCTGAAGCCGACCCTGTCACTGCCCGGCAGAATGACGCACTTTTGGGAGAATTCGAGAAAGATTTGAAGGTTTCAGCGCGCCGTATTACTGAGAAATCAGTGTTGTCGCTTCCGGAAGGTTCTCGAAGGAAGATTTGGAACAGAGCCGAAGTTACGCAAATCTTCTAGAACAATTACTTGTACTTGTATATAAGAAGAGAGCGCGAAGCAGAGAGAATTAAGTTAGAATACAGAGCGTGAATAAGTGGTCAGAGTTAGAGATAAATTAAGCAGTATCGATTGTGTTATATGAATCTGTCATTTAGTAAGTGTTATATTGCTCAGTCTACGTGTAAATAAACTAGTTAGAGTTTTGTAACGTTGAAGTGTTTGACTTGAACTCACAAATAATTTCAAGAACTAAGAAACGTTACAATATCATAATCTGGGGTGAGTTTCATCTCTATTTTTCTCAAAAACTCATAAGCACTTAGTGCATACCCATTAGATGATATGGAAACCGTGTTTATCTTACACAATAACCTGTATATTAGGTCGTTATAGATGTAAATTTGATGAGTAATTTCTATCATAAATGATTTTCAATGAACAACACTATTTTTATTATGCAGTGGTACACCGGTACCACCGCCCGCCAGGTAGGTTAGCACTAATATCCACCCGGATGAGGGTATTGTTAAGTATAATCTCTGAATTCAACACCAAGAAAAGTAAATATAACATAGATATATATTCAGAAGAGTTCTTAAATTAATCATTTGTATGTATCGGTTATTAGTTGGTCAAAGTTTTTTGTTCATTTCACAAATAATGAAAAAGTATTCTAATTTTACTCCTGTTAAACGAAATATACCATTTTCCAAAAGTAAAAATCACTTATATTGAATGTAGAAAATGTTAAAATGTGTTCTGAGATGCCGGGAATTGGACAGTCCCCAATATAAAAGCTTCTCAAGGAAAGAAAATTTGAAAATAGATCTAAGTGAAACCTCCAAAAAGTTCTCCAGGAAGGCCCCGAATGGTTATTGGTGAAGACTTTAGGAATAAAAACTGTGCATTCTTTTTATTTGCGGAAAGAAATCAATGAAAAAATTACAAGCTGTGCTCGTAGGTCAGGACTTGCCTTTAATTTCAAAAAACAAATTGTGGCAAGTTTTGCATTAATTGAATTTCTCATGGAAAAAGCACACCAGGTCAGTTCTCATAGATAAAGGAGAAATCGTTTGTTGGAGAAGAAATTATTCAAGAGCAATTAAAAAATATCGTGCTTGAAGTAAGAAAACTTTTTATATGGATGAAACTTGGGTTTATCAAGGATACACGCGTCAGAATCCTTGGAATGATAAAAACATTGTCGACAATCCTTCCTCCAAGGATTTCCGTCAGGAAAAGGACTCCGTATAATAATAACTCATATAGGTAGTTTTAACGGTCTTGTAGATGGGGGTTATTATCATTACAAAGTAGTGGAGACTATCATGAGGACATGAATGCGGAATATTTTGAACAGTTGTTGGATTTGATTGCACTAGGATCTGTCATTGTAATGGATAACATAAGCTACCATTCGCGATAGATTGAATTAACGCCAACATCTTTATAGTGTGAAGCAGACATCATCAGACGGTTGATGGATAAAAATATTTGTTTTGAACAAATAATGGTGAAAAAAGAGTTATTTTCAATTCTAATTTTACATAAAAAATCATACAAAAAATATAAGATTAACGAAATGGCAAAAAACCGGAAGTTAGTATACTCCGCCTTCTACCTTACCACTGCGAATTGAATCCGATTGAACTTATATGGGCACAAGTTAAAGGTGAAGTGACTAGAAATAACACAAGTTTTAAGAAAAAATACGTCGAACTTCATTTCAAAAGCACAATAAAAAGTGTTACATCCCAAAACTGGAAAAATTGTATAGACGTCATTAAAGAAGAAAATAAAATGTGAACTGGATCATATTATGGATGCCTTGACAGATCCTGTTATAGTGAAATTAGGTAATGAAGATACATCATCAGAAGATGAACTGTAAATTCAGGAAAATATTGCAGCTTAAAATATATATGAGCATTTTGACAAGCATCATTTGATTTTTATAATGTGTAGAATGTGGGTTATGTTAAAACTTAGCTTAAGCCTACTATAATATAAAATAAATGTTCATATCCATTATTTACTGAAACTATCGAGTTATCTGCAATATCATAAATATTATTTAATTATTATATGTTTTCATAATATATAGGGTGCGCCAGAGAAAACCGGACAATTTTTTTCCCGTTATAACTCTCGCAATTTTAGAGCTGCATCATTCGTTCTTGCTTCATTGAAAAGCGAAAGGACTAGGTTTTTCAGGAATTGTATCGAAATTTCACTTCCGGTAAATCCAATATGACTGACTCATTCGAAAATGAGCAATATTTCCAGATCCCTGGAACGTTTTGTTCTCACTAAAAAGATCGAATGGGACATTCAATCGATAATTTAGTCTTTTTTGAACCATTTGACATATTGATCTCGAAAAGATTAAGAGAATTGGTGAAAAAGTTGCGTGAAGAATTTCTTCATTCTGATTTTCAGCTGAAATCGAAATATTTTTTGCACCTCATGGCGTTGGCACTCCTGAAGTGTTTTTCATGGAAGTTCTGAGAAGACAAAGAACCATATTTTACTAAAACCAATCTAGAAGTTAATTTCCGTTCGAATTCAGAATGGCCGACTTCCTCAAATATCTTCCCCGAGCATTAAAAAATTTTTCGCTGTCGTAATGAATCAAATGCGTAATTCAATCACTAGATTGAACCTTTCCCAATATTTTGAGGAGTCGAACTCGAATATTGATTTAGAATTGTGACAATTGTCGTCAATAATGTTTCTCTTTTCCACCATCATATGCACCTCCCATTGTGAACATAGACTGCATGCATTAACTCTATGATAAACAAAAAATAATAAATAATAAATCTAGTTTGAACTCGAATTTTATCTTGGTGTTGTTTGTTTTTGACGTCAACAATGGTTTTAACAAATGAGGATAAGCGTTTCATTGAATGTTTATTTGTGCGTGGCTATACTGTTAGCAAATATTACGCCAATTTCCAGCCCCTAATTATAAAAGAAGTGCAATCTATGATCTTGAGGAAAAGTTTCGGACAACAGGGTCATTAGGAAGAAGATCAGGATGACTGTTTCCCTGATGTCGTCTAAAACTCGATGACATTTCATTATTTTTTGTTTATCATAGAGTTAATGCATACAGTCAATGTTCACAATGGGAGGAGGTGCATATGATGGTGGAAAAGAGAAATATTATTGACGACAATTGGCACAATTCTGAATCAATATTCGAGTTCGACTCCCCAAAATATTGGGAAAGGTTCAATCTAATGATTGAATTACGCATTTGATTCATTACGACAGCGAAAAATTTTTTAATGCTCGGGGAAGATATTTGAGGAAGTCGGCCATTTTGAATTCGAATGGAAATCAAGTTATAAGTTGGTTTTAGTAAAATATGGTCCTTTGTCTTCTTAGAACATCCATGAACAACACAAAAACTTCAGGGGTGCCAACGCCATGAGGTGAAAAATATATTTCGATTTCATCTGAAAAGCACAATGAAAAAAATTCATTACGAAACTCTTTTACGAATTCTTGGAATATTTTTAAGATCAATATGTCAAGTTCAGAAAAGACTGAATCATCGACTGAATACCCCATTCGTATTTTTTAGTGAGAAAAAAAAACGTTCCAGCGTTCTTGAAATATTGCTCATTTTTTAATGAGTCAGCCATATTGGATCTCACCGAAAGTGAAATTTCGATACAATTTTTGAAAAACCTAGTCCTTTGGCTTCCCAATGAAGCAAGAACGAATAATTTAGCTCTAAAACTGCGAAAATTATAACGGAAAAAAAATTGTCCGGTTTTCTCTGGCGCACCCTATATTATTATAGAGAACTAACGTTTAAAATTAAGCGTAAGAATGCATGAAATAAATATTTATGATAAACGTAACTATCTAAAAGAACACACAAGTTATTATCGTTTTTAAATACGTTAGTGTTCAATTGATTCAATTTTATTTTCGAGGAGAACCCTAAAACACATATTCGTCTACGTTACTGACTACAAATATTAGACTATAAAGTAAACATTTTATTTAAGACGAGGACAGCAATATTCGCAAGCAACAAAAAGACAGAGAAGATCGTAGTCAGGCGTTCTGGTTCTTCCTGGGGATTTGTACGAGGGTTTCTATCAAAGATCCGACAATAAATTGGTGCCTAACTACATTTGATTTTTGAATCTGCCCACGTACCATATTTCTAATGGATTTGCATACTAAATGAGCTTTTAGTACTCGACGTCTTCAAAAAATGGATTATAGTATTAGAAATATTGCTTTAGGGGGCCGTTCAAGTATTACGTAAGCACTATGGAGGAGGGGTGCAGGGGGTCTTTGCTCTGCTTATTTTTGATGACATGGGGGTTAGGGGGGTCTAGATGATGATCACGTCATCTGTACCTATTTACTTTTTTACACATATGGCAACCCACAGATTGTCTATGCTTGAAAACGAATCGCATTTTCGGGGATTCCCAAGTAATGCATGTACTCTCTTAGAACCGAGACGAGGGATTTTACCGCGCGCTATTCACTTGTCTAAACTTCTGCGTCAGTGTTTACTCAGTGTAATGTTTCGTTTGGATACAACGACGAGTAGGTAGACGTATTCTTAGCATAGCAAAGCAAGTTAACATTGGTATTACCTTCAATTCAATTAGCCAAAGTTTAATGTTTAATTAAAATGTCGTTTCAAATAGACAAATCCAAGTTATACCAAAAATTGTTTGAAAGTTTAAAAAAATCTCATACAAATATGAATGTACAAGTTAGTTAACGACGCGTGGCGTAATTATAAATTACGAGCAAAGTCAGACAAGGAACTTGATATTATTGTATCGAACAGAATTGAAGAAGAATTCCAAGCAGCGTCTAAGAATAAATCCAATCTACTACATTTTTTTTCCGAGGTGAGACTGATAAAAAACCTGTGTGGTAGGAGCGTTGCTTACTTTTGCTGACAAGGGGGACAGGGGGGTAATTAATTGCAAAAAATCTGCTTAGGTATACTTGAACGGCCCCTTATAGTAAAACCTAATAATAATAATTCCTGTTGACTTTTCAAGAATTGTTTCTTAGCAGATGCCTATTTCCGATGAGAAATCTATGTAGCAAAATTTCAAGCTTGTGCATTTTTATATTTTCTAAAATTTTGTATTCAATCAGTAAGTAGTTTTCCGCTTTCATCACAACAAACGAGGAATTTAAAAAATCTTTCGACAACCTCAATATGAATTTGCATGTTTGCAAGTTTACAACCGTCGATTCATTTTCACCTTCAGAGGATTTGATTTCTTCGTTTTATAATAAAAGCATTCGTAGAATATTCAGGACCGGGCTTAAACTATTAATTCACTTACTTTGGCCTCAAATTCTGTCACTTGCTGCATGTCCCTGGGAAAACCATCTAGAATGACGCCAGTTACCATTAGATTAGTCGACATCTGCCCTTCTACGTACTTCATGACAATATCTAATGGAACCATTTCTCCATTGCTGATACATTCTTTGATTCTATTAGCTTCTGGATTTCTCCGTTGATCGGGTGGTTCTGCAGCCTCTCGTAAAAGTTTTCCCAAACTGACATGAGTCCAGCCTGTAACAGAATGAACTTGGAAGTTTTTTCAGCAAACAAAAATAAATCTCAGAAATTCATGCATATGAAATTCGTATAGGCAATTATGAAATAATTTCGCAGGATGTTTAAAGAAGACATGGCGATATTTAAGAAAGTGATTACTGAAGTCATTTCATGAAAAAAGTTCTTATAAACATAGGTCCGCAAATACTTAATTACCGATATACAGGATGTTGATCTTTGATCCAAAGATGCAGTTAAATTTTAATTTTTCCTAAACCTTTTGAGATGTTGAGGTTAAATTTCGAGGGTGTCGAAAACTTTCAGAAACGCCTAATTTTCTATACGAAACATCATTTTGAACTCACTAGTGGCCCACGTATGGGCATAACGGCAAAGTTATTCTCAGAGTAAAAACTAGGACGCTACTGATTTGTGCCAAATAATCGTCATTTGCGGGAAGTGTTGATTCTCTTCTTTCATTCGTAGAAAACGGCGGCTGAAGCTCATAGAGAGCTCCGAAAAGTTTACGGATATACTGCTCTAAGTGAAACAACGTGCCGGGATTGGTTCTGTCGTTTCAAAAACGGTAATTTCGATGTGGGCGAACATCCCCTTGAAGGAAGGCCAAAAATCTTCGAAGACGCTGAATTGGAGGCATTTCTCGATAAGGATCCATGCCTAACGCAAGAAGAGTTCGCTTCAGCCTTACGAGTCACCCGCCAGGCCATTTCCAAGCGATTTCATGCGTTGGGAATGATTCAAAAGCAAGGAACTTGGGTTCTTTATAATTTGAAGCCAAGAGACGTTGAGAGTCGTTTTTTCGTCTGTGAACAACTGCTCCAGCGGGGAAAAAGAAAGGATTTTCTTCATCGCGTAACAGGTGATGAAAAATTGATTCATTACAGCAATCCGAAGAAAAAAATCTTGGGGACTACCCAGTCATGCTTCTACGTCATCGCCTCGGCCGAATATTCACGCTGCGAAAGTTATGCAGTGTATTTGGTGGGACCAAGTCGGTGTTATTTATTATGAGCTGTTGAAACCGAACGAAACCATCACTGGGGAACGGTATCGATTTCAATTGATGCGATTGAGTAAAGCACTGCGCAAAAAACGGCCACAATACGAGCAGAGACACAAAAAAGTAATTCTACAGCATGACAATGCTCAGCCTTACGTTGGCAAACCCGTTAAAACCTAGTTGGAAACGCTCAAATGGGAAATCCTACCCCACCCGCCATATTCTCTAGATATTGCACCATCCGATTGTTACTTGTTCCGTTCGATGACACATGGTCTGGCGGATCAATAGTCACGGTATTCGAGCTTGCCAGAAAGATGGGAAAATGTTGTAGCTAGCGATGGGCAATATTTTGATTGATGCATTTGTAATCATTTTTTACAATGAAGTTGTATTTTCATAAAAAAAAACAGCGAGAACTTTGTTGCGGACCTAATATTAAATAAACTATGTTTGAAAATCGAAATTTTAATTCAAGAACAAAACAAAGAGTTTTGAGCATCAACAATAACTCTTGAAAAATTCCCAAGCTCTTCAAAGTGATCTCTCCCACCTTGCATACAAGTTTCCAGTTTTCTCCTTATTGATTGGTGAACTATTTCAAAAACGCCCGAACCTGAATTTATCGAGTGGCACCCAATTATGATTCTACTTCTTAAACCCCCAACATTTGCCACGTGGGTAGTGTAAACCAAAGACTTCAAATGATTCCACAGGAAGAAATCGAGAGGGTTTTAGTCTGGGGACCGTGAAGGCCAAAATTGAGGTTCACCTCGATCGAGTTAGGAAATCACGAGCAAGCTGACTAAAATGGGCAGGTGCACCATCGTGCATAAACCCCATCGTTTGGCTTGTTGCCGAAGGTACATCCTTCAGAAATTCTGGAAACGTGTATTCCAAACAGTGGCTGTACACCACCCCCGTAAGTTTCCCTGGTAGAAATACTAGCCCAATTAGGCAGTTATCCACAATGCCGATCCAAACGTTCAACGAGAACTGATGTTGAAAATGATCTTCATATGTTTGATGTGGATTTTCTTCACAACACATATGATTGGAGGAGAAGGTGGTAATGTGACCCCTGCAAGTATATTGGCCCCCTTCGTTATTTATAATTCACAAGCACGCCATATAGTCAATTTTTGTGCGAACGCATAGCTCTTGTGTCTGTGTCAATTAGTATCCAAAAGTTTCAAACGAGGGCGTTACGTACTTTTTCATTCGATCAAGTCAAAACGCGCAACTGCCAAACTACTAAATGTACTGTGCATTTTATTCATTTTTTTTGGAAATACTGAACCTCAGCTCTTGTAATTTGTACATTGCGTTCGGTGAACGTTTTCCTGTCGGACTTTGAAGGTAATTATAAAAAACTTCTTAATAATATCTCTAATATGGTTTCATTTTGGCCCCCTTACATTATTTGTATAATGGACCCAGGGGGCACCATATTTGATGTATGACATAAATATGTCATATCATTTTTTCAAATCTTTCGCTACAGATGCCCCCGCAAACTTTGATATCTTCATCTGTAAAGAAAAGAAAAACTTGGGATACTGACCAAATGAAAAAGGGAATTGAAGTTGTGGACAATGACGATGGGGTATAAAAAAGCTGTAAAAATATTTTGTGTACCAAGATCTACATTGAAAAGGTTAGTCAAGGATTCTCAAGAATCGTTAGAGTTGCTTGTACATAAACCTCTCGTAAGAGAGGCGTGCTTGGTTGGATCACTTTTTGAAGCGTCATAAGAACTTGAACTTCTATTACGCAGAACAATGGGGACTTCGTACGCCCGTGCTCAAAGTTTTAACCGTGAAGCAGTCAAAGAATTTTCGATATATTGGAAACTGAAATGAAAAATTAGAATTATCCTCCTGATAGGATTTTTAACGTAGACGAGACTGAGTTTACAATTGTGCAGTCTAAAATACCTCAGATTGTAGGTAAAAAAGGGAAGAAACAGATTGGAGCCTTGATTGCTGCAGAACTATGTATAAATGAGATAAAAAACACAAGGTTAAACTTTAATCTACACTTTATTTGAAAAAATTCGACGACGTTTCGATTACACAGCAGCTTTATCAAGAATGACAAACAGAATGAAGAGTATGCTATTATAAACAAATCGTAGAACAAGTTGGATGACTAACAGGAAAAACCCACACCGAGCCATTGTACAGTTAGTATGAAAGGTAATTAAAAACTAATTAAACAAGTTAAGTAAGTGAATAATTCACATCTACCTGCTCATTCAAAAGCTTGTCCGAATGTTTGTATCTATTTATTTCTAATGCTTCTAGGAGATCTAATTTTAAACTTTTTGATTTTATATGTAATATGTCAAAGTTTTTATTGAATGAATGGTTTTCTTTTATTAAGTGATTTGAATAATTTGAATCAGATTTATTTTTATCGAAGCTACGTTTATGTTCAGAGGTTCTTATGCCAAAACTCCTATAGGTCCTACCGATATAAATTTTATCACAAGAACCGCAATTGAGTTTATAGATTCCTGATTCACTTGATTTTTCAACACGAGATTTATTATTTTTAATATGTTTACCTAAGTTATTAGAAGTTTTGAAAGTTATATTAAGATTTTGTTTGACGAGAAAGGATTTAATATTTGTACTTGCAGAACCGCAGAATGTTAAACTGTTGAATATTTTATAGTCTTTATGAATAGGATATACTTCATTTATTGCTTTCTGATACAGTTTTTACGAATGATTAGATCTATCATATCCGGATTATATGAATTATTAATGGCTATCTGTTTGATGATGTTTAACTCTTTATTATAATCTTCTACTGATAAAGGTAAATTGAGTAACCGATGTACCATGCTGTTTAAAGCTGCAATTTTGTGTTGAATTGGATGTAATGAGTAGTTATGTATAATTGTATCAGTATGTGTTGGTTTACGAAAGACCGAAAAAACATGATTATTATTTCGTTTAGTGATTTCCAAGTCCGAAAAATTAATGGAATCGTTCTGTTCAATTTCTATCGTGAATTTAATGTTCAAATGGATGGAATTAATGAAATTAAGAAATAAGTCTAATTGACGAGTAGTTCAATGAAACATACTAAGATGTCGTCAACATATCTATACCAATAAAGAAATTTGGAAATGAGTGGATGTGTATGAATTTTCTGTTCAATATTATTCATAAAATTCTCTGCTAAAAGTGGACTCAAAGGATTTCCCATGATCAAACCATTTTCACTACTGTAATAGATGTTGTTGAAAGAAAAATAATTTTGTTCAATGCAAACAGATTCAATATTTCTGATTTAATTATGTGGTTAACATGATTCGAATTCAACATGTTTTCGATTCATATTTTGACATCACCTGGAGGAACACTTGAGTATAAATTCTCAACATCAAACGTGTACACTATGTACTCTAAACTCACTTCATCTAAGAACTCAATTAAAGATTCTCTGTTTTTCAACAGTAAACATCTCATACACCTTTTGGGAATGAAGCCCTACATGGGTGTAGCCCTTGCCTTATCAACATAAACCATGGAACAAAAAAACACTAAGGGGGACCTGAAACTAATCTCTTAAATAGATTTAAAGTTCTCTACCCAGTTGATGAAATTATCTAAAACGGAATGAATTTCTTGAAAACCACCCGTAAAATGGTAAATAGGACAATCGAGGACTAAATGTCTTATTGTTTCTTCAGCTGCGCCACATTCACATGCCGGACTTTCTACAGTATTCCATTTGAACAACATACTATTATTACGACCATGTCCTGTCCTGAGACGATTTAATGTATACCAATTTTTCTTACTTATATCGAAACCTGCAACCCTTTTGGAAGGATCCTTTATGAGAACTTTATTAAAAACATCAACTTCCTGCCATTCAGTTTTCCAAAGATCAACAGCCTTCACCCGTGTACGCAAAAAGTCAATCGACCAAATAGGTTTCCTAGATTTCAATCTCAGGTTAGGTGGATTTTGTAGATCGTGAATTATCGGAAAAACTTCTGGAAATGAGTGATACTTATCCCAAGACGATTTAAGAGCTAATTTCCTGCGAATATGGGAAGGAACTATATTACAAATAACCGGAAGCCAAGGGGTAGCAGTTGAACTGATACATTCACTTATAACTCTCATAGAACAGTTCAACTGAGAATCAATCTTATTGACATGAGCACTATTCAACCACATCTGATAGCAATATTCTGCTGCTGAATATACTAAAGCTTAAGCAGTAGTTCGCAAAATAGAGACTCCGGCGCCCCAGTTAGATCCAGCTAGTTTATGTAGTATATTGTTTCTTGTTTTCAACTTCTGACATAATTTATCAATATGAAATTTGAAAGTCAAAGAACGATCAAGCTTTACACCAAGATATGTTGGAGTGAAATTATGAATTAATAGTGTTTCAATGAAACCGCCCATCAATAATTGGAGCTATAGTTTGGGGTTTTTCCAAGGAACACCCGAAAATGATGCTAATTAACAAAAATATACAAAACTGAAATATTATTTTTCGCATAATATGAATACAAATTATTTCCTAATGCCTTAAGATCATAGTAAAATGTACTTACCTGTTTCCTTTGCTGCTTGGGAGCATAGAGTTGCTTTGTTACTGCCTGGTCCCCCAATCACCCAAATAACAGGAGGCCAATTATTCTTCACAGGAGAGGGATATGCATCAGGATTATTAGCATTCACTGATATCACTTGAGTTTTTGGCCTTTCTGGCTCAGTTTCTCTCCTTTGTGATTGAGCAGCTTGAGCCACAGAAGCCATAGAAGGCTGGAATAAAGTATAAAATTCAATAGATGTAGAACTACGTAGATGGGATAGAAAAGGTATAAATGTGGATGGAAAATTCCTGAACCATATCCGGATTGCAGATGATATAGTTCTAATAAGCGATAACCTAGAACAACTCCACGAAATGATGCTAGAACTCAAAAGAACATCGGAAGAAGTAGGATTGGAAATGAATCTGACAAAAACTAAAATAATGACAACAGAGGACGCAATATTGGAAGTCGACGGCAATGTTATAGAGAAAGTGAATGAATATCTATACCTTGGACACACTATAAAGATAGGTAAAGACAATCAAACTGCAGAATTGACAAGAAGAATAAGAATGACTTGGGCTGCTGTTGGAAAACTAGGATTTGTCTTGAAAAACAAACAAATCCCCATTAACCTCAAAAGAAAAGTTTTTAATATGTGCGTTCTCCCAGTGTTAACGTATGGCATGGAAACCATGACTCTCACAATAAGATCTGCTAACAAACTTAGAACCACACAACGCGCAATTGAAAGAACTATGCTTGGAGTGAGCCTGCGGGATCACATACGTAATGAAGAAATAAGAAGGAGAACAGGCGTAGAGGACGTAATCACGAGAATAGCTGCATTGAAGTGGAGATGGGTTGGACATGTAGCAAGACAACAGGATGTAAAATGGACTAAGCGAATAACTCAATGGAGACCACGCTTATACAAAAGGGGAGTGGGGCGCCCCCAGAGAAGGTGGCTGGATGACATAAAGGAAAAAGTAGGAAGAGGATGGTATAATATAGCACAGGACAGAGAGAGATGGAAGCTAGAAGGGGAGGCCTATGTTCAGGAGTGGACAGAGAAGGGCTGAAAAAGAAGAAGAAGAACTACGTATCGAAGTTTGATTAGCACGAGAAGGTGGACTGAACTTGAATGACTCAAAAAGACCCCTCCTTGTAGATTATTTTCAATAAATGCTATGGTAAGATTGTCATAGACATACAAATCTATTTTTTAGGCTCGTGCTTATTACTAACGCTGTAGATGATTTTTCGATGAAAATTAGGGTCAGCTGCCAACTGTTCAAGAAGCCATACAGCAAACACATGGTTGTCTATGGTCATTTACTTTTAGTTCCTGAATTAGTTGAATTGAGTACACATGCTGGCCCAAGTCACGACGCAAAATTCGCCAAGTTGTGGTCTGCGAAAAACCCAGTTCTTGAAAATCGACTGCCTCGGATTCTCACGGACAGAGGCGATTTTTTCGGCAGATCTTGCGTTTCGTCGACGTACGGGTATTGATCTATCATTTATTGATCCGGTGGTATCAAATTATCACCACATTCCGAATAGTCCACTAGGCAGGACGATTATGGCGACGATAAAATGGGCGAAGGGCGCGGTACGTTGTCCGAGCAGATCACTGGTTTTGATAAAACAATTTTATTATTTGCACCTGTTGTTGATAGATGTAGCTTCAACAAGATGGCCGCTTTCAACTGTCAAAGTATTGAAAGATCCTTTGTATCTACCATTGAGACGACCCAGAACCGGCGTCAATTTTCTTTTTGTTAATTTGCTAAAACTATCCATATATTTCTTGGGTTTTATCTAAGTGAATTTTATTATCAATTGTGATAACTCTATTCTGTAGATCTACCTACATAACATTTCATATTGTTCATCTGAATTCAAAATTACACTGAAAAGACGGTCATTTGCCAGAATGATAATTTAATTTTAAATTCTCAATATAGTCAAATATTACGTATCTTTAAGGCAGCTTAAAATCACCCGAAAGTGTAAACATAGACACGAAGGAATTTATCTAACCCAAATAAGAAATCCAGCGAAAATAATAATCGACTTTAATACCTAAGCTCTTAAGCACTCTTTCGTATATTCACGGTTCCACAGCTGGTATTTTCTAAAACAGCAATTCCCACGTCGCGACGAAGGAACGCGTCTGTAAAAGACTATGTAATTGGTACTTGAGTACCAAGGGCAGAGGGAAGTGAGGAGGTAATGGCTGCTGGGTCACGCATATGTAAGTATCACGATCGCGACGTTAAGGGATCATTTTTTTTTCATTCATTATTATGATTTTGATTATTATTGAGTTATTTTTCGTCAGATGTGCAGTTACTCTTATAATTCAGTTATTCTGTTTTCGAAGCTCAGTGAATTTACTCATTCGTGTGAATCGGAATTAAATTTGAGTTAATTAATCGCGCACAACATGAGTCCAGAAGAATGGAAGACACAGATTGTTTCTCTCCGAGAAGCCGGACAGGGGAAGAAGAAGCACCGTCCCCGTTGTGTCCCACAGGTGATTACTTTCTGGATTTCTTTTAATATTTCTGCTCACTATTTGATTTTCACGAATTTCTTGAAGTATATGCTACGTAATTTCTAAACGCACTGAGGACGAGTTGAAATAATCATTTCTCAAATTCCAAATTATTTTCACATATTTCTTTCTTCTTGGCAAATGATCTATTTGAACTGCACTGACATTTCTAATATTTATTTTGAAGAGTTATTTTCACAGACTTATTTAAAACGTTTGCTTTCGTAACTTGGTAGAATATGAAATGTACTGAATTTATTTTATATTGATTTCAACAGCTAGTTTAACTTAACGCATTATTTTGAAGTACACTAAAATTCTTCAGTATTGATTTCAACAATTGTTCATCAAACTTGCAACATTACTGAAACGTAATTAAGCTATTGTGTACTGATTCCACCAACTTTGAGAACTATTTGAATTTGAAATGTAATGAAGTTTAATATTTGTCATGAAACTTTACTTTTATAACTCAGAAAATTGATCTCATTGAGATGTTACTTAACCATTTTGCCACTAATCCAAATCTTTTGTTTATAATCGATGAACGATTCGTTCGAATGTGAGAACATTTGATATTGATTCTTATCTTTGCTTCTATAAGGGGCCAATTATCTATTTGAAATACCATAATCCTTTTATTCCGTATTTCTATTTATCTCAGTTTATAACTTAGCAGAACATACTTAAACTGTAACGAAGATGTTTACATTTCATTGTATCCAACTATGGGGAAGATCTTACTTTCAAATTATTGATTTGAGGTCCGTTACTCTTAAGCTAAATAAGGGAACTTCCCTCCTTCAGGTGTAATGATCACCTACGAATAATAGCATAACTCATTAGTATAAATAAATGGCTTTAGGGACGATACGCATGTATGGACCCACAGGCATTGAGGCTTGTATGTTGTCGGTATGAAAGTTTTGAAGAATGTCTGAGTTGAGGAATGTATGTGATGTTTGTGGTACATACAGGTGTATGATCAGAGGGCATGATTCCCTGGTTGGCAAATCCGCGATATGGGAATAGAATAGGATCCGCAGTCAGTGACACAAAACTGCCCGTTGGCGCTCAGTTGAGCAAAAGAATCACGTACGGCTTTACGGGCTTACCTCTAGTTCCATATATAACGTTTTAATACAATACGAATTACTGAATTCGATTAAAATACGCGAGTGAATTAACGCTTGCAAGTTGTCAGCTGTGGACGTGTTCCTTAGAATTTTAAAAGTAAATCTTTCGGAGTTTGGATTATCAGGGCAACGACCTCGTCAGAAAACATGATATCATATTATCAAAACCCTTCGATCGGGTCAGTTACCACTCATAAAATGGGTGAGGGTCGGTTAGACCTGTCTACAATAATCTCATATCCGAATTCCATCCAAAATGTGGGTGAGGGCCAAGTAAGCCTGTTTATAATAATTAAAGATTAGACTTCCACTCGAAATATGGATGAGGACCAATAGGGTCTGTTCATAATAATTAAATGTTCCAACTTCCACTCGTAATATGGGTGAGGACCAATTAGTTCTGTATAAAATAATCTAATGTATAGACTTCCACTCAAAATATGGGTGAGGGCAAATTGGGCCTCTATCTAAATGATCATATTTATTAAATTCATCAAAAGACGCCAAAGAATGCAAGGATAAGAATTTAATACAAATGCTACAAAGATCAAATAGACATTGTTCACGAATCTGGTTTTGATTTTCTAATTTCCTTACCATGGTTTAAGCGACGAAGAATTGGTCGTATCACATCAAACCTCACATAAAAGAACTTGAGTAGGTTACTACAAATACACAACACAACAAAGAAAAGGGTCCTATATTATATAACAGAACTTCAAGGCAAGTTCAGGTACTAGATGATCACATGGCTTTTCATTTGACCGATTTCGGTCGGTCTCGGGTGTAATTAATATGGGAAAGAAAATAAGATAATTCAGGTATTGCAATTTACATTCAAGGCAATGTTTTCGCATCGTCTTTCATACACCGGGGTTGGGGGTGTTTCACCATGTTTCATATTTTGAATGGCAATCGACCAATATACTGAAAAGTACATTTCAGATTGAAGGATACGGTCAAACTCTTCAACTCAAGGACTTTTGCAAGGTCTGTAAGCACAGAAGCCTTCTGAAATTGGGTCATGTTATTTCACTCGCACCCTCGTTTGTAAATCCTTATCAGTGTTGTTATTGTAAACATATTTTTGTTAATGACTTACTCTCGTTGGAAGCTCTGTTGAAACATCGTTTGGAACTGGGGCTACTTTTCCATTAGCAAAAACTGGAGGATTATCTTGTTGTCCCAAAATTCGAAAAACGCTGGCTTTAAAATCATTATAAACTTCAGAAGGATGACGTTCTCCATTTACCTGAAAGAATAATGGACGTGTAGGTTATGAATATAGGAAATTTAAATAATTTTGAAACATTACTAGAAATTATTTTGATGCTCACTTATAGGCGATATCGCTTTCAAATCCGCAGCTATTTGAAATTGATTGATAATGCATTTAATTGGTAGAAATGTGAATACATTTTCAATGAAAACGATAAATATTTATTCCTCCACTATGATTATCGAAGTAGAACGAGCTTCGAACGTTGTAGGTTGGCCAGATATAATCCTAATAATATAAACGTTGAAGTTTGCATACTTGCATGGATGTTCTCTACTGAACGTGATTCAGTTATCAGAAACAAACATCCAATGGTTTTTTATTTGATGTTGCACTCTCAAGGCATTATATTGTCCAAACGTGTTTTCTATATATATATATCGGGTGGTTCACCACATTCATACAGAAGATTAGGCTTTTTGCGCAGTAATATATAGTGCTAGTGACTACAAACTATTTTAGACTAAAGGGTAATCTATTATAAAGTTACAAAGATATGATTTTTTCAATGGGACACCCTATATTTTGTTTAATTCTTGACTCTGTGAGGGGAAAATACAGGTGAGTTCGTCCGAAAGTCCCCCTACTATCTTGAATAATTTCCGAAATATTTGACATTTTCTGAAATTGGAGGACTTTTGAAAAAGAATTTGTGCACTCAGAATTGATGTCAAAGCTTTTGATGTACAACTACTGTTATACTAATTGTTGTTGCTTGAACATATGACACATTTTGTTGATCTATGTTACACAGGGTGTTCGAAAATGGTTTTTGAAGTTGGGGTTGATTCAAATCTCATTTCTCTGTTTTTTCAAAATTGCATACCCTATATCTGAGGAGTCGAATAAGTGATATATTTTAATACCTTTCGAGATACCTAGGTTCCCTATATCCATTTTCAACGGTTTGAAGATATTCGCAAGTTTAGCCAATCTTTATCGATTTTCAAGAAAGATTCTATTTTTTCACTGCAATTTATAGTTTTACAGTTACACTGGTTCATTCCCAGAAAGGATAATATTTACTCATTTTATCACATTAAGTGAATTAAATTCCATTATCGCATCAAAGTAATTAAACAATCTTTTCATCGCATTCCTTATACTCAGATGGTCCTCTCTTTCATGTCGTCAGCCGTCGTTGGCGGAGTTCAAACTGTAATTTAAAATAAGCCCAATCTTCCGTCATCAATGTGGTTAGTCACCCAGTATTTAAAAAAGAAAGTCATGTTAGTTACACAATTTGAAACTCAAGAACGGCTGAACCGATTTGGCTGAAAATTGGTGGGAAGGTAGCTTAAAACCAGGAGACACACATAGTCATACAGACATACTTTTCATCTCGTTCCTGTGGGATAAAAAGCAACTGACAGAATAATAAAACGACGCAACTGACATGGAATAACAAAACTATATATATCTAAAATTACATACTTTTTTCAACTAGAGAAAATAAGTGAAATACTCAAAGATTGAACCATTATATCCAGATAGAGTTGGGCTAAATATGAAATTCGAATCACAGGTAAACAGTGATTGTAAAATTCCACTCACTGTGATTTTAACCTGCGACTTTGAGTGTGAATTTTCACAGGCTAGATATATTATGCTATTTATTATATGTATAAATATATATATATATATATATATATATATATATATATATATATATATATATATATATATATATATATCCTTCAGAATGTTAAGGGTAATCCATCTAAAAATTTGCTAATGTTCCTTTCAAATTTGCCAGGTATCTGTGTCGATTAAGATTTTCCTCATCAGTGTGATAAGCCAACAAATCATTCATTAAAATTGCAAAAACGTTAACTCTGAATTTATTTTATAAATCAATAACCTCAATGAAATGTGGATTTTCTGTGGCCCAAAAATGTCGATTTCTCCTGTTGGTTATTCCACTTTCATTGAACTTGGCTTTATCAGACCATATAATTGAATTGTCTCGTCTTCTTGAAGCAGAAATTTAGCCGCTTGGGAAGGTCAGTTGGTTTCAATTTTTGTAGTCTGCTAAAAGAATATGGGTGCATGTTATGTTTCTTAAGGATCCTTTGAATGGAAGTATAACTCAATCCAATATCCATTGATGCTGACTTAATGGACGCATGTGGATTGGCACGAAAATACGCTAGCGTATTAATTTGATTGTCGTCGTCCTCGAGAATTGGTTTTCTTCTAGTTTCTATGTATTTTGTTCCTCCAAATTGCAGAAAATTGCTTCTAATCCTTCGAAATTTTGTTTTAGTCATAGGCGCCAAATTTGGAAATTGGTTAGTGAATTGCCTGCAAGTTCTATCCACCACTTTTTGACGTTCGCCATTAATTAAAAAGAGATTAAACATATCCTAGTTTGAATAATCAGCCATTTTATTATCAATCTGGTGTTTTTTAAAAATTTTCACTTCAAATTACCAACAATTCTTGTTGAAATATCAAATTCGAATGAACCAAGTGACAAGTACATTAATTTCAGGCACCTGTCAGGTAAGCGTAGCCACTTCAGCTACTTGATTCAAATATTTCAAAGCATTCTCTGTTAGTTCTTGCAAAATCATCAAAATTCAATATATTCCCAAATTATTTCGGAACTATAAGAGATGGGTATAGTACATGCTGATACAATTCTATCTGAAATTTGACGCTTCTTCTGATGGCGATATAAAAATTGGCACGTGCCATTTGAAAAAATTGAGGTATTGCTGTTCGAAAAATGCCAAATTGAATAGGTCATACAAAACAATGCAATAAACATTTGATATGTGTAGACTGTTAAAAAAATTCCTTGATCCACCCAAGCAAAAATTGTGTCTGTAGCGCAAAAGATCTACGAGCTACAATTTTTTTAAATGTTCCTCAAAAATGGAGTTTATAACAAAAATAATCCAATCTGTCAAAGTTCTGACAGATAAGTTCCAAAAACTTGGGTATTTTATGCCTTGCTCAAATGTCTGTTCTAGATGTATGATAAAAAGATAGATTGCCATTTGAAATAACAAAGTGATGACCCATTTCCGGTATAACCGGAAATGGTATCACTTCGAAAATAGTTCACTTCAATTGGAAATCGCTAGTTATGGCCGCGTATAAAATTTCAGCTTGATATTGTTATTGGAACTCAAAAAGTTTTTAACAGACGGTCCCAGTGGATATCCTATGTATATATATATATCTGCCGGGCAGATTTGAGAACTAGCTCTTGTCAGGATATATATATATATATATATATATATATATATATATATATATATATATATATATATATATATATATATATATATATATATATATATATATATATATATATATATATATATATATATATATATATATATATATATATATATATATATATATATATATATATATATATATATATATATATATATATATATATATATATATATATATATATATATATATATATATATATATATATATATATATATATATATATATATATATATATATATATATATATATATATATATATATATATATATATATATATATATATATATATATATATATATATATATATATATATATATATATATATATATATATATATATATATATATATATATATATATATATATATATATATATATATATATATATATATATATATATATATATATATATGACAAGAGCTAGTTCTCAAATCTGCCCGGCATGCGCACGCAGCTCCCAAGAGCCACAATAGTGCAACTAAGCAGGATGCCGAGAAACGAAGCGGCAGATTACAGTTTCGTCCTCATTAGGAGCTCATCAGTGTCGCATATCGTTTCTCAGCACCCCAACCAGCTACATCGGGGAACCCCATCGATTCCAGATAAGACGCATCTCGTACATATGTAAGAGAGTCGCCCTCTATGGATCGAGAAGGCGAACCCGCTACCCGACTTCGAGAAAGCAACGAACAATAACAAACGTTACAAATTCCAATACTTGACGAACATCTTTCGCTGGTCCGTTAATCACCTCAATGGTTCAAAACGAGCGATATAATCCCGTTGGATTTGGTGCTCCAGGCCTCTAAATTTATACATTCAGCAGATTTGTGACCTTGTTCTTATCAGGAAGTATTATATATTAATCTACGGATTTTGGAATAATTCTTTTTTAGTTTACATATGTAGACTCCTTGCGAAGTTTATCGCTGAAAATCTTTGTCTCATCAAATATTTACCGACAGGAGATTTTATCCTGGAAAAGAGGCCTAGAGCACCAAATCCAACGGGATTATTTCGCTTGTTTTGAACCGTTGATGTGATTCACAGACCGGCAAAAGATCTAACCTCAAGTGTTGGAATTTTTAACGTTCTCACATCCGTTTTTAAACCGGTTTATTCGTCCACATTTGATACCTTTCAATAATATCTGTTTTTAACATAATTCGTTTATTACCTATTGTTTGCACCTTTATTAATTTTGTTTCTACTTGTTTATATATTAATTTATCTCAACTTTAGTTCAGTACATGTTGTTAGATGGAGATGGTCGAGAGACCGAAATTGCAATCCTGAATTTCAATAAAATAAGTGTGATAGTATAATACATAGTTCAATTTCTCATTTTCATTAATATTTTCATCAATTGTTATTCACACTTCATCTATAATTAAATTAGATTTGAACATATTGTGTCGTGTTATTTAATTAAGCAATATATCAATTTACATCAAGTAATAGATTTATCAATTAAATCAATCATGAATTATTTAGAATGCCATTTCGTTCGATTCCTTAACTCGAATGAGCTTTATAACCTCTAATCAAGGATAACTTGCGAAGGTAAAGGCCTATATATCGAATATGTGTCTTGAAGTCGAAATTCTTTATTAGCTTTTATCCGTTTTGAAAGTATTCATTTAGACGACAAAAGACACGGATCGTTAGAGCACTAGCGACGTATCAATTCATTATTCATGACCGGAATAAGGAGAAATCGATACGCATCAAATATGACATCTTGAATAAACATTCAAATGTTCTCTGTTAATTTATTTGAATGCTTTCGATGACAGAAACGAGGAGTAACCTGGGATATGCTAAGAATCGTGAATTAGGAATGATTATACTGGTTAACAAAATTTAGGTTTTATCGTGCCAGATTGAACGTGTGATTTGTTCAAGATGTGAAAATAAGTATTTTGATTTCTTTTTTATTACATCTGATTTATCTTTGAATGGGATACAATATAGAGTGTTCCAATGAAAATTTGGTGATAATAAGAAATTAGCTGACAATAAGTACTGAACTAAATCTGAAATACATACTTACTTAAGCTCGTTGATACAAAATAAACACAGCTCTACAAAAAAAATTTTTTTTATTGTTGCCCTGGATATCATCGCAAATTTTTATGTTTTCAAGGGCCCAGATTACGAATATATTCATGAAAGTTCTCAATGTGCTCGTATTTTCATGATTTTTGCAATTCTTATATTTTGAACAATTATAAGCTTGTTAGAAATAAAATTTAATTTTCCAGTCATGATTAGGCTCCTGCGCAATTTTTTCGCGCATACAAACATCACCTGATCCCCACTCTCAGACCTCTTGCTCCACAGAACAGCTGAGATCTCAGTTATTTGACAATATTGAAGTACATATACACGTAAATCTGGATAAAGTGTCATGGATTAATATTTTGTTTCAATTACTGAATGTCCATTCTTATATATTTGTCTTCTAGTCTAAAAGATGAGTTCGTCACGAGGAAAGTGTAAATAATGTAGTGATTTATTTTGTTATATTTGCGGTGTTTATATACCAAAAAAACAAAAAAGAAATATCACAGACTTTGTCGAGGACACTTATGTTGAATATTTTGGTTTCAAAATGGACGGATTAGGTAAACCATGGGTTCCTAATAAAGTTTGTAAGTCCTGTGTTGAGTCTTTACGGTTGTGGAAAAAAGGTGAACGTTCTGGATTAGACTTTGGTATTCCTATAATCTGGATGGAGCCTACGAATCATTTAGATGATTGTTACTTTTGCGTAACCAACAGTAACAATTACAACATACAGAACGTGAGAAAAAGAGTTATTACAATTTTTTAGTGAAAATGAAGGATTAGTGTATTGTAATGATATCGCGAAGCTGCTTATAGACATGGGTTTAAAAGAGTACAAATCTACTGAATGGCGCCTTTTTATTGATAGTTGCAAAAGAAGTTCAAAATGCTTCTTATTGCACAATGGAAATAAATTTGCATCAATTCCAATTGCCCATTCAACGAAACTCAAAGAAGAATATGAAAATGTAAAATTAGTTTTAGAGAAAATTAAATACTCTGAGCATCAATGGCCGATCTGTGTGGATTTATGAATGGTTAATTTTTTACTTGGCCAACAAAGTGGATATACAAAATACCCTTGCTTTATTTGTATGTGGGATAGTAGAGCAAAGCAACTTCATTGGGAACAAGATGTTTGGCCTGTAAGAAATTCTTTAACAGTGGGTAAAGCCAACGTAATAAGGGAGCCGCTGGTGAGCAGATACAAAATCATACTTCCACCATTACATATTAAGTTAGGTATGATTAAGCAATTTGTAAAAGCGTTTAACAAAGACGGAAATTGTTTTAATTACATTTGCAGAAAATTTCCGAAGCTTAGTATGGAAAAATTGAAAGGTGGAATATTTGATGGTCCTCAAATACGGCAATTGATGAAAGACTCAGATTTTATCAAAGTTATGACTGTTCCGGAAAGTAAAGCTTGGAAAAGTTTTGTGTTGGTTGTCGAAAATTTCCTAGGTAACCATAAAGCAGCAAATTATGAAGAAATTGTGCAAAATATGCTGACAAACTTTCAGACTTTAGGAGCAAATATTAAGTTACACTATCTCCGCAATCATCTAGATAAATTTCCGGATAATTTAGGAAATTATAGTGAGGAACAGGGAGAGCGGTTTCATTAAGATCTAAAAGTGATGGAATAAAGGTATCAAGGTCGATGGGATTGTCACATGATGGCAGATTACTGCTGGTCTTTGAAAAGAGATTGTCCCCTGAAAAATTATAGAAGAAAAGCTCATAAAAGGCGTTTTATGGAAATATGAAATATATTTTCGACATTTTCCTCTTTATTTACTTCGATGTATCCGAATTTCTCAAAACTTAACTGACATTATAAATATATCTGTTATTTTGTTTCTTGTTTTACGATTTTTGTTATGTAAAATGAAAATAAAGATTTAAAAAGAAATCAGAGCCAATCCTACAAAATCATTGATAGTTTCACGAATTGTATGCATAAATAGACCCAAAATCATTTTCATATCTAGGGCAACAAAACCATTGTAGACCAGTGATAATGAGGGTAATGAACGAATTATGTTAAAAGCAGGTAGATATCAAATAAGGACGAATAAGTCAGACATACTGGTCATTCAGAAGATTATCTTTATAGAGAGTTTGTTGTGGCTTGAAATTTTCGATAGATTCTGAGAAATCTAACTTTCGTACCTTTAGGTATTTTGTGAATAATCTGAAGATGATCTATGGGTGGAAAATGATGATGATGATTTTCGATATAATATGAAGCGAAAGCAGATTCGTCGGTTTTCTGGTTATTGTAATCCGATTGATGTTCTCTGCATCTAGTTTTGAATGAACTATCAGTCTGACCCATATAAACGCCTTCACAATCCATACAGGACAACTTGTGAACTCCAGTATTATGGAATCTATCAGTTTTATCTTCACTATTGAAAAATTCTTAGCAGAGTTTCATGTGGGTTTTGAAAGATATTTTTTATGCATTTGCAACCTTTCCGCTGATAAATATTATGATATGCTATTTGTGTTTCTTTCTGATCATCCGGTTTATTATATTGGAGGCATGACCATCATCTTTAGCTATTTTTTCAATAGCTGACACTTCCCCGGACATGTTTTCTTGAGACAATGACAGAGAGAAAGCCTTATGAATCATTGAATTAACGAAGCATATTTATGAGATTTTGGGGGTGTCGAGGTAAAGGGATGAACATATCTGGAAAGATGAAATTGCGATGAATATCAAAACTTAGCGTGTTATTTTTATGAGTGATTGTTAGTTCTAAATAGCGAATCTGATTATCGAATTATCTCTTTATTTCGAATTTACTTTTGGGATGAATGCTATTGATGTAAGTTAAGAATTGATTTAGTTCTCTGGCAGTTCCAATGAAACATGCTAGTATAGCGGTATATCTATAGCTAAAATAATAGTAATATTAATTTGGAATTGAATACGATATCTTCAAAGTACGCCATAATTATTGAATTTGAAATAAATCTGTTATAGGAATAATTTGAGCAGAAATATGAAAGCATTCTGAGCAACCAGATAAACCATACTAATTAAATCAGGGTGTTACGTAATAGTATGTCACAGCTTGAGGGGGTAAATCTACGTGCAATTTTAAGAAAAAAAGTTCATATAAACATAGGTCCGCAAAATTCGGTTTTTTCTTCAAAACTCCTGCAGTTTTGAGATATTCAGCCATAATTTAGAATGCGAGCTATTTTTACAGCCTCCTTCATTACACGTCCTAAATTTCAACTAGATCAACGAGGTCTTTTCTTTGCCATGTCTTCTTTTGCCCTTTCAAACATTTTTGCAGTACGTTAGTGATCAGTGTACAATCAATTTTTCGTCATCTTCGTTCAATTTAGAAACTCTTTTGACATCTGTAGTTTTTTCGTATCTCCAACCGTTCTAGAGCAAAAAATTATTAAACGATTGTATGCATTCGCTGAATTGAAAGCACTTCTAATTAAAAAAATGACTAGTAGTCTTTGATTTTTTTCATTCATTTATTTATTTTGACAGTTGCTAAAGTTGAACTTGTGTCTGCTCAAATCAATTATTAAATTAACGATTAATCTCAAGACTTTTGAAGTTATTGCTGTAAGAAAAAATGGCTAATTTTACGACCGCCGAATTAGCTGATATCCATTACATGTACGGTCTGGCTGACGGAAACACAACAGAAACTAAGCGATTATATCAGGTACGCTTTCCAAATCGAGTAACATCAGACATACGAACATTTTCAAATATCCACAGAAGGTTGAGGGAAACTGGTACTTTTACTGCAAATAATCATTTAAAAGGTGCCACTCAAAGTATGAGAAGTAAAGATATTGAGGAAGCAGTTTTGAATTGTATTGATTTGAATCCTCATGTGAGAACAAGAAAAATTGGAAACCAGTTGAATATTTCACATGTTCTAGTTTGGAGGATTCTCCACGACTTTTTATTGTACCCGTTTCATATTCAACGCGTCCAAACTCTACTTCCTCGAGTTTTCCTTCAAGACTGAATTTCTGCCAATGGTTCTTCGATAAAATTAGAGAAAATACTCATCTTGATAATGAAATAATGTTCACAGACGAAGCTGACTTTTCGAGAACTGCTATCACAAATTTACACAACAATCATTATTGGACTGAAAAACCCCCATTCGATTGAAGAATCTCATTATCAACAACAATTTTCACTGATGTCTTGGTCGGAATAAATAAATAAATAAATAATATAACTCCAACACAACAAACTCTCCATTGAGATAATCTTCTGAACGACCAGAATGAACTTTGAACCAATCTTAAGTTTGAACCAATTTTCGGAACACTTTAGCCAGTTCGAATAAGATATTTCCAAGACATGGTTTTGGAAGGCTTAGACTGCCTCTTATGCCGTCGAAAATAGTTGCCCACGTAGTTTTCTTGGAGTGCGCTAACAAAAAGAGGTCGTTAGGTGCCGAGTCGGGACTATAAAGTGGATGGCCCATTAATTCAATGTTTTGGGTCTTCAAATACTCCATCGAAAGCGCTGATGTGTGGGAGATTGAATTGTCATGATGGAGAATTATTTTAGTTCTTCGATTTGGTTTCCTAAACTCATCGAACATTTGCGGCAAACAAATAGTTATATACCATTCAGTGAACCTCAATATTATACAAGCATACGCACCAACGGCAGACAAGGATGAAGCAACTATCGAGGAGTTCTACGATCAGTTCCATTCCTTGATCAAAATGACTTCAAATCGGGAATTCCCAACTAGTTATGGGTGATTTTAACGCCAAGGTAGGAAAGGGCGGGGTACAGGATGTCGTTGGCGATTTTGGACTCGGGGACAGGAATGATCGACGAGAACGAATTGTTCGTTTTTGTCAAGAGCAGAATCTGATCCTGTGTAATACATTTTTCACACTGCCACCTCGAAGGCAATACACTTGGAGATCCCCTGCAGACTCTCCTGAACACATTATTAGGAATCAGATTGACTTTATTGCAGCTTCCATCAGATTCAGAAATGCCATAAAATCAGCGAAAACTTATCCAGGAGCTGATGTTTTATCGGACTACAACTCAGTTGTGTCCAAACTGGAAGTTAAACTGAAAAGTCCCGAAAAAACAGAACAGAATAGATGGAATAAACATCAAAAAGCTCTCTGATTCAGCTATCAGAGTGTAGGTACTGAAAATAGAAATAGAGGAAATCGGTGAAGCAGATACTGGGGACACGAAAAAATGGAAAAAAATAACAACAGCTACGCAAGAAACATGCTTAAAGTTCCTGTAGCAAGAAAAAGTTCACAAGAAGGAGCGGATGACTCAAATCATACTCGATCTGATGGAAGAAAGGGACTGCATAAGAACAAGGAGAAGTACCGACAAATACATAATTCAATAAGGAGGAAAATCAGAGAGGCGAAGGAGAAGTGGTTGTCCGAAAACTGCAGGAAAATTGAGGAATATGAAAGAAAATGTGACTCGTACAATCTATATAAAATGATAAAAGAGCTGACAAAACAAAAGAAGAACAGAAAACGTGGTGACGGGACCTCTTATCCTGAAATTCGAGTTAGAGAAAGCTATCAACTCCCTCAAGAACAATGAAGCACCCGGTCCGGCTAACATTCATGTCCAAAAACTGAAGCTTATGTGTACGACTAGTGATCTATTTATTCAAACTCTCACAGTTTTATTCAATAATATATACAATAAAGGAGAGGTCCCCAAAGACTGGCTGCGCTCTACCTTCATAACAATACCAAAAAAGCAGAATACTAAAATATGTGACCAACATCGGCTTGTCAGTGAGTCACAGTATGGGTTCCGTAGCGCCCTAGGAACGAGGGAGGCTATTTTCATTCTTCAAGTGCTTATTCAACGCTGCAGGGATATGAATATGGATGTATAATATGTTTCATTGATTTTACCAAAGCATTCGATAAAGTTCTTTATGAGCAGCTACTTGAGATCCTTCAAAGAGCTGGAATAGATGAGAAAGATATCCGCGTTGTTGCAAATTTGTATTGGGGTCAGTGCTTTAGGGTGAAGGTTGGTCACTCATACACTGATGAAATAGAGATCCGAAGAGGTGTTCGTCAGGGTTGTGGCTCCTCTCCTTTTCAATTTATACTCTGAGGACATTTTCAAGAAAGCATTAGAAGATACAACAATGGGTGTATCCATAAACGGGGAGATAGTAAACAACATAAGATACGCTGGAGATACGGTAATACTTGCAAGCACCATTGAAGAACTTCAGGATCTGATGATCCAAATACACGCAGTCACACAGGAGTACGGTCTGGAACTCAACGCATCTAAAACTAAATGGATGGTGATAAGTAAGAATAGACAACCACTTACACAGCTCTCACTTAACAACAAAAATATAGAGAAGGTTGAATCATATAATTACCTAGGATGGGACCAGTCTGTCGAGATAAGGGCAAGAATTGAAAAGGCTCGTGCTTCTTTCAATAAAATAAAAAAATTACACGTCGGTAACGATTTATTGCCTTCACTGAAGATAAGAATGATACGCTGCTATGTATTTCCTGTTCTACTGTTTGGAGTGGAGGCCTGGACGGTGAGTGGGATGATGATGAGGAGACTCGAAACATTTGAGATGTGGGTGTACAGACGCATGCTGCGGGTATCTTGAACAGAGCATGTTACTGATGTGGAAATGTTTATAAAAGTCGATAAAGAAAAAGAAGTCGTGAACACAATAAAAAATCGGAAACTAGAATATCTTGGTCACCTGATGAGGCACGACAAATATCGATTACTGCAACTGATTATAGAAGGTAAAGTGAACAGCAGAAGTGGTCTTGGGCGAAGAAGACACTCGTGGCTATATAATCTGCGTCAATAGTTCGGGCTTAGTTCAGAAGTGCCGTCAGCAAAGTAAAGATTGCCATGCTGATTGCCAATGTCCGAACGGATAGGGCACATTAAGAAGAAGACGTTTCTCTAATGCTGTGGTTGCGACATGTCTACTTTTCCTGAAAAAACAGGCGGGAATTTACTTCGAAGTGCTTCGTGCACGAACAGCTTTTGTTGGGTGTGGCTCGTCTTGAAAGAGCCATACTGTTGATTGTGGTTTAGTTTCGGGCTTGGACGCATATATCCAAGATTCGTCGGCTGCAACCATTTTGTGAACGTCTTTTGAATCAACGCGTTCAAATTTTTTCAACATTCGATTGCACTTAACGACACGAGCCATCTATTGAGCTATTGTTGAGTTGTGTGGGTTCCAACGCGAACAAATCTTTTTGACAGCCAAATGTTCATGCAATATTGAATGTACGTTGGTGGAACTAATGTTGAGCGTTGTCTCAATCTCACGGTAAGTCACATGGCGATCATCGTGTATCATTTCGCGCATTGCATCGATGGTTTGTTGCAGAAAAACTGATTTTCGATGACCTTCACGAAGTTCGACACTGAGTGAAGTAAGACCCGGATAAAATTCGTAATACCAGCGTTTCACATTGTGGAGTTTCATCAGCAGAAGTCAAAGTAAGTTGATTGCAGCACTGTCGTCGAGTTAATCCACGACAAAAATCGTGAAAATCATCGCACGAGAATGTAATATCGAACCAGCAGCTTAATGAGCCATGCTCTTAAAGTATTTTTGTTAGTCATTCACGAGAGGGTATACAGAAAGATAAAAGAAGGAATAGGAGACACTCAGATTCCGCAAGGGTCTGGGCACTAGGGAAGCACTGTTTTGCATGCAGGTTCTTATTCAGAGATGCAGAATTTGAGTCTATTCTTAGGTTCCTTAACTTCGAGACTGCATTTGACCGGGTCCAACATCTAAAGATGATCGACGTTCTTAGAGCCACTGGTATGGATGACAAAGATGTGCGTATCATTTCAAATTTGTATTGGCATCAGAGAGCCTGTGTCCGATTAGGTAAAAGAACAACTGAAGAAATTAATATTCAGAGAGCAGTGAGACAGGGGTGCATACTCTCACCCCTCATCTTCCACACTTACTCCGAAAAAATTATCAACGAAACAGTCTTTGATATTGATGAGGGCATTGGAGTGAATAGATCAATAACTTTCGGTATGCAGACGACACCATATTGATAGCAGACAGGGACTACAGGAGATCGTCAACAGGGTACAAAGGAAGTCTGTGGGCAATACGGCTTAACACTGAACTAGAAAAAGACAAAATATATGGTTATTTGCAAAAATCCACCTATTGATACCAATATCTATATAAACAATATGTCTCTGACCAAAGCTAATAAAATGACCTACCTTGGAAAGCTAGTGGAAGACAATTGGTATCACTCAGAGGAGGCGAAGGTACGCATTCCCACGACTCAAAAAGATTCTTTGTCTCCACGATCTCAACATCGACTTTAGAATCAGGATTCTCAGATGCTGTGTCTTCTCGGTCTTGTCAAACGGAGTGGAAGCGTGGACACTCACAGAAGCCACTTGAAGCTTTTGAAATGTGGACATACCGACGCATGCTTGGCATAAGATGAACCGACAGACTACGAAACGAGACCGTACTTAAACGACTACATAACAACACAGAAATAATAAAGACAGTCAAAATACGTAAACTAATATACTTCGGAAATGTAATGAGGCACCCAGAAAAAATCTAAATCTTACAACTTATAATGCATGGTAAAATCGCAGAAGGAGACCAGGCAGACGTCGAACGTCCTGGTTGAAGAACTTACGGCAGTAGTTCGGTCAAACATCAGAATCACTGTTCAGATCTGCTGTAAATAAAGTAATTGTAGTTAACATGATAGCTAACGTTCGTTGAACGAACACAGCACGCGAAGAAGAAGAAGAGAATGTTCACTTGTTAATTTAGTTTTTTGTTCAAGTTGAATTTTTCAAATGACTATAAACAAAACTCAATGATACGTCAAAGTGTTGTGAGTACGTTTAGCTAAAAAATGTCAAAATACCAGATGCAGTTGTCGGATGGGAGATGTCAACAGTAAAATCAAAAGGCAACCAAAGTAATACCTGGTTTTAGCATGATTCCTTCATTACCTCTTGTTTGCATCCTCATTGATTTTGTATTCACCTGTTTTTGTATGTATCTATTTCAAGTTTAGTTCAGTACCTTTTTTCAGTTGAAGATGGTCGAGAGACCGAAATTACAAGCCTGAGTTTCAATAAACTCTTATGATAGTACAATATAAAGTTTAATTTCTTATTATCATCATGATAAATAATCATGTAGTAACGGCGGAAGGCTTGTTTTCCGACTGCTTAAGTGAAATTAGAATTATTGAGAGTAGTCTAAGTGTTAAATGTTGGCTCCATTTCAGTTTGTTCAAAGCCAGTCGGTGCTTTCACTATCAAAAGAAAATGGAATGAAGGAGGCCAGAAATTACTATAATATATCGCTGTTAACTCCATTATCGACGTAGAACAGTAATGGTCATTCTCAATCGAACCAGAAATATCGAACGTGACCTTAACCTTCCAGAATAAATCGTTTGGTTGTATATTCATATAAATATGAAGTTTGGAAGGTAGATTCTGATTCTGTGATAATAGACACAGGTGGTTTGAATCAAATCGAGTTGGACATACATTTCGTCAATAAAATAATATTTGTTCATCGAACTCGTATTATGTTATAGGTCTGCCAGCATAAATTATGTAATAATGATAATCTATATGACAAACTGTTGGGTGGGTCACGAATTTACCATTAGATTACGAAGATGGTATGTTCTATAAACGATTTAGTTTTACAATAAAAATGTTTACCATTTCATGATAAAAACAAGTAATGATTTTTGAAGAATTTTACAGAATAATTGTGATTCGTAATGCGTTTCACTACACCGTAGCTTCTTCAGACGAATGAATGTACAGAAATTATGACAACTATAAATAGATACAACTAAGAATATAAATACAAAAGTTCTTTAGTAATTAAAAGCTTATAGAGTTGCTTCTTCTTAAGTGGTTATTGAAGACAGGAATATCCAATAAAATTGAGGAGTAGATTGCTCCCTGAAGAGATTCAATATAGGTGAAGAGCTTAAATCGACTTGTTCATTCATAATCATTCATAATTGAGGCTCAAAATTACTTTGATTTGATTTGATTACTACTGGACAAGAAAAATAATATATAATAATAAGTACATACTACATCCAGCTAAAAAACTAAGCGAATTAAGTTTTCCCTTCAATTGCCCAAGGGAAATATTAAAGCACCAGTCTGAGCTCATATATTTATTGCCAGACCTCAATATTCGACATTCTGGAGCATTGACGTAATAATTAGTTCGGTATGAAGGTTCATCAAACAGATTTTCAGATCTTGCGATTCTACCAGGTACATAAAAACTTATTTGATATAAAATATCAGGACAGACAATTTCATTATTCGAGCATTTGTACAACAAAAGGTCAGCTATTACTCTTCGTTCCGCCAAAGTTCTGAAATTTGCTTTAGCTCTCATAACTGAGACAGAGAATTCTTTTCTGGGGATAGACATTTTATATGAGGCATAAAGAAGGAGTTTATTTTGAACTCTTTCAATTCGATGAGATTGTTCTGCGTAATGAGGTGACCATACTGATGAAGCATATTCCAAGATAGGCCTGCAGTAACTATTGAATAATACGAATAAAACTTTAACATCCGTGAAGGCACTTGTGTTGCGTCTTATATAACCCAATACTTCCAAAGCATGACCGACCACTTTTTTGATATGTGCCCTGAAGCTCACCTTTGAGTCAGTAAGAACTTCGAGATCCTTCACAACACAAACCCTATTTAACATAGTATTATGCACGCTAAAGTCAAGTAAAAGAAATACATTGGCATTAATTGGTGTTTACTTTCAAGCCATTTTTCGAAAACCATTCAACAACTCTATCGAAATCTGATTGCAGTGCAATCGTATCATCAATGCAATGAATTATTTTGAAAATCTTCAGATCGTCAGCGAAGAGTAGAAAACGGGAATGTCTAATTACTGAACCCAAATCATTTATAAATATAATAAGAAGCAAAGGTCCCAGATTTGAAGCTTTTTATTCTAACGATTTGTGAACGAGACCTAAAATAGCTTTTAAACCACTTCAAAAGTTTACCAACAAAACCCATTGATTCTAACTTTGCATCCAAAATTGATTGGCTCACTCGATCAAATGCTTTAACCAAATAGACAGTATCTACTTAACCTTCCTCTTGAATGGTCTCGAGTAAGAACTGAGAGAAAAGAACTAAGTTAGTCGAAATTGTTCTGCCCCTGAGGAAACCATGCTGTTCACTAATTATGATAGCCTGACTAAAATCAAAAGAAATTTTAGAATGAACAAGGCTCTCAAACAGATTTGGTATAGCGCTCAAGATACTGATTGGTCTGTAATTTTTTATATCTTGCTTACTATCAGACTTGTAAACAGGGGTTACAAAACTTGTTTCCCAAGCTAATGGAAAATAATCTTCCTGCAAGGATCTATTAAATATTGATGTGAGAGGTGGAACTAATGATTTGGATACTAGGTATGCCTTCAGGGCCAGCACTTAATTTGGATTCCTGATCATGAGCCTTTTGTAGCACTTCATGACTTTCCACCAAACAATCGAAAACATTTAAACAAACACTACTGCCAGTTTCTCGAGGAATATATTCAGAACGGCTAGGAGTGAGAGACGAAGAGAAATGATCAGCAAATAAATTGAAGATGTCTTGTCCACAAAAGACCTGTTTATCATTCAAATACATAACATTGGGAAAAGAATTATCATTATTTCTACGATTTACAAAACTCCAGAACATTTTTGGGATCCGAGATGATCGACTATTCAGCACTATCTATATAGTCTTAGTCACTTACATTTTGATCTTAATTGAAAAAATGTACCGTAGTTTTTGGGCGTACAGGATAATTTAAAATTTATATGAGCAACTCTTTTCTGTTTGATGAGATCCTACAATTCTGATGAACACCATGCAGGAAATGTCCGAAAGACTCGTTTTGGAACGAATGTGTTAATGCTTCGTCTTCAAATGTTACAGAAAATATCCAAGCCTCAAGAGTATCTGCTTGAAAAACGACTTAGTAGTTAAGTGCGGAATTTGCGGGTAGAATAAGAATGAGTATGTAAACAAACAAAACGATGTTATCTCAGTTACAGAGGTTTATGCAAATAAAATTCACTCGCTGTCTCAATTACAAAGGTAACTATGATGATAAATCGAAAGAAATAATCCCAGAATAGAGGTTTGCTTCGTCCTACTAACAGAGGTAATTCAGTGCCAAAGTGTTGGGACCTCAGCATGAGTTCCAGTTATGGAGGTTTCTCACTTATCCTAGTACCACTTAACCAAGTTTCACTGTATAATAACAGATGCTATTAGTAGTACTGTTTCTTGAAACAGTTCGGTTACTTTTGGAATGGAGGGAGTAGAATACCACTACGGAAGAAATATGAGGGAAAGATCGAATACTTTTGGGACCACCCTCGTACAAACCGTTTATTTCACCTCAGTACGGAACCCCTATGTTTGACCCCGATCTTGACCGCTTTCCTGACAGCAAGAAGTATAATTATATTCGTACAAACGAAAAGCGCAGAGTTTATCACATTAACTACTCCGTGGGGAATGTGACTACGAGCATGCATCAATATTTTACGCTCTATGGGAGTCTACAAATAGACTCTTATTTGAATTCATCATTAATTGAAGGAGTATTATTTATTAATTATTTATGGAAAAATCGAATGCAACTTACCGTGAGCAGAATATTGTTTTGGTCGAAATAATCAGCAACTGGCATCACATTTTTATAAAAATTATTTAATTCCATACGGGCTAAAGATAATACCACCTGACCTAATTTGGCACCATAATCTATTTGTCTTTCTAAAATTTTCTGTCTCCATGATATCAAGATCGCGCCGTTGACCATTTGTATCTGAAACAGGGAAAACAGAAATTAATAATATCAAACATGTGCGTAATTGTTCGAAAGTTATTCGTGATAAATAAGATGTATTTGAATTGATAATGAAGTTGAAAATCTGTCGCAATAGGAGTAGGTTTGCGAACTGTGCGAAAAATTTCGAGCAAAATGAAAAAGATTGAAAATAACAGTTTCTCAACTCCCGATAAAAAGAGAAGAAAATGAGCGAAGAAAACAGATCTCGATGACTTCGATAGAGCTCTGCTTCGTAGATTCGTCGTCAATTCTTAAATACCCACATTAAAGCGAATCCATCAAAAATTCGTCGATGCGAATAAATATGCAGGAGCTTTCGAAAAGTTTTGAGAGGAATGGGGTTCCGTTGGATTAAAACGAAAACGTATAGAAAGCTACTTATGGAAGAACCTGAAATACAGCAACAACGTTTGAATTATTTAAGGAGCATCAAACGATACCCTTAAGAAAAGATATCAATAATTTACCTGGACGAAACTTATATCTATTCCTCCCATACACACAAGAAGGCTTGGAATGACCATACAAACGATGGGCTACGTCAACCTGTCTCAAAAGGGTTAAGACTGATAACTTTGAACGCCGGTAGTGAATGTGGATTCGTACGAAACGCATATCTGGCCTTTAATCCACCAGTGGTTATCAAGATGATATGAATTTCGCAAACTACGAGAAATGGTTGAGAGATAAACTTATTCCAAATTCATCACCAAAATATGTGTTAGTGATCGATAACGCCTCTTATCACAATGTACGAACAGAAAAACACCCGAACATGGTTCCCCGAAAAGAAGAAATGAAAGAGTGGCTGCAACGTTGAAATATTGCCGTTGCAGATGGGATGCTCAAAGCAGAACTTTAAAATCTGATTGAATTACACAAACCCAGATATAAAACGTATGCTATTGACAAACTCCTCAATGATCAGGGCCACAATGTACTTAGACTTCCCCCATATGATCCTAACTTAGGCAGCCATGTTTATGTAGCTGGCAGGAATGTTGATTTCTCAATGAAAAATGTGGAAAAACTGTGTGGTGAGTTTTGCTTTTTATGAAGTAAGAACCTATGCTGGATGAAGTTATAGACAATTTTATAATTCCTCTTCAAGCAGATGATAATGACAGCAACAGAGCGAGTCTTCTAGTTTTGATGAAGAACTATCTGACAGAAAATTTTCAATTTTTCGCTATTCAACTCATTTTGTGTTTTATATTTGAATTATTTGTAAAAATTATCTAGATGAATAGATTTTTCATTATTTTTAATGAATTTATATTATTGAACTGACAACCAGGTAAATCCGAATCATTCGTCCTAACGATAGCGCAAAACGATTGCACCTCTTATAATTTCAGTTTTCTTCGTTATGTCGTCAATTCTATATAATCTCATCGAGGTATCACATAGATACTAGGTACTTAGGAGAAACATAGTTACTAATACTTTGCCCGAAACCCCTATTGAATATCAACTTTCAATTACTATATTTTATCCTATTGTACAGTTTCCAGGAATTCTTGAAAATTTGAATTATAAGGAGAAGACAATAGTACTTATTAGGAAGGTTCAGTTAAAAAAACCCTGCCTCGAAAATTTCCTGAAGTCCAACTGGTGATGAGCTTGTGACTCACTTCTTTGTAATAGAAGAGACAGCTTTTATGGAAACAAATTGAAAAAGGTGGTGTACCAAAATGGCCTTGATAAAATTGTTAAGAAACCGACAAGGGTGATACAGATCAGTGCAACAATAATTGACCTCATTACAGACAACAAAAATATCCAACATAAAGTTCATATGACACCAAAGATCAGCGATCACTGTATACTCTCAGTACATATTGGTAGGGTGAACCAAAGTCGAAATAGTGTAAAAATTTATAAACTATCTCTCAAAAACTACAATAAATCCACATTTCAAGAGCAACACCATGGAACAATGATTATGTAGATGTCAACAATCTCGCTGCGTTGTACACCAAATCGATAACACATACAGGGCGCTTCAACGAAAACTAAACAGAGGCTATATCTACCAAGATATTCATTTCTGATCAAAACGCAAAAACAGGTCAATTTTTCTTTCGAGGGGGACATCTTTTGGGGTACAAAACTTGCCTGAAATATAAACCCCTAAGCGGGGGTTGCAATCCTTGAACATTTTGAATAAGGAAGATGGGTCGGGTGATGACTCAGAAGAAAGGTGGTATCTTTGTTTACATCGCCTTGAACGAATTTCCATTTTTAATTGAAAACTGTAAAATATACAGGGTGAGCAACTGAAAAATAGGGAAGACTATTTCCCTGAGACTATTCAAGTTTGAGTGTAGTGAAATGGAACAGATCCATGCTGATCAATGGCAGTCATCATCAAGCACCATCCTCATCTCGAATTTCAACACCTTGAGCAGGGGTGACAACCCTTGAAAATTTCAGTATCTCACTCTGTATCTTCAACAGTTTTCAATCAAAACTGAAAATTCGCGGATACAGACAAAGATAATACCTTTCTTTCGAGGTATCACTCGACCCATCTACCCTCTTCCAAATTTTCAAGGATGGTCACCCCTGCTTTAGGGGTTGAAATTCGAGATGAGGATGGTACTTGATGATGACTGCCATTGATCAGCATGGATCTGTTCCATTCTACCTCACTGAAACTTGAATAGTCTCAGGGAAATAGTCTTTCCTTTATTTCAGTTTCTCATCCTCTATCTTTTACAGTTTTCAATTAAAAATGGAAATTCGTTCAAGGCAATGTGGACAAAGATACCACCTTTTTTTGTCATCACTCGACCCATCTTCCCAAAATGTTCAAGGATTGCTTAGGTGGTTGATATTTCAGGCCAGTATTGTACCCCAAAAGATGTCATTTCTGAAACAAAAATTGACCTGTTTTTGCGTTTTGATGAGAAATGAATATCTTGGAACATATAGCCTCTGTTTAGCACCCCATATACTGGATGAATCATGTCCAATGATCGAGTTTGAAATCTCTGTAAAATATTCAATTAACAAATGGATAAATCAGGACATAATAAACAAAATAAAATCTTGAGATACAACATATAAAAGGGCAGTATTTACTGGAGAGGAAGTTGAGTGGAATATCTATAGGTCACAGAGGAAAATCATAAAATTCATGATAAGACAAGCAAAAAAAGAGTATTATGAAAAATTAATTGATATAAACAAGAAAAACTCAAGAGAACTGTGAAAGGGTCTAAGGACTATCTTGCCTAGTGCTGAAAAAACACTGTTGCTTTCGTGACGTTTGAAGATCTGGAAACTGCTGATGCAAGTTTAATAGCAGCCAAGTTAAACAACTACTTCATTAAAAACATCGAAAATATTGTCACAGGTATCCCCAAATTTGAACATGAAGAAGAAATACTGAACAAAATACCGAATAAAGGTGTCCCCAACAAGTTTAATGTCATCTCTATGAATGAACTAAAAGAGATTGGTAACAACCTCAAGAATACATCAGGTGTGGAAGATGGAATATCGACAAGGATACTGAAAGATGCAACAGAAGTGATTGCTAACCGCCTGCTAGATGTGATGAATTCTTTCTTAAATAGTGGAGTCTTCCCCTACGATTAGAAGACAAGTATAGTTAATCCTGCGCCCAAGGTTCCAGGTACTATTCTATGTGAAGAATTTAGGCCAATCAACACAGTACCAGTTCATGAAAAAGTGCTTGAGTTAGTAGTCAAAAATCAACTCCAAACTTTCTGTGATGACCTGTCTCTGATAAATGCTGATCAGTCGGGGTTCCGTAGGGACCACTCTTGTGAAACTGTGATTGTGAGTATTTGTGATATGTGAATGAGAGAAATTGACTAAGAAAATTTTGTGGTAGTAGTATTTTTAGATTTTAGAAGAGCCCCCGGAACGGTGCATAGGTTTCTGTTGTTGAAGAAAGTGGAACGAATTGGTACCTTGATGGTCGGAGTCAAAAGATGAAATTCAAAAGTAACTTTTCCGATCCAAATGGGACTAACTACGGGGTACCTAAAGCAATTATACTTGGACCGCTGTTGTTCTTGTTGTATGTAAATGACATGCTTGAACGTTTTAGTAAATGTAAAATTTCCATGTTTTCAGATGACACTATGATTTATATTACTGGTAAGAATATCCCTGAAATGATTCAAACAATGAACCAAGAACTAAATGCTGTTAGTGTTAATTTAGATAAAAGTAAATATATGATAATAAGAGGAAATAAAGTAATCACAGCATTCGAAGAATACAACAAAGATGTTAAATTGAACAACATCAGTTCAGAAAGAGTAACAGATATAAAGTACATTGGAGATTATGTAGATGAAAATCTCAATTTTAAAAAACATTCCGAATATATTATGAATAAAATTTCAAAAAACTCTATTTTATGAAAAGGGTTGGAAGCTCTCTAAGTTTGTATACAAAAACATTGTTGTACAGGAGTACTATAGCTCCTTATCTAAATTTTTGTGCGTCGGTTCCATTGAATTTGAATAAAGGTCAACTACAAATGCTCCAAATTAAATGAAATAGGGCAATGAGAATTATATTGAAGTGTAACTGATACACACCTATTCGACTGATACAAGAGGTCTTGAATTTTATGAGTGTCCACCAAACCATTGTTTATAATACATTGATATTTATCCATAAAATGAAATCATATAAAATCCTATATATCTTTATAAAACTGTGAGATTCATAAGAGAAGTTCTATTCTACTCGTCGAAGAGATGATTTTATGTAGATACATTTCATGAAACCCTTGTAGAAAAATTAGTACTCTCAAGAGGTCTAAAATTTATAATACCTCACCTCTAGACATTACTCATTGTGATGGGTTACCAGTGTATAAGTTAGAATTGAAAAATATGTATGTGAAATGTTTTAACAACATAGGTAGGTAATGACAGGCCATGTTGAGACTCTCCATTCATATCTTTTGAAATTATTGTTCTGTGTAAATTTCATTCTGTGAGAACTGAGAATGGCATATATTGCTGAATAAACGATTATTTCTCATAAGAAGTAGAAAATCACAATTGTTCATACATCGCTATAAGAAAAAAGAAAATAAGTTAGTTTTTTTCAGGGATCTTTCTTTAGTTTGTAAAAAGTGTGGTAAATTAATATAAAAGCAGTTTGAAAATAATTTTGCTATGAGTTCAAATTTGTCAATCGGATGAAACAGAAGAGTTATAGCGATCGGTGTTTTTAGGAAGCACCCTGTATAAGTATATATCCAGTAATTGTAAAATTCTAAAAACTCTCATTATTAAAAATAAAATTGTTAAAATTTCTCTTCTTAACACTATCATTTTAACTCAAAAGCTTCAATTAGTATACATGTAATAATAGTTGACGAAACCATTTCAAAAGAGAGTGGGTGAGACTCAAATATTTGTGCAGTAAATAGGTACATAGTTTGTGTAGGGGTTTGTTAATTCATGAAAACTATGTTGTTCATTCGATTTTATACAGACGATAAATCATCACTCAATTTCTGTTTTACCACACTATAATTCGTTTTATTGAGGTTTACTCCAGTAGAGACAGAAAAGCAAAACAAGAAGTACGCTGAATTATACTGAGTTTATTTTTATCAAATCTATGTTAGTATTCTTCATGAAAATACCAGATTCAAGATTGTATTCACCGACCTCTGACAGAATTTTTCAGAGTGTTTCCATTTATTTCCATACAACTGAAGTTTGCTGTATACGAAAATAATACACACAGGTTGAAAATTATTACAAAAGAATGATTTCATAACACTTTATTTGAAACAGTTATGGTTGAAGAAAAATATCTCATACAAGATTTTCTTGAATGAGGTGTCTGTATCAGATTCCAACAAATCAGCTATCACGCAGCAGGTTCTATCTTACTTGTGTTATAGAAATACTAATAGTACTCAATTCTCTTCATCGAGGAGAATCCAACATCTGTGCAATTATTTTAATCAAGAAATCGATTTATTTGGTCGTAAAAGGGAATTTCTGAAAACTAAATTGAAGCTTATATTAGATAATAGTCTATAATGTATTTGTAGTCAGTGTCGCTTTCCTTTATTTCTCGTCTTTTCCTCAACCTTTTCACTTGATTTTTAATCGTAACTTTTAATTGTAAACTTTTAATTAAATTAAGTACACATTATATCAATTTTTGTTGTAAATTCAGCACTAAATTAAGATGTTGGGAAAACAGTTTTTGGGTGTTAGTTCACCTGTGTGTATTCCTAATTGCTAAATAAAAAATACAGAATATATATGTCCCATCTGTCTTCGTAACATTCTTGAATATCCGGGTGAAACCTTCTCGAGATTATTTCTAACCTCAAACATGAATATTATGGTAATTCCATGTTTAGTGAAGAAGGATTCATCAGTCCAAAGAATCTCGTTCGAAAAATTAGAATTTAGGACAGAGTGTGCCACAATAGGAAAGAAAACGAAGCTAATGGAATGTTTGGAAATTAATAAAATGTGTAAAAACCCAGGTAAATCATCCTTATTAGCCAGCTCCACTGGTTTATATCAAATAAGGCTAGTATCTATGTGATATTTGTCATATTTTCCGAACGACTGTCAAAATTTTTGCGCAAATTATTCTTTAAATTAAACAAGTTCCACGAAGAAATAATATATGGGCGATGTCAACCCACATTATTGGGTTCATAATAATTCTAAAACATCTATAGATCATAATCGGCATCACTTGGAAGACTGAACCTGGCCATCAAGGCTCTTTCAGTCAAACAGAGAGGGAATTTGAGGAAATATCGCAGGTTATGTATTTTTTTATTATTTCCTTAGTCCTTTTTATGACCTTGCTTCTATGTAAAATCTTTTCTTAGATTTGTTTAGACATATAAGAAGTATGATTGTAGAAATATTTTTCAGCTGGTTTTTCTTTTTTCATTATTACATATTCCTGTCCCAAACCCCCTTCCTTTCACCCTTGTTTTTTTCCCTCGTTTATTGAATCATATACAAGACAGTATTGTTCCCCTGTTACATTTTCTGAGCTCACACTTGTGTTTTTTCTGACACACACCAAAATTATAGATATAAGCATTTATTGTATATAAAATTATTCAAATTTTGTAAATCCTCTTTTCAAAAGAATATATATATATAATTATATTACATTTATATAAACAAATAAATAAAATATGAAATGAGATTCTGAGCAGTATAAACTAAAGAGAAAACCTATGACTCTACCTCATTATTATTTTCGGAAAGAAACCTACGAAGAATATTACAAGATTTGATGACTGTTATCTTTTGTAACTGTTCAAACAAATTTAGATTTAGATTTATTCGATGCAATTTCATCAATATAATCATTTTTCAATTCTTTAGGTGCTTTCCGTGTAATTCCTTCTGCATCCAACTTTCTCTTTTAGAATTATCATCAAATATTTCAAAATCTACCTTTTGCATTGTCAAGTTCAGAGGTGTAAGATTATAATCTGAAGCAACAACAATATCATGTAATTTAGACGTTCTCTGTTTATCATGAAAATGGGAACGTATATATATATATATATATATATATATATATATATATATATATATATATATATATATATATATATATATATATATATATATATATATATATATATATATATAGGGTTTCACCCCGACGAGTTGCCCATATATCTGTTCATGCAATCAAACTGATTTCATGAAAAATATAAATCCACCACCCGGTAATTAATACCATTGCCAGGCAATGATTATAATCAAAACATATCCTGGAATAATTATATATTAGGATGACGTTAAATGTTATGAGAATATATCAATCTACCAGAATATATACATACTATAGCATCATCAGACAATGATATCAATGTACCAACGAGTAGTCAGAGGCTTTCTCCCCGGAAAAATCCAGTGTACGGACTTTAGTCAAGTAACACTGAATGTTACTCATTAATAGTTTCCTTTGTGTGAAGTGGTGAACGATCGAATAGAATACTGCTCTGAATATAAATATGACAAAATTGTCAGTTAATTATATTACATTTATATAAACAAATAAATAAAATATGAAATGAGATTCTGAGCAGTATAAACTAAAGAGAAAACCTATGACTCTACCTCATTATTTTTTCGGAAAGAAACCTACGAAGAATATTATAAGATTTGATGACTGTTATTTTTGTAACTGTTCAAACAAATTTTCTTCAGACCCTTTTGATCTCGTCGCCAAGCATCATATATATATATATATATATATATATATATATATATATATATATATATATATATATATATTCAGTTGGTCCGAAACTCTATTTCTGAAACATTTTCATATTTTCACCTCATTGGCACTTCCCTCTGGCTTGTTTCGTTCATGAATTATCCCAGTTTTACTTGAAAATTATCGATTTTTCGAATTTTGAAAAGTTATATATCTCGAGAACAGCGTGAGCTACCAAAATAATGAAAGGTGTTCTGCAAACAAGAAACCATGAGGGAAAACTACGTTTTTGCAAATTGTAACCCATATTTCTTCAATTCATTAGATTCGCCGCAAAAAATTGAATGAAGTTTCCCTCACATACCCTGTACCAGCGAGTTCAAGTTTTCAAGTTATAGGGAAAAAACGAATTTCACCTACCTGAAGTTGGCAAAAGAGGCTTAGATTTCTGCACTTGCATAGACATATCCCAGAGCATAGACAGGCTCCTGAGCATGGATAACAAACTATTATTGTTTTAACTGTCAGTCGAATCAATTCGAACAGAATGGCTAGCTATACAAATGAGCAAATAATTAATTTATTTTTCATTCATGGAGATGAGAGACGAATTGTGTGCAGAACTTGTAGAAGATTTAGCGAATTATATCCAAATATGCCGTCTATGACAGCTAAAATTTCAGAAGATACCTTACAGATTCACAACCTTATATCTACTACTGGAACCATTGTGCTGCCGCTAAACCAAGAACCTAAACCACCAAGACGTATTTGGCACTATAACTGTGCTAACTGGGATGAGCTCGTGAATTCTTTTTGTGCTTTCCATTCGATGATGTTTGCTTATTAGATCCTGACATCAATGTGTGAACTGAATCTGTTACAGAAATCATTCACGCAGGAATGGATCTTTACATCCCTCAATCCATGAAAAGAACAACAACAGAGCCTCTGCAGCTAAGAACAGAGCTTACAAGTCATGGAAGAAAGATCCAACAGAGGAAACAAGAACAACCTTCGTACGAAAACGGAACGTATGCAACCTAACAAATGCAAGAGCAAAGGCCAATTTCAACGAAGGGCTAACTAATTAACTCCTTGAACAGGCAAGCGGGTCTAGACAGTTCTGGTCTATGGTAAAGAATGTCACTGCCAATTTCTCCGAAAGAGAAAGCCCATATCTTTGCTCTCATGTTCTTAAAGAATTCTGGTCTAAATTTATCTCACGTAATCTCACCGAACATTCCACCTACAAATTATTCCATGGCAGAAACCCAGTTCAGAGGTAGCACTGTGAGACGGAATCTCGAGCAGCTGAACTGCAAGGCAGTTGGTCTAGAAGAAATACCGCCAATCGTCCTGAGAAAGTGTGCTCCCGAACTGGCACCCATTCTCAACCGTCTGTTTCAGATTTCTTATGAAAGCCTGTATTTTTCGAGCAGCTGGAAAATAGTGAGAATTCAACCGATCCCAAAGGAAGGAAAGTGTCCTTACCCCAAAACTACCGCCCTGTTGTACTTCTTACCATTATGTCCAAAGTGATGAAGAGAGTCATAAACGATGAACTCATCAAATATCTTGAGTTGCAGGGAATTATTAACGACCGTCAGTATGATTTTTCAGGCAAAGATCGACAGGGGATCTGCCCGTCTATGTCATTCATGTTCGTACATCAACGATGGAAAAGCATGGGAAATCTAGAGCAGAAACCCTCGACATCTCAAATAGGGTTTGACATAGAGTCTTGTTGAATAAACTGCTGCTTCCCGAAAAATCGAGGAGTTGGATAAGTAGCTTTCTTTCAAATAGATTAATACAAGTTGTGGTCGACGGTATAACATCTGATTTTTTCCAGTTGCAAGCAGGAGTACCTCAGGGATCCATTATTTTGTCAACCTTGTTTCTATTGCAGATAAACGATCTTATGTCATATACAGAGAACAAGATCTTCGGTTTTGCAGACGATTGTACCCTGGTTTCGTCTCTCAGTAGTCTGCGGCGGATTACAGCTGCGGAATCCCAGCGTCAGAGATGTCAACAAACTAATAACTTAAACTCTGACTTACAGAGGATATCAGAGTGGAGTACGTTGAACTTGGCGAGCTTCAACGAGAGCAAGACGCAAGCAACTACGTTTTCTGAGAAGGTTCACTCTGGAGAACCTCCTCTAACGATGCAAGGCTAACAAATTGCTTCCAAAGATTCGATGCACCTATTCGGAATAACGGCCAACTCCGGGTTTTATTTGCACGAAAATATATCGGCAATAGCTAAGTCTACATCAGCTGAACTTAGTTTTCTTTTCAGAGCCAACCTATACTTCACTTCATCTCAGCTGCTGCTCTATATAAGGCACAGATTCGACCCGCTTTGGAATATTGTTTCCATGTATGGGGAGCAAACATTTGTTGCAAATGTTGGATTTCCCAAGAAGCGAGTAAACAGGCAACTCAATTCTTCCCAGGCGCCCACTCATGTGGTGTAACAGGTTCGTCTATTTCTGGGAAGCGCTCATAAAAAAATCCAGAGAACATGGGAATCATTATGCTGAGTTAGCCACCACACACCTCACATAAACACCAACCTTTGGACTTTGGACATATTTTGGCCCTTTCAAGGCAGCATACAATCAAGAACGTGAGAATCACATGGCAGATTGATTTGGACAGCCCATCACAATACACACATAGTAGAATTGTTGACAAATGCTTTTAATCAATGCAGTAACCTTCAAAAAGTAGCGAGTGGTTTCAGATCTGCTGGAATATATCCTTTGAGCCCCATTTAGTTCGAAATCTAACCAAACATATCCCAAATACCGTACTGACAACAATGAACCCACCACAAAGCATTGACACGAATACCCAACTCTCAAATAACCAAGAAACTGAAGTTTAACAAGTTCCCATAGCTGATACAACTACAGTCACCCAAGTTCACAGTGTTGCAGATTTTAATGTCCAGGCATATGATACAAGTCTTGCTAATTCACAAAGCGAAAATACAAGCACACATGAAGCTCATCTATCCAATATTGTTGAATTGCCTGTGATTCCTCCAGAAGTATCAAAACGCAATATGGAAGAGAAAATCTGCAATTCTGACGAGTAAATCTATATAGAGCAGTTAGAAGACAAGTTTAATAGAAAAAAAAGCAATGGAAAACCAAAAAAAAACAAATAAATGATCTCAAATAAAAATACTGAAATGTAGTGATAAGAAACCTTTGAATGAAGAAATTAAACGAGTATTAATGAATTTTAAGAATATGAAAGAATTTAATGACCTTAGTCAAAATACAAAAGAAAAAGGAGGAAAATGAAGACTTTTGTATTTTTTGTGAAGCAAAATATATAGTCCTTCCGTTGAAGGCTGGATGTGTTAAGTATGTGGAAAATAGGCTCACGAAAATTGTACCTACGAACAGTTAAAGTTGTGGGGTTATAAATGTTAGCACTGTCGTTATTAAAGTCACTTAATTACCCTACTTGGTGTTCGTGTTCCCGATTAATGTTGGGGAAGGCCGACTACTAAGAGTTTTTTGTTTTTTATTCATATTTTCATACTTCATTAAAAAAATATAAATGTTGTCTAGTTAATTCGTTACATAGATTATTAAACTTCATAATTGAACACTTAAAGAAGCTCTGTGATTAAATTTCACTGTTTCATTGTAGTTTTCCCTTAAATTAGAAGTGAAATCTAACCCATTTTCGCATACACCCTCAGAAAGCACTCTTTTGTTAAATATACACAACACAAAAATTGTCGCATCACCTGGTATTCTGAATTCCACAATCGATTAAGCAGCTCGATCGCAGTTTTTTTTGTTTACATATGTTTTTGAACATATAAGGGGAAAAAATCTTATCTATGTAGTAACATTTGTTTCCATATGATCTCAAACACGTCTGAAACAAGAATGAGTTTGTTTGACTATCAGTATTCATTCAATTTCTCTTTAGTTTTCACGCTAAATTAATGCAAGTTTTCTGTGTTTCTTGTTGATTTTCGAACCTTTCACTTCATTGTAATGGCTGCTAAACGTCCTGGACGCTATTTGAGTGATCATGAAGTGGTAAGAATTGACACAATTCTAGAGGAGGGGCGAAGCCAACGTTACGTGGCTTACTTGTTGAATGTTAACCAAAGCACTATTTCAAGAGCAATTAACCGGTACCACGAAACAGGGGAATTTGAAAGAAGGGAAACAGGGAAGAAATCGGATAACAACACCAGTTGGTGATCATTGGCTTCGTTTAACTGCATTAAGAGTTCGGTTCTGTACGGCTAGAATGCTACACAATGAACTTACACTTTCCAGATATGTGAATATTTCATGTGGTCGAATGTTCTCTTTTCAGAAGAGTCCAGTTTCTGTCCAGTATCAAATGATAGACGCATGCCTGTATACAGACGACCTGGGGAACGGTATCAGCAATGCAATATCCGGCAAATCGAAAACTTCGGAGGGGGCTCAGTAATGGCGTGGGGAGGCATTTCTTTCCATGGTCGAACTGAGTTAGTCCTAGTGAAAAATGAAAGAATGACAGCGACCAGATACATCGAAAATATCCTTAAACCCCATGTTGTACTTTTTGGCCTATTGATTGGCCAAAACTTCATTTATATGCATGATAATGCTCGGCCTCATGCAGCTAGAGTAGTTACAGAATTTCTGCAAAATGCCGAAATTGATATTTTAAGATGGCCAGCCAGAAGTCCTGTCTTGCATCCCATAGAACATGAAATTCAGCAACGTAGGATGCCTTGTAGAACACTCCAACAACTAGAAAATCTGCTTGTTGAGATTTGGAACCCAGCGACTCAAGAGTATATCCAAAATTTCTTTTAGGGGCTTCCTAGATGTATACTGGCAGTAATTAGAGCCCAGGAAGGAAACACTCGATTTTGAAAATGATTAGTAACCATTCGATGCTAGTTGATTGGACTCTTCACGAATGTTTGAATATGGTAAAATTTTTTAATTTTTCATTAGCTTGAAAATTGTTGATATTTTCCATCATAACCTCATCACTTTTGAATGGTATCTTAATATTTTACACTTCTGAAAGTTACCAAGCGACTCTTGAATGACCAACCTAAAAGTTTATATAGTATTGTCGTAAAAATAGGGTGATGCGACAAGTTTTGTGGGGAGTGTATTATAATACACAGTAATATTACATTTATATGTCTTTTTCTTCTGAAAAAGTGCCAATCATAAGTTAAATGGGTTAACAAGCCGCTTTTGCCTGAATTTTTGAAAAATAAGTTATGAGGGTATGAAATACATCATATGGTATTCCAAAGTAATTTTCTTGAATCTCGTTTACTGTGATATGTTGTAAACATTAGTGATCGACAAGGAAATATGGAGTGGCCTTTCAAATGGGTTAATCTCTGATTAAATATCGATTGGTAGACTCATTCGCGTGAAAAATGTTAATAAATCATTTCTTTCCGTCAATATGGAAAAATTCAGTTAATGCAGAATAACACTTTACTGAATCTATTTCACAATGAAAAATTCATAAAATATGCGTATACGATGATAACTATGATCCTAAGTATCATATTACTGCATAATATATTTGTAATATCTGAGGAATCAAGACATACAGACGATCATTGAATATGATTGGTATTTTCACTTAGAAGATTTTTAAATTGAAATATATATTTCGTATTCTTTCGAAAAGGAAAATACTACTAACTAATATGAAAACTGTATGTTTTTCTAACAATTTTATCAATAAAAAATTAATTGAGAATAGGAAGTTCATGCTCCTTCCACATTTTTTGAATCAGAGGAGTCTCTGGCTTGTTGAAGTTTCTACTCTTTTCGGTCGTATTCCTTCGTACACTTTTTGAATGTGCTGCGCCAGGAAAATGGCTCCCATTCCTTGTGTTCTTTTAGTGTGGAAAATTTATTGCCGCAAACAGGTTCAAGCTATTTTTTTCGGTATCACCAAATATTTGGGTTATTCTTGAAGTTAAGTTGGAATGGTTTTGACACTCTTCAGTCTCTCTTATTTGTAAAATCGAATAACAGTTTTTGAATCTGTCGAAAAAGTACCGGAAATTGGTCAGTGAAACACAAAATATTTATTTCTCATTCAAATTATATCTTTTATCGATTAAAAACGGGTACTTCGAATCAGTTGAAAATAATAAAGTCCATATTAAGCAAAATCTGAGCCGAAGATCTCATAATGACTAAAGCAGACAAAGGCAATAGTACAGTATGTCTCAATAAAGATCTATAAGAAGAAAAGATGCAAGATGTACTGAAATCAATGGATATCACCGAAATACCAAAAGACCCAACCAAACTTTTCACAAAAGGAATCAAAAAAGAGCTAAGTTTGTCAGAACACCTAGCATACACAGAATGGGAGAAGATAAAATTCCAATGAATGTTCAAGCTCAAAAATGTACGGATTGATTAAACTACATAAGGAGGAAAAGTCGGCAGGACCTGTAGTGTCATATATAAACACACCATCGGGTAAACTAGCAAAATTCTTGAATCAAAAATTTCTAGACCTCTCGAATTTTCAAGCACGATACACTATCTCTAATTCTGTAGATCTCATACATAAACTTTCAAATCTCACAATCTCCCAAGATATTAAGTTAGTCTCTTTCGATGTCAAAAATATGTACCCGGACATTCCAACGAATGAGTGTCTTCCCCTTGTCACACATATCTTATCCGAGTGTAACACACCGCCATATATCACTAATAAATTTAGCAATCTTCTTCAAATATGCCTATCTCAAAGTTACTTTCAATTTCAATCTAAACTCTTTAAACTAAATTCAGGTCTTCCAATGGGTTCACCTCTTAGCCCTCTACTAGCTGACATTTTCATGAATAAATTAGAGAAAAACCCAATATTAAACTCAGATTTCGCTATAAAATACATTACTTTCTGGTACAGATATGTAGATGACATTTTAGTTGGTTTTCGTGGTTCAAACAGACAAATTCAGCAATTTTTAAATTTCCTGAATAAAACACATTGCAGCATCAGTTTCACTTCTGAAGTAGAAAATAATAACTCAATAAGTTTCCTCGACTTAACCATTACAAATTCAAATAACCGACTGACTTATGAAAATTACAGAAAGGAAACATTCTCAAACGCATCGATACCAAAGGACTCGTTCAGTCATTTAAGCCACAAACTAGCTGCATATAACTCCATGATTCATAGAACTTACTCTGTTCCCTTTTCGACAGAAAATTTCAAACTGAACTTAATATCATTAGAAAAATTGCCTCAAATAACAACATACCACAACATTTTCTAAATACAATCATTAAACGCAAAGAACAACGTATTACCTCTCAATTACTATAAAGCATCGTAGAAACCCCGGAAAAAAGATACACTAGTCTCAGATACACAGGCAAACTCTCTAATAAAATCAGTACCTACATTTCCAAATTATAACTACTTCATTCTCAAGCCCCTTCAACTTAAGCAGATTATTATTCAATGCCGAACAGAAGAACGATAAATTCAAGCAATCAGGAATTTATCAAATCAAATGCAATGAATGTCAGGTAACCTATGTCGGACAAACAGGGGGAAGTTAGATTCAAGGAACTTATTTCCTCAGATAAAAATTCGCCATTATTTAAACACATAAAATCAACTAACCACTCGATATCATTGAATAATCTTAAAATCCTTCATAAATGTAACAAAGGGAGAGAGATGAGTTTGTTGGAAAGTTTGGAGATTAACAAACTATGTAAAACCCCACAATTGATTACCCTCAATAGCCAACTAGAGCATAATGGATCCCGACTACTCAATATTTAGGATATATTTCATTATGTACTTGTACTTGTCTACTCATGTATTATATTGTTTTTCTCTTGAAAATGACCGTAGTGTCGAAACCGGTCGTGATTATTGAATAAATTGTGGAAAAGTGACAAAAGTGTCTCATTTCGTTTTACTTTACTTCGAAGTGGTAATTTGAGTTTTGGAAAGAGAAAACAGTCGGTCGGAGCCATATCAGGTGAATGGGGTGGTTGTTCGATGATATTTCTTGAGTTTTTGGACAGATTCATTCAAAATGATAGCCTTGTGATATGGTGCATTATCGTAGTGTGAAATCCATTAATTTTCTTTCCATAAATCTGGCTTTTTGAACAAATTTGCTCTCTCAAACGCGGCATAACGCTCAGGTAATATACTGTAACGATATCCAATCGTCCTCGAAGCCGACCCTGTCACAGCCCGGCAGAATGACGCACTTTCGGGAGAATTCGAGAAAGATTCAAAGGTGAAACCTTTGAATCTGAGCCGTCTCATGAAGAAATCAGTGTTGCCGTTTCCGAAAGTTTGTCGAAATAATATCTGGAACAGAGCCGAAGTTACGCAAATGTTCTAGAATAATTTGTACTTGTATATAAGAAGAGAGCACGAAGCACAGAGAATTTGGTTAGAATACAGAGCGCGAATAAATGGACAAAGAATTAGAGATAAATTAAGCAGTATCGATTGTGTTATACTGGGTGATTCACCAGTGGCGCGGTGCTCTGTAGCTCTTGAAGATTTCATTTTTGTTCGAACGGTATTGTATTTAGAAAGTAAACAAGGTGTCCCAATTTCCTATAAAAAATCTTGGGAGGTTTTTTCAGATTGGAAGACCACTTTTTTGTTGAAGATTCAAGAGCGTCCTAAACTCTGCTATAAAGTTTAATTAATAAGTTTTTTGGTGAGTAGTTTCATCACAATTTTTTTTTCCGTAAAAATTCATGAGAATAGACGCTCACATCATCGCATGCTCCTTCGGCCAGAGAGGATGAATACTTTTTTCCTTTCGTTTTCTTATTGCTCACGGATAGCATTATTGATGAATTGAAATGGATTATCCTCATTTTATACAGGAGTGACTCCAAAAATTTTTTGAATATTGTAATTTTTAAAATATCATATCTTGATTTTTTCAAATGGAACATCCTATATATTGTAATTCATGTCAACGTTTAAAATATTGAGCCATATTTTTGCAGAAGTAAAAAATGAACTAAAACAATAAAATCAGAAGTTGCGAAAGAAGAGTTTATTAGTACATATCATTAAACTTGATCAGAGAAATGGAGATATTTTAAGGTAGTCGTGTATGAAATACGTAATAGATTGGTTTTTGGTGAGATGATCTACGAGGTGTTGAATTATTTCAATAAGTGTTCGAAATGTTGCCCGTTTCTTTGTAAACACAACTCAATCCTTCTGAGGAAAGACCGTTGAACTCTCGACAACATTTGCGAATTAACTGGCTGAAAGGCGTCGACTATTCTCTGTCTCATATCCAACTGTGTTGTGGAACGAATTCGGTAAACGATGTCCTTAATATAACCCCACAAGAAAATATCTAGATTTGTAAAGTCTGGAGACCTAGCTGGTCATCTAACAGGACCACCACGTTCTATCCATTTGTTTGGAAATACATGATTCAAATGCTCCCTAGCCTGATGTCTTATATGCTCTGGTACATCGGCAAGTAACAGTGGTAGATGATTTTGCAAAAAATCTAATTACTATTGAGTGGCCATATTCTAAGAGACCACTAATGGCCTCTTAGAATATGGAAATGGCAGCCAGCACAGAGAAGAAGAAGAGGTAGACCAAGAACAAGTTGGAACGAAGCCGTCGATAAAGCCATGACAGGAAGGAACCTTCAAGAAAATGACTGGCAAGATAGAAAGATATGGAAGCTAGATTGCGAGAAACGACGTATGATGTAATCCCTCTCGCCAAAAAAAATTTCTTGACAAAGCTCTTTCCTTACCCCGTGAAAAAAAATTTGGTGTCATTTAATATCCCTATAAAAATCTTTTCACCATGGGTTTGAATAAAAAGAGTAAAAATTGAGTAGCCATTGCGATTGTCATTTTTTGAGAAACACATTTATTGCTTTTTCATGTTTTATGTAATTCAATTCACTCCAAAAAACATTAAAAATTTAGAGAAGTAAACTTCTTGAAATTACTCATGATCAAGTACTGAAATAGATTAAAACATTTATGATATGGCATAATTACCATTTAAATTACTTGATTTTTATCAAACACATGAATCGGGAAGGGTTATGAAATTTGAAAAATTATTGCTGAATTTTATGCACATTCTATATATAGAATATTTAATAGTATATGGTTTAAAGCCGTTTACTAGACGGCTTGATTAAATCTTATATAATTATGTTCTTTTCTTCTTTCCTCTGAATGTTTTCCATAGAGCATATTTTACTACGAACTGTTATTTCACGAATTTAATGGCCAAGCGTTATTATCAACAATATTAGTTTTATCTACTGTTAATTACAAAAATTAGGCGGTGGTAATGTTATATGTTTTGTTTGTAGATTTTATTGAATCTGTTAGTGCAGGTCCGGCCGCCTGTGGAAAAAGGAAAAGTATCTATTTAAATCACCATACGCATATGGTGCAGGTCATGGCAAGAACCTACATAATTAGACTGCTCCGGGATGCAAAAATAACACATATGGGACATAACGTTGATTGGAATATATTATAAGAACTAAATGGTTATCTTATAGTAGGGATTATATCAAGAAGTCCGTCATGGATATTGAAATCTGGGCCTGTGGCTCGTTGTGTTATCTTTCCTTATAACTACATCCTATGCTTGATCCTTACAAAAAAGTCACTTCCAGCATAACCGCATCCAGTCGTTCACACCTAAGGCAGATCCATGCCAGTTATGTGCTGATCGAATGAATTGATATGTCACAGCACCTGTACTTAGGATTTTTCTCAAGTCGTATCTTGCACATGTGATATCTGAACTTGCTATGCTTCGTCACTATCTGTGTCAGAAGCCATGCATTTGACTGCCTTCAAGTGTCCAGGTTTTACTGGATGGTGTACCCAGGTTGGGGAAATGAGACATAGGTTTTGGGAAATAATTTAGACAGCTTCACCATCAAAATTTTTTTCAAACCCTAAATTTGATTTTCCATTCCAGGAGTTTCTATAACATGAAATAATTCTCTATAATTGATAGTGGGCTATGGTCTTCGATTGCGCGCAATTTGGTTAACATATTCCTCACCTTCCTTTGGACGATGTTCTGGTTGACTGGAGTTCGCTCATTTTGTGTCCCCCAACTATTGTCTCACACCTTTTGACTAAATAACGACAAAAATTTCTATACTAGTCGAGCTTGAGGGATATTAGGAGAATAATCCTCTTTCGGCACATAAAGCACATAATTTTTTTCCAACCATTTCCGAGTTCTCTTGACATAATAGGAAGAATCGAGGAAATTGTATCATCGTTCTGATGATGCATATTGATGATATTAAGTAGTTTTGGTAAGGTATAAACTTCAGTATCCACAGCTTCTTCTGAAACAAGGCCAACATAGGGAGCTGAAATTGCATCCTTCAAAATCCACACTGAAACTTTGTCAACGATTTTTGCTTTTGCTTTGAATTTCACATCATTCGTATAGTTGCCAATGTCAGAAAGGTAAAAATCTATCATTTATTTTCATTTCAGAATGTAAAAGATTGAGGTATTCTTCTTCATCTATCAAGACAACAGTTTTCTGACAAAATACTTCCGTCTTTTTCCATCTTCTATAACATTTTCGAACAAAGTTTTATGAATTGTTTTGAACAAAAAAAAAATTGGCGGGCAAACTTTCGACTAGAGGTTTCAATCTGATTTTGGACCGTTACTACAAGCCTGTTGTTTTAAGACAAAATACGATGTGTTCCATATTTCAGCATATTGATACATAATAAACCTCCTCTCCTTCTTTTATTGCTCTATAAATTGTTGTTTTGCTGACAACCTCACGTTTCACCAATTATCCAACATGATTGTAGATACCCTCTGGAATTTTACTTTTGAACTTCATTATGAAATTAAATTGACGTTTATCAACAACAACAAAACCAAAATTATTCATCTCTGTCATGGCCACCAGATCTAACATGAAATTCAGGTAGTATTTCATTATTAACTCAAACCAACTAATTGTTTAAAATTCTGTACTATTTTTGGAAGTTCTCAGATATGCTTCAAGTGCAGATGTACCCTCAATGAAATTGAAAATAGCCATTTTTGCTTCATTTTTCGTTGAGTACTTTGATTAATGTATTGTACCTTCAACCTGATAGACTATGCAATTCCCACCTAGATAGCTGCTTAGAGCCTTTCCTAGAATACCTTTAATAATCCTACTATCTTCACCCAGATTTTTCTGGGTTTTTTTGGTACTAACACATGCTTTAGGCTGAATCTTTTCATGCTTTCCCGGAAGATATGACTGGCTGGAAAGGACGCTCAATTTTGACATTACCTGTCTGCTTGAAGACTTCTTTTCTAGCCAGTCATATATTCTAGGGAAAGATAAACCAATTCAACAATTCAACCTGAGGCATAGCGTAATAGATCAAAAGACCTACATGAGGAAAGCATGATTCAGGTAATGGAATTTACTATATAGAGCATGACTCACATACCTAAACAATCAAGTAGGCGTCAAAATACCAAAAAAAAAATTATGTCAACTCTATAACTCATAGATCTCTGTCATACTGGCGTATGTCACAAATAGTATGTCACAACTTGAGGGGGTAAATCTATTTTCAATTTTAAGAAAAAAAGATCTTATAAACATGGGTCCGCAAAAGCTTCGTTACGGAGCTGAAGTGTGTTGAGATTTTCGGAAAAAATTGGTGTTTCATTCAAAATTCCTGCAGTTTTTGAGATATTCAGCCCAAATTTGGAATGCAAGCTATTTTTTACAGCCTCCATCATTACACGTCCTAGATTCTAAGTAGAATCTACAAGGTATAACAATTTTCGTCATCTTCGTTCAATTTAGAAACTTTTTTGACACTTGTAATTTTTTTGTTCATCCGACCGTTCTTGGGCAAAAAATTATTAAACGATTGTATGCATTCGCTGAATTCAAAGCACTTCTAATTGAAAAATGACTGGTAGGCTTTGACTTTCTTCATTTATTTATTTATTTTGATAGTTGCAAAAGTTGAACCAGTGTCCTCGAATTGTTTGTTAAATTAACGATTAGTTTTAAGACTGTGGAAGTTATTGCTGTAAGAAAAAAATGACTCATTTTACTAACACCGAATTGGCTGATATCCATTACATGTATGGTCTGGCTGACGGAAACACAACAGAAGCTAGGCAATTATATCAGGTGCGCTTTCCAAATCGAGTAACACCAGACAGGCGAACATTTTCAAATATCCACACAAAGTTGAGGGAAACTGGTACTTTTACTGCAAATAATCATTTAAAAGGTACAACTCAAACTATGAGAACTCCAGATGTACTCATGTGAGTACAAAAAGAATTGGAAATCAGTTGAATATTTCACATGTACTAGTTTGGAGGATTCTCCACGACTTTTTATTGTACCCGTTTCATATTCAACGCGTCCAAACTCTACTTCCTCGAGATTTTCCTTCGAGACTGAATTTCTGCCGATTCTTTGATAAAATTAGAGAAAATGCTCATTTAGATAGTGAAATAATATTCACAGACAAAGCTAACTTTTCGAGAACTGCTATCAAGAATTTTCACAATAATCATTAGTGGGCTGAGGAAAATCCCCATTTGATTGAAGACTCTCATCATCAAGAACAATTCTCACTAAATGTCTGGGTCGGAATGATTGGAAATTATTTGATTGGGCCATTTTCTTTGCCAAACAGACTAAACAGTCCCGCCTATCTGCAATTCCTTGAGGAGGAGTTACTTTTATTGCTCTAGGATGTGCCACTTTTGGTTCATCCATAACGGGGCACCAGCAAATTTTAGTGGAGAAGCTAGGGAATTCTTGAATAATACATTCAACAACCGATGGATTATTCGGGGTGGGCTAGAATCATGGCCTCCTAAGTCCCCAGACTTAAATAGTTTAGACTTTTCTTATAGGGATATCTCAAAAGTTTAGTTTATACCCCTCCGGTGAACACCGTACAAGAATTGAGAAATCGAATAATAACCTCTTGTGACACGATAAGAAATACCCCAGGAATATTTCAAAGAGTGCATGATAATATGCGAAGAAGGACAAAGGCCTGTATTCTTGAAGGTGGAGGACACTTCCAGCAATTTATTTAGTTTTCAATTGTTCTTCTTCAGTTTGATATTGAATAAGCATAAGTTGAGTCTCAGAAGAAGAGCAATCAAAATAGATGCAAATTTAAGGTATACCTATCCGTTATTTCTTATAATTTTTTTTATTTAGCGAAAAACATACAATTCAAATAATTCAAATTCAATAATTTTTCACTCGAAAACTGTTGCAGATACGAAAAAATTACAAGTTTCTAAATTGAACGAATATGACGAAAATTGATTGTACGCTGATCAGTGGCGTACTGAAAAAAGTTTGAAAGGGCAAAAGGAGATATGGCCTCGGAAAAGAAAACACCTTGTGAATTTCAGTTAAAATTTAGGACGTGTAATGATGAAGGCCTTAAAAACTAGCTTGCATTCCAAATTTGAGCTGAATATTCCAAAACTGAAGGAGATTCGACGAAAAAACCAATTTATTTCGGAAATTGCAACACCCTGTAGCTCCGTAACGAAGCTATTGCGGACTTATGTTTATAGAAACTTTTTTTCTTAAAATTGCAGGTAGATTTACCCTCACAAGTTGTGACATACTATTATGTAACGCCTGTATATATCTATTAGAATTGAATAAAAAGTAGAAATACGTAGATATTTTAAAATCCGTTTTATTATGTTTATAATATCCTGCTATGTTTACATTTTCAGTGTATGCATCCAGTAAAGCGCCTTCGTTTCCCCTAACAACCCCCTTATTATTTACGTGAAAATAAATTATCGATAATTTACAGCTTGTTTGAACGTTCAAAAGCAGAACCTTTTCGAATGGAATGCAAATGAGAAAAATGCAGTTAAAGGTCATAGAGATTTAAGGTCAGATTAAATTCAGGAAATAGATTAGGAATTTCAAAGAGATTATTTTTCATGACCATTTGGTTGCATGTTGACCTGATTCTATTGAGTAAAGCAACAACAGGTCGATGGTAGGTTCAGTTTATTTAATAAGGAAATAAGATTCATGTTGCTTCAACATTGTTGGAATTTATTGAACCATTTCGATCAAATATAGCAGCGATAATGAAGTTCCAAATTATGCGACGATTAAGGTTATTTTCAGAAAATTAATAAATATAATAATCGAAAGCCATGTGACAAATTATGTGTTGAATGATCAAATAGGTATGATGCCAATGGGATTATTTAGACCGGGAATTGATTATGTAAAAAATCTGCTTGAAACGATTGTTGAAATTCTTGTTGCTGCTGAGTTGGCACAACTCTGTTCTATACCGACGCGGAGTTTGAGCGCGATCTGTCATTTAGTTTTTTTACAGTGCTCGCTTTTGTCAGTTCTCACAAGTGTGTTTTGTGATTTTCACAAAGGATAAAAATATCGAACAAAGAATTTGTCTCAAATTTTGTATTGCGAATAGGATTTCATGTGCAGAACCGTTAAAAATATTACAGAAGGCGCAATCAGAAACACGTGCATATAAGATGTTGTCTCTGATCTGGTCGGCAGTTAACATCGATGAAGTGAATAAAATGGTAATGGAAAATCGTCATTTCAGTTTAAGAGAGATAGGCAATGAACTTTCTGTGTCTCAGAAATCGATTCGTACCATTTTAAATAATTGTTCAAGAATGAAACGCGTGCCGCTTGATTAGTTCTAGAGGCATAAATATTTTTCAAAAATTGAATGGCGTGAAGGTCGCTAAACATGCTAGAACGAGTCAATTCCGACCCCACGTATTGTAACAGGTGATGAGACATGGGTGTATGAATTTAACATACGCCATCCAACTGAAGCGAAACCGAAAAAAATACGTGAAGGTCGATCAAAAGTCAAAGTAATGTGGACTGTTTGTTTTGATTATCGCGGTATTCTACACTCTGAATTCTTGACAGAAGGTCAGACAGTAAATAAAGAATATAACCTGAACGTTATGCGGCGATTGAGAGAGCAAATTCGTCGAAAAAGGGCTGGATTGTGAAAAGAATACTCATGAATTTCGCACCACGATAATGCACCATCTCACGAGACTATCATTGTGAATGTATTTCAGACCAGAAACTTACCACCGAACAACCACCTTATACGCCTGATTTGGATCAAAAGTTATTCACAACATGGTTTGTATTTATTACGTATGTGTTGCTATAAAAGTTAAAAATACAAAAAAAATTGTTCAAGAATGAAACGCGTGCCGCTTGATTAGTTCTAGAGGCATAAATATTTTTCAAAAATTGAATGGCGTGAAGGTCGCTAAACATGCTAGAACGAGTCAATTCCGACCCCACGTATTGTAACAGGTGATGAGACATGGGTGTATGAATTTAACATACGCCATCCAACTGAAGCGAAACCGAAAAAAATACGTGAAGGTCGATCAAAAGTCAAAGTAATGTGGACTGTTTGTTTTGATTATCGCGGTATTCTACACTCTGAATTCTTGACAGAAGGTCAGACAGTAAATAAAGAATATAACCTGAACGTTATGCGGCGATTGAGAGAGCAAATTCGTCGAAAAAGGGCTGGATTGTGAAAAGAATACTCATGAATTTCGCACCACGATAATGCACCATCTCACGAGACTATCATTGTGAATGTATTTCAGACCAGAAACTTACCACCGAACAACCACCTTATACGCCTGATTTGGATCAAAAGTTATTCACAACATGGTTTGTATTTATTACGTATGTGTTGCTATAAAAGTTAAAAATACAAAAAATTCATGATCATGAATTTAGAAATGTACGAGGGGTAGTAAAATGATTCAAAACTAGGCTAAATTTAAGAAATGAATGTGTAACGTTATTTGTAAATTGAAATAAAACAAAAAATAATTGAATATACTCCAGAACGCTATTGGGCGGTAATAGGCTTTGCTGTGTATATACAGGGTGCTTCAACTAAAACTAAACAGAGGCTATATCTACCAAGATATTCATTTCTGATCAAAACGCAAAAACAGGTCAATTTTTGTTTCAAGGGAGACATTATTGGGGTACAATACAAATACAATACAATACAAATATCAACCCATTAAGCGGGGGTTGCAATCCTTGAACATTCTGAATAGGGAAGATATGTCGAGTGATGACTCAAAAGAAAGATGGTCAGATTTTTTTGTCTACATTGCCTTGAACGCATTTCCATTTTTAATTGAAAACTGTAAAAGATACTGAGTGACCAACTGAACGATAGGGAAGACTATTTCCCTGAGACTATTCAAGTTGCAGTGAAGTAAAATGGAGCAGATCCATGCTGATCAATGGCAGTCATCATCAAGTACCATTCTCATCTCGAATTTCGAACCCTAGAGCAGGGGTGACCACCCTTGAAAATTTGGAAGAGGGTAGATGAGTCAAGTGATACCTCGAAGAAAGGTATTATCTTTGTCTGCATCCCCGTGAACGAATTTTCATTTTTGATTGAAAACTGTAGATACAGAGTCAGCTACTGAAAAATAGAGGAGACTATCAATCGCCCTGAGCAATTCAAGTATAAGTGCAAAAAAATGGAACAGATTCATTCCAGGTCAAAGGCTGTCATCTTTCGAAATACCATTCACATCTCAAATTTCAACCCCTAGCAACCCCTAGAGCAGGGTACTCGAATAGCTCAGGGCAAAAGATAGTCTTCTCTATTTTTTAGTGGCTCACTCTGTATCTTCTACAGTTTAATCAAAAATCAAAATTCTTTCACGGGAATGCAGACAAAGATAAAACCTTCCTTTCGAGGTATCACTCGACCCATCTACTCTCTTCCAAATTTTCAAGGAAGGTCACCCCTGCTCTAGGGGTTGAAATTCGAGATGAGGATGGTACTTGATGATGACTGTCATTGATCAGCATGGATCTGTTCCATTTTACCTCACTGAAACTTGAATAGTCTCAGGGAAATAGTCTTTCCTATCTTTCAGTTGCTCACCCTGTATCTTTTACAGTTTTCAATTAAAAATAGAAATTCGTTCAAGGCAATGTAGACAAAGATACCACCTTCCATTTGAGTCATCACTCGACCCATCTTCCCTATTCAAAATGTTCAAGGATTGCAACCCTTGCTTAGGGGGTTGATATTTCAGGCAAGTTTTGTACCCCAAAAGATGTCCCCCTTGAAAGATTGACTTGTTTTTGCGTTTTGATCCTAAATAAATATCTTGGTAGATATAGCATCTGTTTAGTTTTCGCTGAAGCATCCTGTATATTGAAAGGATATGTCTTGCTTCGAATAATCTAGAACATACATACAGGACAAGTAAGCTTCATGAAAGTGAAGAAGGGTATTTTGTTTTATTCTGTAAGATTTCATGAACAAGTAGAAAGATTTATATAACTCTGATGTTACTATCAAGTTTAATTAAATTCAGTAATATTTTGACAGTGTTTTTCTTCAATACCTATCCACATGAATTCATAAAAATACAGGAGAATTGAAAAAACAAATTGAATTTCATGCTTCAAGTGTATAATTCAGCTTACAATTATGAACTACATATTTTAAGAAAAGTGATTGCTTGAAATTTGTTGCTAAATTGATAATGCTTTCTTATGCATAGTTGTGCATTTCCCAAGAAAATGAATTGGGGATTGTTACAAAATTGAATTTTACTGGTTAAGCCCAGAGAAAAATGAGCAATGAGACTCTAATTCAATAATTGTCACTGAAATCTTGAAAGAAAAGTCAATGTAGTTTTACTCAGATATTTAATTACATATTTTAATTATGGTAAACAATGTCAACAAAGGCTTCTTTCTATATAGATACAGTCAATAAGACTTATCTTGGTGAAATAAATGAGGTAGAGGTCGTCTGTGTTAGAGTCCCCAATCACTTAGGGATTTCAAATTCTAAAAAGTTCTTGTATTTTACTGCTGCATCTATTTTAGCTCTGGAACTCCTCAACTCGGATTCATCTTAATTTCAGGGCTTCAGGTATAAATTATATCTCAACCTCTGAGCTCCACCTACGACTTTCCATCTAGGACTCTTCACCAACAAATCTCTACCTAGGACCTATATTTTTGATATGGGTTACTACACAGTATTTAAGATAGAGGTATATCTCAAATTTCACTAGAGAAATTCTATATGAATTAATTATTTCAAACACAATCAACGATGATTTTCAAGTTCAACTAATCAGTCCAAAGGTCGGCAAAGAATATAAGCAAAATGAAGATTTTGAAGCGAAGCTGGTAGCTTATATCATCTGATTATGCGCATCAGACTATCAACCAGTGGCGTGATACAGATAGAGGGTTGACTGGAATCAGGTGTTTTAATTCAAATTGTTGTCACGTGATTTTAGCACGTTACAGGATGAATAATATAGAATTTAAAGAGGCAAGCATAGACGTATATATTAATATAGATACTTTCTTAATTCATGAAGGAAACAAATGAAGTATTTATAAATTATTTCGTGAAAGTTGTGATCACATTTATATCGGTAGAACAATGGAAAGCATTCGAAATCAATAAACAGAAAAATTGCGGAAATTTTCTTAGTAGTCAATAAGACTCAAATGATGATGAGACCATTACTGAATCTTTGCAGTTCTTGAAAATGCAACCCTGTTCGGATTTTCTTCTTATTGACCTAAGTATCTTTTTCTACCAATGTAATTTATAAGGTACCTCATCATTTCCAATGTACTACTTACTGCTGAAGCCACAGTGTGTTGAAACACGACATAAGATTGTGAATAAAGTAAAACTTGAACATCATTGTTTTATATAATTCTAAAAAAAGTGGACCACTCTGCAAATAATATAATTAATTTTTGACCAAGTGGAAAAGAAATAGGATTTGATGCTGATCAAATAGCTATCAATCTATCACTTAGTTCAATCACTCTTTCATACTTCCTAGCTGTTTATGAATTGGTATCATATAATTGATTGAACTCGCAAAAATAGTCAAGCAATCGCAACTACACATTCATTCATTTATTCCACTGAAAATAAAATGGATGGATCAATAAAAAATATTAAAGGTTGGAGAAAGAGTAAATGACAAATTCTTTCCGAACAGGAGAAAATCGTTGATAGGTATATTTTCGGGAATAGTGATTACTTTGATCATTTTTTAGCTGTAACTTATTGACGTTACTAGATAGGAACTCAACCATGTGATTGATTGGATTTTTCTAATGAACATTTATTTCCTCCAGACTATTCATATTTGGATGAATATTAATGGAAATTGATTATTGATGACGAAGAATTTGATTATCTTTACCTATTGAATTATTCAGAGGAAACAAATTTAGGCACAAATGCGTTCAACTTTCGATTTCTTGAGAAGAATTAGATCAAATACAACGGAAACGTTACCACTTACTTATCAATAAAAAAGAACCCCCTCGGAGAATTTGGAAGGTGTATAAATTGTAAAAATATATGGCTAAGTCTGAACAATCTTTTATTAATAACACAGTGCGTGAAAATGACACTTCAAAATTCTAACACGCGGGAGGCATAACTAGTAAACCTATATCGGGTACGCTGAATCCAGTGGTAACCACCGTTTTTGAAAGTTAGCTCTTGTTTAGGAGATATTCGCCTTTGAAGTAAGCTGATTTTAGTAGGGTTCGTCGTATGACTTCAGTACATTATATGCTTGTAATTCCCAAACCGTTCGGAATATCGCTTCACTGTCTTCGGCAAAGTTTTAGCTATTGTCATGGCCAACAACTTTTCTGAATATACCAACATAAAAAACCTCATTCAAACACCGTTCCTTAATAAAATGTCCAAAAAATTCCATTTCTTTGCCATTTTTTCTTTAATTTTCGTCTGAATAATGGAAAAATCGAGGGAAGTGGGCTTCAAAATCATAAAATAGGGAAAGAACACACATTTCTCATAGTTAAATCAAAAAATTTAAACGCACAATCATGATTTGAACTCATATTTCTCACAGATGTCACTGTTACTATGTATTTATTAGTATTGCCACTGACATTACTACGTATTTTGGTATGTATTTGTGTGCCATTTTTCATAGTCTCAGTTCTGATACTTCTTAATTTGACATTTCACGTTGAAGGTTCTTTGTTTACACAAGTTATATATTTGGTAAAAATATCAAAAATGAGTTCGTGCATTAAATTTAATCAATTTTGCTACATTCGTGGAAAGTTCACTATAATGACAAGCAAGCGTTCAATTTCTGAAGAAATTGCTGAATCGTACACACAATATTTCAACCAAACTGTAATCAAAGATGCGAACTGGGCTCCTTAAATCGTTTGCACTGGTTGTGTCATAAGATTGAAAAGGAAAAGAGGTAAAATGAAATGATTTATCATTTATTTCAATATATATTAATTGAAGCTATTTTTATCACAGGTGAATTCCAATCTATGCCTTTTGGCTTCCAGTAATTTGGACAAATCCTCAAGAACATAATACAGATGACTGTTTTGCTTGTGTTAATGAAACTGTCGGATTGAACAGAGCTGAAAAACGTAAAGTTAAACTCAGAGGAACTCGGTTTGTTCAGTTGCCGTTACCATATTCGGAATCATTTCAATACCGAAGACCCAGTCCGACAGAAGAGTACATTCCATCTACTTTTGATACTATTGGCGACACGTCTGCACCATGTGAATCAGATGAGCATGGTGAACGGTTTCATCAGGTGGCGGCTAGGCTTGAGCACTGGTATAGTGGAAAAAAACTTGATTCTCTATTAGGAGACATTTTCTGGAATTCACAGCAAAATGAAGATGGAGAAGAAGAAGAATGAACATAAATTTATATGTTTATTTGTTGAAAATTGTTGGCATTTGAATGAAAATTTGAGTTAAAATCATGATTGAGCGTTTAAATTTTTTGATTTAACTATAGGAAAAGTGTGTTCTTTTCTTAATTTGAGATTTTAAAGTGAAATTTCCTTGATTTCTCTATTATTTAGGTAAAAATTAACGAAAAAATGGCAAAGAAATGGAGTTTTTTGGACATTTTGTTAAGAAACGGTGTTTGAATGAGGTTTTTCTGTAATGGTATATTCAGAAAAGTTGTTGGCCATGACAATAGCTAAAACGTTGCCGAAGACAGTAAAGCGATATTCCGAACGGTTTGGGATTTACAAGCATATAATGTACTGAAGTCATAAGCGACGAACCCTACTAAAATCAGCTAACTTCAAAGGCGAATATCTCCTAAACAAGAGCTAACTTTCAAAAACGGTGGTTACCACTGGATTCAGCGTACCCGACATAGGTTTACTAGGTATGTCTCCCGCGTGTTAGAATTTTGAACTAGCACAGTGTAATTAATTGGTGATATATTTGCTCCGGCGCATTCGCCATTTTGCAGAATGAACTATATGCAGTGTCCTAGAATAAGAAAGCTATCTCACAAATACTTTTCCAAAATCTGATTAAATTTTCAAATTCCTTCACTTTTTGCTCAGAAGATTACCCTTTTACGATTAAACCTTCTTTACTATTACATAATACTCCATTGAAGTTAAAATAATTTTGTTCTAAACAAATTTCTAAAAGGTGTAAGATTCCTCAACTTCAATGGAGTATTATATGATAGTAAAAAAAGGTTTAATCATGGGTAATCCTCTGAGCCCTCTACTCGCTGAAATTTTCATGGATAATATCGAAAAAACTATCCAAGAACATCCGTTATTCAACCACTTTACTTATTGGTTAAGATATGTCGACGTTATCATTTGTTGTTTCACTGGCAAAACAGACAATAGAGTCATTCAAAACATTCATCAACAAAATTCACGATAATATTAAATTCAATTAGGCACACGAAATTCCATCTGCAGTACAAAATCTGAGACAATTTTTTTGTTCGATATTTTTATCCATTGTAAGAATCGCAAAACACACTTGTGAAAACTGACAAAATCGAGCCTTAAACAAGCTTAATGACAGATCACTTTCAAACTTCGACACAATCGTTCTAAGCAGATTTTCGAAAAAATTTCTCTGTACCTTTTCGACCGAATGTAAATTGATATGTAATAAAATTTTTATTTTCGGATTATTATAAACATTAACAATAATTTTCTTACCTTTTCAGAATACTCGACTACATCCCTCATATTTCTTGGATAACCAGAGATGAGAAAAGTTTTCGCATTAGGCGCCATTTTCATTTCTAACATTAGCACCTCAGCTACCGTTTTGCTTGATAATAATCCGAAATCCTTCATATCTGAAATAAAATAAACTGAGTGAGTATAACATATTTGAAGTATTCTATTTATATTTATAGGTGTAAGATAGCATAATTAAAAGGATATTTTCGTGTCCTTAGACTGTAAGTAACAGAAACGAAAATTCAGTTAAGCTTTCAGATATAACAGTCTCGAAGAAACTAGTAAACATGTTTACCTGACGTATAATAAATCACATAGTGTAATAATACCTTACTCGTCATTTCATTCTTTCGACACAAAAATGCAACATTAAACAGCTTCGTTCATAGAGTAGTCAATATACCGGGTGATTCAGGTATGTTGTCATTAATTTCAACAGAATATTCTTTATCAAGTAACATGGAAAGAATGTCCATGAACATGTTCAGAAGTACCCCGTTCTTGAGATACAAGGTGTTGAAGATTTTTTCATGTTTCTGTTAGTAACTCTTGTAGCTTTCGTTGGATTTATCTCTATGCAGAATATTCTTTTCAATGCATCAGATGTATGTAGTAGTTGCGAAAATATAAAAAATGGTATTTTTTCAGGGTATGACTTCAGCAAAATCATAGTCTGGGGTGCACTGGCCTATTTTAAATTATTTATTGGAAAGACTTTACAATTCTGAAACATTTTTGTCACGTGTTCTTTGAATTAACTGAAGTGACGGTGGTTAATCCATGATATGAACGAGGGTTCGAGATTGTCCTAATAATTTTCATGAAAAAAATTAGAATAATAGACTTTTAAAGTAGATTTCACGTCATTTTGAGTTTGAATATTTTTTTATGCGCATTTCCCAGGAATAGGCGAACCTATTTGTCTGTTAACTTGCTTCTTGAAGAGGGTAAAATTGTAGGATGTTGGAAAGATGTTGGATAGAAGCGAGTTCCACAGCTCACCGGCCCTGTAAACGAGGAAATTCTCACAGAGAGAGCTTCGAGGGGTCATTAAATGTACCACCATATGATGACAAGTCCTTGCCAGACTAGTGTAGTGGCAAAACATGAGTTTTCCCGGAACAAGGTCTTTCAGCTCCTCGGAGCATCTTCCGTGGAATTGTCTGTAAAACAGAGAAAGGTCAGCAACTTGTCTTCTAAGAGCCAGCGGTTGGAAATTGCGGGAGATCTCCGGGTGGTCGATGAGGCGCACATCCCTATTTTGTACACTATCCAACATCCGCAACGAATGTTTGGGCGCAGATCCCTATTCATTGGAACAATATTCCAAAGCTAGTCGAATCTGCGCCTTATATAGAAGCAACAGCTGAGATGACGTTAAGTATCGCTTGGCTCTGCAAAGAAAACTTAGTTTAGCGGATGCCGACTTAGCTAATATAGCAAAACCCAGAGTTGACCGTTATTCCGAGAAGGTGCATCGAATCTTTGGATGCAATTCGTTAGCCTTGCATCATTAGAGGAGGTTCTCCAGCGGGGACCTTTCCAGAAAACGTAGTTGCTTACGTCTTGCACGCGTTGAAGCTCACCAGGTTCAACTGGCCCCACTCAGATATCCTCTGTAAGTCAGAGTTTAAGTTATTAATTTGTTGAGATCTCTGATGCTGAAATTCCGCAGCTGTAATCGGCCGCAGGCTACTGAAAGACGAAACCAGGGTACAATCGTCTGCAAAACCGAAGATCTTGTTCTCTGTAGATGACAGAAGATAGTTTATCTGCAACAGAAACAAGGTTGGCAAAAAAATGGATTCCTGAGATACTCCTGCTTGCAACGGGAAACAATCAGATGTTATAGTGTCAAGAACAGCTGGTATTGATCTATTTGAAACAAAGCTACTTATCCAACCCTCAATTTTTTGGGAAGCCCATATGCAGTAAGTTTATTCAACAAGGCTGCATTCCAATTCCTATCGAACGCTTTAGAGATGTCGAGGGCTATTGCTCTAGAAAACCATACTGACGGTCGTTAATAATTCCCTGCAACTCAAGATATTTGATGAGTTCATCATTTATGACTTTCACCATCACTTTGGGCATAATGAGGAGAAGTGCAACAGGGCAGTAGTTTTGGAATAAGGACTTCTTTCTTTTCTTTGGGATCGGTTGAATTCTCGTTTTTCTCCAGTTGCTCGGAAAAGTCTGACTTTCATAAGAAATATGAAACAGACGGTTAAGAATGGGTGCCAGTTCTGGAGCACACTTTCTCAAGACGATTGGCGGTATTTTGTCTAGACCAACTGCCTTCTTGCAGTTCAGCTGCTCGAGAGCCCGTTTCAAAGTGCGGACTCTGAACTTGATTTCCGCCATGGAAGAATTTGTAGGTGGAATGTTCGGTGGTATTGCGTTAGATGAATCTAGCAAAGAATTCTTTGAGAACAAGAGAGCAAAGAGATCGGCTTTTTTTTTGGAGATGATGCTATACTTCCGTCCTCTCTAACAAGAGGTGGAAACGCAGATTTGCAGAAATTGGCACTGACAGTCTTCGCCATAGACCAGAATTGTCTAGTCCCGCTTGTGTGTTCAACTAGTTTATTAGCTACCTCTTCGTTGAAATTGACCTTTGCTCTTGCAGTTCCGTATTCGTATGAAGGTTGTTCTTGTTTCCTCAGTTGGATTTATCTTCCATGACTTGTAGGCTCTGCTCTTGGCTGCAGAAGCTTTTTTTCGCAGTCTTTGTTGAACCATGGCTTTTGTGCTGTTGTTCTTTTCATGGAATGATGGATGTAGAGATCCTCCATTAATGATTTCGATAACCGATTCAGTGCACACATTGATGTCAGGATCTGAAGGGCAAACATCACTGAAAGGGAAGTACGAAAAGAATTCATGTAGCTCATCCCAATTAGCCCGGTTGTAGTGCCAAATGCGTCTGGGTGAGTTTGGTTCTTGGTTTAGCGGCAGCAAAATGTTTCCAGTAGCAGATATAAGGTTGTGATATGAGTTGCCTAGTGGTGCTGAGACCTCCACTCCGAAATCATCTGGATCTGGAATCTAAAAGAGATCCAAGGTGTTCGGGAAGTCGGTTGGGTGATCAGGTATTCTTGTCGGTTCGTCGACTAGCTGCGTTAGATTATAGCTGATTGCGAAAGTTTCAGCTTCATCTGTTCTATCAGTGTGGCGGAGCCAGTTGGTGTTGTGAATGTTGAAGTCACAAAGAACACGCAAGGTCGAAAGCGTCATCCTCCATCGTGTCCTCTGTCTGGCATGCAAGAACCGATCTGGCGAAAACACAGAGGCTCAACAAACCTAAATCTCGTGTGTTATACATACCCATTAATACGTAGAGACGTTGTGTTGGTTGTTTGACTTATTTGAGTTTCGGTTATGGCCAGCACATGGGGTTGTGCGTTTTGCAGATGCTGGTGGACTGCATCGACTTTCATGTTGTTGTGCCCCAGTCCTTTGATATTGCAGAACTCTATCAAGAGTTTGCTTTCTTTTATAGAACGTGAATTAATGAGTGAATTCGCCGGAGGAGTGCTCGACTTACCCTCATCATAAATCCCTCGAGGCAGTCCTCCCCGGAGATCCGAATGGGAGACTATTTTAACTCCGGATGATTTTGTTCGAGAAGAGCTCATCATGTTTCGTTGTCAATTCTTCCCACCCGGGATCAGAGTGTTTATTCAATTGCTGGTATCAAACAACCATTACAAATTGAATATTTGAAGTTGATACTTGTCCATAATACATATATTTTTGGTTATTTGAGAAGTAAGAATGGAATACACCTTTGAAAATTGGCAGATTCATCTATCTATGATAATGCTGCTGATGCTCTAAGACTGCAGCTTTTCCTAATAAAAATGTTCCTTCAGTTCGATCGTTACGTGAAATTGAAAAGTTTGGACTAGCCGTGGATAATTCTGGACTAGATCGGTTTGTCAGGACACCTATTAATGAAGAACTTAATTTGAATGAAGTCCATAATAATCGAAGAATCAGCACTCGACGGATATCTCTATAGATTCGCGTATCACAATCGACTGTTTGGATCCAAGCTCTCGAACTCTGCTAATGACTACTACAAGATATGCTGAAAATGCTGAATTTCGTGAAAATATTTCATTGTCGCATCCTCATGAGACAATGAAGTGTAACCGCCAAAAAAGTTTTCTATCAAAGTTTGCAATAGTATGATGGCAGATTGTTGGAACTGGAATTTCTCTCAACAAATTGAATTCTAAAGCACACCATGATTTCTGCAGAACACTCAGCAGAATAATGTGCCTTGTGCGTAAAGAATAAGAATGCGGTTTAAGCATGATGGTTTTCCACCGCATTATGAGCTAATAATGATTAATCATTTGAATCAAATATATCCTAATGGATGGATAGGTTGCGTAGCTTAGCCTCCACGATCCCACGATCGATATCCTCTAAACTACTTCGTCCAAACTTTTTCTGAATAAATTTGATCCATCGATATATTGTGTTAATTTGCATGAGCATTGTATTTGAGATAAGAAAGTTATTGCTTTCTGAAAATTCGAAAAATTACCACCAATATTTTGCACACTCTGTATAAAATTGGTTTATGGTAAATATAGCCAAAATTGACAAGAATATAATGCGATTAAAAATTATCAACAGAATTTTAATCGTTTCGTTGAGGGAAATTAAAAAAATAATAATAGATGTTCTTCATTGCAAAATAAATTCAACTTATTTTACAAAAGGCCATCGACCTAGGTCCTTCAGCCTTATAAGCTCAATATTTTGTGAAATACATTATATTTAATTGAAGAAAGAAAAAACAAGAGTTGATATTGGTTTATGGCGGTGGGGATAATCTATATTCTGGAGATGATCTTCCACATAGTGTTTGCTGGGAGCTTGAGGCGCTGTCTTCGGTTGTCTCGTTAGATGCAGTAGGTTTGCAGCAGGTTGATGTTAACTTCACGTTCAGCAAATTTCGCTTTCGAATCTTGGAGTCTTTCCCGGATTGACTTGATGTAAGTGCTGTTGTTTCGGTAGTTTTGATTCTACTCATGGCAGGGTTTCTACTATTTAGCGAAAGAATACTGTCATACTGGATGATTGGTCTGCATATCATTTTGTATATCCGACTGCAAGTTGTTTTTGATATTCCTCTTTGTTTGTATGTGAGCTTACGGAAGTGGCTGGCTCGGTTTATTATGGATTTTTTGTTTGTCGCTGTAGAATGAAGTTGAGTTTGCTGTCTACTATTATGCTTAGGTATTTTGCGCTATTTTCTGGTAAGATGTGTGGTTGCACAAGGAGAGGGAGGGGAGTTGTGTTGTACTTTGTAGTTGAAAATAAGTAACTTGCTTGTGGTAGGAATAGGTCTTAAGCGCCATTTGTTGAACCATTTGGAGATTTATGCAGTTTTGGATTGATATATATATATATATATATATATATATATATATATATATATATATATATATATATATATATATATATATATATATATATATATATATATATATATATATATATATATATATATATATCTTCTTTTGAAAAAGAGAGGATTTGCCAAAATTCGAATAATTGTATTCACAACAAATGCTTATATCTATAATTTTAGTATGTGTGTGAAAAACACAAGTGTGAGCTCAGGAAAATGTAACAGGGAACCTATTATCTTGCGTATGATTCAATAAACGAGTGAAAAAACCTGAGGAAAAACTCATTTCCCTGTCGCTATTGCACTAGTAATAACTTGTCTGTTTATGTTGTGTAAGTGTCGTGTGTACATAAAGAGTACCAAAGATTTTTCTGCTTAGCAGCTTCAATTCTCATCTTGCACTCCATGATTTCCAGAAGAAGACAAGGGTGAAAGGAAGGGGGTTTTGGACAGAAATCTGTAACAATGGAAAAAGAAAACCAGCAGAAAAATATTTCAACAATCATACCTCTTATATGTCTAAACATACTTGAAATTAAAAAAAAATATTATACATAGCAAGCAAGGCCATAAAAAGGACTAAGGAGATAATCAAAAAGTACATAACCTTCGATATTTCCTCTTTCGCGGAGATGTTCCTGAAACATAATCACTTCCTTGTTCTTGCTTGCCAATTTTGAAGTATAATCTCGCAAAATCCCCTCAATATTCAAACTCAACAAAACAATTCCCTCTCTGTTTGTCCGAGAGAGCCCCGATGGCTAGGTTCGGTCTTCTAAGTGATTATGATCTATAGATGTTCTAGAATCATTATGAACCCAATAACTTGGGTTGACATCTCCCATATATTATTGCTTCGTGGTTCTTGTTTTTGATGCATGACTTATGATAGCTGTATCGTCCGAATATTGTAATATGTACTGTTTTCTATCAAATCTGTATTCCCGTTGTAGATATCTGAGCAATATATATTATATACGGTTGGAGGAAGAGGTGAACCCTGTGGTGGTCCTTGTTGAGGAGAAAATTGTGGAGAGTATTTGTGTGATATTTTGATAGATAGTAGTTGTTTTTCCAGCATGCTGCCAATAATTTTTACCAGGTATAAAGGACAGTCCACGGAGTAGAGTTTGAATAGCAATCCGGCATGCCATATGCTGTCAAATGCTTTACTAATATCTAGGTAAAGAGCAGCACGCTTTCCTCCCATTAGTTTGGTGGCTTGAATATCATTGGTGATAATGATTAGAGGGGGAATTGTGGAGCTACCATTTCTGAAACCAAACTGATGTTTTGGAATTCTATGTCCTATTGCAGAAATTAATCGTTTGAGAATTATTTTCCCAAAATTTTTGCCAATATTGAACATGAGTGTGATAGGCTTATAGTTGCTTGCGTTGGAATGATCAGTGTTCTTCTTTGTTATCAGAATTATGGTGCCATGTTTCCACTCTGTTGGAAAATAGCTGTTTTTTAAACAATATTCATATATTCTTATGATTAAAGAATTTACATCTGGGTCAAGCCTCCTTATTATATTCTTTGTGATGTTGTCATGTCCAAGAGTGGTGTTTTTTCCCTAAATCATGATATCATAATATTCTTGTTCTCCGATCTTGCAGTCTTCCCTGTCTATTTCTTGTTGTGCAAATTCTTGTTTCCACCTTTCTACTTCGTCGAATTGATTTTGGTTGAAGTTCGGTTTTTCAAAGTTTGTAGAATTTGTTTAGAAAAAATCTCTAGTTTTTCTTCGATTGTGTCATAGGTTTTTCCGTTCTCAGATATAGACGGTATGTTATAAACTCACTTTAATATTTCGACGTATTATCAGAAAATGCACTAATGAAAAATAATAGAATTATGTATCACATAATTTTAGCTCATCCCGTATAGTGCAAAATAATTGAATAATTTTGAATTGCAACTCGTGAGAATCTGCATAGGTTGTTTAAAAAAAAAGCACAGTTTGACAGGCAGAGACCATAACTCGTGACTCAGCGCCGATTTAGGAATTTTTTGAGAAAATACCTTGAGGAAATCTTTTACCTTACTTATTTAGTTATGCTTCCACTTTTTCTTTCATATTATCTCTACCGTGAGAGAAGGAACTAGTGAATCAGTATAGAATGAATAGGTCCTGGGTTGCAATGAACAATGCCTTGAAAGCATTTCAATGAACTGAAGGTGGTAAACAACATGATTTACTCAGGGCTAGATATATCATTAGGGAGGTTTTGACAAAGAATGCATTATTCAGCGCTGATGTTTATCTATGAATCGATTTTTGCATTTTGTCAGTGCTGTAATACCTAGAATGTACATTACATATATTTCCATGCCTATATCTATGTAGTTCATGTAGAATTGTTTTAGTTTCATAATTTGTATGTAAAATTCATGTTTCTCAGTTAAAGCTTTATGGTACGAACTCTTGGCAACTGTCTTATTGTTAATATATTCTGCTGATGGATGGATAACTTTTCATAAGCTATACGACTATTTCTGGAAACTATACTATATATAGTCTGTTCAAATGAAATAAAACTTTGTGGGGACAATTTCTGAGTTGGTTTTATACTTTTATACATTATTAATAATAAAAACAAGTATTTTTGGAATTTTACTCAATAATTATGATTCGTAACGCGTTTCACTACACCGTAGCTTCTTCAGACGAATGAATGTACAGAAAATTGGAATGAGAATATAAATATAAATGTTCTTAAGTAATTGAAAGCTTACTGGGTTGATTCTTCTTAAATGGTTATTTTTGACAGATATATCCAATAAAATTAAGGAATAGATTGCTCCCCGAAGAGTTTCAATAGAGGTGAAGGGCTTAAATCGACTTGTTCATTGATGAGTCTACCTGAGTGTTTGTATTTGTTGATTTCTAAAGTTTCCTAAAGATCTACCTTCCAATATTTATTATCTGTATGTAAAATTTCAAACTGTGGGTCGAAAGAGTGATTAGGAGATGATTCGCCTAATTTGAATCTGATTTTTATTTGAAAAACTGCGTTTATGTTCCGATATTCTAATATTAAAATTTCTATGTGTTCTACCAATGTAGACATTATTCACAGTCATTGCAATTCAATCTATAAATACCTGATTTATTGTTTTTACCTGATTTGGTTTTATTATTTTTTATATATTTGCCTAAATTATTATTGGTTTGGAAAGCTTTGTTGAAATTATTGCTACTCAAGAATGATTTCAGTTTCTCACTTGTAATGCCAACGTAGGTTAAGGTGTTGAATTTTTGTTTCAAGTTATCGACAGGGTAACCTTCATTCAATGCGATTCTACTTTGTATTTTATTTAAAATATTATTTATTATTTTGGGATTGTAACCATTATTTTCGGCTATTTGTTTAATCAAATTTAATTATTTGTTGAAATTTTCTGGTGATAACGGGATGTTAATCAATCTATGAATAAAACTATTGAATGCTGACATTTTATGTTGATACGGATGACACGACGAGTTATGTATTATAATATCTGTATGTGACGGCTTATGGTAAATTGCGAAAACATGTTTTCCATTTTCATTCGAAATTTTTACGTCTAAGAAATTTATCGAATTATTGCTTTCTATTTCGGTTGTGAATGCAATTTTGGATGTAATTAATTTATATGATTTTCGAAAATTTTCAACTGTCTATCTGTTCCTGTGAAGCAAATAATGATATCGTCTACATAGCGATACCAGTATAAACAATATTTACTGAGTGGATGATTATGAATTAATTTCTCTAAGTTATTCATGAATATTTCTGCTAACAAAGGACTTAACGGATTGCCCATAATCAAACCGTCTTCAATATAAGTATAAGATTTGTTATTGAAATGGAAATAATTTTGATCTAAGCAAATTTGTAATAATGAAAGAATATCTGATTTAATGATAGTATTGACATGATTCTTTTCTAATAATAAGTAAAAGCCTCCCACATTCAAATGTTATACATTACTATTTAAGAGAAAATTTTCGTGATTAAATATGGGGGCATCTTTGTAATGAATATATTTTTTTCCACTGCGTAACAGATTGAACGACAGCCCCGGGTGACCAAATCATTGCCTTGTTACTAAGAGACTGCCGGTTCTATGGGTCTATGGGACACGGTGTTTCGTGGGAGTTAGAGACGTTCAGTTTTTGGAACGAGAGGAGCCTCGACTAGCCCATTAACAGATATCAACATTAGGAAGACTCCCACAGATCACAAATTATAAATTTCTTTGTCCTCAAACGGGTGTACTTCGTGATTTTCTCTGTGTCCGCTTTTCCCACGTTCTCATCCAATGGCGGCACGGTCACATCAATGAAGGTGGCGGTACGTCCCCTCCAATCGAAGAGATATCGTGCTCGATGATGGGCCACCGGTCGATCGGTCACCACGTCCGTGTCTCAATAGATCTTCACAATTTCGTTTTCCAGGATATTTAGTTGTAATGTGGAAGCCTTCTCGGTATTAGTCCGTATTTCAAGGCTAGCTCCTGGTGATATATTTGCCATATCGTTGTGCCTTTGAAGGTACTCAGTTGGCGCTAGTATTGGGCACCCGGACGTGACATGCTGGATGGTCTCCGACTGTCGGACGCACCTGCGGCATCGGTCCGATGGAATATCCCTCCTCGTGATATGATTTACGTACATTCTCGTGGCAACAACCTGGTCTTGGATAGCCGCAGCCTCCCCTTAGTTTCCGTGAAAAGGTATCCTGATTTAAGATAGGTGAGACATTCTACTTTGTTTACATTTTCGCTCTGTAGGTGGTTCGGGTACTTTCCATGCAAATGCCTCGCTTGCCAGTCCTCAATCAGTTCACATTGGGCCGTCTCTGAGCGGTTAGGTTAGATTGAGGAGAGTGAGGTTCTAATCAGATCTACATATGGCCTAAAACAGTGGAACACTGCGCCTCTGGAAGTATTTCTTCAGATTTTCAGCGTCCCTTCCATGGGTGGTCTCCAGATTCGCAAGTCCCCTTCCTCCTGATTGCCTTGAGAGGTAAAGGCGGTTGACAGACGACCTGTGCTATGTGATCCTAATATTTAATCATTTCAGGATACGTCAAATTTCAGATAGACTTGTATAAGCATGTACTATAACCATCCCTTATAGTTCCAAAATAATTTGGGAATATATTGAATTTTGATGATTTTGCAAGAACTAACGGAGAATGCTTTGAAATATTTGAATCAAGTAGCTGAACTGTCAACGCTCACCTGACCGAAGCATTAGAAGCAATTTGCTACAATTCGGATGAATAAAAATTGTACGAACTAAGCGAAAACCAATCATAGAAGATAATTACATCAATACGAATAAATGATAGCAAACATAATAGGAGAAAACTAATTTAAGATCTGAATAAATGTTCAATATTGGCCCCATCCTGTTGGTACACTTGACAGCTCGTATACGAACATGATGAGTTGCCCTCCTAGTTTCCTCAGGATCAATATTACGAAAATCATTATGAATGCGCTCTAGTAACTCTTCTTTAGTTCTTACAGGAATAAGATACACTTCACTCTTGATTTTGCCCCATAAAAAAAAATCAAGGGGCGTCAGGTCCGGAGGCCATAAATTTGGTCCTTGATAACCCCACCATCTATCCTCGAACATTTCTGTTAGCTGTCGATCTACAGCTCGTGTTTTATGTGCTGGTGCACCATCCATTTGGTAATAGCAATTCCTCAGAATGTTGAAGGGTAATCCATCTAAAAAATTTGCTAATGTTCTTCTCAAAATTTCTAGGTATCTTTGTCCACTAAGATTTTCCTCATAAATGTGATATGCCAACAAATCATTCATTAGAATTACAAAAACGTTCACGCTGAATTTATTTTGGAAATCACTAACCTCAATGAAATGTGGATTTTATGTGGCCCAAAAATGTCGATTTCTCCTGTTGGTTATTCCACTTTCATTGAACTTGGCTTCATCAGACCATATAATTTTTTGCAGAATTGTCTCATCTTCGTGAAGTCGAATTAATAAATTTTCACCGAAATTTAGCCGCTTGGGAAGGTCAGTTGATTTTAATTTTTGTAGTCTGATAAAAGAATACGGGTGCATGTTATGTTTCTTAAGGATCCTTTGAATAGAAGTATAACTCAATCCAATATCCATTGATGCTGATGGACGCATGTGAATTGGCACAAAAATACGCTAGCGTATTAATTTGATTATCGTCGCCCTCGAGAATTGTCTGCAATTTCTATCTACCACTTTTTGACATTCGCCATGAATTAAAAAGAGATTAAACATATCCTAGTTTGAATAATCGGCCATTTTATTAGCAATCTGGTGTTTTTCAAGATTTTCACTTCAAATTACCAACAATTCTTGTTGAAATATCAAATTCGAATGAACGAAGTAACAAGTACATTAATCTTAGGCACCTGTCAGGTGAGCGTAGCCAGTTCAGCTACTTGATTCAAATATTTCAAAGCATTCTCTGTTAGTTCTTGCAAAATCATCAAAATTCAATATATTCCCAAATTAATTCGGAACTATAAGAGATGAGTATAATACAAGCTGATACAATTCCATCTAAAATTTGACGCTTCATCTGATGGAGATATAAAAATTGGCATGTGCCATCTGAAAAAATTGAGTTATTGCTGTTTGAAAAAGGCCCAATTGAAAAAATCATACAAAACAACGCAATAAACATTGGACATGTGTAGACTGCTCAAAAAATTCCTTGATCTTTCTTCTATCCACCCAAGCGAAAATTCTGTCTGTAGTGCAAAAGACCTACGAGCTACAATTTTTTCAAATGTTCCTCAAAAATCGAGTTTATTACAAAAATAATTAAATCTGTTAAAAGTTTGACAGATAAGTGCCAACAACTTGGGTATTTTATGCCTTGTTCAAATATCGGTTCTAGATGTATAATAAAAAAGATAGATTGCCATTTGAAATAACAAAGTGATGACCCACTTACGGTTTAACCGGAAATGGTATCATTTCGAAAATATTTCACTTCAATTGGTAATCGCTAGTTATGGCCGCGTATAAAATTTCAGCTTGATATTGTAATTGGAACTCAAAAAGTTTTTAACGGACGGTCCTGGTGGATATCCCTGTATATATATATATATATATATATATATATATATATATATATATATATATATATATATATATATATATATATATATATATATATATATATATATATATAATCTGAGAGACAAGACGAATTATTCAAAAATCCGTAGATCAATGAATAATCCCTCCTGACAAAAGCTAGTTTCCAAATCTGCCCGCCATGCACGCAGCCCCCAAGCGCCACAATAGTGCAACCAAGCAGGATGCCGAGAAACGAAGCGGCAGACTGCAGTTTCGCCCTTATTAGGAGCTCATCAGTGTCGCATATCGCTTCTCAGCATCCTACCAAGCTACATCGGGGTACCCTATCAATTCCAGAAAGGACGCACCTCGTACATACGTACGAGAGTCGCCCTCTATGGACCGACACGGCGAACCCGCTACCGGACTTCGAGAATAATACGAGCAGTAACAAACAGATGTGGAAACGTTAAAATTCCGAACATTTGGGAGACATCTTTCGCCGTTCCGTGAATCACATCAACGGTAGAAAACGTGCGAAATAATCCCGCTGGAATAGTGCTCTGCTTCCGAGATAACCCTCTCGTCGGTAAAAAATTTACCGACCGATTTGGAAACTAGCTCTTGTCAGGAGGGATTATTCATTGATCTACGGATTTTTGAATAATTCGTCTTGTCTCAGATTCACATACATATACTCCACGCGAAGTTTATCGCGGAAGATATATATATATATATATATATATATATATATATATATATATATATATATATATATATATATATATATATATATATATATATAAGATAACAGATATGGGCAAAGAGTTGCCCATATCTTGTAATCAAAGTGATTTCATTAAAAATATGAAGTCCCCACTTAGTAATTAATACCAATGCCAGGCAATAATTATAATCAAAACATATCCTGGAATGATTGAATATTAGGATCACATTAAATGTAATGCACATATATATCAAAATATACATAAGCTATAGTATTATCCACTAATGACATCAATGTAACAACGAGTAGTGTCAGATTCTTCCTCCCCGGAAAAATCCAGTGTACGGGCCTTAGTCAAGTAACACTGAATGTTATTGATTCATAGTTTTCTGTGTGTTAAGTGATGAGCGATCGAATCGAATACTGCTTTGAATATGAATGATAATATTGAATGCTAGTTATATTACATTTATATATACAAATAAATAAAATATCAAATAAGATTCTGAGCAGTATTAACAAAAGAGGAAACCTATGGCTCTACTCCATTATTTCTTTAGGAAGGAACCTACGAAGAATATTACAGGATTTGATGACTGCTTCTGCTTCTTCTGTAACTGATGAAATAAATTTTTCTTCAAACCTAAAATCTCAATATTTTTGTGAAGGTTTCTAGGAATAACACCTGTTGTAGAAATAATAATCGTTGGAATAAATATTCAGAATTTTCCTCATTTTATTTATTCTGTATTTTATGTGTGTCAGGTATAGCAATATCAATTACGTATGTTATTCGATTTTGTTTATCCGCAAAAATAATATCTGGCCTATTGTGATTCACAGCCCTATTGCGAAGATTTGTCTTATTTAACTAAAGTTTATTTTTGCCGTTTCCATAAATAATCTCAGGTTCATATTTGTTTTCAAAATTAACCTGCTCTAAGATTGCAATTGCCAATCTTCTGTTTCAGCGAACAATTCTCCAGTGAGTAAAAACACAATTTTTTTGGTCTATTCTCCTGATTTCGTTTAAGTCACCAGCATGGAAGTTGAATTTATATTACCGGTTAAAATTTTGAGTTTATTCAAAGTGAAATTAGTTCAAATATGGCAGCATAGTACATTTTGTCAAAGAAGTACCGGGAATTGATTATTTGATAAATCTGCTTAAAACGATTGTCAAAATTTTTGTTTTTGCTAAGTCCGCACAAATGTTTTTTGTACTGACGCGGAGTTTGAACGCGTTTAGTTTGCATACAGTGCTCGATTTTGTTTGTTGTCATAAGCGTGTTTTGAGATTTGTACAATGGATAAAAATATCGAACAAAGAATTTGTCTCAAATTTTGTATTGCAAATGGAATTTCGTGTGCTGAATTGCTGAAAATGTTACAGAAGATTAATGGAAAATCGACTTTATCAGAAACACGTGCATATGAGTGGTATAGTTTTAACATCGACTGAGATGTGGTGGAACATTTGCCTCGATCTTGTTGGCCATCAACGTCTTCAACGGAAGAAAATATCGATAAAGTGAAGGAATAGTGATTGAAAATCGTCATTTGAGTTTCAGACAGATAGGCAATGAACTTTCTGTGTCTCACGAAGCCATTCGTACCATTTTAACCGATTGTTTGGGCATGAAACGCGTTGCCGCCGATTGTTCGAAAAAACCTGAATTTTCTTCAAAAATTGAATCGCGTAAAGGTCGCTGTAGATATGCTAGAAAGAGTCAATTCCGTACCAACATTCATAAAACGCATTGTAACTAGAGACGAGGCATTGGTTCATGAGTTTGACATGCAAACCAGTCAACACGCTTCGGAATGGCGTCGTCCAACTGAACCGAAACAGAAAAGAACGCGTCAAGGTCGATCAAAAGTCTTATTTTCTTTGACATTTGAATTTGGGAGGCTTTTACTTGGTAAAATTCCATTATCAATAATAAAAAAATAGGTAAAAAAACTTTTTAAGTTAAACGGTTTTATGTTAAACATACATTGCACTGTTTAAGATAAATGTACTAAAAACCAAAAAATAATAAAATAGATACAGTCGTGGGAATTATAAACATATGCATAGACTAGACTAAAATAAAACCGTGGGGCACGTCAATTGTCTACAATCGTTGATTAAAATGTTTGTTTTGTAATGTTACACTATAATTATTAGGCAGTTGTGCAACCGACAACGATGGACGTGTGATAAGTAGGGCTAGAATGTGGAAACAAGCTAGCAAGCTCGATTATAAGCGAGTTTTAGGGTTTCATAGTGGTGAGCGAGTAGTACTTTTGTCATATGTTTTGTCGATTAAAGACAAAAACAAGCAGTGAAACGATTCCTCGCCAGCCAGCAGTGTGAATGTCCAACGATAAACTAGTTAAAACATCTCTTTTATTTACATGGAGTGTATAACTATTAGAATTTCCATGAGCAAGAAAATAGTAAATAATTTCCTCACCGTCTGCGGGCCAACTGCCTAACGACGAATTAAACGATTCTTCTATCGCACATTAAGTCGATAATTTGTAGACAATTGACGTGCCCCACGGTTTTATTTTAGTCTAGTCTATGCATATGTTTATAATTCCCACGACTGTATCTATTTTATTATTTTTTGGTTTTTAGTACATTTATCTTAAACAGTGCAATGTATGTTTAACATAAAACCGTTTAACTTAAAAAGTTTTTTTACCTATTTTTATTTTCTAGTTTTTAGTTTTTATTTCGCATTCTTTTTAATTCATTTGGTGCTTCATTATTGCAAGGTTTCTTGCCCGTTAGTTTATTGCAATCCAACTCCTCTATACGTAGTCCCTGCAAAGATCTTACTCTACTAAGAGCCACGTAGGCTTGACCTTCTTCAAACAGTTTCGCACCTAAGTATACGACTGCGTGATCCACAGTGCTGCCCTGCATTTTATGTATTGTAGAAGCCCATGATAGTATTAAAGGCAACATTCTTCTTTCAGCTGTCCCATAATTGTACTTAGCTGGAAACTGTATGGCTTTCGGGTGTATGAGATGTACTCCGTCTCTTGCGAAATCAATTCGGACGGAAGGTACATCTGTTGCATACATCTGAGTTCGACGAAATTGAGGCCAAACGATTTCGGTGATGTAGCCTATAGCGCCATTTACTAATCCCTTTGAAACGTCAATATTGGACCGTAGCATGACTTTTGCCCCCTAAATATTTCCAGTTCCGCTGGTAAACCCCCAGTTTTGTTGATATCAGCTGTGTATATCGCTCGCGTTGTTTTGTTAACCTGGCTTCATATTCTTCAGGCGTTTCTGACGCCGTCATTTGTGTATGTCGCTGACGTTGCTTTTTTAACCTGGCCTCATATTGCTCAGGTGTTTTTGACGCTAATTGTTCCCGTCGTTTCTGTAATCGACTTTTTCTATCACCTTCACTTTCTTTAGCTCGTTTTGCTTGATACTTTTCTTTCGCTTTTTGAAGCCTTCGTTTACGTTGTGTTGCAGTTTCAGTTTTATTCATGTTTGTATTTTTCATATTTTTTTTTACCATTTTGTTCCCACGAGTAATGGACATTTAAACGGTCGACCCCCCCAGAGGTCCAATAAAGGGGCAAGGCTATGTACAACAAGATGCGCCTGAGTCTTGAGGGGAAAACGCTAACGACATATCATTTTTATTCACCCTAATGCCATACAGTTCTCGGCGCGTTTTAACCTTTCACCTTAACTTGGGTGGTGTACCGCTAACGACGTATCATTTTTAGCCACCCTAACGCCACACAGTCCTCAACACGATACAAAATCTTGACTTGGGTGGTGAATTCAGGCTGGATACATTGTATTCTACTGGTTGAGCACTTTCATTTGATACCCATATTGATGGGATTGATAAAAGCTATGTTATCCGCCATTTTGTAGCGGCCGCCATCTTAGATTTCAATTTTTTATAGTATATTGTATTCTGCTTGTAGAGCCCTTTCATTTGATACCCATACTGATGGGATTAATAAAACATAAATTATCCGCCATTTTGTAGCGGCGGCCATCTTGTATTTAAAATGATAATGAATAAATATAATTGTATTGTCACCAAAATCCAAAGTCTACACAAAATTTCAGATTAATCGGTTGACAGGAAGAGGGTGAAATTTGAATTACTAAATTTGACCCAAGAATAAATAAAACAAACGGGGTGAGCTAAATAAAACCGTTTAAAAAACAAGTACTGTGTTTTAAGGAATTTTACTTAATAATTGCGATTCGTAACGCGTTTCACTACGCCGTAGCTTCTTCAGACGAATGAGAAGAAGAAAATATATATATATATATATATATATATATATATATATATATATATATATATATATATATATATATATTAAAAGCTTATTGGTTGCTTCTTCTTAAGTGGTTATTTATGACAGGTATATCCAATAAAATTAAGGAATAGATTGCTCCTCGAAAAGATTCAATAGAGGTGAAGGGCTTAAATCGACTTGTTCATTGATGAGTCTACCTGAGTGTATGTATTTATTTATTTCTAAAGTTTCCCAAAGATCTACCTTCCAATATTTATTATCTGTATGCAAAATTTCAAACTGTGGGTCGAAAGAATGATTATTTTCTAAAGATGATTCGCGTAATTTGAATCTGATTTTTATTTGAAAAACTGCGTTTATGTTCCCATATTCTAATATTAAAAGTTCTATGTGTTCTACCAATGTAGAAATTTTCACAGTCATTGCAATTCAATCTATGAACACCTGATTTATTGTTTTTCCTGGTTTGGTTTTATTATTTTTATATATTTGCCTAAATTATTATTAGTTTGGAAAGCTATGTTGAAATTATTGCTACTTAAGAATGATTTCAGTTTCTCACTTGTAATGCCAACGTAGGTTAAGGTGTTGAATTTTGTTTCAATTTATCGACAGGGTACACTTGAATGAAGTTAGGCAAATATATAAAAATAATAAAACCAAACCAGGTAAAAACAATAAATCAGGTGTTCATAGATTGAATTGCAATGACTGTGATAATTTCTACATTGGTAGAACACATAGAAATTTTAATATTAGAATATCGGAACATAAACGCAGTTTTTCAAATAAAAAATCAGATTCAAATTACGCGAATCATCTCTTAGAAAATAATCACTCTTTCGACCCACAGTTTGAAATTTTGCATACAGATAATAAATATTGGAAGGTAGATCTTTGGGAAACTTTAGAAATAAATAAATACAAACACTCAGGTAGACTCATCAATGAACAAGTCGATTTAAGCCCTTCACCTCTATTTAATCTTTTCGGGGAGCAATCTATTCCTTAATTTTATTGGATATACCTGTCATAAATAACCACTTAAGAAGAAGCAACCCAATAAGCTTTTAATTACTCAAGAACATTTATAGTTATATTCTCATTTATATTTTTCTGCATAATCATTCGTCTGAAGAAGCTACGGTGTAGTGAAACGCGTTACGAATCGCAATTATTAAGTAAAATTCCTTAAAACACAGTACTTGATTTTTATTATTTATTTTCTTTGATTATCGCGGTGTTGTACTCTCAGAATTCTTGCTAGAAAGTTAGACGGTAAATAAAGAATATACCTGAGGGTTATGCAGCGTTTGAGAAAGCAAATTTGTCAAAAAAGGCCAGATTCGTGAAAAAAACTCATAGCTATCATTAGAATGAATTTCTCACCAAAAACTCAACAAATACCATCGAACGACCGCCGTCTACACCTGATATGGCTCTAGCTGACTTTCTCCTTTTTCTGAAACTCAAATTACTACTTCGAGGTACCCGTTTTGAATTGATATAAGACATAAAAGAGAATTCGAGTGAGAACTGAATTCGATTTCGGAAAAATCTTTCGAAAAATGTTTTCATATAATAAACTTGGATTAAAAGTAAATATTTCGTGTTTCATTTACCAGTTCCCGATACTTTTTTCAACAGAATGTAAAAGACGCAGAAACAGTATAGGATTTGTAGTCCCCATCAATGAAGATTTGATGAACAAGAATTGAAGAATTGTTAATAAATCTCTGTTATCGATAACTATTGACATATCGAATAACCACATTGCAACCTCTAGAATTATCAATATCAGCCGTTGAGTAAAAACAATTGATGATTACTTTGATTCATTACGTTATTTTGTCATTGGTTTATAAGCAATGTGATTGATTTCTATCTTAATCTCAATTGATGGTAAATAAAAACCAAAAATATGATTTCTGTTATAATTAACATTCATTTTACTCAGAAAACCAAACTTACCATTTCCTATTGCATATTGTTGTAGAAGATCAGTCATATTGATGTGAGTTATTCCTTTATTTTCTTGCATTAGATTGTCACAGTGTGTTACCTTCCCACTTCCTGGTCCACCTAAATTAAAATATTATCATTCAGTAAACTCTTCTGGATTTCCCCCTTCTTATACAAGTTTTCTAAATCATAAAAAAATTAATTACCCAAGACAAATATAACCGGCACTTTGGGCGATTCAAATTTAACTTCACTCTCATTCTGTTGAGGTTGGGGGGCAGCAGCCATGTCCTCTTGATTTCTTGGTGTATTTCGTGTCCAAGTCTCCTCTTCGAATTCATTTGTACCATCGGCTTGTTCTGAAACCGAATAACATCTTATGAAGAAAGTTTGCACAAGGTGTATCGTCCGATAAAAAATTGATAAGATATTTTCCATGACAGATTGAGAAATTTGCAACGCTTGGTCAGCAAAGTTTTTGCTTCGAAAGAAAAACCCTTTGAACGAAGATGAAGTAGAATATATTTTATACTTTCCACCATTTTATTTTTACATACACGACCAGTTTCGGCCGTCAGGTTATTTTTAAGTGGTCTACTACAGGGAATGAACTCACTTATATAGATACTAGTCTAATTTGATATTAAGTAATGGAGAAGTGTTATTGTCTAGCTGACTATAAAGGGTGATTTTATTCAGATTTTTGAAAGTTTGCGGATTTCCAAACATTCCAATAGATTAATTTTATTCCTTTGTCGCAGATATGAAAAGTTTTTATATCGTATAATGTTATTAAATGTTTTGTGGTTTTATATGTTTGAATATTGAAGAATTATTGTCAGACGATGAATGTTCTTCAAATTTTGTTTCCAAATTCCTACCTGTCTGCCTTACATAAGCTACTATACTCTCATTGCAAGGAATTTTGTAAACTCCGGATTTTTTGAATTTGTCTGTTTCTTGTTTAGCATTCAATGAAGAAGAGGTGAGTATTTTGAATTTAGAAAAATTGTTGCTCGGGTTATTGGGGAGAGGACCAGCGTAGTTGAAACTAGCGTATTTTTGCAACGAAGTATCTTTTATGGAATATAATAACTGGGGAATTTTTGGCCGACATATCCATGGATGACTTAGAGAGGACAGTAATATTAAATAGTTATTTAGCGAAAAATAATATATAATGTTATGTTACCGATATGTAGATGATATTTTGGTTGGTTTCAGGGCTCAAACAGAAATTTGAAATTCCTGCAATTTCTGAATAAAGTTCATACCAATATTATGTTCACAATAGAAATAGAAATTAATAACTCAATAAATATTTTAAACATGACAAAATCAAAATCTCCACAGACTCAACTATTTCCATGGATTCATTCATTCTCTTAAATCACAAACTAGCAATATTTGAACATAAAAAATTACAAAACAATCAATTACATCAGTTGATTTAAAAATTCTTGATAATTGCGATGAAGGAAAAAAATGAATCGGTTCCAATGTTTGAAAACCAATAAAATTCGTAAAAACCCTTAATAGCCAGCTTAACATTGATAACTCTCTACTACATAATATCAATTAGGATAGTATCTTTATCAGGGGTGCTCAAACTTGAACTGCTGGCGATCTACCTCAGTATTTCTAAACTACTTACGATCGACTCTGAGAGGCTGCAAGTATGTGTGATGTAGGGTTGTCGTACATACACGATACACCCTACCTACCTACCTACCTAGGTAGGGTGTACCGTAGCATATATAGATTTAAGCTTTCCGAACAATATACTTTATTTTAGTTAAGGTTTGGGTTAGGTTTAGTTAGGTTCTTCTCTATAATATCAATGAAAAAAAATTCAAAATTGCGAGTTTATTGGTTGTTTCAAAACAAAAGAGTTACATATGGTGTTAAACTTAACTAAGTAGTGACTTTGGATGTTGAAGCGTGGCACTGCATGTCCTCAGCATACATTTCATAAGATGGTATGTAACCACTGAGTGCTAATCGCAAGCATGATGACATATGATCGTCAGTTAGTCGATTGAGATATTTTGACTTAATTATCATTTCAGAAAATGCAGACTCGCACAAGTAAGTTGACCCAAACATTGGCGTCAGTTGAAGGGCGATTTGCCTTAGGATATTTAACTTCAGATATAAAACACCAGAAATTTGTATCAGATGCTGTAGCTTTGAGATATACATCTGATATAATCTGCACCAACTCATTTTCAACAAAACATGAGTTCATATTAAACTGACTTGTTATTTCAGTAGCTAATTCCTCAATGTTTTTACATGAAAAAGAATAACTCATAAATGATGCTATATTTGCCAATTTACTGCAATCATAAAAACGCATTTCGAATTGTCCCAAAATATTTCAACAGAGGAATCTTTGCTTTCAAAGACGGAAAATGTTTCAGATCCTTTTTTTTCAGTTGATCGATCATAAGTTGCAATTTACTTTTGAATGCGTTTACTACGCTAATCATCTCAATAGTAGTTTTTCCTTTACTGTGAAGCTCCAAGTTAATGGTGTTTAGTGCATTGTGATGTCAGTCAAAAATGCCAAATCAGTCAGCCATTTTTCGTTTTTCAACATCTGAGTGTCATCACCTCTTTCGTCTAGAAAAGCTGTTATTTCGGGCAATAATTCTTGAAACGTTTCTAGGAATTTTTCTCTACTGAACCACCTGACGCCCGTGTGAAGAACTAAATCAGTGTGTTCAGCTGACTCTAACCTAAGGGCCGCCGTTGCAAGCTACGTGCAGGGATGGAATTCACAATTTTTTGTTGTAATGCCCATAATTTCCTCCTTGTTTAAAACTTTTGAGCACAAAACTTGTTGATGTATAATGCAATGGAATGAAAAAATGAATTTTTCATTCGCTCGACACAATGCTTCAAAACCGTTTTTGTTTTCAGTCATTGCTGGTGCTCCATCGGTTGTAATGCACACTAATTTATATATTGGTAGCTTGTAGTTTTTTACAAAATTGAAGAAAACGTCATATATATCTTCGCCACGGGTCTTCCCCTTCAGAGGAATGATTGTCAAAAATTCTTCCTTAGCCAACATGTCATTGAATACCATCAGAATAAAAATTCACAGCTGGGCAGTGTCTATCATATCGGCGGATTCGTCGTACTGTAAAGAAAAGTATGTACATTTCATGATATCATGTTTTAGTTTATCTGACATGTCCTGACTCATGACTTCAATACACTTTGTGACAGTCGGACGAGATAACTGAAGTTCTCTGATAGCAGACATGATTTCTGTTTTATTTTAAAACCTCCAAATAAAGTCTCACCCGCTTCAATAAATGCTTCCTTTACAACCGATCCATCTTCGAATGGTTTCTTGATTGTTTGACTGGTCTTGTGAATATGGTTTATTCTTTTTTCAAACAAGATATCAAATTACATACTTTTTGTTTTCTTGATTCACTCTGTGGCGGAAAATCCTTCTCCTAGTTTTTATGAACCGTTTTATGATACCACGCTTAGGTATTGCAACTTACGCACGACAAATATGACAAATGCACTTATCCTTCACCATACAAAAGAAATATTCTTCCTCCCAATCTTTATTAAAATGATATGTTTTAGATTTCTTCGCTGCACTCATTTTGTACTATTCAATAATAAACTTTGTATCGACGTAGTATTGCCTTCAAGTTTCAGGATGAATCCAATTCCTGCAGGCGCAACATTTAAATCGGCGTGAATGAAAGTCTCGAATGTTCCCGTCAAACGCGCCGCCTGAAATTTCTAGAAAAGCAGCAAGAAGTGACAAGTACCGTGCTTTCCTTTGATAAAGCCGCCTTATGCCGCTGGAAGAGTACGTAATAAATTTTTTTAGTTAAGTTACCTACTTATTAATTTTTTTTTTCTCCTCGAGATCTACTCAAAAAGCACTCGCGATCCACCCTTTGAGCACCCCTGATCTATAAAGGAAGTCGAACATATCTGAAGATTCCCCTTCCCTTAGATAGATTTTCTAATAGGTTACGCATTGGAGAGCGCCTTTCAATGGTCAGTTCATTAAAGCTCTCACGGAGTAAATATCGTGAAATACACTCTGTGCAACAATTATTAGGGATCGCAACAGCTCTAAAATTCCATATCTCAATTCGTGTCCATCGTTATCCGTTCAAATTTATACCTGAAAATCTCGATGAGTATTCCACTTTGACGATTTTCGGGCCCTGCGGCCTTTCTATCTACCTTACTCCGAATACTTTCTCTGTTTGTATTAGGTCATACTCTCAATATTCGCGATAATTTTTCCTACGTTTGTGGGATTTTATGTAAGTTCATTTCCTGTAGTTGACCACTTGAAAATGACCGGACGAGCGAAACCAATCCTGTTTCTAAAAATAAAATTGTGGAAAGTATAAAAAATATTTTACTTCAACTTCGTTGTGAATGAATTTCCTTAAAATGAATAACGCATCAAAATTCTCATTTTTTATAAACGATATATCGGAGGTTATTAGGCATTCAACATTTCTTTTAGTTGCAGATGATCTCAAGTTATTTTTATCTGTAAACTCTATAACAGAAAATTTTCATGTTCAGGCGGATCTTGATGAAATTCAGAACTGGTGTGGAGATAATCGATTAAAACTAAATTTACAAAAATGCAAGTTTATCACCATCAGTGTGAACTGTTTAGCATCAACCTATTTCCTGAATGGTGCCCCTTCGGAGAGGGTGTTTCTGATGAAGGATCTCGGTGTTCTTATAGATGATAAAATGACATTCAAGTCTCACTATAATCACATCATCAGTAAAGCTTTCAAACTTCTCGGGTTCATTATGCGGCACACGAAAGAGTTTAGCAACATTAATACACCAAAATATCTATATACCACATTGGTCACACCACAAATAGAATACGCGTCTGTCGTCTGGTCTCCATATTCCGCAATAGACATATCAAATCTTGAAAGAATTCACAATAAATTTCTTAAATTTGTTTCAATCAGACAAGGAGTTTCTTCAGTTGTTTTTTCAGTCTCGAGAACGCGAAATGGGATAAATCTGCCCACACTGAAGTCTAGGCGAATACATGCTGATTTGTGTTTTGTCTACCGAACTCATCTCGCGGTTCCGGTTTAGATTTCCGTCAAGATCTGTCAGTTATAATGCTCCAATGTCAATTCCTTACTCTAGAACAAATTATTTGTATTTTTCTCCGATTTCACGGTTATCTGTCAATGTCAACATGGCTCATTCATTAGGAATTGACATTTTCCACTGCAACAACCGGAATATGCGTAGTGTATTTGCTAGGGCAATTATTTGATGTATATATAATATATTATATCAATGTTGTCTATTGGGTTTTCACCCATTCATGAATAAATAAATAAATAAATGAATAAATGAAAAATCACACATTAGAAATATGTACCTTATCTAATTAGAAACCATTTTCAAGCCTACCAGGGGCCCGAATTGTCTAGATAATATATTTCTTAATTTTCAACCTGTAAATGAGGGTGCTGAGGTATTTGATTGTTTGTTCTCTGACCACAGGGGGCAGCATGTGAGTATGGATGTCTGGAGTGAGTTTCGTACCCATAGTTATAAATTCAGATCATTAACTGAAAAGGGTTTCAATAGTTTTCATCATATACTTGAAAATTCAAACTGGGACTTTGTAAAGGATGAAAATATGTGTGTGAATGATGCATCTGAAATATTTCACCAGAACATTCCCGACTCTTACTTGATTGCTTTTCCTGAGAAAGAGATGAGGGGTAGTGAGTGCAGTACTGGTTTGAAGTGGTACACAGATGAGCTGAGAACTTTAAAGAGTCAACTGGAATTTGTATCGATAAGTATAAAACTGAAGAACTAAGGATTTTGAGAAATAGGTTGCGTTTGAATTATAGGTTCCAGATTGACAAAGCTAGGAGGGGCGCGAATGAAACTTTGTCTGCGACCAATCGGCAGAGTACCATGTGGCGTATAATAAATGCAAAGCGTAAAACTCCAAAGAGAAATTTGTTTTCAAATATTAATGTAGAATAATTCAGTGCTTTTTTTGCTTCTGTTGTTGATGGGGTTGTAGATTCCATTCCAACAGTGAATGTGGCCTCTGACAATCTGTTTTTAAGACAGGTGCCAGATAACTTAAATTTCAGTTTCAAGGAATGTCGTCCTATGACAGTGAGAGATGCTATTTGTTCACTTGAAAACCAAAAGTCGAAAGACTATTATGGTCTCTCAATGGGGCTGCTGAAGAGAAATATTGGCGGTATTATTTGCTCGCTCACTTGTTTAATAAATAGATGCTTGAAACTTGAATTCTTCCCGATTGCCTTAAGTTATCAAAGGTTATCCCTATGTTTAAGAGCTGGCTGAGAGAACGCGGTTGAGGGCCTTGGAATGGTTCTCGGGAAATAGGTTAGGTATGAATGCTGGTAAAACTGAAAAGGGTATATTAAGTCTGAGACATGCAGAATCTTCCAACGCGAAGTTTCTATTTGGATTCAAGGCTCACCTGGAGGATCCATGTCGATTACCTTGCTAAAAAATTGAGTAAGAATATTTTTGTGCTGAGGAGTTTGAAAAACACTGTATCCTTGAGTGTCCTTAAAACAGCTTACTACGCACTTTGTGAATCCAACTTAAAATATGGGCTCTTGGCCTGGGGCGTTGGTAGTGAACTTCATAGAATTTTCCGTCTCCAAAGACGTGCACTGAGAATTGTTAGCGGAATAGGATATAGGAAATGCTGCAGAGAAAAGTTTAAACAGTTAGGAATTTCAACATTACCCAGTCGTTTCATACTCCAATGCCTCTGTTTTATTCATAACAATTTCGATTCAATGAAATTACGCAGTGATATTCATGATTACAATACACGTAACAGAGAGAATATATATACACCTTTTGCCAGACTGAGCAGGTCGCAGAATGGTCCATTTTTATTTCACATAAATTATATAATAAACTACCCTATCTATCAGAAGTGTCAAACTAAAATTCAAATCTGTGATAAAAACATTTCTATTAGAAAATACCCTGTATGACATTAAAGGTTAATTTAAGTTGAATTTGTCTGTAGGTCACCACCTGATGTGTTTTTTATTCTTGTGTTTTTGTATTATATTTATCCATTGTGATTTTTTTTGCAGTTTAATTTCTGTTTAACTATTTTCCAATTGACATATGCACATACTTTTAATATTTTGTATAATGCATGAATAAATTATCTATCTATCTATCTAGAAAATTATTCAAATTGACTTGGGCGCTTTCTCTCTTTCAATTGCTCTTGTTGCTTTTATCTTTACGAATTATAACCTGGTACCCTAACCTCTAATTCTTTTTCTTCAAAAACTTTAGCGGAAGCTTGCGTTTAGAATAATGAGAAGCTCTTTCATAAACTTAAATTTTTATTCAGTGAACACACATTTTAGGACGGCTACTTAATACGCAGTTGCAAAATTTGTGTATCTATCATGAACATCAATTTATTTTTTACTTAGATTAATCATCCAATACTGGGAGACTCATTTAACCCCACTATGGGGTATAAGAAAACTCAGAAAAATGAGCTTTTTACAATAAAGTTGAAAAATATTATGCTAGTTTGAGAAATGGTCGATGACGTCATATCTTGAAAAAAAGTAGAAAAAAAAATTTCCAGTTAGCCAAAAATTTTATTCTGATAATGGAAACTGACCTGCTGAATTATTCTATCCACAAAGCGAAAAAAAATAAGAATTAAATTCCAAACTCTATACTTGTACTTCATGACAGTACAAGTAGTTATTCGTTATCGAGCAATGCTACCAAAAAAATGGCAAGATTTAATTAAATATATAATCTTGAAACCACATTAGAATGTACAGTCTTTGGAGTAGATACATCATTTTTATATACCATCCAGCGATATTCATACAATATACGAGTGTACTGCACGCATGATGAATTCATCATACCACGCAAACACAGGTCAATTAATTTGACAAATTATCCTGTTTCCTCAGGAAATGCGAAGGAAAGCTAATCATATTATTATCCATGATGGAAAGTCTACGATCGATTATGGTTGTTTTATATCAAAATATGAACACATTTGTTCACTTCAACTGAAAATGCTCGAGTTGCGTGATGCTATAGGTACCAACGCTTCATCAATGGTTAAAACTCAATGGCGATATCGATTAGTTAAATATCCTGGGACCAGCCTTAAAGCAGTTTCCGCCAAATAAATAATCGATTCACAGTGGACACGCTTGTTTTTATCAGTCTGTTGCAATTTATAGATTCTGGTTTGCATTTTTAAAGTATTATCGAATGATTTTTGTGATACCTAACTATTAGGAAATGTATTCATATTCAAATAAATTGATAAAAATTATCTGGAAGCTCTTGAGTTATTTTTAATTGATCTAAAAATGTGGTAAATTACGTTATTATTTTTAGCGTTGATAGGGTGGAAGGAGGTAAGTTCGTGAATTCAGGGCCCCCCGCAACCATATGTGCAAAGTGTGCAATGCACACGGGCGCCATCCTTTAGGGGCGACAAAACCCAGGGTCCAAAAAAAATATTAAAATAAAAGTTGAGAAACTAAATAGGATTAGGTATAAATACACATGAAATTTTATTAGTATATCATCCAGTTACTGCCGATTCCTATGTCGCGAGAACATGTCAGGCGGCAGTTTCTTGAATTTTCCCGTTCAGACATGAATGACGCCTGCAGCGCTATAAAAGCGATGCATCGCCACAGGCGTGTTTAAATCAGTTCGTTCACTGGACTGTGATAAAACAAGTAATCCTATTAATTTTTACATATAAAGTTATTTTTATTTTGTCAAGTGTGGTGCTGTTTTGTGTAATATTTTGTTTACTACTTTTTCTTGAATTAAGTGCCGCATATCTGCTGACTACAATTTCAACGGCTTGATTTTTTATTAAATGGTAAGTGTTCCCTACATACTATCAACATTAACCCCTTATCCGATACTGGTTATAATTAATTTTTTTCAGCCAAATATCTTTTTATTGATTGAAATATCATGTACGAGTCTAAAAAAAAAGTAACTGGTTTCACCCATAACTGGAATAGTTTTTATGCTATTGATCTTTTAAAAAACGTTTTTGTAGGGTTTTTTGAGGGCTATAAGATGAAATAAGATTAATATCTTTTTTGCCTTTATTTTTGAAAGGATTTAAGCTGAAAGGGCTCGAACAAATTGCTTTTTACTCAAATATGCAAACTTTAATCGGCCATAATCAACTTAATAATAATCTGCCCTATGGAGGGTTAAAAACTATTGGCTACTTAGTTAACTTTTTAAGAATATTTCCTACCCTACCCACATGGTGCTTATTATTGTGGTTACTTAAGAAGTTAATTCCTAATTCCCATGAGTACTTATTTATTTATTTGTTTTTTCAGGACGAAAGAAAGATATTTCAGGTGCGAAGTTTCGCGAGCAAAATAAATTGAGACTACAAGAAAGGGGAAAAAATGGTTGGATCTTTAAAGCATTTCTTGCAAAACAATCGAGATTCTACGGAGACTATCGATGTTGGTGCGACCAAATCTCAAGATTCTAAATCCGTAATATCAATAACCGTGAGTGGACCATCTGAAATTTCAACAGTAATATCAGTTCCTGCAACAAGTGGCAGCGGTTGTAGCAGCAAAACAGCTTCTACTGATGCAGAGCCCGATGAAACGATGACACCATCCTCGTCTACAGCACTTGAACAATCGACTTCAGGTAATTCAGCTTGTGTAAAAAGTTCGGTAATGTCAGCTACCGAAATACCTGCTGCAAGTGACACTTTCGATGAAGGCTGTAATGAGGCTAGTATCGATATAATTCCTTCAGACCCCGGTCTGTGGCCCGAAAGAATCACCAATGAGATGGCTTGAATATTGGTTAAACGTGATCCTCCCTTGATAGACATCAGTTTTAGCTTTCCAAGTAATAAAGATAAGAGAAAGTTTTCGTGCAAATACTTTGAAAGAAATCTAGCAAATGGAGAAAAAGTCGAAAGGTCTTGGCTTATTTACTCTATTTCTAAAGATTCTGTATTTTGTTTTTGTTGTAAGTTGTTTTGTAAATGTAAAACTCCTAACGCTTTTTGTGATACAAATGGAGTATCTGATTGGCAACACTTGTTTTTGCTAATTAAGAGACACGGAACGCCAATTTTACACAACAGTTATATGAACACTTGGGAAAATTAAAAAAAAAATATTGGAGTTGTTTATACTCATCAACTGCGGATTTTAGAATCGGAAAAAAAATATTGGCGAGACGCGTTGGAAATAATTATTGCGATTGTTAAGTATTTATCTATACAATGCTTGGCATTTCAAGGTTCCTCTCAATTGCTTTTCGAACATGATAATGGAAATTTTCTAAAAGCTGTTGAGATGATTGCCTCTTTCGATTCAGTGATGAGACAGCTCGTTAGTCGAGTGTATAACTCCCAAAAAAAAACTCATGATAATGACTCATTATTTAGGCGTGTAAATACAGAATTAAATAATTGAAATATTGTCGTCCAAGTAAGAAATAATATTTTAGAAATGGTGCGCAGTTCAAAATATCTTTCAATAATATTAGATTGTACACCAGCCACTAGTCATACTAAGCAAATTAGTCTTGTTTGATGTATGTTGTCCTTAACACCACTTCAAAAAAGGTTGAAGTTAAGGATAGTTTCATTGCGTTTAATCCAATACTGGACTCTACAGGAGTAGGAATATATAAATTTGTGATAGAAAATTTGAAAAAATTAAATTTGGAATTAAAACACATTAGGGGACAAGGTTATGATAATGGGACAAATAAGAAGGGAAAACATGTTGGGCCTTCAAAAACGCATTCTTGATGCGAATCCGAAAGCCCTTTTTGTACCATGCGCAGCTCATACTTTGCACTCAACATTAAATGACGCTTCTAAGTTGTCAGGTGCCAAAATAAACTTTTTTAATCTTGTGCAAGAGTTACATAATTTTTTTTCGTCATCCACAAAGAGGTGGTATGTTTTGAGAAAAAATGTCCCCGGGTTAAGTTTAAAGCCTCTAAGTGAGATAAGATGGTCCAGCAGAATGGACGCAATAAAGCCCCTTAAAGTTTATTCAATTAAGGTTCGCGAAAGTCTTCTAGAAGTGGCTGAAGATAATTCCTTTCACATTGATGCAAGACATAAAGCGAGTTCCCTCTTAACGTCTGTACAAAATTTTCAATTTATTTGTAGAATTATTATTTGGCATGACGTTTTATTTGATATAAATATTGTCAGTAAACAAATGTGCTACAATTAATATTAAAGTATGCCAAACCTACCTAAAAAATTTAGTTGATCACTTCCAGCAATATAGATCTGACCAATCATTTCAAGAAATTCTTGTGCAAGCGAAAGAAGAAGCATCTTCTCTCGAAATTGAAGAAGACTTTCCACCATTACCAACGGTTAGGAGGAAATTTAAACCAAAACTGTTTGACTATGAACACCGAGATGAGACCCCTCATGATCCAAAAACCGCCTTTAAAATTAGTTTTTTCTTAAAAATTATAGATCAAACTATAAGCTCTCTAAAAAACCGATTTGACTTATTAAATGAGTATGATAATATTTTCGGATTATTTAGCGACATATTAAAATTAAGTAACAGCGATCTTTCAAAACATTGTTCTATTCTTGAAGAGCGACTGACAGATCAGGATAGTAAGGATATAGACTCCAATGATCTGTTTAACGAAATTAAATCGTTAAAGTTGTTTTCATTACCTGATGATATTGACCCATAAGTATTTTACAATATAATTTGTAAACAATATAATCTCCCCCTTTCCAAACGGAAGCATTTCACTAGGAATGCTTTTGACATTGCCTGTATCTGTAGCTTCTGGCGACCGATCTTTTTCAAAGTTAAAAATCATTAAAAATTATTTAAGATCGACAATGATTCAAGAAAGATTGTCTGGGCTAACAATATTAGCAATTGAACAAGAAATTCTTGATGGTATAAATTTTAGCAATGTAATTTATAAATATGCAACAGCAAAATCTCGGAAAATATCGCTACAAGAATAGCTATCTTTTATGTTTCTATTGCACCTAGACCTAGCTACCATTTTTGATTTTAAAACGAAGTTCCCTAGGTATTTGTTATTAGAAATATCTGCATATTTTTTAAATATCTAAGTATAAGTAGAAAGTAGTACTCATATAAATGTAGACATTAGGCAATATTTCTGTTATTCGTTCCTAAAATAATGTGATTTTTAGTTTTAGGTTATTTTCTAGTATTTATAAACAACGATTCAACTTGTCTGTATCCAATTACTTGAGTAAATGATTTAAAATGGGTGTGAAGAAGAATTTATTTTGTTTTGATTTTGTTCTGTTTGTTTCGTTTTGATATTTTAGTCTACAAATAAATATGACTTCTAAAGTTCAGTTTTTTGCTTCACTTCAAGCACCTATCTACCTACCTCCTACCTTAAAAAAAATAAAAAAATATGATCCTAAATGCCTTAAGGGGCGCCAAAATCCTTTTTTTGCACACAATCGCCAGTAGCCCTCACAGGGGCCCTGTTCGTGATAGATATTTCACGTGTCATCCCAGCGATACCTATTGCACACAGAAATTCGAACGCCGGATTCTGCAACCCTTCCTCTCGATGACGCATCAAGTTTCAACCGAATCTAGCCGGCCATTCGCACGCTAGAAAACTGAATTATTTCGTTCACTTCTCAGTCTCCATCTGATCCATATGCAAGGGGATTTATTGATGATTTTTCACTAACGAAAAGACGTATTTGAAGGTGAGTTTAGGATTTTGAATTCCATGATGAATGACGTGAAATTTTTGCAAGTGCGAACAGGATGTAATTTTCCTCATCGGTAATTCTATGAGCCTTCAGCCATTTCCGACATTTCTTAGCATTTTGAGGTTCTTTTCGGCACTTGTTTTATATGCTCGCATGTTGTGGTTCTTGTTGCGTCTGTGAATTTATTATTTGAAGAGATTATAGTTATTTATCAAAATTTGGGTTTGAGAAAACATATTTATGGCAAAGTGATTTTGATTGAAGACATCACGAAATTACCTGTTATCACGAATTTACCTGTATAACGAAATAACTTGCCGATTATTTTCAGGAAAGCGCCTCGACGAAATACCGCATATCGAAGTTATGGGACTGCCTCATTGTTGGAAGCTGCTCGACAGGTGTTCCATAGAGTACGCTGAAAGATTTCATGCCAAGAAACGAAGCCATCTAAACAACTAACAAATCGCTCTTAAACTTGGCAGATCGTTAGCTTTAACTATTGACCTCGAAGGGCAATTATTCAATTATATGATAAAGATGCAAGAGTTGGGATTCGGATCAACAGTCCAAATTGTTTGTAGAACTGCATATCGGTTGGCTGAACATGGAGGAAGAAAAAATTTTTCGGTCGTAATGATAAGCAAGTAGCTGGCAAATGGTGGTGGACTAGTTCAAGAAGCGTTATAACATGTCTTTGCGTGTTACGGAAAATCTCGCTGCATATCGAGTGTCCATGGCAAATTCTGGAAACATTGAAGATTTTTTTGAAAAACTAGATTCCTTGGTAACAAGACTCGAAATTAAATATATGCCTGACAGATTCTGGAATTGCGACTAAACGGGTCTAAGTTATATTGTCACACCAACTAAAGTTGTTACTTTCAATGGAAAACGTTATGTTTGCAGAAGAGCCTATGCAGACTGAGGAGAATCACCAACTCTGATGAGTTGTATTTGCGCTAATGGTTTGTGGATTTCTCCAATGATCATCTTCAAGGGAGTAAGAAAGAACGACGCTCTAAAAACTAACTGTCTGCCAGATGTTCAAGTTAAACTGTCGCCGAAAGGAAGGATTAATAGTGAACTTTTTCTGGAGTGGTTCCAGTTTTTTACTAGAGAAATTCCTGCTGCGTGTCCGATTGTACTCTTCTTGGGTTGACATGCCTCACACATCAATCCTGAGGTAATTTCTCTGGCAAAAGCCAATGATATGTTCCTTTTCACTTACCCGGCCCACACAAGACACATCCTACAGCCCCTCGACGTTGGCGTTTATAGATCTTTGAAATCCCACTGGGAGAAAATTCCTGATGATTATATGAGACACCATCCAGAGACTAATTCTATGAAATCCTAAATCCAGCATTTATATCGAGCTTCTCTCACAACAATATAATGAATGCCTTCAAAAAATCAGAAATATGCCGTAAGGTGATCTCAAAAGAAGCTACAGCCCCTTCTTCATTAACATTAACCCTTTGGTAGTCCCTGAAGCTAATGGAACTCGAGTAGCTGGAATTGGCGAACTATTTGATATTCCACAGCCTCCCCAAATACCGACCAATTCCAGAAAGAAAAGAGATTCCAGAGACGGCATCAGCCGTCAACTTCCGGAGTTACTTCATCCATACAAATGGAAACATCTGAAGACGACGATGATTCAGTATGCAGAAAGTGCAAAAAAATTATTTTGAAAAAAAAAAGAAGAAAAATGGAGCAGAGTGGGTGTAATGCTATGTAGGGTGCTCTACCACGTAAAATGTCAGCAAGAAGATTTTAAGGAAGAAGTCTTCATATGCGACACATGTGCCGAACGAGAATCAGGTTATGATGAGGATTGACATTTTTCAACCGATATACGCTATAAAAATTTGTTTTATGAATAAATTTTCCTGGAACTCTATTTTCCTATGGTATCACGAACTTGCCAGCCCATATCAGGAAATTACCTATGAGTATCACGAAATAACTTTTTTTTTCATTCCATTTCAAAAACTATTTTTTTTTAGGAAAATTCCGGTCCTTAAGCAAATTTCACAATAACCAAATAGTTAACCGAATCTGTATTTATTCAAATTTCATTCTTTCCGGTTCTTGAGGAGAAATAATAGACGAAAAATATAGGAAACCAAAATTATCACGAATTTACCTCCTTTTACCCTACACGAGGGAGAATTGATTCCGAAAAAAAATTAATCAAGGGCTCACTTTTCTCTACTGCGTGTTGTTTATTTTTCAGCATAAATCTTCTATTGGGGACATTGCTGAAGCAATGAAGTAGATTTTGTATGCTTTTTTTGTAGTAATTTTTCACAAGGTTTTCGAAAAGAACCCTTAAATTCTAAATCCAAAATTTGGTGATAATCACTTTTCGTATACTTCTAATGTCCCATATACGGCGACCACCCTGTAACTTTGTCCTATTTTTGATGTTCCAGAACAGCAGCTATGAGAAATACTGCAAATAGTGAAAAATGGCCTGCCCATATCCGTTCTAGATTTTTGAGAAATATATATTGGAAAAAAACAGATCGCAGCTCTTCCCTATTGTTCTCGACTCACACCAAATTTCTTGAATTTCCGGTATGTCGGCATATGACAATATCTCGATTGCTACCAAAATTAGGTGAACTAGTATGACATTCTATAGGACTTTTTGATTGGAATTCGGGGATCTATACGAAATTCTATTTTGTTGAATGGTTTTCGAATAAAAATATCAAACTTTTGTTTTTCTTAAATGTAAACCATTAGTGAATTTGGATAATATAGACACAGGATCCTTTTTCTTTCTAAATGTACGACGGTAGTTTGAAAAGTTTCCGACCGAACAAAGATACAAGAAATTTTTTCTGAATATTTTTTTATTTTTCAATAATAGTCTTCTTGTAACTACATATTTTTACCATCTCTGTGGTCGAAATAGCACTCGGCGTTTTTCTCTGCAAAATAGTGGTTCACGAAGGTGATAGACTCATCATTTGACGTAAATCTCTGTCCTTCGAGAGCAAGTTTTAGATGAGGGAACACAAAGAAGCTGCTTGGGGATAGATCTGGTGGATTTTCGCAATGTCAAGAGCTGAAGTGTGAGAAGGTACGTTGTCTTGGTGAAATAGGTTTTTTTTCATCTGTAAATGTGGCCATTTTTACGAAAGTTCTGCTTTTAGCTTGTGGAGTAATGATGTGCGATGGTGTTTCCATTTTTAGGATAATCATTTATAATATCTCATTCTATCCCAAAAAACAGTCGTCATCCCTTTCCCAGCTGAAAAAACGGTTTTGAAACTGATTCCCCGTTTGGACTCCACTGTTTGGACTATTTTTGTTTCTGGCGTATAATGTTGTATCCAAGTTTCATTTACAGTAATTAATCAGTGCCAAAACTCGGATTTATTGTGCCCAAACTGCACCAAAAGAGCGTTGGAAATGTTTGTGTGAACATGTTTTCGGTCGAACGTGAACAAACGCGGCATCCAACCCACAGAAATGTTCATTAAATACTGGACAAACACGTTCTTTTGACAAGATCATAACCTCTGCTTTCTTTCTCACCTCAATTAGGCGGTCATTTAGCACTATTTGGTGAATTTTGCCGATGTTATCGTCTGTACTTGCAAATTTTGGACGTACCAAACGTCCATCGTCTCCCAAGCTCTTACAACCACGTTCAAATTCTGCTGCTGAAGTACCAATGTGGTAGATGATAATGCAGAGTCCCCATAAGCAGAACCAACTCATCTTCAATTTGCATAGGTGTTTTACCTTCAAAAACAAATATTTAATGACAGCCGGTTCTGTCCATCACCAAAACGTCTTCCATCATGAAAAGGAGATTCGATTAGCAGTTCAGGGGGCTTGGAATGATTTATGCCAAAATGTAATAGACAATTTAATATTGAGCATGCCGCGACGATGCCAAAGTGTCATTAATAACAGAGGTGGACCTTCTGGGTCCACCCAGAATATATATAATAGGAGCTTTGGAGGAGTCAAATATTATTTTGTTTTCTTGAGAATACATTATATACAATACATTCTAATAAAAACCGAAAGATTTCTATAAATTCGAATCATCAAATTCATATTTTAAAGATATTGGTAAGTGTTCCCTAGACTTTTTTGAGGTGTTTATATCAAAATACCAATATCAACCAAAAAATACTTATCATAAGTTGTATCTATCAAATGTATTTAATCACATATATTTGGCATACTGTTCGTGTAGAATTTCTATTACACCTGTAAGACTTTTAAATTTGCCGCCATTTTCACGGAATTGTACTCCCTTGTCAGACTTGAAAACTTTATGATGTTTTCGGAGTCGGGAGTATTCCCAGTGATGCTTTGTACGTATAGCGGTGCATTATACAACGTTTCGGATTCCCTGTAACGTAGTAATAATAATGATAATATAATAAATTAAAAAACTAAAATAATGGATAAAAAACAGAAAACTAGTGGTGCATTGAAGCGAAAACAACGCCAGGAAAGAAAGGATAGTATACCCAAAATTTTCAAACATTTTACTCAGCCTTCTACAAGCAGTTTTGTCTTAAATATTTCTGTTGGTAGTGTCAGTGAATCAGATAATGTTTCCACTGCGTTGCTGGTTGAAAAACCCACTCAGGATGATTCAACAGTTAAAGCCGTTGCCGATCATTCAACGAACACGATGTCTTCATGTGCATGTCACAGAACTCACAACTAACAACGGAGGAATCTTCAATCTCTACGACTTGGGTAACTTTAAAAACAAGATATTTAGGGAAAATGAAAAACGCCAAATTCTTGATATGGGACCTTTACAACCTTCAGAGCCTTTTCCGATAGATGCCATCCCGAACAACTGATATTTTTCTAATTCGTACAACTTTTAAAATTCTAAATATAGACCAGTTCATCGCTTTTGTCTGTGTTATTCTGAAATACTGAATTCTGCCTACTGCGAACCCTGCTGATTATTTAGGAATAATGTATGGTGTACGGGCATTCGGGATTGGAAACATTTATCAGAAAGAATTAAACAACACTGTGTCTCGAATGGCCATACGGAAGCATGTGCTGTGTATGAAGTTTGGAAAAAAACTGATGCTATCAACAAGGAACTTGAAAATGAAATTCATATAGAAGCGTCATTTCGGAGAATAGTTCTACAAAGTCTATTCGATGTCATTCTCACCCTAGCAAAGAGTTCTTTGGCTTTGATAGGACATTGAGAAAACTTAAATGAGAAAGGCTATCATGGAAATTTTTTTGTCCATTGTAAAGCTCCTCGCTAGATATGATCATATATTTTATGTAGCATTCCAACATGAGTGGCAGATTTAGTCGACCAGTTACCTACATTATTTATTGACAAAAACAGTGATTTAAAAAAATTTGTGAGTTAAGGTTTTGATGGAGCCAGTGTGATGAGCGTGTAATGGTGTTCACAAACAAATTAAGGATATCCTGCCTAACGCGGAGTAAATACATTGCGCCACTCACAATTTAAATTTGGTGGTAAAAGATGCGTTAACAATTGTATAGAATTACAGATTTTTTCGCAATGTTGCAAGATTTATATAATTCGCTTGGAAATAGCATTAAACGTTGGGATCTTTTGTCAAAATTTACTGGCGAATCAAAAATCAATTTGAAAAAACTAAATACGACTAGATGGTCCCGTAGGTTCAATACAATATCTGCAATAAAACTTCGTTTTTTGATATAATCAAAGCATTATCAGAAATAGTTTTGAGGAGTTTCAGTAAATATGAGCGTAGTCAAGCAAAAAGTATGAAAACAAAAATGCTAAATTTCGAGTTCGTGTTCTTTTGCGAATTCATGTGCCATGTATTAAATGACATCAATTATGCACCAAGAACCCTACAAAGATGCGATATCAATTTGGACGATGCAAGTCGAGCTTTAGCAGAGACAAACGCAAAGATGCAAATTTATAGAAATGACTTTTAATCCTTCAATTCCAAAGCCAGAGAAACTGCAAGAGAATAGGGTATAGGTCACAATTTCAAAGAAAACAGGCAAAGGAAAGTTAATGTTTTGATGACTTAGCTCCTGTTTATCAATTCCTCAAAAGGGAAGAAATATTTAAAATTACTATTTTCAAGAATGGAGGGGAGAGTCACGTAGCCTCGGAAACATAAGTAAACCTCAGGATTACAAAAAAAACTCTAAGAAGAAAAGATCTATTTTCAATCTATATAATGAACAAAACATATTCCTCTCAATATTAATCAAATGAGGAATAAAAATTCCCATTTTTATAACTGTAATGAAGTTTAGAGGGCACTGTCAAATATTTGTCACAATCATTTCTGGGGGGTAGCACCGGACACAAAAAAATATCACTATGTCGATTTGCAAACATCACAATAGTAGAAAGATGAGGATGGATCAATGTCCACACATTCTTCATGGGCCTATTTTTTGCACTTGTTGCACTTAATCCAGTCTTTGTCGAAGGTTTCCCCACAAATGATGCATTTTGTATCATGATTTGTTTCTTCCCTAGTTAAACTCTGGATATTCTTTCTCGATCTCATTTTACTGATTGCTGTTTTTGCCTTGGATTTATTGTTTGCTACCAGTGCATCTTCAAATGGAGATGATGTCGGAATCTCACTTGTTTGGTTTTTCGAGAACAGGCTGCAAGACCCTTCCTTGAGGCGTTATGGAGAGGCGACAGTTTTTGAAGCAATGTATTCAAACTAGGAGATGCAACTGGCTCTGCACTATTTTTCGCAGTAGGTGGCTGCGTGCTGCCACTTGTTGATGGTTGTGATGTCTGAGTAATGGTCGACTGCTGGGCGCATTTGGTAGATGGTTGCTGGTTTTGAAATAGTTGATGCCTAGTGGATGCCGTTAGTGGATGGCTGCGGATTGAAACTTGTGGATGATTTTGATCATATGGTGGTTTATGGCTGCTCAGAAGTCTCATCCAAAACTGGTTCCTTTCAATATTGGTCATGGATGATAGCAAAAAATCCAAATCAGTAAAAATCTCCCTATTGAATTGATAAATTCCGGTGCATTCGAACCCATTTTGTGCTATTTCTAGTCTAGCTGCCTTAGTGAAAGCCGAATTGTCAAGGGAAGCAATGTCATAGTTCGAAATTCTCGTTCCTGGGTTTTGTCTCATCCACATGGCACTTGCTGAACTGAATGCAGATTTGAACGGCTTGACAAATACCCGGTCTAACGGTTGCACTTTGTGAGTTGTGTGTAGTGGTGTAGCATATCGATGTGATTAGCACGAGTGAACTCGATCAATGCCAATTTTTTATGGCTCCCATGTCTATCGAGAATCAGAAGAACAGGGTGTTCCTTCGAAGGCTGTGCGTGTGTTTGAAGAGCTGGAACCACTTCAGAAGGATCCCACCATTCATCCATTCAGTTTCATGTGGAAAAGCTATGCTTTCCGGTGAAGCTACAATCATCAATCGACCATCTTTATCCATCCGTTTTCTCGAGGAAATGAAGAGAGGAGGTACAAAGTGACCAGTCACACTCAGAGGGAACATCAAGGTGATGCTTCGTTCCCTCTCACTAGATGTCAACTTGCCTACTTGCTTTTTTCCCTCAGTAGAAATAACTTTCTCATTTTTGTGCACCGTCGAGACTCCCGTTTCATCAGCATTGTAAATTTTCGAAGCTGGAAAACTATATTTGACTCTGGAGTTCTGAGAGTGATATCTGGGAATCTTTTTCAAAAAGCTGTTGTGAGAATCTTTTCCGGGAATTTTTTTCCCGAAATCTATGGGAATTTTTAGTTGCTCTGCGAAATGGAAAGCCAGTTTCAAAAATACCGCTTTCGTAAGTGGCATCATCCGATTATCTAGATCGATAACATGTTCATGAAGTTGCAGAGCTTGATCGTTGGAAAATGTGTGCTCCGACCTCCCCAATTTCGGCTTGAACTCTGTTTCTTCTCCATTACCTATAGCTTTCATTTTATCCTGGAGCGTACTTCTTGGAACACCATACCTTTCAGCAGCTCTTCTTAGAGATAAATTTCTCTCCTGAACACTCCGGATCGCTCTTTTTATAGTATTCTCATCCCAACTTTCTCTAGTTGTTTTTCTCTCTTTGAACTTTGGCATTTTCTGTGAAGAAAACATCAGATTTTCACATATAACATAAAGATAAAAAGACGACTTCACATGACAGAGCAACTGGGATTCAAAGTTCACTATGTCATTCATAAAATCCAAAAATTCACCATTCATGAAATGGCCGAGACTACCCGACAAACAAGTGTCATGTCTATCGCCAATATCAATATGAACAGCTTCAAATATTGAACATATTTTTGAACTATAATGACAACCTTTCTGAATTAGTAAAATGCCATGGTAAAATACTTACATTGTACAGAAAAAAACTGAGTTTGAGAAGTGTGCGGTACAGACAAAAGAACCGACACTAGTATATGATCGACTATCACGCTTTGTTCACTGAACTGACACGGCCCATAGACTTGCACGTATGTCTATGTGTTGCTCCGTTATTTTGACGTGGCGCCTGTTAATGTATGTCTACGGGATTTTCTGGAACTAGTTTTGGCCGGGAGTTCCCGCCGGCCGGGGCTACCCGATTCTACCCTATTAGACACAATAATAGCTCAATTAAATGCACGTTTTACTAGTATGAGTGCATTCATTTAAATATTCGATTTTCTAAAACTGGAAATAGAGTCTTCTTCTTCTTCACCGTGTAGAAGGCGTAGCGCCTGTTCAGTTCCGGTTTCCCTGCAGCAGTTCTTGTGAAGTTGATTGCCAACTGTCCCGCCATCGTTTTGGTGGTCGTCCAACGGGTCTTCTTCCGTGTGGTATGTTGTTATATACGATTTTGGCTATTCTATCTGTGGTCATTCTGTTTACATGCTGGTTTCATTCTCTTCTTCTTTTTCTTACCCATCTTACAATATCGTCTGTTTCACATTTTTCCCTTGTCAGTATGTCAGTATTTCTTTGTCTGTCATTCAATGTGTAACCGGTTATAGTTCTTAGCGTTTTCATTTCTGTTGTTCTTAGTCTCCTCTTTGTTACCGACGTTTCCGCTCTTGTTTCTGCCCCGTATGTCATAATTGGTCGCGCACATGTTTTGTAGATTCTGGATTTGCATGGTATACTGAGGTGTTTATTTCTCCAAATTGGTTGTTTAAGATGTCCCGATACTGCAGCTGCTTTGTTCACTTGTCTCCTTACTTCATCTTCAAGGTATCCTGTGCTTGTTATTTTGCACCCTAAGTATTCGGAAGACATGACTTGGTCTATAGTGGCGTTGTCTATTGTTAACTTGCAGCGCAGAGGTTCCTTAGCTATGGTCATGCATTTTGTCTTACTTGTTGAGATTTTCATATTGAAATTTTTTGCGCGTTTGCTAAAGGCGTATAACATTCTTTGTAGGTCGTCTTTTGATTCTGCAATGAGTACGGCGTCATCGGCATAGCATAAGATGTTAATTTTGTAGGTTCCCATGCGGTATCCTAGTCCCAAGTTTTTAACGGTCTCTACAAGTTGGTCCATAACAGTATTATGCCCGACGTTGTTCCGAAATGCTGCGTTAGGGTGTGGTTTGTTCGTATTTGCGTTGTTGTATTAGTGTTCAAATCTTTTATGAGTCTTATATATTTTTTGGGTACCTCTTTGTTTTCCAGTATCTTGATTACATCCTTCAGTTGGACTCTGTCGAAGGCCTTCGTTAAGTCTATGAAACAAAGATATGCTGGAGTGTTATATTCAAGAGACTTTTCTACTAATTGCCTTGTTATAAAGAGTGCATCGACCGTGGACCGGTGTTTTCGAAATCCTTGTTTCTCTTCGCTGATTGGCATTGTTGACGTTATGTCATCGGCAAGAATCTTTGTAAGCAGTTTCAAAGAGGTGCTTAATAGGGTTATTCCGCGATAGTTGGCAGAATTTGTTTTGTCTCCTTTTTTAAAGATAGGCACTGTTACACTTCTTTTCCATTCTTCTGGTATATTTCCGTGTTGAATTATGATGTTAAACAGTTTTGTGCACTCTTCTCTCATGGCTTCTCCGCCATATTTGATCATCTCATTTGTTATCTTATCTTCATTTGGAGCTTTCCTATTTTTAAGTTTACTTATTGCCATAGCTACTTGCTCTTTCGTGATTGTTACCGGTTCATTTATAATGTCGATTTGTAAGTCTTCTTCTGGGGGTTCTTCTTCATATTCTGATTCGGTGTAAAGATTTTTGGAGTATTTTTCCAATGTTTCGTTTGTGATTGTTTTCAGTTGTATAGTTTCATTGGTGTCCTTTTCCATACCCCTTAATAATTTCCAAATTCGTTTTTGCGCTCCGTATATATCCGCTTCCATTTCAGCACTAAATCTCTGCCAGTATTCTTCTTTAATTTCCCGAACTCTGTTATTCACCCTATTTCTTATTTCTATGTATCTATTTCGGTTCTCTGGTGTCGGATGGTTCTTATATTCTAGATATATTTGTTTTTTTTCCTTTGTAATGTTTTTGACTTCAGTGGTGAACCAGGGTTTATTATTAGGTTTGCCGTTCTGTGATACCGTGCGGGTTCCCAAGGCCTCTGTGGCACCCTTGTATATGTTTTCTTTTAGTTTGAGCCATGGTATGTCGGGGTTATCTTGCTGCAATATTGGTTTGCAACGGTTTGAATAAAGTTGTTTTGTGCTCTCATTGTTGAGCGATTTTACGTTAAATTTTTCAGTTTTTAAGATGGTGTTTCATTTTTTAATTGAGTTGTCATCTTCAATTTCCCTAGAACGAGCTTGTGGTCTGTTCCAATGTTAGCTGATGACAAAACTCTTACATCTAAGATTTGTTGGGGTAGAAACATTCGGTTAGTGATAATGTAATCAATTATGGATTTGTTGTTTCGGTTATCGTAGAAAGTATATTTGTGCTGTTCTTTGTGAGGGAAAAAGTGTTATTAATTCGCAACTCGTTCTGTGCACAAAATTCCGTCAACATTTCGCCGTTTCTGGTAATTACGTCTTCGTTATATTTTTGTTTTACCTCGTTTACTACTTCGTTACCTACTCTAGCGTTAAGGTCTCCTAATATGATTATCTTTTCTTTAGTTGGTATTTTATCTAGTTGTGATTGAAGAAATAGAGTAATCTACTTTATTGCAAAAGTGTAACCAATTCCAAAACGAATATTCTGATAATAATAGTCCCAATCTTTCATCTTCAATTTCTTGAATTATATCACCTACTTCTGTCTGAATTAACTAAGACGTGGACTATTCACCAATTTTGTTAAGAAATAATGACTGAGTATGGAGTGCTAGAATGAGACTTTACAGAAGTATTTACAGCAATGTTACTGTTCCATACAATTCCAGTTACTACAGCTGAAGCTGAGAGATTATTTAGTAAATTGAACATAATTAAAATATATTTAAGGAATTCTATGGGCCAAGCACGACTCTGACATTTATCGCTAATAGCGATCGAAAACAAAACCGAATCAAACCTAGATTTAATAGAAGTGATTGATACTGTTGCGAAAATTAAGGCCAGGAAAAGATAATAACTAAAATTTTTAACATATATACATTTACTTTGATTTACTTCTATCAATATGATTAATCCAAATATACATTCCGCAACTCTAAGTGGATTTGCTGTGCTCTGCATTTTACGATAAAGGGCTGATGATACCTAATTCTAATTATTTATGATAAAACACCTTGGCATTTTTAAAATAGTTATAGGTATATATTGATAAAACCTAACAGTTTGGGGGCCTCAGTTTTTTCCCAGGGCCCTTCATCATCTAGCAACGACATTGCTCATAACAATGAAGCTTATTTTCAATAAGAAGCAAAACTTTTCATGAAGCGAGATAATGTAGAGTAAAACCTTCTGATAACTTCCTCTTAAAAATATAGGCTTTTCAAAACTTGCACGTAGTAATGAAACGTTAATTATAACAAAAGTTTCATAAAAACATACCATAAAGAACAAAAACAGTCAGCATACATCTACAATATATAAATTAGTGTGCATTACAACCGATGAAGCACAAGTTGCAGTTGGAAGATAGAGAGTCAGCTGAACACACTAATTTAGTTCTTCACACGGACGTCAGGTGGTTGAGTCGCGGAAAATTCCTAGAAAGGTTTCAAGAATTACTGCCCGAAATAACAGCTTTTCTAGACGAAAGAGGTGATGCCACTCAGATGTTGAAAAACGAAAAATGGCTGACTGATTTGGCATTTCTGACTGGCATCACAATGCACTTAAACACCATTAACTTGGAGCTTCCAGATAAAGAAAAAACTATTATACAGATGATTAGCGCAGTGAAAGCATTTTTAAAATATGTATAGGTATATATTGATGAAACCTAACAGTTTAGAACTCCCAGTTTTTTATGCTTCAGGGCCCTTGATCACCTAGCAACGCCATTGCTCATAACAATGAAGCTCATTCTCAGTAAAAAGCAAAACTTTCAGGACGCAAGAGAATGTAGAGTAAATCCTTCTGATAATTTCCTCCTAAAAAGATAGGCTTGCAGGTAGTAATGACACGTTAATTATAACAAAAGTTTCATAAAAAACACCATAAAGAACAAAAACAGTCAGCATAAGTTATTGCGAAAGAAGGTAGGACTTTCAAGTGGGAGTGATAAGTTGGTAAATGATTACTTACCGGAATATGCATTTAACTCAAATAATCCAATATCAGTGTTATACCTTAATGATTCCCCGTATTAATAGGAGTTATTATTTATTCATTTTAATTCTTTATAAACGATTTCATCGACTAAATTCGAATCAATGAAATTCTTAATAGCAATTTGTTCGATAATGTTGAATTCTTTGTTGTATTCTGGATCTGATAACGATAACTTGGGTAATCTTTAGATAATGATATGAATGTACCCATTTTATATTGAATAGGATGTAAAGAACGTTGTGTATTGTTGTATCGATCTGTGTTGCTTCGTGAAGAACTGAAAAGTCGTGATGATTTAGATCTAAGCTACTTTGAACGAGGATTCTTCTTTCTTTCTTCACAAGGTACTTAATATTTGTTATGTTGTTATTTATTCGAAAAAAATTGATGCGATATTAGATTTGAAAGAATAAGATAATTTGAATTGTGGAGGCCGTTACTTGATGTAGATCTATGATATAAATGAGATAAAAAACTTTAATCTACACTTTATTTGAAAAAAATTCGACGACGTTTCGCTGACACAGCAGCTTTATCAAGAATGACAAACAGAATGAAGAGTATGGTATTATAAACAAATCGTAGAACAAGTTGGATGAATAACAGGAAAATCCTCACCGAGCCATTGTACAGTTAGTATGAAAGGTAATAAAAACTAATTAAACAAGTTAAGTAGGGGTGAGTAGTTCACATCTACCTGTTCATTCAAAAGCTTGTCCGAATGTTTGTATCTATTCATTTCTAATGCTTCTAGGAGATCTAATTTTGAACTTTTTGATTTTATATGTAATATGTCAAAGTTTTTATTGAATGAATGGTTTTCTTTTATTAGGTGGTTTGAATAATTTGAATCAGATTTATTTTATAAAAACTGAAAAATTTAACGTAGAATCGCTCAACAATGAGAGCACAAAACAACTTTATTCAAACCAATGCAAACAGTATATAACTCGTAATCCAATATTGCAGCAAGATAACCCCGACATACCATGGCACAAACTAGAAGAAAACATACACAAGGATGCCACAGAGGCCTTGGGAACCCGCACGGTATCACAGAACGGCAAACCTAATAATAAACCCTGGTTATTTTTATAAAATAAATCTGATTCAAATTATTCAAACCACCTAATAAAAGAAAACCATTCATTCAATAAAAACTTTGACATATTACATATAAAATCAAAAAGTTCAAAATTAGATCTCCTAGAAGCATTAGAAATAAATAGATACAAACATTCGGACAAGCTTTTGAATGAACAGGTAGATGTGAATTACTCACCCCTACTTAACTTGTTTAATTAGTTTTTATTACCTTTCATACTAACTGTACAATGGCTCGGTGTGGATTTTCCTGTTATTCATCCAACTTGTTCTACGATTTGTTTATAATACCATACTCTTCATTCTGTTTGTCATTCTTGATAAAGCTGCTGTGTCAGCGAAACGTCGTCGAATTTTTTCAAATAAAGTGTAGATTAAAGTTAAACCTTGTGTTTTTTATCTCATGAATAAGATAATTTTTTTTGATAACTTCTGGAAAACGCCGCGTTGGGATGAATAGTTGAATATTTTCTTGTATATGTATTTTTTATGATGATTGATTATAAGTTAAAATTAGTTTTTCTGTCACCTATTAGAGATGATCATTATAGATGAATTTCATTAAAATTTCTGCATGAATGAAAGTCGTCAGAGGAGATATTGTCAGGCACTGTTAGACAATGACACGTGAGTAAACCCTAGATACTTGCTGGCCATTATTCAAAACTTTATGAACAGTGAATCACGATTAATATTATATAGCTTAACTGAATTTATAGTACACCAAGGGGAGTTCGAATGGGCACTTAGAATACAAGGTGACGTTTTCGATATACTGTGATGGATGGATCAAAATTCAACATTCCATTAAATTAAAATATTGCAATAAAGTTTCGAAATAGTGAACTCAAGTTAGCTCATTCAGGGAACTCAGACAGTGTTGGACTTGGGTAAATCATTGCGAGACCTGAAAGATATGTGTTGAAAACAATGTTCCGGAACTCATTGTGTATAAAAATGAAATGAACCTACTAGTGATAATTAAAGAAGGTATACGTAAAATAGATGACAAGGAATTGCAGCAATTAATATTGAATGATTTTCATTCACTCAAAACAGGAGGTCATGCAGGTATCAATCGCATGTAAAATAACAAAAGACTTCAATATGATTGGGAAGGATTGCGAGCGGATGTAGAAAAGCTTGTAAAAACATGTCACGAATGCCAAAAATTCAAATATTCTAACATCAAAAAACAACCTTAGGTAATAACAACAACTGCTGCAGCAATGCAGAAAGTTTTTTTAGATCTCATAGGTCCACTAGAACCTTATATCGACAATAACTGATATGTCTTAAACATACAGTGTGAGTTATCAAAATTTGTTGAATGTTATCCGTTAGCCAACAACAAGCATGTTCTTCTTCTTCAAGTGCCATCTCCGAGTCGAAGGTTGGCAATCATCATCGCTATTTTTACTTTAGAAGCGGCCGATTTAAAAAGTTGGTTCGAAGTGCATCCAAACCACTCTCTCAGGTTCCTCAGCCATGAGATTCTTCTCCTTCCTATACTTCGTTTTCCCTGTATTTTGCCTTGGATAATATAATAAATAATAGGAATTTATATTTTTCACTTTTCATAATATGGCCCAGATATTCCAATTTACGTTTCTTACGTTTCTCTTTCCCTGCCTATGCGTCTATGAACTTCTGCATTTGTTACTCGATCCATCCATGATATTCTAAGAATCCTCCTATACACCCACATTTCAAATGCTTCAATCTTTTTGAGAATTGCGGCATTCACTGTCCATGCTTCCGCTCCATAAAGGAGAGTAGAGAAAACATAACATTTAGCTAAACGATGTTTTAATGCCATACTTAGATCTTTACTACGAAAAACTTTGTCCATTTTTATGAAGTTGACTCGGGCTTTTTCTATTCTTATTCTTATTTCTTGGGTGTATTCATTTGTGCTGTTCACCATTGCTCCAAGGTAAGTATATTGCTCCACTCTTTCTACATTTCTGCCGTTTATAGTTAGACTAACATTTACTGGATTGTTCTTTGAGATTACCATGAATTTTGTCTTTTTTATGTTTAGTGATAACCCATATTCCTCACTGTAAGTAGATACTCTGGTCATTAGTCTCTGCAGAGCTTCGATACTCTCCGCTAAGATTACTGTGTCGTCCGCATATCTTATGTTGTTTACCCGTGTTCCACTAACTGTTATTCCACATTCTTCGTTTTCCAGAGCTTTCTTAAGTATTTCTTCAGCATATGTATTGAAGAGTGTCGGCGATAGAACGCATCCCTGTCTTACCCCTCATTGTATTTCAATTTCTTCTGATGTGTGGTTGTCCATGCATATTATAGCTTTTTGCTTATAATAGAGATTAGTGATGATCTGTACGTCTCTACTATCTAGATGTTTTGATTTAAGGATGCCTATCAGTTGATCATGACGAACCTTGTCAAAGGCTTTATTATAGTCTATGAAACACGCATAGACCCCTTTGTTGACATCGAGACACCTCTGAGTCAACACGTTGAATGCGAAAAGGGCTTCGCGGGTTCCCAATCCCCTTCTGAATCCAAATTGAAATAAGCATGTACTGTAGCTAAATCTTTTGTCGAAAATTTCATTCTACCTTTTGGCATTCCAAAAGAGATAGCAACTGACCAAGGTTCAGAGTTCATATCAAAAATATTTGAAGAAACTTGCAAACTTTTAGGCATAACTAAATTGAACTGTGCAGCATACCACCATATACCATAATAATAGAGTTCACACTGAACACCACTATACTCCATATCAATTGGTTTTTGGCAGAAAATGTGATATTCAATCCAATATTGATCGCTCTCCCTAACCTCTTTATAAATTCGATAACTATCCTTTGGAATTGCAGTACAGGTTGCAAGAAGCATGCTATGATGCAAGAAAAAATTTAAATTAGCAAAAATATAAAGACCAAATTCAACAAAAATACTAAACAAGTTCATTACAATATAGGAGAAAAAGTTTTAGTGCCAGAAATAAAACAGAGGCCATTTATAAAGGTCCTTATACTGTTGTTGGACACGATAGTCCTAATATATTTATAGATATAGATGGTAGGGTAGTCAAAATCCATAAGGATAGGAAAAATTATTTTAAGCTTAAAAAAATTATCTTTTTGGGAAAAATTTCTTTTTCCTGTTGGTGGGGAGGTGCGATGTGTGATGAATCCATCAAATTATAATAATGCAATAAAGTTTCGAAATAGTGAGCTCAAGTTAATACGAAAGTCAAATGCATATATATATATATATATATATATATATATATATATATATATATATATATATATATATATATATATATATATATATATATATATATATATATATATATATATATATATATATATATATATATATATATATATATATATATATATATATATATATATATATATATATATATATATATATATATATATATATATATATATATATATATATATATATATATATATATATATATATATATATATATATATATATATATATATCGCTACATTTGAACGCATTTCCATTTTTAATTGAAAACTGTAAAAGATACTGGGTGAGCAACTGAACGATAGGGAAGACTATTTCGCTGAGACTATTCAAGTTTCAGTGAGGTAAAATGGAACAGATCTATGCTGATCAATGGCAATCATCATCAAGTACCATCCTCATCTCGAATTTCAAACCCTAGAGTAAGGGTGACCACCCTTGAAAATTTGGAAGAGGGTAGATGAGTCGAGTGATACCTCGAAAGAAAGGTATTATCTTTATCTGCATCCCTGTGAACGAATTTTCATTTTTGATTGAAAACTGTAGAAGATACAGAGTCAGCTACTGAAAAATAGAGGAGACTATCTATCGCCCTGAGCTATTCAAGTATCAGTGCAAAAAAATGGAACAGATTCATTCCAGATCAAAGGCTGTCATCTTCCGAAACACCATTCACATCTCAAATTTCAACCCCTAGAGCAGGGGTGACCACCCTGTGTTATTTTTAAACCAGAAGATAGGTCCAGTTATAACCTTCTGAGAAAGGATTTTTGTTTGTCTCCACAATGGTGTGCAAGTTTTCGTTCTCCATCAAAATTACTGGGTGAGCAGCTGAAACATTGGAAGGATTTTGAAGGATTATGAATTTTAAAAGAAAACGATAAAACTATCAGTCATAGTAACTCATTTGATCTTTAAACATTCGTTGTATGATATGCGAGCAATGCATCTAGAGTTGGGTTCACATGTACCTGCGTTTTCATCAGTTGACTGAAAGGAAACTCTTTTGTTTTCACAGGTGATGATCATCGTCCTCATGTGAAATGACTCTTATTTGACGATACGAATCAACACTACGAATCAGGAACGCAGATGTTATGATCAGATTTCTTCAACAAAAACATGAAATTCGAGATGAGGATGGTACTTGATGATGACTGCCATTGATCAGCATGAATCTGTTCCATTTTACCTCACTGAAACTCGAATAGTGTCAGGGAAATAGTCTTCCCTATCTTTCAGTTGCTCACCCTGTATCTTTCACAGTTTTCAATTAAAAATGGAAATTCGTTCAAGGCAATGTAGACAAAGATACCACCATTCTTTTGAGTCATCACTCGACCCATCTTTCCTATTCAAAATGTTCAAGGATTGCAACCCCCGCTTAGGGGGTTGATATTTCAGGCAAGTTTTGTTCATCAAAAGATGTCCCCCTTGAAACAAAAATTAACCTGTTTTTGCATTTTGATCATAAATGAATATCTTGGTAGATATAGGCTCTGTTTAGTTTCCGTTGAAGCACCCTGTATATATATTCCAGTGAAAAAAAATCTGAGGAAAAAACTCGTTTCACTGTCACTATTGCATTAGTAATAGCTTCTGTTTATGTTGTGTTAGTATCATGTGTTCATAAAGAGTACCAAAGATGTTTCTGCGTAGCTGCTTCAATTCTCATCTTGCACTCCATGATTTCCAGACGAAGACAAGGGTGAAAGGAAGAGGGTTTGGGACAGAAATCTGTAACAATGGAAAGAGAAAAACAGCAGAAAAATATGACAACAATCATACCTGACTCTTATATGTCTAAACACTCTTGAATTTGAGAAAAGATTTTACATAGCAAGCAAGGCCATTAAAAGGACTAAGGAGATAATAAAAAGTACATAACCTGCGATATTTCCTCTTTCGCGGAGATGTTCTTCCGTCGAAGTATGAGTCTCCTGAAACATAATCACCTCCTTGTTCTTGCTTGCCAATTTTGAAGTATAATCTCTCAAAATCCCTTCAATATTCAAACTCAACAAAACAATTCCCTCTCTGTTCGACCGAGAGAGCCCCGATGGCTAGGTTCGGTCTTCTAAGTGATGCCGATTATGATCTGTTGATGTTCTAGAATCATTATGAACCCAATAATTTGGGTTGACATCTCCCATATATTATTTCTTCGTGGTTCTTGTTTGATTTAAAGAAAAATTTGCGCAAAAATTTTGACAATCGTTCTAAAAATATGACAAATGTCATATAATGTGTTTGGACAGCACTTTTCATCAATTAGTAAATCAAACGACAGTTAGTTTTCAGAAATTGAATTAAATTAAATTATAATATAGATATAAGCTGATTTTGCATTATCGAACATATTGGGATTCTATAGATATTGAGAATAATTTTAGACTTCCTTCGGGAAACATGTAGGTTATAAACTTTCAGTTAATATAGTATGAAAATTACTCCGGTCTTTTAATAAACATCAACTACACCCAACTACCGTAAGGGTAGTATATCATAATACAGGCTGTTTTATGGATTTGGAGCTAAATTTTTCACGCAAAAATTCTTGAAAACTTGGATAGATTTCCTCGATATTTCGTACCACCTATAAAGTGGTTGATATTAACAATATTGTTTGTAGACAAAAATCAAATTCCAGGGTCAGACTGAGATAATTAGTTTGTTTCTCAAAATAACTGAGCGAACATCCTGTACATAACTTTTTGAGAACTATTGCACATGGTTTTAATCAGCGAAAATTGCTCTGAAAAATGAGTCACTGCGGAAACTGTCGTATTGCACTAATCTTTTTATTGATGTTTGATTAACAGGGTGACTTTAGTCTATTCGGTAAAGGTGTAGAGTAGTAAATGCTCATTAAGTGTGCAAATCCCTTACAAATATGGTACGTGGGTAAAATCAGAAATAAATATCTTCTTCTTCTTCTTTTTCAGCCCTTCTCTGTCCACTCCTGAACATAGGCCTCCCCTTCTAGCTTCCATCTCTCTCTTTCCTGTGCTATATTATACCATCCTCTTCCTACTTTTTCCTTTATGTCATCCAGCCACCTTCTCTGGGGGCGCCCCACTCCCCTTTTGTATAAGCGTGGTCTCCACTGAGTTATTCGCTTAGTCCATTTTACATCCTGTTGTCTTGCTACATGTCCAACCCATCTCCACTTCAATGCAGCTATTCTCGTGATTACGTCCTCTACGCCTGTTCTCCTTCTTATTTCTTCATTACGTATGTGATCCCGCAGGCTCACTCCAAGCATAGTTCTTTCAACTGCGCGTTGTGTGGTTCTAAGTTTGTTAGCAGATCTTATTGTGAGAGTCATGGTTTCCATGCCATACGTTAACACTGGGAGAACGCACATATTAAAAACTTTTCTTTTGAGGTTAATGGGGATTTGTTTGTTTTTCAAGACAAATCCTAGTTTTCCAACAGCAGCCCAAGTCATTCTTATTCTTCTTGACAATTCTGCAGTTTGATTGTCTTTACCTATCTTTATAGTGTGTCCAAGGTATAGATATTCATTCACTTTCTCTATAACATTGCCGTCGACTTCCAATATTGCATTCTCCGTTGTCATTATTTTAGTTTTTGTCAGATTCATTTCCAATCCTACTTCTTCCGATGTTCTTTTGAGTTCTAGCATCATTTCGTGGAGTTGTTCTAGGTAATCGCTTATTAGAACTATATCATCTGCAAACCGGAGATGGTTCAGGAATTTTCCATCCACATTTATACCTTTTCTATCCCATTCCAACTTCTTAAACACGTCCTCCATTGCAAGTGTGAACAATTTTGGCGATATCACATCGCCTTGTCTCACGCCCCTATTTATCGGGATTTTTTTGGTTTGCATGTCATCGTCTAGTCTCACCTGAATAGTCGCTCGTTCATATATATTCTGTAGGATGTTTCTATATCTCGAATCTATTCTAGCATTATCGAGGGCTTGAAATACTCCCCATTAGTTATGTATATTACCCTGTTAGAAATTGATCTCATTTTAATCACTTTGTGTGTAAGCCGTTTATTTACTAGGATTGCAACACCTCCAACATGTGCGTTGTTTTCTGTATTTCGTTGGTACATTAGATGTCCTGACTTGAGTGTGGTGCACTTTTCACCTGGTAAACGAGTTTCACATAGACCCAGGATGTCCCATCTGATGTGTTGAAGTTCTTCTTCTAGCTCGACTAAACGATCTTCTGATTTTAAGGTTCTGATGTTAAATGTGGCGACATTGAGAGAAGTTTTTGATGGTCGACTGGTATTCGTAGATTGTTTAAGCGAATGTTTGCCTCCCCCAGAATCCATGAGGCTGACCTGCTGAGAGGTGTGGGATTGTGGGCTAGGTGCCCTACCCACCTGGGGTACAGTTCCATACGTCTTAATATTCGCCATTTTAGGGGTATGATGGCCTTGATCTTCCACGCTGGCCAAACGTGTTGGAAGATGGGTAGGATAGGTTTAGGATGTGGTTCTTAAAGATGGGATGAAGGGGTTAGGTCGTGGCTTCCCTCGGGGGTTTGGAGACGAGGGTGGAGTCACGGCTCGCATAGGCAGGGTCGCGTCCCTGTAGTAGACCTATACTCTGTCAGGACCACAAAGAGTGTCTACCTGCTACCTAGAAATGAATATAGTGTCTATAATTTTGTCTTGGAGCAGTTGCGAATTTATTGCCGCATCTTTGAAAGAAACTCTCGTTCAAATCTCCCAGATGAATTCAACTACCTGACTACGATCTTCTCTGTCTTTTTCGTTGCTTGCGATAATTGCTGTCCTCGTTCTAAATAATGTTATTTTAAACACCAGAAAATTAGAACGAACTAGTAAAATCATGAATTTTGCTTGCATTCTCGATTCAACATTATTGAAAAAAAAACAGAAAACAGAAAAACCTGGAAATTCATATGAATTACCATCAATAGTTCATTTTCTCCAAAAACTGCTATACATTCAAGTTTTCCATTATAGTTAACATTTATTATGCAGATAATGAACTAGAATATCGATTTAATATTTTTCTACAAGTATAATGTGTGGTGTTCGTAAAAGCATTTTTCAGTAAACATAATGCTCTCGTTATAGCTAGAAGTTTTCGTTTTCGGTAAAAATATATTAATATTACAAGTCATCAGCTATATATTGAGTTTTCCTTGTATATTGTATATCAATATATAAACGGGGTAAGAGAAGATACTAACTTTTATGTAATAAGAACTTAATATTCGTTGATTGTGAATGTGTTATCACTTTTGAACAACTTTTAGACCTAATTAGTTAAAAAGTTGAAATTGGACGTAGGTTGGTTCCTTTTTTTTTTAAATTGTCACCGTTCTTAACATTCGACCAACATTTTTTGTTATAAGACGAAAATGAAACAGCTACCCTGAACTATTTGATTCTGCTTTTTTTAAGTTTAATAAAATGACGAAAAAGTATCGGAAGATATTCTGTGTATAGTGTGATCAAATTACGATGTTTTTCATCGCGTGTTTGGTGAAATATTGAAGTAGAAGAAAATGAATCCCCATCTTGATGTTTCTTTTTGAGACAAACTCAATGGTGAATAGAAATTTGGGTTATCCGCTTCGATTTTCGAGAAATTTCAATTTTCTAAAATTTCGGAATTTCTTCTATTGTTGATTGTTTTTGAAGTTACTTAAGAATTTGTTTTGACATTTGTAGTATCACTTTTTTCGGTGAAATGCAGTGGCGTACAGAAAATTTCTTCTCGTTCGGCGGTTTTAGAGTTATAAATCATATACTTGCATCTTTTCAAATATAAGCATAAACAAATTTCATCTCATGTAACGAAGAATTTTTTTTCAGAAATATACTGGGTGGCTCACCACGTTCGCGACGAAAGATTAGGCTTATTTTACGTGCCCAAACTTGAACTGCTGGCGATCTACCTCAATATTTTTAGACTACTTACGATCGACTCTGAGAGGCTGCAAGTATATGTCATGCAGGGTTATCGTACATACACGATACTCTACCTTCCTAACTAGGTAGGGTGTACCCTATCATATATAGATATTAGCTTTCCGGACAATATACATTATTTTAGTCAAGATTTGGGTTAGGTTTAGTTAGGTTCTTCTCTATAATATCAATGAAAAAACTCATAGTTATTCAAAATTGCAAGTTTATTGGTTGTTACAAAACAAAAGAGTTACATATGGTGTTAAACTTAACTTAGGAGTGACTTTGGATGTTGAAGCGTGGCACCGCATGTCCACAGCATACTTTTCATTAGATGGTACGTAACCACTGAGTGCTAATCGCATGTATGATGACATATGATCAGCAGTTAGTCGATTGCGATATTTTTACTTCATTATCTTCATTTCAGAAAATGAAGACTCGCACAAGTAAGTTGACCCACATATTACCGTCAGTTGAAGACAATTTGCCTTAGATTCGGGTATTTATCTTCAGATTTAAAACACTAGAAATTTGTATCAGATGCTGTAGCTTTGAGATGTATATCTGATTTAATCTGCACCCACTCCTTTTCAACAGAACATGAGTTCATATAAAACTGACTTGCTTTTTCAGTAGCTAATTCCTCAATGTTTTACATGGAAAAGGATAACTCATAAATGATGCTATATTTGCCAATTAACTGCAATCATAAGAAAGCATTTCGAATTGTCGCATAATATTTGATAACTCAGACTCATACGTATCATAATTCAACTAAGGAATCTTTGCTTTCAAAGCCGGAAAATTTTCAGTTGATCTATCATAAGTTGCAATTTACTTTTGAATGCGTGTACTGTGCTAATAATCTCAATAATAGTTCTTCCTTTACCTTGAAGCTCCAAGTAGTGATGTCAGTCAAAAATACCAAATCAGTCAGCCATTTTTCTTTTTCAACCTCTGAGTGTCTAGAAAAGCTGTTGTTTCGGGCAATAATTCTTGAAACCTTTCTAGGAATTTTCCGCGATTCAACCACCCGACGTCCGTGTGAAGAACTAAATCAGTGTGTTCACTGATTTAGTTCTTCCTACTGAAAGTTAAAGAGCCGCCGTTGCAAGCTACGTGCACGAATGGAACTCACAATTTTTGTTGGAATGCCCACAATTTCCTCCGTGTTTAAAAAGTTGGAACACAAAACTCGTTGATATATAATTCTTTTCTTTGACAAGTACCGCGCTTTCCTTTGATAAAGCCGCCTTTTGCCGCTACAGAGTGTTTTTTTTTTATTTTTGTAGTTGTTGTTTTAGACTATAAAGGTGTACCATAATAAAATTACATGCCGAAGTTATGAGTTTTTTTATTGGACACTCTATATTTTGTTCAATTTTTGACTTTATGAGGATTTATACCTATATATCTTAAGTAGTTCCGAAATATTTGACATTTTATGAAATTTGAGGACACAATTTTGGTGCCCTCAATATTGATTTCAAAGATTCAGATGTAGTGCTATCGTGGTAGAAATTGTTGTGGCTTGAACATATGACACATCTTGCTGATTTATGTTACACAGGGTGTTCGAAAACAAGTTGAGACTCATACAATTTCATTTAACTGTGTTTTTTTTGAATAGCATACCCTGTATCGAAAGGGTCGAGTAGGTGGAATATTTTACTACCATTCGAATGGTACCTAGGTTCCCTCTTTGTTTAACGGTTTCGAAGATATTAGAAAGTTTATCCATGTTTTTTTCGAATTTTAAGAAATATTACAATTTTTCACTCCAATTAATCATCAAGGTAATTAAACAATCGAGATCTCTTTATCTCATTTCTTGTACTCAGTTGGTACCTACTCAATTCTAATGATTTTAATGTTGCTGTTTAATATTAGGAGCTCATTATACTTTGTATCTACAAAGTCCTGGACAAGGTCGTTGTTGACAAGTATTAGAAGTATACAGAAAAAATATTGCTATTTGATATAGACATGGGGGTAGCTTCTACATGAGACGTGAGGTAGTTCCAAAGGAACCAAACACTTACAAAGATTCAAAGATTAACTACTTTTTGCCAATGATTTATGCTAAGGAAGGAAGATTTCTAAACTCCAATCTCAGGTAACTAGAAATTACTAAGAAACATTTAAATGCCTATAAGTCTAGCTGCGAGCAAACCACAGTTACCTTCGAATAAATAATGCATACCTTACAGATATATGTGTAACACAACACAATAAACATAAAATCAAATACCAAGAGGTAGCCTTAATGTCTTAGTTAGGTTTCATTATGATCATCTACAAGAATTGTGACCATCTATAACAGGGGTGCTCAAATAGTCGATCGCAATTGACTGGTCGATCGCGAATGCTTTTTGAGCAGATCTCGAGAGAAAAAAATTTTTTAAAATGTAGCTAAAACTACAAAAATTTGTTACGTATTATGCTAGCGGCGAAAGGCGGCTTTATCCAAAGGAATGCGCGGTACTTGTCAAAGAAAAGCCACGTTTTTTATTCTTTACGCTTTTCTAGAAATTTCGGGCGGCGCGTTTGATGGGAACATTCGAGACTTTTGTTCACGGCGATATAAATGTAGCGCCTGCAGGAATTGGAGTCATTCTGAATTGTAACTTGAAGGTAATATTACGTCGATATAAAGTTCATTATTGAATAGTACGAAATGAGTGCAACGTAGAAATCTAAAACGTATCATTCTAATAACGATTGGGAGGAAGAATTTTTCTTTTGTATGGTGAAGGATAAATGCATTTGTCGAGCGTCAGTTGCAATACCTAAGAATGGTAACTTAGCGAGGCATCATAAAACGGTTCATAAAAACTATGATAAGGATTTGCCGCCACAGAGTGAATTAAGAAAACGAAAAGTACGTAATTTGATATCTTGTTTGAAGAAAGAACAAACCATGTTCACAAGACCAGCCAAACAATCAAAAGCTGCTACGATCGCGTCATTTAAAATATCTCATATACAAGCGAAACACAAGAAACCATTTGAAGATGGATCGGTTGTGAAGGAAGTATTTATGGAGCGGGTGAGATTTTATTCGGGGATTTTGAAAATAAAACAGAAAACATGGCTGCTATTAGAGAACTTCAGTTATCTCGTCCGACTGTTACAAGGCGTATTGAAGTGATGAGTCAGGACATTGCAGATAAGCTATACATGATATCATGAAATGTACATACTTTTCTTTACAGTTCGAGGAATCTACCAATATGAAAGACACTGCCCAACTGTTTGTTTTTATTTGGATGGTATTCAATAACATGTTGGCTAAGGAAGAATTTTTGACAATCATTCTTCTGAAGGAGAAGACTCGTGGCGAAGATATTTATGACGTTTTCTTCAATTTTGTGAAAGACTACAAGCTACGAATATATAAATTAGTTTGCATTACAACCGATGGAGCACCAGCAATGACTGGAAACAAAAACGATTTTGTGGCATTGTGTCGAGCGAATGAAGGTTTCCATCCATTTTTTCATTCCATTGCATCATATCTCAACCAGTTTTGTGTTCAAAAGTTTTAAGCACGAATGAAATTATGGGGATTGCAACAAAAATTGTGAATTCCATCAGTGCACGTAGCTTGCAATGGCGGCTCTTTAAATTGCAGTTAGAAGATAGGGAGTCAGCTGAACACACTGATTTAGTTCTTCACACGGACGTCAGGTGGTTGAGTCGCGGAAAATTCCTAGGAAGGTTTCAAGAATTATTGTCCGAAATAACAGCTTTTCTAGACGAAAGAGGTGATGACACTCAGATTTTGAAAAACGAAAAATGGCTGACTTTTAGCATTTGAACTGACATCACAATGCAACTAAACACCATTAACTTGGAGCTTCAAGGTCGAGAAAAAACTATTATTGAGATGATTGACGGAGTAAACGCAATCAAAAGTAAATTGCAACTTATGATAGATCAACTGAAAAGAGAAGATCTGAAACATTTTCCGTCTTTGAAATCAAGGATTCGTCAGTTGAATTATGATACGTTTGAGGCTGAATTATCAAATATTATGGGACAATTCGAAATGCGTTTTTATGATTGCAGTAAATTGATAAATATAGCATCATTTATGAGTTATCCTTTTTCATGTAAAAACATTGAGGAATTAGCTACTGAAATAGCAAGTCAGTTTAGTATGAACTCATGTTCTGTTAAAAATGAGTTGATGCAGATTATATCAGATATATATCTCAAAGCTACAGCATCTGATACAAATTTCTGGTGTTTTATATCTGAAGATAAATATCCGAATCTAAGGCAAATCGCCCTTCAACTGACGGCAATGTTTGGGTCAACTTACTTGTGCGAGTCTGCATTTCTGAAATGAAGATAATTAAGTCAAAATATCGCAATCGACTAACAGACGATCATATGTTATCATGCTTGCGATTAACACTCAGTGGTTACGTACCATCTTATGAAAAGTATGCTGTAGACATGCAGTGTCACGCTTCAACATCTAATGTCACTCCTTAGTCAAGTTTAGCACTATATGTAACTCTATGTTTTATAACAACCAATAAACTCTCAATTTTGAATAACTTTGAGTTTTTTCATTGATATTATAGAGAAGAAAATAATGTATATCGTGCGGAAAGCTAATATCTATATATGCTACTAATCTAACCTTATCTAACCCTACCTACCTATCTAGGTAGGGTGTATCGTGTATGTACGACAACCCTGCATCACACATACTTGCAGCCTCTCAGAGTGGATCGTAAGTAGTCTAAAAATATTGAAGTAAATCGCCAGCAGTTCAAGTTTGAGCACCCCTGCTCTAAAATATCTTTAGTTTATAGTGACTACAGCACTGCATTATACAACAAATATGCCGTATATTCCGCCGCGAATGTGGTAAGCCACCCGGCATATATACTGCTGTGAGTTTGACAAATTGTCATGAAATTCAACATTCAAATGCTTTTGTAATTTTTTTTTTCTGATTTTTCATGAAGAATTTATTTAAATTCATATAATTGTATGGACAAAAATATCTCAGAACATATTCAATGTACTTGGACATATTGAATGAATTTCTCTTGAAATATGATGACAATATTTTGCAAAATCTATAATTCACAAAAATGTTCTACGATTGATGTGGTTTAAAATCGAAAATGAGTAATTATCCATTTCAATTAACGCGCTGTGAATTTGTCAAATAAGGTTATATATTTTAAATCAACGTTATAGTTTGAATGTTGAACTTACCAGTGTCCAGACACATTCCCATATTCGAAAATCTACGTATGGTTAGGCAAGGTTCTCAAATCGTAAGGGTGCAAACAAAGTCGCGGGTGCCGCGTTGTGGTTTGCGATTTATTCATCGAGATCTAGTCCGGGAAGAAATTTTTGCACCCTTAAAATTTCCGCCGAAAACCTATTATCTTAAGCAGTATGAATCACTATTCAAATTGTTTCTATATGATTAAACATATACGACTACTGTGCCCACTCAAACTGAAATATTGCGAAATATTCATGGACGAATCACCTCTAGTTTTATTTTTTATAATAACGACCGTTTCGAACATTCTAAGCGATACGACTGGTCAGTTTTTCTAGTTTTCCTTTAATAATTAATTGGGGAGGTGAGGTCGGTATTTGTTAGTGAAGGTGGTGGTTGCCATGGTTAACACCCATTGCGCAAACGCTATTTTTTGAGGTGACCACATGATCTTGAAACTGATTGGGTATGTTTTGTTCTGGCAGATTCAATTAATCTCAAATAATATGAATTATATAGAATGTTTTTGAGAACGATAAATTGTCTTTGCTGAAATTTTTATTTTATTCACAGTGCTAATGTAAAGTATGGAATAAAATTCATATTCTTCTTAATTCAGTTCAGCTTGAAATTTTTTGATCAAGTGGTAGAGGTCTGCGATGATTAGCTATCGAGAGACAGCGTGTTCCATTCGCGAAAAAATTAATTTGATATTTTTTAGGATAAATTCATAAGTTTACTATAATCAGTTACGATACTTTTTGTTTGGGTAAAAAACGCTTCCTGCTGTCAACTAGATTTATTTATCTAACTATCTAACCCAAAATCAATCTAAACTAATTCAATACAAGACGAATTTTTCACCTCAGAACATCGAAAAATATGTTTATGATTCATCAAAAGAGTATTTCTGGACCGACTAACACAAAAAATGTTTTATCACTTTTTATGACATTACTTCAATCTAAATTTTTCAAATAAAAGTTTTTCAGAAAAGATGATGATGGTCAAGTTAATAATGTCATCAAACAGTCGAACGAAAAGCTGAAGAATATATGTTTATCGTCAACAAATTTTCCGGACATGAAGGAATTTTATTAATATACAAAGAGAAAACACTTTTCTTTGATATAATTTACTATGAAGAAATATTTTCAATGAAAAATTATTTCGGCAAATAATTCAATCAAGGCCTCTTGGAATGTTGTGAAAGTATCGAACAATAAAAGGATATATTTTCAATGAAATGAAACTAAAGTATTTAGAGTTTCATTATTAACTATTAACAAAACTATGACCGGTTTCACCACATTGTGGCTTAATCACATTGATACAAACTAATGAACAGAGTTATTCCTTATATATTAGTCATATTTCCTACTTAAAATTACAATAGATACAAGAGGTATGTTGGAAAACCCATCGGAGTTGCTTAATTTATGAATTGAAAAGATTGAGTAAAGGAGAAGAATTTAGATCTAATTGAATATTCAGTAACCTACCTGAATTCTTTTCTTTGTTGATCTCTAAAATTTCCAATAGATTGAGTTTCTGTCTGTTATTTTCATTGTGTAAAATTTTGAAATTATCATTAAAATTATGGTTTTTTCGAGTTAGTGATTAGAATAATGGGAATGTGATTTGTGTGATTTGCTCGGATAATCTAACTTTGAAATTTCTGAAAGTTATAGCAATATAAATTTTATTACAATCCCCGCAAGACAGTTTATAAACACCGGATTTATTACTTTTATCAATTTTAGATTTGCAGTTTTTGATATGTCGGCCTAAAGAATTATCAGTTCGGAATGCTATATTGAAATTATAATGCGAGAGGAATGATTTTAATTTTAGACTGGGATTACCAATATAAGTTAAGCTGTTGTATATTGAGTTAGAACTTTTTATACTTGGAAATACTTCCTGGATTGCTTTTTGAAATACTCTGCATGAAATCATGATCTCAATCATAGTTGGACTGTAACCGTTATTGACTGCTATTTGTTTGATTATATTTAGCTCTTTTATGAAATTATTTTGTGACATTGGGATATTAGTGAGTCTACGTACCATATTATGTAAGCTGCTAATTTATGTGGATAAGGATGTGTAGATGAGCTGTGAATAGTAATATCTGTATGCGATGGCTTATGAAAAATAGAAAAATCATGTTTGCCGTTAATTTTAGTAATAGTTAAATCCAGAAAGTTGATGGAGTTTTCTGTTTCTATCTCTAACGTGAATTTGAATATTATCGTTAATTTTGTTAATGTCTGTTGTCTGTTTGTGCCAGTGAAACAACGAATGGTATCGTCGACATATCTAAACCAATAAATAAAGTGTTTGAATAACGGATGTTCTTGGATAGTTTTTTCAATATTATCCATGAAAATTTCAGCGAGCAGAGGGCTCAGAGGATTACCCGTGATTAAACCTTTTTTACTATTATATAGTACTCCATTGAAGTTAAAATCATTTTGTTCTAAACAAATTTCTAAAAGGTGTAGAATTTCTGATTGAATTATCGGATTGACTTTATTAATTTGAAGGGCGTTCTTGATGAGTTTCATTGTTTCACTAGGTGGAACACTAGGGAAGAGATTTACTACATCCCATGACATAAATTTAGCGTTCGGTGGTAGTACCGTGTGTTGAATTTTATTTATTAGGACTAAAGAGTTTTTTATTGAGAATTTAGGTTCAAAATCAGCGTACTGTCGAATGATGTCTATGAGAAAGCGTGAAAGTTTTGCAGCTGGAGCTTGAAAATATGAAACTACTGGTCTAATGGGATACCCTGTTTTATGGAGTTTGACGAGGGAGTAAAGTTTCCATGAAGCAGGGCATCCAAGTAGTTTCAAATTTTCAAGCTCCAGCTGCCAAATTTTCACGCTTTCTCATAGGCATCATTCAACAGTACGCTAATTTTGAACCTTAATTCTCAATAAAAAACTCTTCAGTCCTAATATATAAAATTCAGCACACGATACTACCACTGAACGTTAAACTTATGTCATGGGATGTAGTAAATCAGTTCTCAAGTTATGGCCAAAAAACGAATTTTACGTACCTACCTGAAGTACGCAAAGGAGGAAAACAAACTTTTATTGTTTTAACTGTCGAATTATTTCGAACAGAATGGCTAGCTACACAAAAGAACAACGAAAACAATGAGTTGCACCTTATTGGGCGCTCTTCTTGAGAAAATAATGGTGAAACCGCATGAACTCTTGAACACACCGATGTCTATTGATAATTATTTCAAAGAGTTTTGAAATTTGATAAAACAGATAGCAATAAATAATGGTTTTGATGCAAATTTAGTTAGCAGAATACTACATAAGAAAGAACAAAAATTAGCTTTACAACATATATATCCAATCGGTGAACACCAAGACAAGAAATTCAATAGTTTAACATATATAGGCAATATTAGCAATAGTGTGGAATCCTTCTTGAAAATTCAAATTTAAATATAGCGTTCAAAACATCAACAAATTCAGGTTCATTTATCAGGAATTATGAATCTCCAATTAATAAATAAAATAAATCAGGTGTTTATAGAAGGGATTGTGTAGATTGCGATTGTTTTTATATAGGTAGAACAGGAAGAAATTTCAATGTTAGAATCTCTAAACATGAACGCAGTTTCATCAATGGAAAAACTGATTCAAATTATTCAAATCATCTTAGAGAAAATGGTCACTCTTTCAATTTAGAATTGAAAATCCTACATTCTGAGAATAGAGGAATAAAACTCAACCTTCTGGAAGCACTTGAAGTTAACAGATCTAGGAATTCACCGGAAATACTTAATGATCTGATAGACATAAATAACTCACCCTTATTAAATTTATTTCCTAAATATTAGTCCAAGTGCGGATTGCTCTGAGTGGATTGCCTCATTAGTATATATAAAAATTTGTTAGTAAGATATATTTGTAGTATTTATTCGCTCTTGATTAAGATGCTGTGTATCGAAACGTGTCGAGCATTTAATAATATATTTTAGTAGAAATCATCGTTTACTTGTATTTGTATAAACTATCCTCCCTCCAAACCAAGTATTCATGGAATTTCCTCTGAACAGACTCTAAATGATGTTGATGGCAAAAATAAATTGGATGCCAAATGATAGATGCGAGCTCTAGCTTGCTCCTAACCAAGGCTTGAAAAAAAAGCGGATTACAGTGAGTAAGTTGAGAAAATGTTTTACGTTTCGTATTATAAATCCATACAACTTGGAGGCAGAAGTAGGCAGACTATAAATGTGAGGACCAAAGGTTAATTTCTGGTCAAAAATAAGCCCAAGATCTCTTATCACACTCAAACCACATAACTTGATTTCATCAATTTGATAATCGAATACCTGAGAATTCATTTTTCTAGTAGAGCTCACAACATTGCACTTTGACACATTTAGATCAAGTTGATTGGCTTGACGCTAGCGATACACAGAGTGGACAGCTTCCTGGAGCTTCATACAATCGGTCTCATTATCTATACTACAATACAATTTCAAGTCATCAGCATACACTAACTTTAAAGGAAATTAAATCCATAAGATCATCTATGAACATAATAAAGAGAAAAGTGGTCCTAGGTTTGAACTCTGCGGAACGCCCGAGGTGGAAATATATTCTTGTGATCGAAAATTCTCAATCTGGACATTCTGATGACGGTCTGATTCAAAAAGAGCCACCATGCTATCCGAGAATCTGAACTTATTCTTCAACTTCACCAGCAATACTTGATGACATACTCTATCAAAGGCTTTTTTGAAGTCTGTGTATATCATATCAACCTAGCCTGCCTGATCCAGAATTTCACATATATACTGCGATATGATAACTAAATTAGATATGCATCACCTTTTAGACATAAAGCCATATGCTGTTCCACACTAATCTGACCACGAATTTCAGAGTAAAGAAAATTGTATATAACAATCTCAAATAATTTAGAATCCGGCGGTCATCTGATCGAACACCAATTCTGGTCGAAAAAAGAACATTTCGCCAATTCTCAATGTTCCAATTTTGGTGGTGGATACACCAATTGAGTCTGGTTATTTTTGTTGTCTGGTTAGCTATGGAACTCTCAAGAACCTTCTGCTGTATAAACCCCTTGGAAGAAGTCTTCGACTTATCTTTTCGACTGATACACGGATGCCTATTGCTTCGAGAAATTGCCTTTGGAGTATGGGGTGCGACGCCTGTGATACCCCCATTGCGGAAGCTATATTCTTCTCTGTCAACCCTTCTTCAACGAGAGCAATTATTGGATCCCTCTGTACAACGGACACACCAACGTGAGGCATTTTCAATTATGATTATAGGCTTTTTTAAATTTTGAAATTCACATTTTCGAATCTCGGTGAAGACTCAGTACAATACCCCGAACATGTGGTGATAATTCAACATTTCTTATCATACTATCCAGTTTTTTCACAACAAAAAACTTCATTCTTCACAAGTAGTCAAAGATCCATGGCTAAAAACAATCAATAATGTGAAATACCGAGTGATTCCATATAAATTTGGTTCTGTGTAGTGAACATTTGAACAGCATTGTTTTATTCAATTAAAAATCACAACTATATTAGATACAGCAATAATTACTTTTGCTTGGTACTACTTATTAGATATGTTCCGATAAAACTCTATTATTGAACACTTCAAGTAAGAAATGATTGTATCGATTCAGACGGTTACTTTTCCATCAATATTGAAATATTTTAGCTCCTATTTAAGTGTCCTTATATATGAAAGTTTCACCTCATTTCAAGAAACATTTAATAGTTCACTGTAATATCAATTCGTGCAGTTTTTATTTCTATGTAATTTATTCATGTAGTACACTAATAATAGTCCATTATGAGAAAGTTTTCCATTGTCTTTTCAACTGCCCAGCTTTATTTGTTAGAATTTTCAAACCAGAACCTAAAGCTTCAAGGTTTTTGTTATTATTATATACATTATAGTGTATCGTGAAACAAAATGATATAAATCATAATTTTATATTGAAATATACATTCGAGGAGAAAATAAAATGGGAAACCGTAACTTTCAAGCTACATTTATTTTTGCAAATACATAGGTATATATATTCTTTTGAAAAGAGAGGATTTACAAAAATTTGAATGATTGTATTTACAATAAATGCTCAAATGTAAAATTTTGGTGTGTTCCAGAAAAAACACAAGTGTGAGCGCAGGAAATGTAACAGGGGAACCATACTATCTCGTATATGATTCAATAAACGAGTGAAAAAACCTGAGGAAAAACCTCGTTTACCTGTCGCTATTGCACTAGCTATAGCTTCTCTGTTTATGTTGTTTTAGTGTCGTGTTTACATAAAGAATACCAAAGATTTTTCTGCTTAGCCGCTTCATTCTCTCTTGCATTCCATGATTTCCAAACGAAGACAAGGGTGAAAGGAAGAGGGTTTGGGACAGGAATCTGTAACAATGGAAAAAGAAAACCAGCAGAAAAATATTTCAACAATCATACTTCTTATATGTCTAAACAAATCCAAGAAAAGATTTTACATAACAAGCAAGGTCATGAAAAGGACTAAGGAGATAATAAAAAAATACATATCCTGCGATATTTCTTCAAGTTCCCTCTCAGTTCGACCGAGAGAGCCCCGATGGCCAGGTTCAGTCTTCCAAGTGATGCCGATTATGATCTATAGATGTTTTAGAATCACTATGGACCCAATAATTTGGGTTCACATAGCCCATATATTATTTCTTCGTGAAAAATTTGCTTCGATACTTTTTTCGATATTTTTCCCAACTCAAACTTCTTCGACCTGATACGTAGGTTGCCTTTTAATTTTACTCTACTGACACTTTTACTATTGACAGTCCGCATCTGACAACTGTATCGTGTATTTTGACATTTTTTAACCTGAATGTTATACAACACTTTGCCGTACCAGCGAGTTTTGTTTTGCTTATAGTTATATGAAAATTTCAATAACAAAAAGAATTAACATGTGAACATTGTCGTGCGATGAATGTTTACGATTTTCGACTTGGATTAACTCGACAACAATGCTGCTATCAGCTTGCTTTGGCCCTTGGTGAAGACGATCCATGCTTTGCCACTGTGAAACGCTACAAGGGGTTATACCTCCCTCGTTGCCCTAAAAACAAGGCTTTTTCAATTTTTTTTCTAAAGATAGTAAAGATGAATGGTATAAAAGTAACATATCATTGGATTAAGCAACTCTTGTAGATGAGAAAAACAATTTTTTATAATTTTTTGATACAAAATGGCGGCTGTATGATAACAACTGTAAATCACTAATTTAAAAAGGTCTTTTGCGACCGGTAGTAAATGTCATGATCAACTGCACCTAGAACTAAAGAAAAATGTTTCATTATCCACATAGTTTTTCCAGTGAAGTACACATGATGTCACGTTTCATTTTTCCTACTATAATTGATACACTGATCTTTAAGTGAATGAAATACATTCAATGTAACGTTCCGCCACTGGTCAGCCCATTAATTCCTCTGGTTAGAATTATAATTGAAACTTGCATGAATGATGTACGCTGTAAACGTCTTATTTATGAGTACGGTTTTTTTGCGATACCTCTTCTGATAAGAACAACCGGCTGAAGGAAGTTGATCGCGGAAATCACTTGTTGGTTGACTTCTTCGACGTGATTATATTATGTTTTTGGCTAAGCGGAATTTTTAAGTTGAAGAAGTGCATATGCCTTATGAGAATAGTGCGTTAATACCTATTTCGTTTGTTTGCCGCCTATTCGAAATACGACTTCGATACGTTGGGTTTTACACAAGAGAAAACCACTCGATTGGGCCGCATAACATCATGTAAGTCAACTCTGCCAACAAAAAAAGAAAATCAAGTTTTCCTTGATGCACTTGTTCTTATCATCTACAGTCGACTCTATTCAACTCTCTACACCTCACTCTTCTTATATTCACTTTCCTTTCTGATAATTCATCTGTACGAGTGACTTGTAACGAAAGGAAAATTCAACAAAACGGAATTGCTGGAATTCATGTGGGACCGATTGGATTGGGAAAACAGGAGATCACCATAATATCTTCACATAAGGTCAGATAAAAATCATTTGTCTTTTCTTTCTCCGAGAGGTGAACCCCACTTATACGCCATCGATTTTGTTCGTTAACGGAACCTACGCCACCCAGCCTCAACTATAGTTGTCATATTTGCTTTGGTTGATATTTCATAAATTCATCAGTTCTCTCATATACCTTCAAATGCGAAATACGTTTTTGTATAAGGATTATTTAACTCTTTTTTTTATTACTTTTTCTAGAAAGAACTACACCGTATTGTAACATCAAAACTTTTTAACCAATGTAAACGCTATAACGTTATACGCGGGCCGTGAATAACTTTTTTTGGTGTGAATTTAAATTTGAGTTCAAATAGTTTTCCATATTATTGCAACGAAATCCTTACCTTTCATTCATTATCTGATTGAATTGTGTATATTTTTCTTGATTGAGAATTTGCGTCCCTTATTATTGTTACCTCTCCGAAATTTAGTAATTTGTTTGTGGACAGGTAATATCTGTTTATAGCTAGGTAAAACTACTTGATGCTCCATGATAATTTCTCTAAGCCCACCCCATTTTCCACTGACACGTTTCCTAGTTATAAAACTAAAAAAGAAGGGGAAGGAGCACTAGGGGCTAAAGAAATAGCCTTAGTTCTATTTGGAGACATTGAAGGAGCCTTTGATAATACCTCCTATACATCCATTAGCAATGGTGCAAGCAATAAGGCTGTCAAAACACCCACCATTAAATGGATTAAAGAAATGCTCAAAGGCCGGATCATAACGGCCACTTTTGGAGACACCGAAATATCGATTTCAGCAGTGAAAGGATGCCCTCAAGAAGGTGTCCTATCGCCGCTACTATGGTCATTAGTTGTTGATGGCCTCTTAGAAAGACTGAACAACGCTGGCTTCAACGCACAAGGCTATGCTGATGATCTAGCTATCTTCATTAGGGGAAAGCATGATGAAATCTTATCGAACCTGATGCAAAAAGCCCTTAACATCGTGAATGAATGGTGTGCTGAAGAGAGACTCAGCATCCATCCAGACAAAACCATTATAATTCCATTCACAAGACGTAGAAAGTTGAACTTAAAGCCCCCCTTTCTGAATGGACATACTCTGAAATTTTCGGAACAGGCTAAGTATCTAGGGTTAACCCTAGATCAGAGACTCAACTGGAATTTACACATTGACAAAACTCTTTCCAGGGCTACATCGTGCCTATGGGCATGCCGTAGACTCTTCGGAAAGACCTGGGGACTAGAGCCAAAAATAACCTACAGGTTATACACAGCGGTTATAAGACCCATTGTCACATATGCATCGTTAGTATGGTGGACGAAAACATCAGAAATAACTACGCAAAACAAGCTGCAAAAACTGCAGCGGCTTGCGTGCTTGGGCATAACAGGTGCTATGAGAAGCACCCCGACTATTGCCCTGGAGGTAATCCTAAATCTCCCTCCTCTTCATATAAAATTGAAAAAGGAGGCGTTGATGGCGGCATTACGGCTCCAAGACACAAAAAAACTATTACCTGGTGATCTGAAGGACACCTGGGGATTCTGGGTTACATAGAGCCAGAAATCTTATCATAACCATCGGATATAATGCCGCTCAAGTTTGATTTTCACACACCCTTCGAAGTGGTCATAGAAGACCGCACCATCGTAAAGGGAAAAATTAATCAATTAGACCAAAAATCCTCCATTTGGTACACGGACAGATCAAAAACGATTGATGGAACAGGAGCAGGCATATATGAACCCAAGTACTCTTCATCAGTGCCTCTGGGCTCTACTCCCACAATCATGCAAGCAGAAACACTTGCTGTAAACCTTTGCTGCCAGGAAGGACTATGGAGGAAACTCAAAGGTGCAAAGATTTGCATTTTAACGGACAGTCAGGCAGTAATAAAAGCTCTAAACTCTTACAGTTATCGGAGCATCTCTGTCTGGGAACTTGCTGAGGGGAACAAACTTATCCTGTGGTGGGTGCCTGGCCACGAAGGCATACAAGGAAATGAAGCCGCTGACGAACTGGCCAAATCAGCTGCTGGAATCCGACCCACCAGACCTGAACCGTTCTGCGGTCTTAGTAAGCCGCACAGACGACAGGAACTGGAACGCTGGGAAAATCTAGCATAAAAGAATACTGGAGGAGAACTCCAGGTCAAAGGCAAGCGAAAAAGTTCATTGACTATTCGCCAAAGAAGACAAAACAGCTTCTCGATCTCTCTAGGGACGAGTTGAGGACCATAACAGGCCTCCTTACTGGACACTGCCCACTGAGATACCATCTCAATAAAATGGGCAAATCGGAAACGGCAACATGCAGAATGTGTAAAGAGAGCGATGAAACTGCCGAACATATCCTTTGCAGTTGCATCGCAACTGTCCCTCAAAGACATATACACTTCGGTAGCGACAAACTAGAGCCGCACGAAGTAAAAGCGAAAGCTCCCAGGGAGATTCTTAATTTTGTAAGGTATCTAGACCTACAGGGAAATGAATAAGAAGGGTTACCAACAAAAGATCAATTTGGTCGCAGTTCGGAAAGGCTTGCAAAGCCAATCGACCCTCACGAATGTAATGTAATGTAGTTATAAAACTGCGCCAAATCAGAGAAAGATTGACCACATCATTACAGTTTTTCTCTCATTCAAAACTACCTATTTCAAACTGTAATAATGATTATATTCATATAATTTTTTTTTCGATTAGTGGTTGATTTTGAAAAAGTTTGGATTTCTGACGAAAAAAATCGACTGAAATTTTTATAACTTTTTTTCCTGTGCATCAATCGCAAAAATCGTGTGTACTTCACTAGATAATTTAATGATAAAGCTGTAGTTTAAATGTCAAGACACACAGATGTAAATTCGTCGAGTTCTACTGCCGGCCGATTTTTAAAACATAGTTTCGAGAAAAACTCGTTTAAAGTTTCAAATTGCAATAAATCTTGAGTACCGTAAAAAAGTCCATAATAATTTTTTTACCTTCAGTCAGCTTTCCCTGCACCATATAATTGTCCTTCCAAGGTCTTATTTTGCTCTTCTTCGACGTCGGACATTCGGTACTCAGCAGTTTTTATGCGATTGGAGTCTACTTCTGAGAATAAAATCGTACATATGGCGCCCAACAATTATGCCAAGAGGGCCTCCAAACAACGCGAAAGAAGATTGTCTGAGCTATGTTCTTCGTGGATTGGTTTACCTGCTTTGAAAACATCTGGATTCATTGGGCTCTTATGCTCATACGTAGGAAGAGTACCAAGCGCTTTGCTACGTTTCCAAGTACACCATGAATCGGCTCCAATGGGACACTTTTGATCAGTCGAAAGTTTATGATACAATGTTGCCCATATATCGTTAAACATGTTCTCGATGGAATCTGGATTCCTCCTAATAGCGAGCCCATAAAAAATAGATAATTCATCTATAAGTTTGCAGGTCAATTTTCCTCGACCGCAGATTCCTTTCGTATTTTTTTTAAATTACATAGACGAGTTTCCATTCGCTTTTGGACATAGCCGACACATTATTTTTTATCAACAGCAGTACCGTCGTTTCGTTTTGCGTCGATAAGCCCTTTGTATGTTTTCGAATCTCCATCGTCAATATATTTCAAGTACTTAATGTTGTGAAGTTCTTCGGAGCGCTTGAACATTGCAATGACGGCCTCTACTTCCATTTTGCCGGAAGATCCTCTGTGATTGGCGTCGCAATTTTCAGTTGTTTTGCCATAAACCATCGATGCAGTGCGCGAAATGATACACGGTGATCAGCATGTGACTACCCCAAACATTTTTACATTAAACAAGAATGTTATCTTATCGTTTTATGTGAATACTACTTAGCTTGATGATCTCTATGGGCTTATATTATCATATTCTAAAATAAGGTTTACCTTGAAACGAATGGAAATAACAATCTTTTTCAAGATTGCCGGTGACTTCATGGACTGCATATCATTCTATTTCAGGACCAAAAGAATCTATAAACATGTCTGTTAAGTTTTGTCGTTATTAACATATAGAAAAATGATCTATTTGCAATAAACAAGCTTTTGCATATAAACACCTCAAACAAGTCTAGGGAACACTGACTAATATCTTTAAAATATGAATTTGATGATTCGAATTTATAGCAATCTTTCGGTTTTGTTAGGATGTATTGTATATAATGTATTCTTAAGAAAACAAAATAATATTTGAATTCTCCAAAGCACCTTTTATAAAAAAAAAATTGAAATTTGAAAATGACGAAATTTGGTAAAACACAAAAAAAATCCTGAACTAATATTTTCGAAACGATATGGAAGCACTTATATTTTTCAGTACCCAGAAGGTCCACCTCTGTTATTAATGACACTTTGGCATCGTCGCGGCATGCTCAATATTAAATTGTCTATTACATTTTGGCCTAAGTCATTCCAAGCCCCCTGAACTGCTAATCAACGCTCCGGTTCATGATGGAAGACGTTTTGAGGCAGGAGATTTCTTTTTAGGGTGTCCCACACTTTCTCGATCTGGGGAGCAGGATGGCCACGGTAGAAGATCGATATCATTATCTTCAAGAACGTTCAAGACAACTCTTGCACGATGAGGAGGGGCATTATCTTGTTGGAAGAGTGGATTTCAACCCATTGTTTAGAGATACGGCGCCACTACAGGTAAAACTATCTCATTTGCGTAAGAATTTCCCGTGAGGTTGTTCTCTATGGAAACGAGGTCAGTTCTTCCACCAAGGCGTAAACCTCCCCAAAACATCACTGATCCGCCTCCCTGCTAACTTCTCGAGCATGCTGGAGACGGTTTTGCTTTCCAGGTTCCCTCCATATTCGAATTCTTCCCGAATTGGGATAATAACTAAATCTAGATTCATCACTGAAGAGAACTGTGGCCCACCTCTCTTGATCCCAGTTTACGTGTTCTTGGCACCAAGCTAAACGAATAACGCGATTTCCATGGGTCAGTTGTGGAACTCTTAAAGGACGTCTGGAGTGAAGTTGACCTTCGTGCAGTCGATTTCTCACAGTTTGGTCGGAAATTTTTACATTATGAACTCGTGATAGCTCTTGAGCTAATTGAGATGCTGTGGTAGTACGATCTCTTCTGGCTTGTAAAACCAAAAATCGGTCTTGGACGACTGTAGTAATCCTGAAACGACCTGTATGGCGTTCTTCTACGCTACTTGTTTCATTGAAACGCGACCATAAACGGTTTATGACACTTGGGCTACTTCCCAGAACCCTGGATACTTCCCGTTGTGAGCTCCCAGCTTGGAGCATGCCAACGGCTCGTAACATCTCTTCTCTAGTCAAATGTCGTCTTTCCATGGTCGAATCACAAAACTTGAATCTTTTATTTGTGCTTACAACAGAAACAAAGTGCTAACTAACTGATTTCAAACACTGAATACATGAAATGATTATAAAGCAGCGTCGCATCTGCTGCATTTTTAGTTTTTCATAAAAAAAACTGAAATCTGTTGCGACACTCTACATAATTTGGTGAGAAATTGCTGCAGGTGTTCATTTTTTAAAAAAAATCATCCATATTGATCGTTCTGGATACGATATATCGATATTCAGAAGTGTTCTGAATTTTGAGGTGTTTAAGTGCAATTTATTCTACATTATTTATTATTGGAAACCAGTAGTAGAGCTACAGATTTTCAATAGTCATAACGATACCAACATTTGTTTCCGGAAAAATATGTCATTTCCATAATCTCCAATAAAAGACCATAGCAATTTCTATTTACAGATGCTTCACAGCTTTGCCTTTTGAATTTTGCTCCTCTGGCCCTTTAACTGTTCGCCGCTCCTATTTTTTTGTTTGAGCATATCAATAAAAAACTACGTGGGCAACAATTTTCGACGTTGGATTCGTCTAAATCCCTGTTTTGGAGGTATCGCTTTCAGAGTGGCAAAAGTGTCCCTTAAATTCGTCTAAGCGCATGCAAAAGTATATCGATCTTAATTGAAATTACTTGAAAAGCAGTAAAGCCATAATTTTCGCCAAGTTACTCTTTTTTTTTGTCAGGCGAAAAAATTTAAAGGGCAACATACGTATTATTAATAACTTAAAGGAACCTAGTGACAGCTTAAAAAGTGGACCTTTTCAACGACCTCTTGCCTGTCGTATTTGGTTTAGTCCCCTTTTAGAAATCAAATATTGAACCAATTTGTGCGTAAATTATAAAGAAATTAATTATGAATACTCAAAAAGACGGGTTCGAAATATTCCACTGCTCTTTGGAGTTTCCGCGACATCTTTCAATAAATTACATCCGAATTAGTCGATTTGTTCCGGTAATTCGGAATCCTTGGATCCTGAATGCGGGATCAGCATCCCAGGATTGCGGAATTCCGGACATATTCCAGTCTCGAAAATTTATACTCATGAATACAGTGTAGGGAATTTTCGGGATTGACAAAAATTTAAAACAAAACAAAACATTAAAAAAAAATATTTCATACTTTCCACAATTTTATTTTCACAAACACGATCGGTTTCCAGTCAAGTCAACTACAGGAAACGAACCTACTTATACAGAGTGTTACATAATAGTATGTCACAAAAAATGTTTTTTTGCCCAAATTTGGAATGCAAGCTATTTTTTACAGCATTCATCATTACACGTCCTAAATTTCAACTAGAATCTACAAGGTGTTTTCTTTTCCGGAGCCATGTCTCCTTCTGCCCTTTCCAACTTTTTTGCAGTACGCCACTGCGTACAATCAATTTTCGTCATCTTCGTTCAATTTAGAAACTTTTTTGGCTTCTGTAATATTTTCGTATCTCCGACTGTTCTCGAGCAAAAAAATATTAAACGATTATATGCATTCGCTGAATTGAAAGCACTTCGAATTGAAAGAATGACTAGTAGGCTCTGATTTTTTTCAAGTATTTATTTATTTTGACAGTTGCTAAAGTTGAACTAGTGTCTGCTCGAATTGCGAATTGAATAAGCGATTAGTTTCAAGACTTTTGAAGTTAAAAACAAGTACTGTGTTTTGAGGAATATATATATATATATATATATATATATATATATATATATATATATATATATATATATATATATATATATATATATATATATATATATATATATATATATATATATCATCTTGCTCAGTCCTTGCTTCAACAGATTATTTAGAAAGAAATAATGCCGTCGCTAATATTATTCACTTGAATCTAGGAATTAAACATGACCTAATTCCCAAAAGAAAAAATTTCACAAATATGAATGAACCTGAGATTATTTGTGAAAATGACAAATATAAACTTTATTTTGATAAAACAATTCTTTGCAACAGAGCTGTTAAACACAATAGACCAGATATCGTTCTTAATGATAAACAGAATCAAATAACATATATAATTGATATTGCTATACCCGACACACATAATATGCAAAATAAATACAATGACAAAATTTCTAAATATATGATGCTTGGCGACGAGATTAAAAAATGTGGAAAATGAAGAAAATATTTATTCTACCGATTACTATTTCTACAACAGGCGTTATTCCTAGAAATCTTCACAAAAGTATTGAGATTTTGGTTCTGAAGAAAAATTTGTTTGAACAGTTACAAAAGATAACAGTCATCAAATCTTGTAATATTCTTCGTAGGTTTCTTTCCGAAAATAATAATGAGGTAGAGTCATAGGTTTTCTCTTTAGTTTATACTGCTCAGAATCTCATTTCATATTTTATTTATTTGTTTATATAAATGTAATATAATTAACTGACAATTTTGTCATATTTATATTCAGAGCAGTATTCTATTCGATCGTGCACCACTTCACACAAAGGAAACTATTAATGAGTAACATTCAGTGTTACTTGACTAAGGTCCGTACACTGGATTTTTCCGGGAGAAAGCCTCTGACACTACTCGTTGGTACATTGATATCATTGTCTGATGATGCTATAGTATGTATATATTCTGGTAGATTGATATATTCTCATAACATTTAACGTTATCCTAATATATAATTACTCCAGGATATGTTTTGATTATAATCATTGCCTGGCAATGGTATTAATTACCGGGTGGTGGATTTATATTTTTCAATAAATTAGTTTGATTGCATGAACAGATATATGGGCAACTCGTCGGGGTAAAACCCCTATATAATATATATATATATATATATATATATATATATATATATATATATATATATATATATATATATATATATATATATATATATATATATTAAGTAAAATTCCTTAAAACACAGTACTTGTTTTTATTATTGATAATGGAATTATACCAGAACAGAAAGCTAGGCGAATTATTTCAAATATCCAAAGAAGATTGAGGGAAACTGGTACTTTTACTGCAAATAATCATTAAGAAGGTGCAACTCAATCTCCTTCAAGACTGAATTTCTGAAGATGGTTCTTAGACAAAATAAGAGAAAATGCTCATTTTGATAGTGAAATAATGTTCACAGACGAAGCTAACTTTTTGAGAACTGCTATCACAAAATTTCACAATAAGTATTATTGGGCTGAGAAAAACCCCCATTTGATTAAAGAATCTCATCATCAAGAACAATTCTCATTGAATGTCTGGGGCGGAATAATTGGAAATTATTTTACTGGGCGATTTTTTTGCCTTACAGACTAAACGGTCCCGCTTATCGGCAATTTCGAGCAAAGATTTATTGCTCGAAGATGTGCCAATTTTGTTGAGAAACATAAAGTGGTTCATGCATGTCGGGCACCAGTACATTTTTAGTGGGGAAGCTAGAGAATTCTCGAACGATACATTCAACAACCGATGGATAGGTCGGAGTGGGCTAGAACCATAGCCTCCTACGTCTCTAGACTTGAATAGTTTAGACTTAATGGGGATATCTCAAAAGTTTAGTTTATACTACTCCAGCGAACACTGTAGAAGAAATGAGAAATCGAATAATGCCCTCTAGTGAGACGATGAGAAATAACCCAATAAAATTTCAAAGAATGCGTGATAATATGCGAAGAAGGACAGAGGCCTGTGATCTTGCAGGCGGAAGACACTTCCAGCAATTTATTCAGTTTTTAATTGTTCTCTTTTTCAAGTTGCTGATGCAGGCATGAAACCATGTTGCTCATCATGAATCCTCCCCCTGATCGCGGGAAATATAGCGTTGTATAAAATAATCTTCAGAAGTTTTGAGAAGTTGGATAGAATCGCGAAGGGCCTATATTTACCTACGATGATAGAATCTCCTTTCTTCAAAATGGTAACAATCTTAACTACCTTCCATGTCGAGGGGTAAACTCCACTCTTCAATACAATATTGAAAATATGACATAAAGGATGTGCAAAGACACTTATGCAGTCCTCAACAACAAAGCTGGGTATACCATCTGGACCAGCGGTAGGCTTGCTAGATAGTTGTCTCACAACGAAGATTATATCTTCAGATTGATGAATTCAGTACCAAGAATTTCGCCATCATCAACCAACACATCTTCATTATAACCATCATAGACACCACCAAAGTACTTCGCGAAAGCACCAACAATGTCTCCAGGCCTCTCATCCTCTCTCATCTCTCCTGATATACGTGAATGGCCTTTTTTCGATTTGATGAATGACCAGAAGGATCACTGGAAATTCGCTCTTCGGATGTTCGAATAAAGTTCTTATAAGGTGTGTTTATTTCAGATTTCACAATACTCCTCAAAAACTTGAATTTATTGTAGTGAAACTCAGGCCTAATGCTTCCTATAACTATTGAAGCTTTTTCTTTAATTAAAAAATTAAAAATTAAAATACTTTCAATTAAATCTTGAGAGGTACTGTTTTTTCGAAAATTCTCTGTAGAATGGAGTAGTACTCTCGGCAAGCCTCATCAGGATCGTCCGCCACTTCCATAACTGTTGACCAATCGGCATTGAGAATCATGTCATACATCAAAGTAAAATTTGCTTCTCTGAAATTGAACTCCTTCCGACCCGCTTGATTCACACCCAAGTCTGGTATACTTCGCACTCGCATATCAAAGATAAAGTTGATGGGAGGGTGATGAGAATCCTTTTTCATCAGTGGGGCAAAATCGTCCAGTATTCGGCACTCATTATTGGAGAAAATGAGATCTAGAATTTTGTTAATATCATTCTTCACATGATTAAATTGTTTTAGGGAGAGTGCTCCTGCAAAAATTTTTAATGATATACATCTACTGTCGCACAAGTTTTCAACATAGGACGACGCATTAAAGTCACAACATCAGCAGTTGTCGGTTTAAGATCATATATATGGTAGAAAGCGTATCGAAAAACAGTTCATAAGTGTCAGCTTCTGTTGTAGGAGGTACGTAGAGCACTAAGACAAATAGTGTATTTATGTAATTAGATGTAAGGAACATCATTCACATTTTTGTAAGAATAAAACAAATTCCACTGTGGTCCAATATTGTATAGAAAGCAACCCTATTTTTCCATTAATAGACAATCTACAGATCCTATACCAAGTACAAAAATGTATAAAACTCAATTCTCCCGAATGCTTAGAAATATTCAAAGCCAAACATAATACAGACAATAATCAAATATTACTTAACGACCTGACTGATTTGTGTTATTCCTCAGTATTTGGAATTTTTAAGTAGTTTACAATTATGAATTAGTACCAAATGTTAATCTCTAATACAGGGTGCTTCAACGAAAACTAAACAGAGGCTATATCTACCATGATATTCATTTCTGAAAACGCAAAAACAGGTCAATTTTTGTTTCAAGGGGGCATCTTTTGGGGTGCAATACTTGCCTGAAATATCAACCCAATTGCAACCCCCTAAGCGGGGGTTGCATTTTGAATAGGGAAGATGGGTCGAGTGATGACTCAAAAAAAAAATTATCTTTGTCTACATTGCCTTGAACGAATTTCCACTTTTAATTGAAAACTGTAAAAGATACAGGGTGAGCAACTGAAAGATAGGAAAGACCATTTCCCAGAGACTATTCAAGTTTCAGTGAGGTAAAATGGAACAGATCCATGCTGATCAATGGCAGTCATCATCAAGTACCATCCTCATCTCGAATTTCAACCCCTGGAGCAGGGGTGACAACCCTTGAAAATTTGGAAGAGGGTAGATGGGTCGAGTGATAACTCAAAAGAAAGGTATTATCTTTGTCTGCATTCCCGTGAACGAATTTTGATTTTTGATTGAAAACTGTAGAAGATACAGAGTGAGCCACTGAAAAATAGAGAAGACTACCGCCCCAAGACTATTGGAGTATTAGTGCGAAAAACTGGAATGGATTTATTTAGATCAAAGATGACAGCCTTTGATCTGGAATGAATCTGTTCCAATTTTTTGGACTAATACTTGAATAGCTCAGGGCGATAGATAGTCTCCAGTCTATTTTCAGTTGCTCACCTTGTATCTTCTTGAAAGTTTTCAATTAAAATGAAAATTCGTTCAAGGCGATATAGACAAAGATGCCACCTTTCTTTTGAGTCATCACTCGACCCATCTTCCCTATTCAAAATGTTCAAGGATTGCAACCCCCGCATAGGAGGTTGATATTTCAGGCAAGTATTGTACCCCAGAAGATGTCCCCCTTGAAACAAAAATTGACCTGTTTTTGAGTTGTGATCAGAAATGAATATCTTGGTAGATATAGTCTCTGTTTAGTTTTCGTTGAAGCACCCTGTATGTATTTCACCTGTTCTGTTAACCCATTTCTCTGTACCTGTATATAAGAATATTGCTAACTTTGTATTTTAGTTTTAAATTCATAATTGTCTGATGATGAGCGGAAGCTCGAAATAGCTATAAAGTTAAATAAACTTTTCCATCTTAAACAGTGATATTTTTTAGGAAGTCATATCCACAATCCTTGCCACTCCTTCTGACATTATTACTGGGGACATTATACTCCAAAATTTGAACCAAGAAAACTTCCATGACTTTCCATGAATTTCTTCTTCCTGAAAGCCATAAAATTATCAAGAATATTTCCAAAAATGATTGATTACACCTTCAATAAATTAAAAAATTCAAACAATTTAAGTTTGACATCCTTGGACTGTTCTCGGGGCCTATTATTAACGATGACATGGCTCAATATCCAAGAATTTCAATAATTAACATGTCTTGCTTTCGGAAACGTGTAATTTCGAATCAACTGACAAAGTGAAATATTCAAATCATGATATACCAGAAAGAACGGACTATTCGAAGAGGGATGTTTTATTTATATGAAAATGTTTCTATGCCGACTATACTGAGTTTACGAATACTGGAATTAATTATTAATTAGAATATATCTAGATTCTGATCAAATGGGAAAATTACCATTCTTATTATTATTTTAACTTCTATCAGAATTACTTCGATATTGAAATCGATCAATAGTACTCCTGCCAAAAATGTGAGCATATGAAAATTCTACCTAATTTCTAAACACTTCATCGTGAGTAATACCACAAGAGCTCAGATTTGGCCGGATATTTTTCTATGCTCGTTTTCGAATACTTACGTGCAGGCAAGTCGAAAACTGGGCGACAAGATCACGAGCACGTAGCTCGAGTGATTTTGTCGAGCAGGTCGAGTTAAATTACCGAGAAGTAAGTATGAGAAAACGAGCTTAGAAAAACATCCGACAAAATCTGAGCTCGAGTGGTATTTGCTGAGAAAATTCTGCGAATGACAAAACGTACAAAATGAACTTTATTGAGAAATGCACAAAAACTCAACGAGAAAATCATAAAGCATTCATTACAAACATGTTTAGTTATTATTAAATGAGATAAAAAACACAAGGTTTAACTTTAATCTACACTTTATTTGAAAAAAATTCGACGACGTTTCGCTGACACAGCAGCTTTATCAAGAATGAAAAACAGAATGAAGAGTATGGTATTATAAACAAATCGTAGAAAGTTGGATGAATAACAGGAAAATCCACACCGAGCCATTGTACAGTTAGTATGAAAGCTAATAAAAACTAATTAAACAAGTTAAGTAGGGGTGAGTAATTCACATCTACCTGTTCATTCAAAAGCTTGTCCGAATGTTTGTATCTATTTATATAATGCTTCTAGGAGATCTAATTTTGAACTTTTGATTTTATATGTAATATGTCGAAGTTTTTATTGAATGAATGGTTTTCTTTTATTAGGTAGTTTGAATAATTTGAATCAGATTTATTTTTATCGAAGCTACGTTTATGTTCAGATGTTCTTATGCCAAAACTCCTATAGGTCCTACCAATATAAATTTTATCACAAGAACCGCAATTGAGTTTATAGATTTAGATTTTTTAGACCTTTAGTATCAAATAGTATTTTAATTAAGTGTTCGAAGTAATAAGCAATTTAATGTAGGAAAAGTTTCACCGAAAATTATAGGATCACGCAGTGAGTTGTACAAAATACTAACAAATAAATTGCAACTATAGTTAATGCTGTACTACTGGTCTTTTAACCGGCATTAATAATAAGACTTTATTACAATTCAAGTACTTGCCAGAGTTACCATTATCTTGAAATAAATAATAACAAACTGGGACATCTGTACGGTCTCTCTAAAAAGTACCATACACTACAGTACCTGCCTGAATATGCCACAGGAGAAGAATTTGTCTATACAGGACGTATTCGATGAAATAATAAGGTCTAAAGCAGAAATTACAAAATCGATTAAGGCTAGTGAGGCAAATATTCTTTTGAAGATTGGGGCCTTACAGGAGAGACTAGAACAAGTAGAGAAGGAAAATAGTCGACTTAAAGAAAAGTTGGAAATATTAGAGAGGAACTCGAAGAAAAAAAGTTTGATAATTTTCGGTCTGAACGAAGAACCCCGTGATATTTCTTTGGGATCCATCTCAGAAACTCTAAAAAGTCTGCTTAAAGTCGAAATTAAAGACACTGACATATCCGATTTGTATTCACTTGGAGGTTACCCAGGTTCTCCAATTAAAGTTGAATTTACCTCTTATTTTAAGAAGAAATTGATACTATCTAAGGAAAGTCTCTTGAAGGGAACAAACATTACAATATCTCCAGATTTAACATTTAGGCAAAGAGAAGATAACAAAATTCTGAGAAAGCACTTGATGGAAACCAGAGCCCACTCTTCTACTAAGTCGTTTATTAAAGGAAATATATTACACATTGGCCAGAAGTCGTACACCATTAAAGAGCTGAAAATCGCACAATTAGAACGGGAGATTGGAGGTGAACCTAATATCGGTGAGAGTGTGGTGGAGACAGAATCATGGGCATCACAAATTTGGAGTCAACCTTCTAGCAATAGAGAAAAGCACAAGGTCAAAAACCAACCAATTAAGACCAGCGCTAGATTAGCTGGAATTCAAAGAGGAAGAATAGATTCGGCATGAAAATAGTAAACAAATGATAAATAAATAATTCTTCAAAAGGAAATGGATTCTTATATAAGGGATCATAATACTCATACTTACAAAACAATACTTATTGATAATTTAACGGAACTACAACTTTACAGTGTATCCGAACATCTAAAGATTTTACACATAAATATTAGGAGTGTGGAAAAAATTTAGATGAGTTCAAGCTTTTCTTAGAGGAGGTTCTCAAAAATTTCATGCAATTATACTTTCAGAAACTTTTCAAATAGGAAATATCGAATTATTCAATATCGAAGGATACACAAGTGTTTACAGCAATGGGCAATACAACAGAAATGATGGAGTTCTTGTATATATAGCAAAAGAACTGAAATTCAAGTATGATGTTGTGTCACTAGGTGAAAGCACAGCAGTAGAAGTAAATATCAAATTATTGAATAAAACATTGAAAATAACAAGCATTTATCGCTCACCAAGCTCTAATATAAAATTGTTTCATGAAAGTTTATATAACTATATAAGAAAATCTAATACAGCAAAGTATCATATAATAATTGGGGATATGAATATAAACTTATCAGCTGTTGATGAATATGTTGATGAATATAAAAATATTTTAAATTCTTTTGGATACGAATCTTACATTAATAGCTACACCAGACCCTCTAGTAATAGTTGTCTCGATCATATTTTCCTAAAACTGATGAAAACACCTCCTGGAGAGTCAGGCAGCCTTTATAGTTCAGCAACATATCACAGATCATTATCCAATAATATTATGCCCTAAAGATATCAAACCACCAACAAATCTTTTGCAGGCAAACTTAAAAATAAAAAATTCATAAACTATGACCGATTAAAAACATCACTAAATTCAGTAAATTGGTACAAAAGGGATACAGGAGAGGACGTAAACACTTTTACTGAAAGGTTTATTAACATATTAAATGAGCAGATAACAATTAATACATCTAGAGTAAATAAAAAAGTAAAAATCAATAAAAAGGACTGGATAACGCCAGCCCTTCTTCAGTCTATAAACAGAAAGAATGAGCTATATAAAAGAGTTTCACAGAATTTAAATAATCTGGAACTCAGAGAGGAATATATTAGTTATAGAAATCTATTGCATAAACTTATAAATAAATCAAAAAACAATACTTTCAAGATAAAATAACAGAAAACAAGTCCAGGTCGAAAGCTTTGTGGGATTGTGTAGGGAGATCTGTAACAAAAGAAAGATGAATTAAAAATAGAACAAATAAAAATGCAGAAAATAAATTAATTAGTGATAAGCAAAATATAGCTGATGAATTCAATGAATATTTTAGTTCTCTAGGAAAAAATATGCGGAAAGAATAAAAGATCCGGGGATTTGAACAGGTCGAGCCATTTTAAATAAAACTTTATTTTTTACCCAACAGATTCAGAAGAAGTGAAAAAGATCATAACAGAACTTAAAGACAAAAGGCATCTGGACACGATGGCATTAGATCAGAGGTGTTGAAAAATATAAAGGAATATATATCAGAACCTATTGCACATATGTCCAACCTTTGTTTCGAAACTGGAGTTTATCCTGATATACTTAAAATTGGAGTAATTAAACCTATTTATAAATCTGGTGACAAAACTTTACTACAAAATTACAGGCCCATATCGCTAGTGTCGAATATAAATAAAATTATAGAAAAGATTATAAAAAACGTATCATTGGGTTTATGGACAAATATCAAATTATTGCCGAAAATCAATTTGGTTTTAGACAGGGCAAATCAACTCAAGATGCGATCGGAGAACTAACTAAAAGATATACAAATGTCTAAATGAAAAATCCCAGCCCTCTGCATATTTATAGATCTTGCTAAGGCCTTTGATACTGTATCTCACAAGAAACTATTAGATAAGCTTTACCGGTGTGGCTTCAGGGGAAAAGGATATGATTTGATGAAAAGTTATTTAACAGATCGCAAACAAATGGTGGAAATCGGAGAATATAGAAGCAGTGTGAAAGAAGTAACATACGGAGTACCACAAGGAACAGTACTAGGTCCGATCTTATTTACAATATATATAAACAATCTTCTGTTAATGGAAACAAAAGGACAAATTATATGTTTTGCAGATGACGCTGCTATTTTTTATGAAAGTAAATCCTGGAAAGAGTTAAAAAAATATGCAGAATGTGATTTTCTACAAATTAAAAAGTGGTTCGAATGTAATAAGCTGACTCTCAATCTAGAAAAGACATTTTACTTACCATTTGTATCATATGCATCTGGTCTGCCACAAATGGGTCCCCTACACGTCGACAATTCCACCATCATACCTGCAGCGGAGAGTATAAAATACTTAGGAATTACCCTCGACAGACATATGAGATGGAATAAACATGTCGATAATATAGTTAAGAAGTTAAGAGGGCTGCTTTATAAATTCAGATATTTAAGGAAGATTCTTGACGTCAAACACCTACGCATACTCTATTTTGCTCTCGTGGAATCCCACTTATCATATGGTATAATAGGTTGGGGGGGTGCTTACGAGAATCAACTAAAAAAGATCGAAACAATGCAAAAATGGTTGTTGAGGATTATTTTTGGGAGACCACTTACCTCTGATGGAGACGAACTGTATAGATTATCAGGAATAGCTGACATTCATCAGTTGTTCTCGGCTCACATTTTGTTTCACACATTTCAAGGAAAAATACAATTGAATTCAATAGAACATATTTATTCTACCAGAAACAAGAAAAATAGATTTGAAACCCCGAGAGCTGAGAAAAGAGTTGGGCAACGATCCTTTACCTATTTGGCAATATATATGCCATGTTGCCTCAAGAATTAAGAACAGCCTATATGTATAAGAATTTCAAGAGAAAAATAAGAAGGTGGATACAACGAAGTGGCAGGCAAATCTTTTTTAATGTTATAAATCAGCTGCCTTAATCAGATATGTGACAATAAAATACCAAATTAGTGACTTTGATGCTGATAGTCTCTCTTCATACCTATAGTGACTTTTTATACCGATCGTGACCTTTATACCGACAGTGACTTAACATAGTGATTTTTCACACCGATAGTGACTTTCACACCGATGGTGACTTTCCCAACGATAGCGACATATCAAGGGACATTGATAGTAACTTTCTTCGTGGTGGCTATGAAATTTCAATGGTACTAATTAGAAATGTTGGTTTTGTTTTTTTGTTGTTTGCTTATATTTTTTTTTTTTATTTTTTGTACTTATGGGAGAAATATATTATTTATTTAAGTTCAATTCACGTACAGACATTATGTAATGTCTCTGTGATTAAACGTTTATTCAGACTTATAATAGTTATTAGGTAAGAAATTCATATTATTTGTTATACATTCTTCAAATCTGAATAAACTATATTATTATTATTATTATTATTATTATTATTTTTAATATGAAATATTAAAATAATAAATCTCGTGTTGAAAAATCAAGTAAATCAGGAATCTATAAACTCAATTGCGGTTCTTGTGATAAAATTTATATCGGTAGGACCTATAGGAGTTTTGGCATAAGAACATCTGAACATAAACGTAGCTTCGATAAAAATAAATCTGATTCAAATTATTCAAACCACCTAATAAAAGAAAACCATTCATTCAATAAAATCTTTGACATATTACATATAGAATCAAAAGTTCAAAATTAGATCTCCTAGAAGCATTAGAAATAAATAGATACAAACATTCGGACAAGCTTTTGAATGAACAGGTAGATGTGAATTACTCACCCCTAGTTAACTTGTTTAATTAGTTTTTATTACCTTTCATACTAACTGTACAATGGCTCGGTGTGGATTTTCCATCCAACTTGTTCTACGATTTGTTTATAATACCATAATCTTCATTCTGTTTTTCATTCTTGATAAAGCTGCTGTGTCAGCGAAACGTCGTCGAATTTTTTCAAATAAAGTGTAGATTAAAGTTAAACCTTGTGTTTTTTATCTCATTTATATCATGGATCTACATCAAGTAACGGCCTCCACAATTCAAAAAAATTTAGTTATTATTATTGAAATGAGCAGTTATTGAAAATGCAATTACTATATAGAATTTTTTCACTCCGGGTCGATTCTATATGGGACGATGCCTGAGGAATTATGGAAGATTCAACATTCGCAGAAGTTTTTCGATTCGATTCGACACGGTCCTTGGAGCTTTAGGGTCCGTGTTGATACACAAACGGCTCCAAAATTGCAAAAGCTGTTAGAGCTGGTGTCTATGGTGAGGGTGCTGTCAAGAAACAGAAGATCTTTCCTGGCGGGCTAGCGACTATTTTTCGAGCAGAAATATTCGTCATTGACCCACGTGATAACCTCTTGCTTGTGGGGGATTAACAAATAGATCATTAAAAATCATCACGACAGCCAAGCTGCACTGAAAGCATTGGCATCTAATATCTGTACGTCACTTATGGTGCAGAAATGTCACTTCACCTGCGTCAAACTGAGAAAACGGAGCAGGTTCCGTCTGATGTGGGTACCTGGACTCTCGAGCATTGAGGGTAATGAGAAGGCGAACTCATTGGCTGCTCAAGGAACAGGCTTGGAATTCATCGGACCGTAGCCTAGGTTCGGAATTCTCCTAGCGACTGCATGTATAGAAAATAATTGGTGGTTGGACCTTAAGGTACGCGAGCACTGGATGGGCCTCTCAGGCACTGTTGACTTGCCTATAGTGGATCGTCCACAACGAGAGCTAAGGCTTGGCTTAAACTCTCCAGGCTGGATCTAAGAAACCAAATTGCCATACTATTGGGGCACTGTCGCCTCAGAAAATACCTAAGCAATTTAGGATTGATTGAGGATCCTTCATGTAGACTATATGAAGAAGAGATAGAATCAATGGAACATGTTATGTGCGGGTACCCACGCGGGACAGAGTCAGGATGGAGGATCTTGGATCTTACGAACTGAAGCTGACTAAGCCTGTTAAGCTCTCGCCTACAAAGATCATATGCTCTACAAAAAGTATGGAGCTGGTGGGTGAATTAAAGACAGAGTGTGCCACAGTAGACCACTGGGTAGCACAATCGATAAATCTATACAGGGTGCTTCAACGAAAACTAAACAGAGGCTATATCTACCAAGATATTCATTTCTGATTAAAACGCAAAAATACGTCAATTTTTGTTTTGAAGGGGTCATCTTTTGGGATACCAAACTTGCCTGAAGTATCAACCCCCTAAGCGGGGGTTGCAATCCTTGAACATTCTGAATAGAGAAGATGGGTCGAGTGATGACTCAAAAGAAAGGTGGCATCTTTGTCTAAATCGCCTTGAACGAATTTCCATTTTTGATTGACAACTGTAAAAGATACAGGGTGAGCAACTGAAAGATAGGGAAGACTATTTCTCTGAGACTATTCAAGTTTCAGTTAAGTAAAATGGAACAGATCCATGCTGATTAATCAAGTCACATCCTCATCTTGAATTTCAATCCCTATAGTAGCGGTGACCACCCTTGAAAATTTTGAAGAGGGCAGATGGGTCGAGTGATTCTTCGAAAGAAATTATCTTTTTCTGCATCCCCGTGAACGAATTTTCATTTTTGATTGAAAACTGTAGAAGATACAGAGTGAGCTACTTAAAAATAGAGGAGACTATCTATCGCCCTGAGCGATTCAGGTATTAGTGCAAAAAAATGGAACAGATTCATTCCAGATCAAAGGGTGTCTTTGATCTAAATAAATCTATTCCAGTTTTTCGCACTAATACTCCAATAGTCTTGGGGCGATAGTTTTCAGTCAAAAATGAAAATTCTTTTACGGAAATGCAGACAAAGATAATACCTTTCTTTCGAGTTATCACTCGACCCATCTACGCTCTTCCAAATTCTCAAGGGTTGTCACCCCTGCTCCTCACTGAAACTTGAATAGTCTCAGGGAAATAGTCTTTCCTATCTTTCATTTGCTTACCCTATATATTTCACAGTTTTCAATTAAAAATGGAAATTCGTTCGAGGCAATGTAGACAAAGATATCACCTTTCCTTTGTGTCATCACTCGACCGATCTTCCCTATTCAAAATGATCAAGGATTGCAACCCCCGCTTAGGAATTTGATATTTCAGGCAAGTATTGTACCCCAAAAGATGTCCCCCTTGAAACAAAAATTGACCTGTTTTTGCGTTTTGATCAGAAATGAAAATTTTGGTAGATATAGCCTCTGTTTAGTTTTCATTGAAGCAGCCTGTATATCTAGAGGGGGTGGAAAATTTTCGTTGGAATACAAACTTTCATTATATATGGACTTTTTGTGTTATGTTAAATTTTCATAGAGAAACTATATTTTTGAATAGAAAATTGAAATAACTTCCTAAAGATACGTCACTCGACCACTTTCCCTATAATGAGTTTTGCCTTAAATGCTGCTCCAAACCAACTCAATTGGTCCCCACTGATCAAAAATTGACGTGTCTCAGCTTTTGCCGCCAAATCAATCCATCTTGACATAGAGGGGGTGGCTAATTTTCGTTGGAACACATTGTATATTTCATGCTTCTTGGTACATTGCTTCCATACTGCCCGATGATGAACGAGAGCTCCAAACCTCGGTAACAGAGATAAAAACTTCCATTTATGTTTCAAGATGGAAATTCTGCATGAAAAATCATTCTCACAAAGTGGACAGTAGGAAACATATTGAGAAACATGAAACTAGATCCTTTTGAATAATTTGCTAATTTAATTTCATCATAAGAACTCAAGCTCAATATTTTATCATCTCATTATAAAGTAATCTGCAAATTAAAAAATGTACGATTACGTTAGAAACGTCATCGTATCAAAATATGCATTCTGATTCGCTTGGCTATTTGATATCGATCATATCTCAAAAATTCAACTAGATGCAATCCTCAGTTATCTATTATTTTTTCATTCTAGGCCAAACAGACTGGAAGATTTATAGACACATGCATTTCAATCGCAGTTCATTCTGTACGACGCATACAACATATGTCAGTAGTCCACTGCCACTAGATTATACTTTATTTTGAGTTGTGAGTATGTATTGCTAATCGCTAGCTAACGTTCAGTTTTCTCCGGTAACACGTACAAGTCGCGTCGTCATATATACATATAATTAATTATGCATGCTTCATTTGTATTTGTATCGATGTTGTTCGAATAATGTGTAGGAAGGTTTATCAGCAATTTTCATTAAATTTGTTCTGGACTGGAGATACATTTTGAAACTGATCGATGAATTAATGAAGCCGATGAAAAATACCTCTTTGTAGAAATATTTTAAAACAGTGTATGGTTCTATACCATGACATTTTTGATAACGCTTTGTAATCAACGTTTCCGAAAAAGCCATAAAAATATTCCAATTTTCATCTCATTGCCACATTCAGGTATGTATTTTACGAATAATTGTAACTCCTAATGTGATAAAATTCAAAACTTCATATCTTCTTTAATTCGTTTCGAAAAGATTCTGAGGTGTTATTACTCATCATTTACAAATTATAAATAAAACAGAAAGTCATCTACTGCAATCGTTTTAGTATCTCAATTGTAAAACTAAATTAAGTACAATGAGTATTGGTTGATGCAGCAATACAGGGTGTTTTGCTCAGTGTCAAACCTCATTATTTTTTAATTTCTAATGGAACAGCCTGTATTTAGTGCTTACAATCAGCTGTTTGCCGAATGCATTTGTGTTTTATACAGTGTTTTCAGATAACGAACAAAATAGTATTTGGACGCACTGATTCGTCAGTATGCGAACACAATAATTGAACGCTCTTATCTCTAGTTTCTAGTTGTTTGTTTGTTTTTCCTTTAACGTGCTCTGTTTCTGCCTTTCGGCCAATGACACGCCGGGGAATTCTGTCACCTCACTAATCCGGGAATTTTGCCGAACCCCTCTCATGTCGAGGGAAGGGATCTTTAATGTCCAACACATCTCTGTTAAACAGGACCGACGGCTTTACATCTCCTCCGAAAGATTAACACTCAAGCGATTTACAGAATCCGAAAAATCGCAACGACTTTGTGGGGATTGAACCCAGGTAACTCTGCGTAGAAACTACTCTTATGTCATATTGTTAATACTATGAAAAACAAACTTTACGGAATAAATTATTAATTAAATATAGAGAAAAGGGGACAATTCCAAAATGTTTTATTAGATCTCATTAATAGTTTGTCTATCAAAATCAGCTTTTTCAATTTGTTAATGGTTAAAAGGTAATTATACGGCATATTGTGGATAATCAGAATTCACTGAAAAAATGTTTACTGACTAATCCAAATCTGAAATCGTTTTGCCCCGGAAGGCTATCGTTTAAGAAATAAAAAACAAAATTTGTTATACGACGTGCGGTTTAAAACTATGCAAGAAAGATATAGAAGTACTCACTATCTCTCTCGTTCATAACTGAGACCGAAATTCAAATGGGAATATTTCTAAACCTAACCTAACTAACCTTAATTTACCTAAAACCTAACCTACTAACCTATTATACATTTTAAATTAGGTTTGAGGTTAACCGCGTCGGTAGCTGCACGGTTAATGAACATGTAGGAATATGCTTAGCCGAGATGTCTGGTTCGAATCCGGGTTCAAGTCATGGATGTTGTCCTTGAACAAAAAAGTGATACTTGGAAAGTGTCGCCTAAAGGAGGCATAAATTTCCGAAGACCAGTTATTTTGTAATCCTTGTGGTGACAGTTATTATTGCACGGTCTAGAAGAGTGGTTTGAAATCCACTATGTAAATAGGCTAAGTTGCCGAGCACACCGTTAAAAGATGAAACAAACAAAAAACAAATAGGTTTGAGGTTGAGTTAGGTTAGTTAGGTTTGTTTTGATGACGAGATTTCCATTTGAATATCCCTCTCTGCTATGACGGGAGATGGCGAGTACGTCACTTTTGTCGGGATCATGTCACGTAGGTCTTGGATTGTATATGTGTGAAATGGTTGCCTAATATTGAGGTTGTAGGTATACTAGATGACTTGCTACTTTGCCGTTTACTGATACTTTTCATTTTGTGTTTCCCAGTAATGATTTACCGTTACACTGCCAAATTATTACTTTATATGGTAATACCAGCTTCGGTGTTTTCTATTTTTAAGTAAGTTAGGGTGAAAACGTTAATTGATCAAATATTGAATCTAGAACATTTTTGGAAAAATATGGACAGCTATTATAAATTATAATTGATATTTTCTTATTCTGTTAAATTGTTGTATACAGGGTGTTATATAATAGCATGTCACAACTTGAGAGGCTAAATCTACGTGCAATTTTAAGAAAAAAGTTCATATAAAGATAGATCCGCAAAAACTTCGTTACGGACCTACAGTGTTTTGAAATTTCCGGAAAAAATTGTTTTTTTCTTCAAAACTCCGGAGCGATGTCTTCTCCTGCCCTTTCCAACTTTTTTGCAGTACGCCACTGCGTACAATCAAGTTTCGTCATCTTCGTTGAATTTAGAAACTTTTTTGACAATTGTATTGTTTTCGTATCTCCAACCGTTCTCGAGGAAAAAATTATTAAACGATTGTATGCATTCGCTGAATTGAAAGCACCACTAATTTAAAAAATGACTAGTAGGCTTTGATTTTTTTCATTTATTTATTTATTTTGATAGTTGCTACAGTTGAACCTGTGTCTGCTCGAATTGTTTATTAAATTAACGATTAGTTTTAAGACTTTTGAAGTTATTGCTGTGAAAAAAAAAATGCTAAATGTACTAACGCTGAATTGGCTGATATCCATTAAATGTAAGGTCTGGCTGATGGAAACATAACAGAAGCTAGGTGATTATATCAGGTGCGCTTTCCGAATCGAGTACCATCAGACAGGGGAACGTTTTCGAATATCTACAGAAGATTGAGGGAAACTGGTACTTTTACTGAAAATAATTTAAAAGGTGCAACTCGAACTATGAGAACTCCAGATATTGAGGAAGCAGTTTTGAATTGTATTGATTTGAATCATCATGTGAGTCTAAGAAAAATTGGAAATCAGTTAAATATTTCACATGTTCTAGTTTGGAGGATTCTCCACGACTTTTTATTGTACTCGTTTCATATTCAACGCCTCCAGACTCTACTTCCTCGACATTTTAATTCAAGACTGAATTTCTGCCGATGGCTCTTAGATAAAATTAGAGATAGGATCATTTTGATAGTGAAATAATGTTCACAGACGAAGCTGACTTTTCGAGAACTGCTATCACAAATTTTCATAATAATCATTATTTGGCTGAGGAAAACCCCCATTTGATTGAAGAATCTCATCATCAAGAACAATTCTCACTAAATGTCTGGATCGGAATGATTGAAAATTATTCGATTGGGCCATTTGTTTTGCCTAACAGACTAAACGGTCTCGCTTATCGGCAATTCCTTGAGGAGGAGTTACCTTTATTGCTGGAGAATGTGCCACTTTCGGTGAGAAACATAATGTGGTTCATGCATGAAGGGGCACCAGCATATTTTAGTGGAGGAGCTAGGACATTCTTGAATAATACATTCAACAACCGATGGATAGGTCGGGGTGGGCCAGAACCATGGCCTCATAGATTCCCACACTCAAATAGTTTAGACTTTTTTTATGGGGATATCTCAAAGTTTAGTTCATACCACTCCAGTGAACACTATAGAAGAATTGAGAAACCGAATAATAACTTCTTGTGACGCAATAAGAAATACCTCAAGAATATTTCAAAGAGTGCGTGATAATATGCGAAGAAGGACAGAGGCCTGTAGTATTGCGGGTGAAGGACACTTCCAGCAATTTATTTAGTTTTTAATTGTTCTTTTTCTTAAGTTTGATATTGAATAAGTATAAGTTGAGTCTCAGAAGACGAGCTATCAAAATAAAAGCAAATTTTAGGCATACCTATCGAGTATTTCTATTATTTTTTTATTTAGCGAATAACATACAATTCAAACAATTCAAATTCAATAATTTACACTCGAAAACGGTTGGAGATACGAAAAACTTACAAGTGCCAAAAAAGTTTCTGAATTGAACGAAGATGACGAAAATCGATTGTACGCTGATCAGTGGCGTACCTCAAAAAAGTTCGATAGGGCAAAAAGGAAGATGGCCTCGGAAAAGAAAATACCTTGTTAATTTCAGTCAAAATCTAGGACGAGTAATGATGGAGGCTGTAAAAAATAGCTTGCATTCCAAATTTGGGCTGACTCTCTAAAACTGCAGTGTTGAAGAAAAAAACAATTTTTTCCGGAAATTTCAACACCCTGTAGCTTCGTAATGAAGCTTTTGCTGATCTATGTTTATGTAAACTTTTTTTCTTAAAATTGCACGTAGATTTACCCCCTCAAGTTGTGACATATTATTATGTAACACGTTTTACATATTGGAAATGGATTATCATGCTATATTCTTCAATTTCAATTTGCTAGAAATAGAGATAACGAATTGAAATTCCAAAGGAAACACGAGAATAATTCTAATCAGAGAGTATGTCACAAACCTGACAACACTGTATAAAATTCAAGTGCATTCGGCAAACAGCTGATGGACTCGTTTTGGGTGTGCAGAACTCGTCATCATACAAGACGATTACCCAATTTTCCATACACTAATAGTTTATCATTTAATTAACTTTATATTTCATGCTAGCATTCTAACATTATTTTGTACTAAAGTTCTCAAACATCGCCTTTTTAGGAACAATATCAGAAAAGATTAACTTACACACGCTATGAAAAATATGTCTAGCTTCTTTTCGAAGGCATATCTCAATTCGACGCAATTTCTCTTTACCTCATGGAGATTGTCATAAGTAGTATCATGGAACATATCTCGAATTCTATTATTTTCTTTCTTCTCCCAAAAAAATTGACAGAATGAATTATTGTTCAATGATCATTGCACATTCTATGGGAAATGCTTTATTAAACGCTTCGTGCATTACTTAAATCTATCAAAAAAGTACCACCATTGACCAATTGTCAATGAAACGCGAAATATTAATTTTCGATCCGAATTCATTGTATCGCCTTCATAGTAGGCCTCTTCCGAAATAATACATTTACGCCAAAGAATAATGCAATCATCAAACGCTCTTTCCGGGGTCGAAGTCAGTTCTCGATGGGCATTCTCTTTTATGTCTTCAATCGATTCAGAACGTGTACCTCGAAGAGGTACTTTGAGGTTTGGAGAAGAAAAAAGTCGGCCGGAGTCATATTAGGTGAATACGATGGTTGTTTGATAGTATTTGTTAAGTTTTTGATCAGAAATTAATTCACTATAATAGCCGTGTGAGATGGTGCATTAATGTGGTGCAAATTCCACTAAATTTGCTCTCTCAAACGCCTTATAACGCTCAGATAAAATTTTCTATTCACCATCAGACCTTCTGGCAAGAATTTCGAGCAGCGGTGACCACCCTTGAAAATTTGGAAGAGGGTAGATAGGTCGAGTGATACCTCGAAAGAAAGGTGTCATCTTTGTCTGCATTCCCATGAAAGAATTTTCATTTCTGATTGAAAACTGTAGAAGGAACAGAGTGAGCTACTGAAAAATAGAGGAGACTATCTATCGCCCTGAGCAATTCAAGTATTAGTGCAAAAAAAATTGAACAGATTCATTCCAGATCAAAGGCTGTCATCTTTGATCTAAATGAATCTATTCCAGTTTTTCGCACTAATACTCAAATAGTCTTGGGTCGATAGTCTTCTCTATTTTTCAGTGGCTCACTCTGTATCTTCTACATTTTTCAATCAAAAATGCAAATTCTTTCAAGGGAATGCAGACAAAGATGATACCTTTCTTTCGAGTTTCCACTTGACCCATCTACCCTCTTTCAAATTTTCAAGGGTTGTCACCCCTGCTCCAGGGGTTCAAATTCGAGATGAGGATGGTACTTGATGATGACTCCCATTGATCAGCATGGATCTGTTCCAGTTTACTTCACTGAAACTTGAATTGTCTTAGGGAAATAGTCTTTTCTATCTTCAGTTGCTCACCCTGCATCTTTTACAGTTTTCAATTAAAAATGGAAATTCGTTCAAAGCAATGTAGACAAAGATATCACCTTTCTTTTGAGTCATCACTCGACCCATCTTCCCTATTTAAAATGTTCAAGGATTGCAACCTCCGCTTAGGGGATTGATATTTCAGGCAAGTTTTGTACCCCAAAAGATGTTCCCCTTGAAACAAAAATTGACGTTTTGATCAGAAGTGAATGTCTTGGTAGGTATAGCCTCTGTTTAGGTTTCGTTGAAGCACTCTGTATATATATATATCAAATTAAGAATGTTGTCTTCTATATTATTCCCAAACTTCATCAAAATATTCGAAATAGAAAAAAGTTACAGGGGTGGCCTTAATTTCAGTTATACCCGGTATGTAACATTTTCCAGGATTCGGCACACGAAATTTCATCAGCAATACAAAATTTGGGACAAATTCTTTGTTCGATATTTTTATCCATTGTAAAAACCGCGAAGCACATTTGTTAGAATTGACAAAATCGAGCACTGTAAATAAACTAAATAACAGATCGCGTTCAAACTCGCTTCAATATAGAAAACAGTTCTGTCAACTTGGCAACAACAAAAATGTTGACAATCGTTTCAAGCAGATTCTTGAAATAATCAATTACCGGAATTTTCTTCTCAGAATGTACTCAAAACAATTTTACAAGCAAGTTCTTAGCAAGTTTTTCGTCATTGCTAAAAATTGAATTGTAATTGTTTTATCATAGTTTTTCCATTTTGAAAAATTGAAAATCAATTGGCGTCATCCCATGAGATAGTTTTTCGAAATCGAAGAGTATCATAGACCCGAATAAAAAATTTATAAACATTACTTAGTAGAACTTGTGCTCTAACTAAAATGAAGGTATTACGATAAATTCAATCAACTATGCATGTATTTGATGTGCAGCAAATATAAAATGAAATTTATAGATTTTTAGGTTTTATTTTTACAAGAGAAATGTAAACTCAAACAATAAGACAAGCAGACCATGGTTGAATAATGCATTGAATGTTTTAATGGATTCAACAAAAACTATTGATTTAAGGCCACTTGATTGATTGTGTAGTGAATTATTGGAATTGTTTAAAGTGTTATTGAAAACTTCGAATCAATATCTGAAGAACAAGAATTTCTGCCTTTTCTTTCTTATGTTCTTTCAGGAAAATAGATTAACCAACTTTTACCCAATTCTTTACCTTACTTAATGGTCGGCAAGAATAAACAGGATAATCTTAGAGTTTAACTCTTCACTTCTGATGACCTTGAATTTTAATATAAGGATTTTGTTGTATAATTTGATGTACAGAGTGGACAGATTTTAGACATTTCAGTACTGCAACTATGTGAATCATTGTTAATAGAGGAAAATGACCCGTATTCTTTTAGAGTGAGGAATTCATTGCCGCAAACAGGTTCAAACTAGCTCCTTTCCTTTTCGAATTATTAGGAAATTTTGAAAATTTTCGGATCAGTCCATAGGTAACTTGAATTTCGTTAAAAAGAGTTTTTTTTTAATATATCACATATGCACCTCAATTTCTTCATACAAAACGTGTTTTCATAAAAAACTCAAAATTGTATACGTTTTCCCTAATTTTGTCTGGTAATTCTATGTCCATTCACAAAATTCCCACGGATTGAATGAAATAGTTTGACTATTTTCTATGCTCTCTTTATGACAGTTCAATTCTTGCAATGACAATTCAAATAAATTATTCAATGTCTTTTCATCAAGTTAAAACTATTGTGTGAATATAGTATTGTTTGTGATAACGATGCGACTATGCCGCTCGGAAAATTTGAAAAGTTCAATATGTTTTTATGTTATATTTAAAATAATTATGATGAGGATGCTTGATAAATTGAAGGATAACTCATGAACCATTGTATATTCAATTAACAAAGGAAAAATAATATGAAGTACTTGATAGAGAATATGCAACAGTTGATGTAATAAGATGATAATATAATATGAAATTAAACTACGTATTATACTATCACAAGAGATTTATTGAAAATCAGGAAAACAATTTCGGTCTCTCGACCCTCTTCAGCTGACAACAAGTAGAACTAAAATTGAAATACATACATACATAAACCGATAGATACAAAATTGATAAGGGTAATAAACAAATTATAATAAAATCAGGTATTTCTTAAAGATATCAAATAAGGACGAATAAGCCGGGCCATACAGACGTTCAGAAGATAATCTCTATCTACGGTTTGTTGGAGTTTAAACATTTTGATGGATTCTAAGAAATCTTATTTTTGTCGTATTCTGTGAATAATTTGAAGTTGATCTATCAGTGGAAAACGATAGTCATTTTCGATACAATGTACAGCAAAAGTAGATTCATCTGTTCTTCGGTTACTGTACTCTGATTGATGCTCATTTTATCTAGTTTTGAATGAAGTACCAGTCTGCTCTGAGTTTACAAGTTGTCCTGCATGGATTGTGAAGGCATCTATATGAGTCCGTCTGGTCGTTCATTCAAAACTAGATACAAAGAGCATCAATCAGATTGCAATAACCAGAGAACCGACGAATCTCCTTTAGATTTTCACATTGTATCGAGATCGGTATAATTTTCCACCCATAGATCTTCGAACTATTCACAGAAAATCTTAAGGTTGAAAGTTGATTTCTTATTTGATATCTTCAACTAATGCCTGCTTTTATCATAATTAGTTTATTTCCTCTTGTTTGCGCCCTCATTGATTTTGTATTCACCTGTTCATGTATGAACGTATTTTCATCTTAAGATCAGTACTTGTCAGTTGGAGATGGTCGAGAGACTGAAATTGTAATCCTGATTTTCAATAAAGCACTTGTGATAGTATAACACATTGTTTGATTCGTTATCATCATCATAATTAACTATCGCGTAGTAACGGCGGAATTAATTAAATATTTGATTTAATGGGTTTATTACTGCCAACTCGATTTTGAGTAGGCAAACTGGAATGAACACAGAGCTAACTAAGAATCGTGCCCTCTGTACTGCCAAGAAAAAATAGTTAGTAACCTCATACGATGACAATATTCCAAAGGCGATCGAAAATTCATCGTCAAAATTGCCATTAATGTTCAACGTTAAGGCCGAAATGACACACAACGGTGTGCATCGAAAGAAAATGGCCTTTTAGCTTATGTGATTTCTACTTAAAATCTTCATGCTGAATTATATCACGAAATTGTGAATAACAACATTATCGTTGGATATTTTGATGCTTGCTGTAAAAAAAATAATCTATTTTCAACATGACGCAATTACTCGTCATCAAACTATGGTCGTTGCTGATTTACTGGACTTAAATTTTCGCAACAAATGGATTGGACCTAGGGGACCAGTAAGATGGCCGGCCAGTACTCGTCATCTGTGCCTCTGGGCTCTACTCCCACAATCATGCAAGCAGTAACACTTGCTGTAAACCTTTGCTGCCAGGAGGGACTACGAAGGAAACTCAAAGGTGCAAAGATTTACATATTAACGGACAGTTAGGCAGCAATAAAAGCTCTAAACTCTTAATTTATCGGAGCATCTCTGTCTGGGAATGCCGTCAGTCCTTGAAGCAACTTGCTGAGGGGAACAAACTTTTCCTGTGGTGGGTTCCTGGCCTCGAAGGCATACAAAGAAATGAAACCGCTGACGAACTGGCCACATCAACTGCTGGAATCCCACCCATCGGACCTGAACTGTTCTGCGGTCTAAGTAAGCCGCACAGACGACAGGAATTAGAACGATGGGAAGAATCTAGCAAAAAAGAATACTGGAGGAAAACTCCAGGCCAAAGGCAAGCGAATAAGTATATTGACTATTCGCCAAAGAAGACAAAACAGCTTCCCGATCTCTCTAGGGATGAGCTGAGGATCATAACAGGCCTCCTTACTGGACACTTCCCACTAAGATACCATCTCAATAAAATGGGCAAATCGGAAACGGCAACATGCAGAATGTGTAAAGAGGGCGATGAAACTGCCGAACATATTCTTTGCAGTTGCATCGCAACTGTCTGTCAAAGACAAATACACTTCGGTAGCGACAAACTAGAGCCGCACGAAGTAAAAGAGAAAGCTCCCAGGGAGATTCTTAATTTTATAAGGGGTTTAGACCTATAGGGAAATGAATAAGAAGGGTTACGAACAAAAGACCAATTTAGTCGCAGTTCGGAAAGGCTTGCAAAGCCAATCGACCCCCACGAATGTAATGTAATGTAATGTAAAATGGCCGGCGTGTTTCTTGGATTTGTCACCGCTTGTCTTTCTCCTTTGGGATATATTAAGGATCAGTGATATAAAAGAATTCCAAATGTTGAAGAGTTGAATCTAAATTTCAGACATTGTGTTGCAAAGCATCCTCAGGCGTTGTGAATTATGCAAACAGAACGATGGCAATAGATTTGAATACCCACATTAATTATTTCCATTGAATTTCATTTCATATAGCAGAATATCTCTTTAGTTTTCTGCTCTGAAATAAAGATTGCATGTTTATTTTCAAAAGTTTCGTACGTCATGGCCTCTTTGTTATTACAAACGATACATATGGAAAAAATTCAGTAATTTATTTGAACTGTCATTGAAAGAATTAATTTTTGAACTATCTATTGAGAGTATAATACATACTTAAGCTATCTTAATTATTCCGTATGAATTATGTATGTATATTAGGAAAAATTATACAATTATCGGTTTCTCTCGAAAACACAACTTGGGTGAAAATTTGAGTCATCATGTAATATAGTTTTTGAAGAGAAAAAACAATATTCATCTAAATCCAAGTTACCTATAGTTCATATCAAAAAGAACGCAAGTTTTCATAATAACTATAAATCCGGTTGACAAAAGAAAATTCCATACGTAGTTCGTGAAGAGCACAGGGGAAGAACTCGCAATGTGAAGCCACGGGCATAAATGATATTGGTAGAGAATTAGAACGATAGGTGACGAGAAAATATAGAATAAAATTTTGGCGTTCTGGGGGAAAACACGCAATGTCAGTCCCAGTAATGGAAGGAAGGCGCAATGCCAAATTCCTTTTCCACCAATTTCTTATTCTAATCGTGCTTTCTTGTGCTATTGAAGAGAATTGCATTGACTGAAGTACCTTATTATTTTCAATGATTACGCTATACGATAAAAGATTTTGATGTGAATAGTGTGAAAGCGAGCAGTGACGAGGGAGAAAATGTGAAACGCTCATCGGAAAAAGAAAATGCCGTATTACCGAAGTACTCAAAAATATCCGTTTACAAGGGCATACTAATGGGGCAGACAGTAAGTGTAAACAATTCCGTTGTTTTGATGTATACTTATTTCCTGTGGAAGCTAGACTGTCGATAATCCGCCATTTCAATCTTCTCGAATCAATTAAGAAACAAAATTTATGCCTTTGTGGTTTAATATCCGTACTACCTATCAAACAATGTCGGTCTAGCCTAGACGAAATGATTAACCCTTAGAAACTGCATGGTTCTGCTTATTCACACTTTCAAAAGAGACAACGCAGTATGTTCCAAAGCATTTTCGTCAATTAATGGGATAGGGAGGAAGAAGTGGGAAATTCCCCAAATTTCAATGAATTTGACTGGATCAGCGGCCAGAAGTTTAAAGAAAAAGCATATAAATCATCCAGAAAACTGCCTCAAGAAACAAAGGTGCTGTATTTGAACACATGTCTTCATTTAAACAGGATGCATGAAATGTATAAAAAGAAATTTGAAAAAAATCCTGTATCATATGGGAGTTACAGATCAATATTCAACACAGATTCAAACAAAACTTTCGGGTATCCAAGAACGAATACATGTAGTACATGTGCTGAAATCTTAGTGAATATTAAATCCTTTGAAAGAGAAAAATCGAATATGTCATCGCTAACTGATTAACCTTCAAGATTGGCACTAGAAATAATGATGAGGAAACTTTCTGACACCAATAATCTCCATAAGCTGAAGGCTGAAACTTTTTATAAGAAGAAAGACAACTCAAGAAGGTCTGCAAAACTAACATTAAGTCAGAAGTTGTCTGTTCCCAATATAAGTACTAATGACGTGTACTACAAAAGACGAATACTATATTCCAACAAAAATGTTTTGTTTGAATACCCTCAGACAGTTAATTGATTCCGCTGTTATTACGTGATAGTTAATCATGATGATAATAACAAATTAAACTATGTATTTTACTATCACCATAGATTTATTGCAAATCAGGAATGTCTCCTCGACCATCTTCAGCTGACAACAAGTATGGAACTAAAGTTGAAAATACATACATAAAAGGTGGTCCAACCAAAACTGAACACCTCGATTTTTCGGTTTCAAAATGAAAATATGAAGAATCTCTTGGTCCCGTCGATTTCTGATTCGAGAGGGAACAACTTTTCCGATTTTTTCATCTCCGTACCTTCAATTCCCTACCGGGAGTGAGCACAACCCTCTGATTTTGAATAGGGATGAGGGGTGTTGCGATACCTCATTTTGAACATCTTATCAAGTACTATCTGAGCCTAAATTTTCGCTTCAAAATTGTCATCGTTTACAAAATGGCAGCTAAAAAAGTGGAAGAATTCTTACTTTTGTGATTAGTTTATTAAGTGCTGAAAATGGGCACCATTCACTTCCATACAGTAAAATAAGTTTTTATCAAATCTGATTCGATTGGGAAGGATATACATATTTCAATGAAATAAAACTAAAATATTTAGATTTTCACTACATTAACAAAACTATGACCGGTTTCACCACACTGTGGCTTCATCAGATAGATACAAACTAATGAACAGAGTTATTCCTTATATATTAGTCTTATTTCCTACTTAATATTACAATAGGTACAAGAGGTATGTTGGAAAACCCATCAGAGTTGCTTACTTTATGAATTGAAAAATTGAGTAAAGGAGAAGGATTTAGATCTAATTGACTATTAAGTAACCTACCTGAATTCTTTTCTTTGTTGATCTCTACAATTTCCAATAGATTGAGTTTTTGTCTATCATTTTCATTGTGTAAAATTTTGAAATTATCATTAAAGTTATGGTTTTCTTCGAGTAAGTGATTAGAATAATGGGAACCTGATTTATGATAATTAAAACTACGTTTGTGCCCGGAAAATCTAACTTTGAAATTTCTGAAAGTTCTACCGATAGAAATCTTATTACAATCCCCGCAAGACAGTTTGTAAACACCGGATTTATTACCCTTATCAATTTTAGATTTGCAGTTTTTGATATGTCGGCCTAAAGAATTATCAGTTCGGAATGCTATATGGAAATTATAATGCGAGAGGAATGATTTTAATTTTAGACTAGGATTACAAATAAAAGTTAAGCTGTTGTATTTTGTGTTAGAACTTTTTATACTTGGAAATACTTCCTGGATTGCTTTTTGATTGAAATCATGTTCTCAATCATAGTTGGACTGTAGCCGGCTCGGTGGCGTATGGGATATGATGCTCGTCTCCTACGCAGAGTTACCTGGGTTCAATCCCCACAAAGTCGGTGCGATTTTTCGGATTCTGGGAATCGCTTGAGTGTCCATCTTTCGGAGGAGATGTAAAGCTGTCGGTCCTGTCTAACAGAGATGTGTTGGACATTAAAGATCCCTTCCCTCGACACGAGAGGGGTTCGGCAAAATTTCCGGGTTAGTGAGGTGACAGAATTCCCCGGCGTGTCATTAGCCGAAAGGCAGAAATAGAGCACGTTAAAAGGAAAAACAAACAAACAAACAAACATAGTTGGACTGTAATTGTTATTGTGTGGCTCAGGTTGGGTAGCGTAGATCTTAGATTTCATGTGACCCCATAGAAAAAAGTCCAGTGGCGCCAGATCAGGTGATCTGGGAGGCCACTCAATATGTCCCCTTCTTCCAATCCAGGCCTGAGAAAAATTTTCATCTAAGAACTGACGAACAGGTTGAACGAAATTAGGTGATGCGCCATCTTGTTGAAAAATTATCGTTTCGTGGTTTTCTTCATTCTCCAATACTTCCACGAGGGCTGGATAAATAGTGTTCTGTAATAGTTCTGAATAAATTTGCGCAATGATATTACCGGATATTAATAAAGGGCCGATGATGTGATTTCCATAAATACCCGCCCAAACATTTAACTTTTGTGGATGCTGAGTATGCTCTTCTCGAAATAATCTTGGATTTTCATCTGATCAGTACCGACAGTTATGCCTGTTTACAGTGCCGTTAAAGTAAAATGAACACTCATTCGAAAAACAGATATTGAACATGTAGTTTGGATTATTGTTAATAAATTCACGGACCACTTCACAGAACATGAGTCGGCGATCGAAATCATCCTCATTCAGTTCCAGAACCAATCGTATCTTAAAAGAATCAAATGTTTTCTTTTTTTTTTAAATTCTTATGATTGTTGTGCGTAAAACACCAGACACATTGGACAATTTCCTATCACTAAGGGTCGGATTCATCGCTACGTGACCTAAGATAGCCACTTCCCTCGCTTGGTCTCCTTCATACACCCTCTTTTTGTTGCCGACTGAACCAGTAGTGTCGAATTTAGCAACCAGTTGCACAACGTAAGCAGTGAATACATTTTCATCAGGATGTCGTTCGTTAATTGAAGCCGCTGTTAATCGCGCAGAGTCGTTATTTCTAAAATATAATTTTATCATTTCCACCCTTTGTTCTACTGAATACACCATTTTAATCCTACTACAAATTACAATCGCTTTGGCGAAGTTTCAACGTTCCTGAAAATTCACGATAGATTAACGAGAGACTAAGATAAATCAAACACATGGTCTGTCTACTTTTTCGTAAAAAAAATTTACAAATTAATAAAAAACATTGCATAACTCGAGATGAATTCAATATAAGATAGCCATACACCAGCGTTCTTTACTGCATGGAAGTGAACGGTGCTCATTTTCAGCACTTAATAAACTAATCACAAAAGTAAGTAATCTTTCACTTTTTTAGCTGCCATTTCGTTAACGATAGAAATTTTGAAGCGAAAATTAAGGGTCAGATAGAGTGCCGTTAAGGTAAAATGAACACTCATCCGAAAACCAGATACTGAACAGTATCTGGTTTAAGTGAAGTGAAAGTGAAGTGAAAGTAGATTCGTGGGTTCTCTGGTTATTGAATTCTGATTGATGCTCTTTGTATCTAGTTTTGAATGAACGACCAGTCTGACCTAAATAAACGCCTTCACAATTCATACAGGACAAGTTGTAAACTCCAGTATTGTTAAATTAATCAGTTTCATCTTTACTATTAAAAAATTTCTGGGAGAGTTTCAAGTGGGTCTTGAAAGCTACTTTTTTATTATGTTTCGAGATGACATTTGCAATCTTTTCGCTAGGGGCCAAAATATGTTAATGAAATATATTTATCTGTATTAGTTGATTCTATACGTGGGTAAATTTTATGATATGCTATTTGTGTTTGTTTCTTTCTGATCATTCCGTTTATTACATTTGAGGTACAATCATTGTTACGTGGAGTTCTTTTCTGATACAGTCATCAATAAAAATAAGGGGCGCCAATGACAGATAGGTCTCCACATCTTTCCTACGATTCTATACCCATTTCGAAGGAAAATTATGAGGATATGTAGAACCCGAGCAATATTTTTATCATTACCTAATGAATGAGTAGATTATTTTTTATGTGAGACCCTCATTTTTTCGAATTTTTTTGTAGCAAGTAAACATTACTTTTTCTCTTGAAGCTCAATCAGATTACCAATTTTTTCAGGAAATCTGTATTGACATTTCTCTTTTATTCGCACAAAAAAAATTGTTTCGAACACATTGTGCATTATTATTCAACAAAGTAGAACACAAAATGCGATGTCACGTAGAAAACAACCTATAGAAGGTCAAAACCATGTTTACATAACTTCGGAAACAACCGAGATATTTGTACTTTACTGATCTCGAAAAGTCTCAAATTTTCCAAATAATTGCATTGAATCTGTTCACAGCAAATCCTCAACCAAAAAGAAAAGTAGGAAGGGGAGGGGTCATTTTACCATATTCAGATAATTTCACGTAGCTGCAGTACAGTATTGTTTCCCATGTGGAAAATTCAGGAAACTATCTTTTACAATTAACCGAAATTTCAACATCTCAGTTGAAACTATTTATAACTCAATTATTCCAGATGACGAAATAATCGTGATAAGCAGTCGAAACTGCAGTTCCCAACTATTAGTGATCATATTCGAAATGGGTTAGAACAGGGGTTCCCAAACTTTTTTATACCACGCCCCCTCTGGTTATTTGGAGACCCCCCCGCTTTGTACGTATGATGAAAATTAAGACAAGTATTACATGAAAAACGATTATAATTACTGCTACAAAGTTTAACATTGTAACACAGATACATTTTCAATTTAAGGAAGGTAAGCAATAGGCTTACAAAAACAAAACATAAAATGTAATTTAGTGAGATGGGTGCGCTGGCATGTTCTGAATAAGTTGACAGATCCTGGGTTGAGTTTCAGACAAAGCACAGCGTAGGTCATATGGGTTTCGAACTCTGTATTAAGCTCGTTTTGTTTCTGCAGTGCCAAAAACTTAATCACTTCATCTCAAATAGTCTTCCCAACATATTGCCTTTTGGTAGCCATCGTACTTCTGTATGAAATAGCAGCATTTTGTGGTCACTTCCTAAATCTTCACAAAGACTTTTAAACAGTCGAGTATTCAATGCACTGTTGTTTACGTAGTTGACTACTGTAATACATAGCTTTAAGAATGCATTGAGTTCGTTTGGAAGCGTTTTTGCTGCCAAGGCTTGTCGGTGAATAAAACAATGAATCCCAACCAGTTCTGCATTCTTATAGTTAACCTGCACAAGGCCTGAGCGAGAACCGAGAATTGAAGGAGCACCATCTGTGCATATACCAATAAGTTCTTGCCAAAGAAGTTCGTGTTTCTCAAAAAAGTCTGATACTGCTTTCATCACATCTACAGCTTCAGTATTGGTCACCAGCTCGGTATAAAACATCAGTTCATCCTTCATTCTTTCATTTTCAATGTAACGAACATATACAATCAAATAAGAACATTGTACTCTCGTCAAGCTGGATAGAAAAAACGGAGATATTTTTATTGCACCAACCACCTGGTTTTTAATGTCCTCGGCCATATCATCAATTTGGCGTTCTACGGTGTTTTCCGAAAGTGGTATTTGTGATAGCTTTTGCCTACTATCAGTTCCAAGAAAAATATCTGCTACATTTGAAAGGCATGGTTTAACAAGCGTTTCACCAATAGTGTGACTTTTCTCTTCCTTAACAATGAGAACAGATAATTCTTCAAGCACTTTTAGAGATGACTGAACAGCAGATCCAGTGCTATCTTGCTTCATGTGCTTTAAATTCTGCGATTTTGCAGCGAAAAACTCTTTAGGTTTGTCCTTTGAAGTTAAAGAGGCATGTTTGGTTAACAAACGTCTCAGAAGACGATTAGGCCTCATCGCGTCATTGCTTAATACTTCATAGCAAATAACGCTCTAAGGGTGATCAACATTATCTTTAAGCAAGGGAACGAACTCATATTGAATATAATCGTCAATATACTTGCGTTCCTTATCCTTGTTCATCTTCTCTAATTCAGTTTCACTTAGAACTCACAAAACACAAAAACAATTACTCCAATTCAAACGTAGCAACAATTATAGAACACCCACAATACAGCAAACACGCTGACTGATATTTCATGGAAAGCACTGTGTCAGAACGGACTAGTTACAACTCAAGCACTGAACAAACTGCAAAGTTATTGACATTGGACTGTAGATGCCGTGGGGGTGGGGGTGGAAGGTGTGCGGGAACACTCGCGCTCACATCAAGGCTAAACGGAGGTATCGATACACACCTGGAACACTTTTGTGCTTTAATATTTTAAAAACTATAGCCTTCTTCGATAAAGTTTACAACTCAATTAAAACCTAACAAAAACAATTATGGAAACTTAGAAAGACGTTCCAAACAGAGTCTTCAATTTTATGGGTATGCTCAAATTCAGCCATTTCAACAGTTTCAATAAGCTGAACGTTCAAATCCACTGAACTTTTGTAGATATAATTTAAACATAAACCATGAGAAACAAAACTTTCAGCGCGGAAACTTGTATTGTATTTACTTTTTGGAAGAACCTCTTATAGTTTATCTCACTTCTGTTTCCCATTATTTGATCTTTGATAAAACTTTGAAAGCTAATTGCGAAACACTTCATATCTTTCCGCGATGAAATGTTAATCTCTAAAACTAGATGAACATCTATTTATATTTCATCAAATTGGGATCTGGATATCTACTTATATTGAGTTGAATCTATTTTGTTACCTGCACCAGGAATAATAAATAAGGTGGTATTCCGATTTTTCGGGCCGAAAAATTCGATTTATTTTTACATAAAAATATATTACATGTTTTGAGAATGTTTCAAAATTCTAAGGCAACATTCTGTGTCCATTCAGGATATTTTTATTTTATTAGAAATACGCTCGTCTTATCGATTCCTCAACGTTTGTATAGTGTGTATGTCGAGTATCGTAATGCCAATAATGTATGTGCTTTATTCCTATTAAAATTTATAATAATATTTTTCTTTGGTCTTCTCTTTACTTCGTCCGTTCTTGGTTACATATATCCTGCATATTTTTGTTAATTTTCAAGACAGTTTATGACTTCCTTATGTATGATAGATGATAGCAAATTATATTTCAGCGGTATTACATTACAATGGCGTTGAATTATATTTGCAATTCAATCATTTTGCATGTATATGTAGTAATTTTAGTTTATTGAAAATCCATCTAATACAAAATTTTTTTCAGCAACTTAGATCAATAGAATGGATACCACCAAAAAATACGACAATCCCAGTCCAGAGACTAAAGCGGGACCGATTTCAAAACTATTTTTCTGGTGAGTTTATTTACACATTCTACAGCCCATTTAGATTTAGATATATTGATTGTGGCGGCACTACGTCATAAATAATCATGTTGATAATAAGGAATTGAACTATGTATTGTACTATCAGAAAAGGTTATACAAATTCTGGATTGCAATTTCTGTCTCTCGACTATCTTCAGCTGATAACAAGTACTGGAATAAATGCATGAACAGGTAAATACAAAAGTAATGAGGCGATGAAAGGATTATGTTATTTATATATATATATATATATATATATATATATATATATATATATATATATATATATATATACACCAAAAAATTGTCGCATCACCTGTTATTCTGAATTCCACAATCGATTAAGCAGCTCGATCGCAGTTTCTTTGTCAACATATGTTTTTGGACATATGAGGGGAAATAATCTTATGCTAAATTAATTTAAGTTTTCTGTGTTTCTTGTTGATTTTCGAATCTTTGAATTTATTGTAATGGCTGCTGAACGTCCTGGACGCTATTTGAGTTATCATGTAAGTATTGTAACACTTCTAAAGGAGGGGCGAAACCAACGTTACGTGGCTAACTTGTTGACTGTTGACCAAAACACTATTTCAAGAGCAATTAATCGGTACCACGAAACAGAAGAATATGGAAGAAGGGTCGGACAGGGAAGAAATCGGATAACAACACGTTGGCTTCGTTTAACTGCACTAAGCGTTCGGCACTATACAGCTAGAATGCTACAAAATGAACTTGCATTTTCCAGAAATATGCATATTTCATTGCAAACTGTTAGGAACAGGCTCAGAGAAGACGATATCAGACCAAGGGTGGCTGCTACCGGCCGCGTCTCACCAGAGAGCATCGAGTTGCAAGACTTCAGTTTGCGAGGGAACGTGCAAATTAGGGTATTCCAGAATGGTCGAATGTTCTCTCTTCCGACGAGTCCAGGTTCTGTCTAGTATTAAATGATAGACGCATGCTTGTATACAGACGACCTGGGGAACGGTATCAGCAATGCAATATCCGGCAAACCGGAGGGGGCTCAATAATGGTGTGGGGAGGCATTTCTTTCCATGGTCGAACTGAGTTAGTCCTAGTGAATAATGGAAGAATGAGAGCGGCCAGATTTATCGCAGATATCCTTGAACCCCATGTTGTACCCTTTGGCCTATTGATTGGCGAAAACTTCATTTATATGCATGATAATGCTCGGCCTCATGCAGCTAGTGTACTAACAGAATTTCTGCAAAATGCCGAAACTGATATTCTAAGATGGCCAGCCAGAATTCCCGACTGGAATCCCATAGAACATTTTTGGGACAACATGGGGTGGCATAATTTACCTTTCCCAGATTCCGCAATCAAAAGGAATAGGCTCGATTACAATATACTTGACATAAATTTCCTAACTATCCTACATATACTAAGAATTACAGCTTTTTGCATTTCTATATAGGTATTCTTATTCAATTCTAATTTCTTAAGGCTATCATGCAAAGTTTTGGGTATTAACCCAGTCTAGGATACGATGACAGGAACAATATCTATTTTATCGAGGTGCCACATCTGCTTGATCTCAATAGCAATGTGTGTTTGGACTTTTTCTCCTGGAATAATAGCATTATTATTATTTTACACTTCTGAAAGTTACCAAGCGACTCTTGAATGACCAACATAAAAGTTTATATAGTATTGTCGTAAAAGTAGGGTGATGCGACAGTTTCAGTGGGGAGTGTATTTATACATGTTTATATACACACAACCAAATTTATATGGAATCACCCGATATTTTGAATATTACCTCAGGGATTTTGGAAATTTCCAAGGATTGTTAGAATTGACCTTTTTTGTGATATTTCAATTGAAAAAAAATAAGTTCAGGTTTATCTAAACACAATGATAATAATTAATAATGTCACCCCAAGAAATCATACTGTCTCCTTGGTATTTCGGCATTTCTCTTGCTGCTCGAAGTGTAGCTTCTCTCCCACGACCCTTAAAACCCGAATCTGGCGGTCATCTGATCGAACACCAATTCTGGTAGAAAAAAGAACATTTCGCCAATTTTCAATTTCTAATTTTGGTGCTCGATATACCAATTAAGTCTGTCAATTCTTTTTTGTTCTGATTAACTCTGGCAATCTTAAGGGCCCTCTGCTGTATAAACGCCATAAAACGACATAAATTTCGTCGAGCAGGTCGAGTTGAATTACCGAAAAGTAAGTATGAGAAAACGAGCTTAGAAAAATATCCTGCCAAATCTGAGATCGAGTGGTATTTGCTGAGAAAATTCCGCGAATGACAAAACGTACAAAATGAACTTTATTGAGAAATGCATACAACCTCAACGAAAAAATCATAAAGCATTCATTACAAACATGTTTAGTTATTATTGGATATTAATGGAATACAATTTTTTCACTCCGGGTCGATTCTATATGGGACGATGCTTGAGGAATTATGGACAACTCAGCATTCGCAGACGTTTTTCGAAGATTTGAAACAAGATTCAAATGATACTCATTGTTCAGTTGCAGGTAGGGCTTAATAGAGCTGGCTGTAGAGTGTCCGGTTTGTTCGATCAATTCATGTTCACTGACACCTGCCTCAGATGGATTCGAAACAGCATTGGATCTATGAGAAGGATTCGTGATACTTTTATTTTTCGTATCTAGTCCAACATTTTTGTCCATTTGGATATTTCATTTATTCCCAAAGGCATATTTTTGTACCAACCCAACAAAGTACTGTTTTTCCAAATTTGATTGGGAGCCAGAAATAATCTATCACTTGTCTTTTCGACAATATCGTATGGAACAACCTCACAGGACATAAATCTGGGTTTTCCTTATTTTTCACTAGCCATTTACTATCACAGCATTTTTTTGAGCTGCCTAGGCAAGTTTTCGAGAATACTGGGTTATATTCAATACGACCAGTCACTTCTCCGTTATTAAATTTTTTTTCTTTGAAAAAGTGTACCTTGCAAGTTGCTGCTTCACCGCCACGCCATGCTAATTCATAAGCAACAATATGGAAAATTTCTTTCAACAAACCTATCGGGTTCCAAGTACAGACCAGTGCTCTCAAATTCAGTTCTTGTTAATGCAACGGAACTTTCTTTTCCACATCCCCTTGTAACATCTTTCCTTTAGAATTGCGAGCTGAATCGATTAAGGGGTTGAAACTCATGTTGAATTTTTCGAAATACACATTCTGCATCATTTTCGCAAATGTGTTCCACATAGTTCTGACAACGTATTCTTTGTAATCCTGTCCATTCATTTGTTTCATATTGAAACCCCAATCCATAAGAATTTCTGCAATATCTTCAATAGAATGCTGCATATTCAAATCGAACGTTCGTTCATTGCAGAATATACTGAATTGATTCCAAATCGAGCTCTGCGTTTTTCTTGTATTTTTGGCGATAGCATTCCATATAGAACTATTTATTTCTGCTTCGCTGGTGCTTCCAAAACGAGACATTTTAACTTATATCGGCAGAAACTTTACAACAGGTACTAAAATGGCTGTTCTTGACAGTTTTAAAACCGTGCTATTTGTTGTGAATGTTGCGTTGCTATGGAAACGCAAGGATTCTCTATGGGCAAATTTATCCACTAATATCCTACCTTGTCAGATATATACACCTTTCAATAGACCAAACGTTTGTGACAGTATACAGATGGTTTCTTACGGGTAAGGATGCACACCACTACTACACCCCCCCCCCCCACTAGTTTGTGATACACCACTGACATATTTGAAGAATAAAATCGAAAATATCAAATAGTTTGCTTTAGTTTCTGAATTTTTTATAGCACAAGATGAGTCGAAATTATATGAAAGTATACAGGGTTATATTTTTTTCTTTTGTCTCCTTAAGCTCTTTGTGATAAGCTACTGACGTATTGTGTGAATCAGATATGATTATTTGTTCAATTTGTTTTTCTGTTTTTTTTCGGTATCTATCACCATCTTTGCTATAAACTTCGTCGAAATATCTCTTCAATCTCAAAACGCGTCAGTAACTTGAAAGGAAATTTCGACAGTTTTCACCTCGGAAACGGTGAAGAAGATACGGAAAAAATGCAGTTGACGAAAAATTTTTTAAATTGAACAAATAGTCACATTTGGATTACAAAATACGCGTATCAAGAAGATTTTGAAGGGCAGAAGGTGGACATGACCGAGACAAATTTTCGGGGTAATTTTTTTTTCTCGTAAAAAACAGCGTTCTGAGTGATACCTTCTTAGCAGAAGGTATCCAAAATTAGTTCGAAAAAAATGAAAATATGGGATTACTATTTAAAATGTCCAAGTGAAGATCAACTGCCGGTATTCCCAAATGTGACAGACCACTGAAAATATTTCAACCTGTTTATTTCATTCAAGTTGCAATTTCGTTTCATTGAAACCGATCGACAATTGTGGGAGGCGTTTTTCACAGCCACCTCATATCTGTCGAGCATCAAAATTTTTTTGCAAAATTCACCATAACCGGTCTTAGTTTTTCTTTGCGTTGACGCAACGTTGGCGTTAATCTTTTCACAGATTAAGAAGATTACCGATATGAATAATTGATATTAATTTTATGATCCACTAAAATATTTGATTGATTTGAGATTGAGAATAATTCTGTCTAGATTTTGTAATCAGATACCTTCCATTTATTATTATCCGAATTCATTTCAATCTGATCAAAAGATCATGAAGAGGTATTTCTGGGTTATAACTCCTTATGATATTTTTATCAGATTCACTGTTCTCTAATTGAATTTAAATCATTAAATATCATGTAACACTCGAAATTGATTGCATCAAAGTTACCTTTCGATTCTATTAATTTATTGTGATAGCCTAATGGAGACGTCATCTATCAATTATATAAATTACCCATTTCAATTCAATCGGTTATGATAATTATTTATTTTTCAATCTGTCTGAACATAGAAAAACTGGAACGACTACATTTCATTAAGATGATATTATCAAAAATGAAATGCTGGTCGATTTTGTTTATATTGATATCAGAATAACAATACTTCTAGCGTGAAATTCACTCCAGAACAAAGGTTTTCAAGTTGATGAGCATCTACTTTCATGCATAATTAACCAAAGCAACAAGATAATTATCAGCATGTACTTCTTTCCTTCGAAAGTTATTTCTCAACTCAGTTCTGTTTGTATATATATACAGGGTGTTACAGAATAGTATGTCACCAGTTGAGGGGGTAAATCTACATGAAATTTTAATAAAAAAAGTTTATATAAACATAGCTCCGCAAACGTTTCGTTACGGAGCCACAGTGTTTTAAAATTTTCGGAAAAAATTGGATTTTTCTTCAAAAACCCTGCAGTTTTCGAGATATCCAGTCCAAATTCGGAGTGCAAGCTATTTTTCACAGCCATGTCTTCTGTTGTCCTCTCAAACTTCTTTGCAGTACGCCAATGATCAGCGTACAATCAATTATCGTCATCTTCGTTCAATTTAAAAACTTTTTTGACATTTGTAATTTTTTTTTATCTCCAACCGTTCTCGAGGAAAAAATTAATAAACGATAGTATGCATTCGCTGAATTGAAAGCACTTCCGATTAAAAAAATGTGTAGTACGCTTTGATTTTTTTTCTTTATATATTTATTTCGACAGTTGTTAAAATTGAACCAGTGTCTGCTTGAATTGTTCATTAAATTAACGATTAGTTTTGAGACTTTTGAAGTTATTGCTGTAAGAAAAAATGGCTAATTTTACTAACGCCGAATTGGCTGATATACATTACATGTACGGTCTGGCTGACGGAAATACAACAGAAGCTAGGCGATTATATCTGGTGCGCTTTCCAAATCGAGTAACACCAGACATGCGAACATTTTCAAATATCCACAGAAAGTTGAGGAAACTGGTACTTTTACTGCAAATAATCATTTAAAAGTTGCAACTCAAACTATGAAAACTCCAGATATTGAGGAAGCAGTTTCGAATTGTATTCATTTGAATCATCATGTGAGTACAGGGAAAATTGGAAATCAGTTGAATATTTCACATGTTCTAGTTTAGAGGATTCACCACGACATTTTATTGTACCCGTTTCATATTCAAAGCGTCCAAACTCTACTTCCTCGAGATTTTCCTTCGAGACTGAATTTATGCCGATGGTTCTTTGATAAAATTAGAGAAAATGCTCATTTTGATGAAATAATAATAATGTATTCTTCCAGGTGGAGAACACTTCCAGCAATTTATTTAGTTTTTAATTGTTCTTTCTTTAGTTTGACATTGAATAAATATAAGTTGAGTCTCAGGAGACGAGCTATCAAAAGAAAAGCAAATTTTGAGCATACCTATCGGGTATTTCTATTGTTTCTTTTTATTTAGCGAATAATATACAATTCAAATAATTCAAATTCAATAATTTTTCACTCGAAAACGGTTGTGATACGAATAAATTACAAGTATCGAAAAAGTATCTAAATTGAACGAAAATGACAAAAATTGATTGTACGCTGATCAGTGGCCTTCTGCAAGAAAGTTTGAAAGGGCAAAAGGAAACATTAAAAACAGTTTCAAATCTACAAATCGGACAATTCAGTCCCACATTAGTGCGGTGGAAATCCCTGATACTTGAGTTTATTCTGGGGGTCCGAAAATGAATTCTAGATAGGAAGTAGTGTGAATCTATATGGGAATTTACTATTTTGAAAAGCACATAAAGATCACTCAGAACTCTCCTATGTTCAAGAATTAAACTTAAAATCCCCGAAGGGGTCATTAATGTCCAACACATCTCTGTTAGACAGGACCGATACTCAAGCGATTCCCAGCTTTCGAGAAACGCACCGACATGGTTGGGATTGAACCCAGGTAACTCTGCGCAAGAGACGAGCATAATATCCCCTATGCCACCGAACCGGCTTAGTTATATTTGATTATAGGAGTTTTCGTTTAGAATCCGAGATATCTTAAAAACCTGTTTTGTACTTGCTCGAGGTGTGTAATATGAGTATTGTATTTCGGATTCCAGATAACTGAAGCGAAAAAGAGTTTATTATGAACGAACGCGTAATACAAGAAGATAATAGAGTTTGGATTCCTGAAATCGACCTAGTTTCTTTTAATGAAACCAGCTATTCTATTAGATTCACGGATAACTCTTTCTATGTGTGGTTCAAAACTCCATTTATCAGAAATTTAATTTTTAATTTCAGTGACTCTTCACTTTTTTTAATTTTGAGGCAGTCATCAGGGGTCTCAATGTTCTTATAAATTTTCAAGTAATCTGCGAACAGCAGTATTTTACAATGTTTGAAAGATTTCTTCATTGAGTTAATGTAAATTATGAAAAACAATGGTCCCAGATTACTGCCCTGTGGTACACCAAATGTGATCTATGTGATCTGATTGATGTCCACCAACAACAACTCCACCAGTTCTAACTGTGATATAAGAGCAACACAGGTTTATTAACGCGGTATCCACACCAACCTCTTCTAGCCTTTTTAATATCTTAAAATCAATTTTATCAAAGGCCTCACAGAAGTCCGTGTGGGATCCAACGCTAATAAATCTTGTTGACCGCCAAATGCTCATGTAATATTGAATGTACGCTGGTGGAACTAATGTTTAGCGTTCTCTCAATCGCAAGGTGAGTCACATGGAGATGATCGTATATCTTTCCGCACACTGCATCGTTGCTTTGTGGCAAACAACTGATTTTCGATGACTTTCACGAAGTTCGTCACTGAGTTAATCAAGGCTCCGATAAAATTCGTTATACCAGCGTTTCATAGTGGCCAAGTGTGGAGCTTCATCACCAAAAGTCCAAACAAGTTGGTCGCAGCACTGTTGTCTAGTTAATCCACGTCGAAAATCGTAAAAAATCATCGCACAAAAATGTTCACGTGTTATTTCCGTGATTTGCCAAAATGAATTTTTCAAATGACTATAGACAAAACGAACTACACTTGTACTTCGAAGGGTTATAAGTACGTTTAGATTAAAAAATGTCAAAATACACGACGCAGTTGTCAGATAGGAGCTGCCAACAGTAAATGGGACAGAGGCGCAAAATTTAAAAGGCAACCTACGTATATTCTAGAGGCAAAACTGTGAAGCTTTGTAAATAGTAATTACTATGGTCTTTCTTTGGAGATTATAGTAATAACATATTCTCCAGACAACAAATGATGGCATCGTTATGACTATTGGAAATCTGTAGCTCTACTACTAGTTTCCAATATTGGTAGAATAAATTGCACTTATATGTAAAAGCTTGTTTAGTACAAATAAATCATCATTTATAACGACAAAACTCAACAGACATGATTCTTCTCGTCCTGAAATAGAATGACAATTCGCACATAACAAATTTCAGATTACTTAATAAACAGCCTGTATATGTAAAGCACTCCTTGACGTCACCAGCATGTTAACTCAGGAGGATTTTCAAAATGTATTCTTTTTTCACACAATATAACGCAATCTCGTAAATGAATGTTATTTTCATTCGTTTCAAGGTAAACCTTGCTTTAGAATATGATAATATAAGCCCACAGAAATCATCAAGCTAAGTAGTATTCACATAAAACGATAAGATAATATTCTTGTTCAATGTAAAAATTTGGAAAAATTTCTTACTTTGTCATTGAAGACTGGTATTTTATATTTCACTACAACGAAGCATTATTGAAGAAAATAATCAAATGAACTCATTAACTAATTGAGTCTTCAATTTAAAGCCGAAATAGGTAGCATTCAACTCATTAGATAATGAATTAAGGTAAAGACAAAACCTATGAACACTCAAAAAATCTCCTTGAAAAATGTATCTTCTGATTGGAATATTTTCGGATGGTAAAGTTTGAAGTTCTTGAAGTTGTGAATAAGGCGAACTACAGAAAGTCGTTTGGTAATCAATGAAAGCTGTGTATACATTTCTCTATTTTATACTAGCTTGGTTCAAAGCGAAATAATCAATTACAAGTTGTTCTTTAATACCTAAACTCTTTCCAACATCCTTCTTATTGTTTGGAAAGAATATGATAAATCTTTAGATGGCCAAAGATTTTTGGGTGATACATGCTGTTAGAAATTTATATATAGTTGGAAGGCAGATAATTTAATCTCTATTAAGACAGATCAGTGAGAGGATACCTCTTTTTTCGTTTTCAAATAAGTAATTTCTTGTGCAAGTGAAAAACAGTCCACTAATTTTTCGCGAATGCAAGAGAATTTTCGTACCAAAAGTCGTGAATAACATCAATACCTGAAGATTTATAATTCTTAGTATTTAGCATATGAATTGTGTTACATTGGAACTGTCTGAGTTGAAGATCAATAATCAGTTAGATGATCAAATTCAGGAACTCCGTTTCCTGGAATATTTTCATTTGGACCTGAATTAAGTTTGTACAAATATTTTTATCACTTTTGAACGCTTGTTCTGTAAATTTTTGTACGGTAGACGATGTCTCGAGCGTAACTAATAGCGGTTTGTCGGTGATTCTACTTTTATGTCCTCGTTGTGGGCGTCGGTGGGCCTGGTGGTGGAAATGCTTTCATTATTATCTGTTAATGATGCCGGTTTCCTAGGTGGTAAAATAACTTTCCAAGCCTTTGATAGGTTGTGGGTTTCGTCTTTTTTGTTCATTGTTCCACCTTTCTCATTTTCCACTGCTTCTCTGATAAGACGTAGTTATTTTACCACCTATGAAACCGGCATCATTAACAGATAATAGTGAAAGCATCCCCACCATCAGGTCCACCGACGCCCACAACGAGGACATAAAAGTAGAACCACCGACAAACCGTTATCAGTTACGCTCGAGAATTCGTCTACCGAACGCCTGAAAATCACAAGGGACAACTGGTCGAAACGTTGCCACAATCAAAATTGACCACGGAATGAAACCCGTGAGATATATATATTTATATATATATATATATATATATATATATATATATATATATATATATATATATATATATATATATATATACGGGTTTAACCGCGAAGAGTTGCCCATATATATGTTCATGCAATCAAACTGATTTCATGAAAAATATAAATCCACCACCCGGTAATTAATACCATTGCCAGGCAATGATTATAATCAAAACATATCCTGGAATAATTATATATTAGGATAACGTTAAATGTTATGAGAATATATCAATCTACCAGAATATATAAAAACTATAGCATCATCAGACAATGACATCAACGTACCAACGAGTAGTGTCAGATGATTTCTCCCCTGAAAAATCCAGTGTACGGACCTTGGTCAAGTAACACTGAATGTTACTCATTAATAGTTTTCTTTATGTGAAGTGATGAACGATCGAATAGAATACTGCTCTGAATATAAATATGACGAAATTGTCAGCTAATTATATTACATTTACATAAACAAATAAATAAAATATGAAATGAGATTCTGAGCAGTATAAACTAAAGAGAAAACCTATGACTCCACCTCATTATTTTTTTCGGAAAGAAACCTACGAAGAATATTACAAGATTTGATGACTGTTATCATTTGTAACTGTTCAAAAAATTTTTCTTCAGAACCAAAATCTCAATACTTTGGTGAAGATTCCTAGGAATAACACCTGTTGTGGAATTATCGGTAGAATAAAATTTTTTTTTCATTTTCCACATTTTTTCGATCTCGTCGCCAAGCATCATATATTTAGAAATTTTTTCATTGTATTTATTTTGTATATTATGTATGTCGGGTATAGCAATATCAATTATATATGTTATTCGATTCTGTTTATCAGAAGGAATGATTTCTGGCCTATTGTGTTTTACAGCTCTGTTGCAAAGAATTGTTCTTTCAAACTAAAGTTTATATTTGTCATTTTCACAAATAATCTCAGGTTCATGTTTGTAAATTTTTTTTCTTCCGGAAATTAGGTCATGTTTAATTCCTAGTTTGAAATGAATAATATTAGCGACGACATTATGTCTTTCTGAATAATTTGTTGAAGCAAGGACTGAGCAAGATGATAATATATGAAAGACTGTTTCTGAAGAACAAAAACATCTACGGCAAGAATCATCTATATTTTGTTTGATGATGTGTTTTCTATAATTCCTCTTGAAAATAACCTGATCTTGGATCGCAATTACCAAGCCTTCTGTTTCAGCAAACAATTGTCCAGAAACTAACCATTTATTTGATGCGATTTCATCATTATAATCATTCTTCAATTCTTTAGTATGCTTTCCGTGTAATTTCTCCTGCATCCAACTTTCTCTTTTAGAATTATCATCAAATATATCAAAATCTACCTTTTGCATTGTCAAGTTCAGAGGTGTAAGATTATAGTCTGAAGCAACAATCATGTAATTTAAACATTCTCTGTTTATCATGAAAATGGGAATGTAGATGAAAAATCTGTTTATTATGAAGCTTATTCAAATCAGTTAATCCACGACCTCCAAGATGTCTAGGTAGTGTAACTCTCTGAACAGTTGACTTTGGGTGGTGCTAATGATATTTACAAAGCATTTTCCTCGTTTGATATTGTAATTCATTTAGATCAGTTTTAGACCATTTAATAATTCCAAAAGAAAATGTAAGAATAGGAACTGCATAGGAGTTGATAGCTTTGAAAAGGTTTTTACTAGTTAAATGACTCTTGATGATAATTCTAAGTCTTTTGTAATATGGACTTCTAATATTTTTTAGTGCTGCTATGGTTAATTGTCTTCTCTTGACCAAATCCAAGATATTTATATGTATCTCCTTGATGCATTGGCTCGATTTCGATATTGGAAATCTTTATATAATCAGAGGTGATCTTTCCCTCTTCAATAAAAAAATTTTTACATTGTGGAAGCGCAAATTTCATATGAATATCATTGGAATAGTTGAAAGTAATCTTTAAGTAGACTTTTCAAATAAGATCTGGTTCCGGCATATGATTTTATATCATCTACATGAATTGAGTGACTTAATTTGAATTCAGTTGATAGACTCTTTATTTTGAAGCCGAAACTAGTAGCATTTAATTCATGAGAATATGGATTAAGGCAAAGACAAAACCAAAGAGCACTTGAAGAATCACCTTGAACAATGCCTCTTTTGATTGGAATTACTTCGGAGTTTAACGATTGTTTTGCAATATTTAATTGAAGATTGGTTCTCAAATTTTTCATTACAAATTCAAGAAAGAGACGAAGTATCTTATCAATTTTATAAATTTCCAAAATTTCTTGAAGCCATGAATGGGAAGAACTATCAAAAGCCTTTTGGTAATGGCTGTATGAATGTATGAATATTTCTCTTCTTAGTTTGAGCTTGATTCAAAAAAGCAACAGAATCAATTACAAGTTGCTCTTTAGTACCAAGGTGTTTTCTTCTACATCCTTTTTGTTGTTCGGAAAGAATATTATAATTCTCCAAATGTGCATAAATTTTTTTGGATAATACATGCAGTTAGAATTTTATATATTGTTGGAAAGCAAGTAATTGGTCTATATTGAGACGGATCAATAGTATTAGCACTTTTCGGTTTTAAATAAGTAATTCCTTGTGTGGAAAATGAAGGAGTAGCTGGGGGGTTCTTTATTATAAATCAAAAGTATTCAGCCAATTTTTCATGAACGCAAGAGAATTTTTTGAACCAAAAGTAAATATATATATATATATATATAATATCGTCTCAATTTGCCTTTTTCATATAGGCTTCAATGAATGCTTTCAAAAGTTTTTCTATCGGGGGAAATACGATTTGGAAATCTTTCAATATACAACTGCCAAGCTTCGAATGCATTTCCGTCAGCACGTCCTTACTTGAATTGCATATCGGTCATCTTAGCATCCGTATAACGATTAATGATAGCCGATTTGCAATTCAAATTCAATAGATTCAGAATTATTGAAAAAACACTCAAATGACACTGGCGTTAATCAATTTTAAACACATCAAAGACTGAACATAGAACAGGTATTATCAAAGGCGTCATACAAAGAAATGACGAGAGAGCGTTTTTCCTGAAAAATAAATGTAAAATACAAAAAAATCTTTTATTTTTGCAAAAATCAGTAGTGTTCTTGTTCTTCTTTGAGAATAACCCGCGTTGTGCCCATACGCGCGCCACTGGTGAGTATCGTACTGAAAATTATGCGACTTTGAAACATTTCGACACCCCGAAAATTTTACTTCAATATCACAAGCGGCTTAGGAAAAATTCAAATTCAACTGCATCTTTCGATTAAACTTTCACACCCTGTAGATCGTTCACGAAGTATTTGCGGACCTATGTACATATGAACTTTTTTCATAAAATGACTTCAGCAATCACCTCCTTAAATATTGCCTTGTCTTTTTTAAACACCCTGTATATATAAATCTAATCTATATCACAAATTACTAAAGATGAAAACATTTTGAATGAGAGTATTTCCATACGAAATGGACATAATCTACTTCTGCACTAAACATGTCATTTTCACTATCCGCTGTTATTCTTTATCTTCCTCATGTCATGACGTTTCAATAATTCGCTTCAAATTTATTTATTCTGGTACATTCGTATCATAACTATTCAGAGTCATACATTCTAATTTATCCTAGTGTTTCTAATTCTTTGGGTCATTTCAATTGATGTATTTACATTCTTACAATTAACAAGCTTATTATACTTAAATGATAAGCATAAATGTAACACTTAATTAACGAACAAATAGCCTGAAATTCACTGCAGTTCTAGGCATCTCAAATTACAATGAGCTCATAAATACTTAGCAAATGTATCATTTCGCCAAATTCGTTTCATTGTCAATAAGAATTACGTGGAACCGGCTCGGTGGCATAGGGGATATGATGCTTGTCCCCTGCGCAGAGTTACCTGGGTTCATTCCCCACAAAGTCAGTGCGATTTTTCGGATTCTGAGAATCGCTTGAGTATCCATCTTTCGGAGGAGATGTAAAGCCGTCAGTCCTGTCTAACAGAGATGTGTTGGACGTTAAAGATCCCTTCCCTCGATACGAGAGGGGTTCGGCAAAATTCCCGGGTTAGTGAGGTGGCAGAATTCCCCGGCGTGTCATTGGCCGAAAGGCGGAAATAGAGCACGTTAAAGGAATAACAAACAAACAAGAATTACGTCTCAATTAAAAATGTAAGTACAGTACAACTTCACTAGTCTGGGCAGATATCGAAATGCCCGAATTTCTGAAGTGATATCGAAAAGTTGAACAAAAAATAGTTTTTAAATTATAGAATTTCCATTCATTATAATCTTTCTTCATAGAAAATATAGAATTTAAATATAAGCTAATGTACATAAACAACATGCTATCCTTTATGACGTTTAAAATATCCATCGATTTTACTTTGAAGCTTTCTCGATGCTGTGATCTGAACTGATTTTTCCTTGAGCCTTTTCAGGAGAAATGCGTCTTCTATAGGAAGTTAATTCTGCTCGGCCCAACTGATAATCAGGAGAACGCATTGATCCTATCTGCATCTGCACTTTTACCATATTATTTAAACCATCCTCTGAGTTAGAAGATTCCTATACGTTTTCAATATTTCTTCCCAAAGCATCCTGTATAAGCTCTTCTTGAATCGAATCGATAACAAACTCTTTGTCACCCACAGCCCAGTTGGTAATGTTCTCAATGTTTAAGTCATTTTTTAGGTCGATGACTCTTAAGGATTCGGCAATATTTTTCAAATCATTTTCACTGATTGGACGAAGTTTCTTTTGAAGCTCTGAGAGTGGAATATTTTCATCATCGGATTCTTCTACTTCTGTAGTGTCATGCCACAATGCTTTTGATATTTTTTGAGGTAATGGCTTTCCAAGATTAGGCAAGATTGTTCACGTCATCTTTCAAATTACACTGCTTCAAAATGGAAGTTATCTCTTCACCTTCATGCGAAATGATATGATTAAGAAGGCATTTTTATAAGACACTTTGATGTGTTGAATTAAATTCTGATCAATAATAAAAACAAGTGATGTGTATTTTGGAATTTTACCTAATAATTATTATTCGTAACGCGTTACTTTACACCGTAGCTTACGAATCATAATTATTAGGTAAAATTTATTTAACACATTACTTGTTTTTATTATTGATAATGGAATTTTATCAAGTAAAAGCCTCCCAAACGACAGTACAGTTGGGTGGCAGGAACATAACTCTGAAGTTTGGATCAGTATTAACCTTTTCCTCTTCAGGTGGGTGCGATGGTGCATTGTCTACCAACAACAGAGCTTTAGACGGCTTGTTAATCTTAGTTAAAAAATTCTTCACCTAGGGGATCAAAGATGTTTTAAACCATTCATCAAATAATGGTCTGGTCATCCACCCTTTGGTAGATGCTTTGTAGACAACTGGTAGTGAACTTTCGATTTTGAATGCTATTGGATTTGCCGCTTTTCTTTTAACACTTTTCGACCTGGTGCTGATTTTTCCCATTGATGAACCTATATTGTGTCTGGTAAACATCTCCAAAAAATGGCCGATTCATCAGCATTATACACCTGTTGTTTGCCTAATTCTATCTGTTCAACAGCTGATAGACATTTTTTCTTAAATGCTATCATAGCGGAAACAACACTGAAAAGTTTTTCACCACAAACCTTCAAGAAACGAATTCCATATCTAAGTTTGAATTCATCTAACCATCCCGAACTTGCCAGAAAACCTTTTTTCCCGTGATTCGTTCATAAAACTGTTTGGCTCTCAATATGTCTGACGAAATTGGTACGTGTGCGTTGCGTTGTTGAAGAAACGATTTGGATATAAAGCTCCTTATTTTGTCCTTGTTCTTTTTTATATCAAACACTTTTGATTTTGGAATAGTGAACTTTGCTGCTATTCGACGAGTACTCATTCCATCATCAATAAAATCTATTAATTTTGATTTCTCTGCCAGTGTGAGCGTTTCATTATTTTTTCTTGGTTGGAGCCATTATGCAAACCACCGGATTATATATATATATATATATATATATATATATATATATATATATATATATATATATATATATATATATATATATATATATATAAACTTGAGACAAGAAGAATTTCAAAATCCGTAGATCAATGAATAATCCTTCCTGACAAACAAAAGCTAGTTCCCAAATCTGCCTGCCATGCACGCAGCCTCCAAGAGCCACAATACTGCAACTAAGCAGAATGCCGAGAAACGAAGCGGCAGACTGCACTTTCGCCCTTATCAGGATCTCATCAGTGTCGCATATCGCTTCTCAGCATCCTATCAAGCTACATCGGGGTACCCTATCGATTCCAGAAAGGACGCACTTCGTACGAGAGTCGCCCTTTATGGACCGACACGGCAAACCCGCTACCGGACTTCGAGAAAGATACGAACAATAACAAACAGATGTGAGAACGTTAAAAATTCCAACATTTGGGAGACATCTTTCGCCGTTCCGTGAATCACATCAACGGTATAAAACTAGCGAAATAATCCCGCTGAAATAGTGCTCTGGGCCTCTGTTTCCGAGATGAAACCTCCCGTCGGTAAATATTTGATGGGACTAATATCTTCCGCAATAAACTTCGCGAGGAGTCTACATATGTAAACTTGAGACAAGAAGAATTATTGAAAAATGCTTATATCTATAATTTCGGTGTGTGTCAGAAAAAACACGAGTGTATATCAGCCGGCGTCGACGTGCCCGGATTATAGGGGTAAAAAACAGTGCCCGAATGAGTCGCTTGCCCAAATTACTAGTGAAGTTGTACTGTACTATTGATACGCATTGCCACATCGTGATTGTTTATGATTGAATGTTCATTACTTCTCTTCTACAATCTACCCTACCATAACTATTCAGTAAATTCAACAAAAGTTCTCTTTTATTATTAACGGAGTTGGTCCCAGAAGTTTCGAAAAAAATATCTTTATTTTTCTACATTAATTCAAAAATTTTAACTGTTGCAAGTACGAGTCTGTGAGTTGGTGCATTGTCTTGATGAAACGATAACCTCTTTTTTTCATAACGTTTTCTCTTTCAAGATGATCAATGAAAGTATCCCTATGATCATCACAAAAAACCTACGCCATATTTGGCCTCTACTACCTGAAAAATTGGTAAAAGCGCTCATATTTCCAGTGCTATTTTGTAAATTGGTTTCGACCGCCATCTACCTTTAGACGCATTATTAGAGAATGAAGCTGACCCTGCTCATAGGAAGAACTGAATTTTAATCAAACTACAGTCTGTCGAGTAAAAGCGTGCTCGACTTACTGACAGGTAATGAAAGATTTCGCGAGCCCATAGAGGGAAGCCTTGTCCTTGATGATTATCAACAAAGATTCAGTTGCCGTTAATCTTTCGAAAGAGAATCACGTCAAAAACCCTGAGTGCTAAGTACCGCGCTACGAGGGTGTATTCGTTTGCACCCATCCGAAAAGACCCAAAATCAGCGGCAGCTAATGTACAGAAGTGGGTACAGCGATATAAAGTGATAAAGATATCATTTGTTGTTTCACTGGCACAAACAGACAGTTAGAGTCATTCAAAACATTCATTAATAAAATTCACGATAATATTAAATTCACGTAAGAGATAGAATCGGAAAACTCCATTAACTTTCTGGATTTAACTATTACTAAAATTAACGGCAAACATGTTTTTTATTTTTATAAACCATCGCATACAGATATTACTATTCACAGCTCATCTACACATCCTTATCCACATAAATTAGCAGCTTACAATAGTATGGTACATAGACTCATTAATACCCCAATGTCACAAAATAATTTTATAAAAGAGCAAAATATAATTAAACAAATAGCAGTCAATAATGGTTACAGTCCAACTATGATTGAGAACATGATTTCACGCAAAAATTTCAAAAGCAATCCAGGAAGTATTTCCAAGTATAAAAAGTTCTAACACAAAATACAACAGCTTAACTTATATTGGTAATCCTAGTCTGAAATTAAAATCATTCCTCTCGCATTATAATTTTAATATAGCATTCCGAACTGATAATTCTTTAGGCCGTCATATCAAAAACTGCAAATCTGAAATTGATAAAGGTAATAAATCCGGTCTTTATAAACTGTCTTGTGGGAATTGTTTAAAATTTATATTGGTAGAACTTTCAGAAATTTCAAAGTTAGATTATCCGAGCACAAACGTAGTTTTAATTATCATAAATCAGGTTCCCATTATTCTAATCTCTTAGTCGAAGAAAACCATAACTTTAATGATAATATCAAAATTTTACACAATGAAAATAATAGACAAAAACTCAATATATGAGAAATTTTAGAGATTAACAAAGAAAAGAATTCAGGTACGTTACTTAATGGTCAATTAGATCTAAATCCTTCTCTATTACTCAATCTTCTCAATTCATAAAGTAAGCAACTCCGATGGGTTTTCCACCATATCCTTTGTACTTCTACGTAATGTAATATTAAGTAAGAAATAAGAATATTTTATAGGAATAACTCTGTTCATTAGTTTGTATCTATCTCATGAAGCCACAGTGTGGTGAAACCGGTCGTAGTATTGTTAATATAGTGAAAATCTAAATACCATAGTTTTATTTCATTGAAAATATGTATATCGATTTTCATCAAGTAACGACCTCCTCAATCAAATTATATAGTGTTTCATTTACCCAATTCGGACATCGATAGCTTTTTATTTACGAATTATTGCATAATTCTCCATGATTCAGTTTGCATCTGTTTTTGTTGACGTTGATGTAATAGTAGATATATTTCATGTTTCAATATACCTAAACCTAGGATAACCGATGAAATAAAACTATTCGAAAGTGTCAATGATCGTAAAATAGCGTAGGTCAGTGATTTTATTTGAAATAATTCGTTTATCTATATCCGGCTTTGGTTTCGAATATCTATAATAATTTAAGATAATTAATTTAGTCACTTTAAGGACTATAAATAAGGTTTCCTGGAATGAGAAATTTAATCTGATTAATCTGCAAAATTTTTACTGAATGGAGTTCTATTCTACTAATATGATAATTAATTGTTTATTACTTTTTCACTGAAAAAGTATTCAAAGGAATTGGATGAAATATAGCGCACATATACTTTGTCACCTTGAATAATAAAAAAAGGCATTAAATAATGTACATATATTAATCTGTGAACTACACTAATGCGAAAAACAGTGCCGGTTTAAGCTTTACCTGCACCTTGGGTGAATGTTCTCCTGATTCTGTACAGTGTTTTTATTTAAAATCCCTGATGTGGCGGTGGTTCCTTTAATAAACACCTAGCATTACGGCTTACTGTTCCATTATCTTGAATGGGAAATTCGATCTTAACGAATTCATATCTACCAGCGTAGGCAGAGGTATAAAATATAATTAGGGAATGCAATCTCGGTATACCAAGATCTTGCAATAGCGAGATCTTGCACCTATTCTGCAAGATCAATCTCGCACCCAATATCATGCGCGATCTCGCAAGATTTGCAAGATTGGTATTATGTCAATTTTGGTTAGCTTTCAGTGATTTAACATGTTGTTGACTTATGTAAACAATGTACCTATTCGTGGCGGCAACACGTGGCGCTAGGGCCACAGAGCGATAGGGATGAGTAAGGCGAGTCGTTTTCCGGTTGTCGTAAATTTGTAATTGTTTTGCGACGTGTCAGAGTGCATGGCAATCTGCAGGTTCACTGTCTAAGCACAAAATTGATACTTTTCATAAAAAAGTGACAGGAAACATGACTCTGGTTCCATTAAATTCTTCAATGCTGATCAATGCTTCTGGGTCAGTAAGGCTACCTCCTCCAACCGGTACGGAGAGGCAGAAAATATCTGATTACTTTTCGTCCCTACAAAAAGTTTCTTTGGAAGGAAGAATTTGAAGGATGATTTCTAAAGATGACATGACTTTTAGATCTTTTTGCACGTCGAAAGAATTAGTTGCGACTAGTGACTACAAATTACCTGCATCGCCTAACTCCATAAAACAGATTGTTATGGATAATGGCATGAGTTTGAAAATGAAAGTTTCGCAGGTTCTTATGAATCTAAAAAAGAATAACCATAGATTCAGCCTTACTTTCAATGAATGGACTTCATGCAAAACCAGACGCTGCATGAATATGAATGTTCATACATTTTCAGAGAATAAAAATATGTTATGGAATTTGGGTCTTGTGCGCATAGTAGGAAGCATGCCTGCAGAGAGTTGCATAACTATTTTGAAGAAGAAATTATCAGAATATGGCCTGTCATTAGATGCAGATATACTAGGTGTTACTACAGATGGGGCCAGTGTAATGGTGAAGGTTGGGCGACTCATGAATCCTCTTCACCAGTTATGCTACGCTCACGGCATTCAATTGGGAGTTATAGATATAATTTACAAATCGAAACGTGGAACCGAAACGCAAAAAGAAAGTACCAAAGATACAGTCGTAGTCCTGTCAGATGTGGAGGAGTCTGACGATGAAGAATTTGATGACACTATTGATAATGAAGGATTTGACTGCAGATTGCCTACTGTAGATGAAGTTGACTTAGTGCCAGAATTTGATCACCTTATCAAAAAAGTAAGACAAGTATTCAAATTCACCAACGAAGAATGATATTCTTCAGAGATATATAAAGGACGAATTCAGCCGAAATGTGCAGCTTGTGTTGGACTGCAAAACACGCTGGTCTAGTCTTGCAGATATGATTTCCACATTCAATAAGATGAAGCAATGTGTAAGCAAAGCCTTGATTGATTGAAATCTTGGATCGAATACAAATCATAGTTTCTCGAACAAAGAATATCATGCTTTATCAGATTTAGAACTCGTATTTCAGCCTATAAAACGGGCAGTGGAAGTACTATGTCGTCGAAATTCGAATTTGTTAACTGCCGAAACTATTCTGCAATTTATGGTGAAAAAGTTAGAAGAACTTAGAACACCTGTAGCTCAAAAACTCGCTGAATCCATGAGAGCTCGGATTAATGAACGCCGAATATTTATGACCGTAGCATTGTATTATTTGATAAACCTGTCCAATACGATGTATGTTTCAATCAATCTGCTAGTGATGAAACTTTCAAACTGCCTCAAAAATCTTCGATCAAAAAAGAAATAATAATGTTAATCTGAAGATTACACAAGAACAGTACCAAAGATGACAATATTGACAAACCCTCCACATCTTCATTTGGAGATGAGGCCATGAATGAAAGTGATGATGACGATTCAATTCCATAAGCTGCATTGAAAAAAAATTTAGAGCCTGAACTGGCGAACGCTTCTCTTAGTCTTGATGGATAATTGAAAATGGCATTGAAAGAGCGTTCGCAAAAACGTGTGGCACCTTTGTCATCGTCACTTGATATGTTTTTGAAGAAAGAAATCAATTTGTACGAGTCAGGAGGTCAAAAGGACAAAATCTACAGTTCTTTCAGCAATGTCTTTTATCTGTAGTACCAACAAGTGTCGAGATAGAACGGGCGTTTTCTTCAGCTGGTTATCTGGCATGCATCATTCGGAGTCGGCTGGCAGATGAAACCCTAAATACTTAATACTTTATGAGGAGTTATTTTCAAGCTTTAGAATAAAATGTTACTTTTTGAATAAATTACTGGTTAACTTGAGATTTAATTTCTCTATTTTGCTCCTGAAGAACAATTAGAGCCAATAGAGATATAAATAATAGGCATTTTCGTACATTTTCGATGATCATTTATTTACCATGCGAGATCTCGCACAATACCAAGATTTCGCAAGATTAGAATCCTTGAATCTCGCGAATACCGAGATTGTTATTTTGATGCGAGATTGATTCAACACTTGGGACATCCACTCCATCATATTCAACTATTAAGCAGTGGGTTTCCGATTCTGAAATGTGTCGTGTGAGCACCTGTGATGACGTACCTGTTGAAATCACAACTTCAGATATGATCGAAAAAATGCATAAAATAGTGCTGGAACATTTGAATTGTGGAGGCCGTTACTTGATGTAGATCCATGATATAAATGAGATAAAAAACACAAGGTTTAACTTTAATCTACACTTTATTTGAAAAAATTCGACGACGTTTCGCTGACACAGCAGCTTTATCAAGAATGACAAACAGAATGAAGAGTATGGTATTATAAACAAATCGTAGAACAAGTTGGATGAATAACAGGAAAATCCACAGCGAGCCATTGTACAGTTAGTATGAAAGGTAATAAAAACTAATTAAACAAGTTAAGCAGAGGTGAATAATTCACATCTACCTGCTCATTCAAAAGCTTGTCCGAATGTTTGTATTTATTTATTTCTAATGCTTCTAGGAGATCTAATTTTAAACTTTTGATTTTATATGTAATATGTCAAAGTTTTTATTGAATGAATGGTTTTCTTTTATTAAGTGGTTTAAATAATTTGAATCATATATTATTATCGAAGCTACGTTTATGTTCAGATGTTCTTATGCCAAAACTCCTATAGGTCCTACCGATATAATTTTTTTTAAATCAGGAATCTATAAACTCAATTGCGGTTCTTGTGATAAAATTTATATCGGTAGGACCTATAGGAGTTTTACATAAGAACATCTGAACATAAATATCTGATTCAAATTATTCAAACCACTCAATAAAAGAAAACCATTCATTCAATAAAACTTTGACATATTACATATAAAATCAAAAGTTTAAAATTAGATCTCCTAAAATAAATAGATACATTAGAAATAAATAAATACAAACATAACATATAACTGTACAATGGCTCGGTGTGGATTTTCCTGTTATTCATCCAACTTGTTCTACGATTTGTTTATAATACTATACTCTTCATTCAGTTTGTCATTCTTGATAAAGCTGCTGTATCAGCGAAACTTTGTCGAATTTTTTCAAATAAAGTGTAGATTAAAGTTAAACCTTGTGTTTTTTATCTCATTCATAGTGCTGGAAGCCCGCAGATGCGTGAGATAGCTGAGACCTGTAAGATGTCAAATGAATGTATGCAAAATATTTTGCACCAACATTTGCATATGGAAAAGCTCTGTGCAAGATGGGTGCCGCGTTTACCAAAAACAGATTCGAAAAATCATTTCTACCGCCAATTTGGCGCTGTATAAGCATAATCTAAGCGAATTTTCGCGTCGATTCATTACTGTTCACGAAACTTGGGTCCACCACTACACACCTGAAACCAAACAACAGTCTAAACAGTGGATTGGAATGAAGAAACCAACTCCAAAGAAGGCAAAAACAATTTTAGCGGCAAACAAGGTTATGGCTACTGTTTTTTGGGATGCAAGAGGAATTATATACATTGATTACCTTGAAAAAAGTGAAACTATCACTGGTCAATACTACGCAGACTTATTGCAACGTTTTAGCCACTAGGTGTGAATTAAACGACCTGATTTGACGAAAAAAAAACGTTTGTTTCACCACGATAACGCACCAGCGCATTCTTCGCACGTTGCCATGGCTAAAATCTATGATCTGAAGTTCGAATTGATGCCGCACCCTTCCAATTCTCCAGACCTAGCCCCGAGTGACTATTATCTGTTTCCTAACCTCAAAACATGGCTTGGCGGTAAAAGATTTGCAGGCAATGAAGAAGTAATCGAAACTTTAAATGGGTATTTTGAAGAACTTGACGAATCAGCCTATAGAGATGGCATCATTAGACTAGAACACCGCTATGGGAAATGTATCAGCCTTAAAGGAGATTATGTTGAGGAATAAAAAAAATTCTTAAAAACGTTGTTTTTCTCGGTCAGGCCGGAAACTTATCAATCCATTCTCGTAATATGGCAAAAAGGAGGCTATTAGTTGCCTTCGTTCATATATGACTATAATAAATATATGGCAGCACCAACTAATGGCTTCATATTCAATTGAGTGGAAATCAAGACGTTGGTGGATAAAATAATTCACTATTACTTAGATGCCGCCACTACTAATTCTTTTATGATTTGTGGAAACGCAACTAAGGTAATAAACATACATGCTAAGCCTGCAGTAAAAAAAGAAATGTGCCTGCAAATTTGTTGTATGCCAAAAAATTAAAGAAGGACCAAGGACATTTTATAACCATAGAAAAAAGGCGATGTGTCAGATCAAGAATAAGCGGCAAGACATGCAATAAAGCCCTATGTTCAATTTGTTTTAAATCTCTTCATTATTCATGAATGAAAAAATAAATGATAACATAATTAAGTGATTTTAATATGAACCTTTTGCAAAAAATGAGTGGTGATCAATATAAAGACCAATACGTTTCTTTGTAATTATTATTGTTAAAATACCAAGAACTTGAACTTGGTATAAAGAAAATTAACATTTTTAACAAAATTGCTTATGCCCTATAAAGGGTTAACCTGGAACTCAATACAATTAACTGAAGACGCCCGTGGAGTTCTAGTAACTAAACCCTGTCCTAACGGCGCTACTGGCGATAACATACTTCATAATTCTTAACAAACCTTTTTGTATATATTGTAGTTGAATAGGTAGAAGAAATAAGTCAATTTTTGTCTAGCGATAACCGACTGAAATTTTGTTATCATTAGACTAGAATTAAAATTTATCTACAGATTAGCATGAAAATTAGCAAAAGCTTCCTTTGCTATAAATTATTTTTCGGTCTACAAATAAGTTGTTATCGTTTGGTATCCATTATAAATAGGAACCAGTTATTTATAGAATCGTAAATATTTCCTGATATAAATGATTCTTGAAGATGATTTCTTAGTTTATGGGGATAAACTTACTAGATACATTGAAATTGGGAATAAAACTTTTCTAATATAAAGTTGGAAGTGGAAATTATTAAGTAATTCAAATTTTGGTTAATTTTTATGAAGAGCTAGTTGTCGAGCAACAACATACTCGAACTTGACCCCAATTTCGATGACTTAATTATGTTGGATATTGTATCATGATGTGTATTGCAGTTCTCAATTGGTAGAACATTCTGCAATATTCAAACAAAATTTAACCTAGCTATTTTGGTAAGGTACGGAGAGATGCTCCACATTTTGATGTCTCGTAATTTGATTGAGAAGGTCGTTACTTGATGAAAATCGATATACATATTTTCAATGAAATAAAACTACTGACCGGTTTCACCACACTGTGGCTTCATCAGATAGATACAAACTAATGAACAGAGTTATTCCTATAAAATATTCTTATTTCTTACTTAATATTACATTAGGTCCATGTACAAAGGGTATGGAGTTGCTTACTTTATGAATTGAAAAGATTGAGTAATGGAGAAGGATTTAGATCTGATTGACTATTAAGAAACCTACCTGAATTCTTTTCTTTATTAATCTCTAAAATTTCCCATAGATTTAGTTTTTGTCTATTATTTTCATTGTGTAAAATTTTGAAATTATCATTAAAGTTATGGTTCTCCTCGAGTAAGTGATTAGAATAGTGGGAATCTGATTTATGATAATTAAAACTACGTTTGTGCTCGGATAATCTAACTTTGAAATTTCTGGAAAGTTCGTCTAGTATAAATTTTATTACAATCCCCGTAAGACAGTTTATAAACACCAGATTTATTACCTTCATCAATTTTAGATTTGCAGTTTTTGCTATGTCGGCCTGAAGAATTAACAGTTCGGAATGCTATGTTAAAATTATAATGCGATAGGAATGATTTTAATTTCAGACTAGGATTACCAATATAAGTTAAGTTGTTGTATTTTGTGTTAGAACTTTTCATACTTGGAAATACTTTCTGGATTGCTTTTTGAAATTTTTGCTTGAAATCATGTTCTCAATCATACTAGAACTGTAACCGTTATTGACTGCTATTTGTTTATTTTATTTGTAAGGAAGTGTAGATGAGCTGTGAATAGTAATATCTGTATGCGATGGCTAATGAAAAATAGAAAAATCATGTTTGCCGTTAATTTTAGTAATAGTTAAATCCAGAAAGTTAATGGAGTTTTCTGTTTCTATCTCTAATGTTAATATAGTGAAAATCAGAATACCATAGTTTTATTTCATTGAAAATATTTTGATGTCTCTGTTATGAAACAACCCATTACCCGGTCTATAAAAGACGACGCAAAATACATCGCCTTTATGTAAATTAATTATCTTATTTTCTTCCCCACAATACGTACGCCTAGTATCTAAGCTAGCCTTGAAGTTGTTTTTAAAAAATAATACCTTCTGTTTTGTTGTGTATTTGTAATGACATATTCAACTTCTTTTATGTGAGGTTCGACCAATTCTTCGTCACTTAAGCCGTAGGTGAGGAAACTAGAAAATCATAAACAGTTTCGGTAACAATGTCTATTTGATCATTGCAACATCCGTATTGAATTCTTTTCTTTGCAATCTCTGGCGTTCACAAGAAAATTTAATAATCAGATCATTTAGAGACTGGCCCAATTGGCCCTCACCCGTATTATGAGTGGAAGTTGGAATATAAGATTATTATGGGCAGGCCTAATCGGTCCTCACCCTTATTTTGAGTAGTATCTGACCCTCTCTAAGGGTTCTGGTAATATGATATAATGTATTTGTTCGTTTTTCCTTTAACGTGCTCTATTTCTGCCTTTCGGCTAATGACACGCCAGGGAATTCTGTCACCTCACTAACCCGGGAATTTTGCCGAACCCCTCTCGTGTCGAGGGAAGGGATCTTTAATGTCCAACACATCTCTGTTAGACAGGACCGACAGCTTCTCATCTCCTCCGAAAGATAGACACTCAAGCGATTCCCAGAATCCGAAAAATCGCACCGACTTTGTGGAGATTGAACCCAGGTAACTCTGCGTAGGAGACGAGCATCATATCCCATACGCCACCAAGCCGGCAATATAATGTATAATGAATAATAATTTGCTCAAGTTCAGACGACTTGAGAAGGAGTTGGTTATTTTAAATTTGAAAAAGTCGTTGCTCAAGTTAATGGAGAGAGGACCACCGTAGTTGACACTAGCAGGCCCGCCGTAAGCGGGCGTGCAAGGCGTGCAATGCACGCGGGCGGCGCATTCAGGGGGGCGGCAAATCAGACAATCATCGACTAAAATTCAGACATTGTCACCTCACAATACTAAAAAGATTATCCTTATAAAAATAATATGATGAACGGCGATGGTCTAGCAGAATCGATGCAGTCAAACCTTTACGGTATCACCTCGAAAAAATATTTGACGCTTTACTTGAAATATCAGATAACAATTCGTCGGAATGGGATTGTACAACAACTCACAAAGCACATTCGCTTGTTTTGAATATTCAAAATTATAGATTTATTTGCTTAGTTGTAATTTGGTTTGACGAAATTAATGCTATTAGCAAAATGATGCAAAACCCCACAATAAATACTCAAATAAATTTGTTAAATAAATTGATTCATAAATTCACCGAATATCGCACAGATGAGCATTTCGAAAGGGTGTTAGAAGAAGCTACCACTGTGGCTCGGGAACTTAATGTAGAAGCAGATTTTCCGCCTATAGATACCGTTCGTCCACGAAGAAAACCAACTCAATTTTAGTATGTACAGAGTGATGAAGTCTTACTAGACCCTAAAACAAAATACAAGATAGATGTTTTTTTTAGGATCCTGGACCAAACCTTAACTTCTTTAAAACGTAGATTCGATGAGTTGGAAACTTTTACCGACGTTTTTGGCTTTTTCACCAATAATAACTTGTTTAGTTACTCCAAAGATGATTTAATGAAACATTGTAAAGATTTGAATGTGAAGCTAAAAGATAGTTCAAGTAGTGACGCAGATATTGACGGTATAGATATGTTTAATGAAATCAATGCTTTAAAGTTGCATTTAACTGAAACCCAGTCTAATGATCCACAAACCCTATTGCAATACATTTTTGGTAATGAATTAATGTCAACATTTCCGAATACAGCAATAGCGCTAAGGATACTACTTACATTGCCAGTTTCAGTTGCATCTGGTGAAAGGTCATTTTCAAAGTTAAAAATAATAAAAAACTATTTGAGATCAACTATGCACCAGCAAAGACTAAGTAATTTAGCAATAATTTCAATTGAACAGGAGATTCTAAATAGACTAGACACCAAAAAAATTATAGCTGATTTTGCCAACATGAAGGCAAGAAAGGTGCAGTTTCTGTAAAATAACTTAATACCTATATCTACCTACATGATATGTATAAATTGCACCTTTCTTGCCTTCATTTTTTCATTTAATGTCGTATTAGTGTATCTATCTTGTATAAAATAACCTAATATAACATAGTTTTTCACTGTACAGCATTTTTTTTTTCACATTTTCATAAACACCTAGGTTTTGTAGTTAGATAGGGGCGGCACGATAGGAATTGCACACCGGCGTTCAAACCGCTAGCGGCGGGCCTGGACACTAGCATATTTTTTCAAGCAAGTATCTTTTATGGAATATAATAATTGCGTTATATGATGTTTAACTAAACATTGGGTAATTTTGTCTATAAAAATAAGGAAGCTATCTTGAACTTCGAGGGCTTGAATTCTCTGGACATGGTAGGGTTATAACGTTTAACTTTGATCTACACTTTATTTGAAAAAATTCGACGACGTTTCGCTGACACAGCAGCTTTATCAAGAATGAAAAATAGAATGAAGAGTATGGTATTATAAACAAATCGTAGAACAAGTTGGATGAATAACAGGAAAATCCACACCGAGCCATTGTACAGTTAGTATGAAAGGTAATAAAAACTAATTGAACAAGTTAAGTAGGGAAATCTACAAAAGTTACCAAATGAAACGTGAAAAAATTTCAATAAGGGGACTGGGCAGTTTTGGGAATTTAAATAAAGGATAAAATTTGTAGATTATCATAAATATCAAACTATTTTTCAATAAATTTCATACTATGCAGCAAAGATGAGTAATTCAAATCTACCTGTTCATTCAAAAGCTTGTCCGAATGTTTGTATCTATTTATTTCTAATGCTTCTAGGAGATCTAATTTTGAACTTATTGATTTTATATGTAATATGTCAAAGTTTTTCGAATTGAATGAATGGTTTTATTAGAACTTTTATTAGGTGGTTTGAATAATTTGAATCAGATTTATTTTTGTCGAAGCTACGTTTATGTTCAGATGTTCTTATGCCAAAACTCCTATAGGTCCTACCGATATAAATTTTATCACAAGAACCGCAATTGAGTTTATAGATTCTGATTTACTTGATTTTTCAACACGAGATTTATTATTTTAATATGTTTACCTAAGTTATTAGAAGTTTTGAAAGTTTCTAAATTTCTAAAATTAGGTTCCTCTAAGAGACTACAAATGAACACAAAGCTAGGAATGGCGATAATGTGTAGGGTCGAAAATTTCCTGCAACTGAAGTTCTCGGCATTCATTTGTGGTTTTAAATTCGTATTTACAATCTTAATCAATTATTTACATTATTCCATAAAATTCACACTGTAACTAACTCATAAGAAGCTTCAATATACTCTATGATGTTCTGGAGTTTGTCTACGAAGTTCGAATCAGTTTAGAATGTATTTTTAATAATGAACGGAATATAGAATTTAAGTTTTTCGAAGATATACAAGTGTTCTTTAAATATGTAACCAAACATCAGGAGCTAATACTTTCAGTGAATTGAGGATAGAGAGTTCATATGAATATTGGTCTAGAAACTTTTCCATCAAAAATACGGGATATGTACTAAAAAAATTGTTATATTTCGTGGAATATGAAAAAATTTGACAATGATAAATGAATTCGCTACTTGTCTGATGATAAACGAAAGCTCGAATTAGTTATAACGTTGAATAAACTTTTCCATCTTAAACAGTGATATTTTTTACGTTGTAATATTCGCAATCTTCATAATGAAACTATTTTGAATTTTTAGAGTTGACTTCTAAAAATGTATTGTTATAATTTTCTTAAAAAGTCATATCTCTATTTCTGTAATATGAATCTAACTATTCACTAATAGTAATCTCTTCTATCCACTGTATAAGAAAAAGTACGCCCATGGATTATCATTCTAAGATAACTGAAATTTTTAGCAGCCATCTGATAGTAGTAACTGAAAAAAATTATAGTATTCTGTTTTATCAAGAGCCATCTATGGACCATCTATCTAACCTAACCTAACCTCATCTCAATCTTTCAATCCTGACCTACCCTAACCAGCCAGGATCGCGATTCTGGCTGGCGAATAAGCTTCATTTTATTCTATGGGGTGCTTTGTCTTCATTTATACTTGGTCTATGTATGCAGTGATAAATATTGTCTGAGGTTCTACTTCGGGTATAGAATTTATTTTGATACCCATAAAGAGAATAAGATAAGATTTAGAAAATGTATATTCGATGTAAATATAGATATTATATCTTAGTAAATGTACTAAGAATCAATTTGATAATTGTCGGTAAACGGATTATCTCTTGATATCTTAGTTATGTTTTAATTGAATAATAGTGAACTAAATTGATTGTAATACCAAAAAATTAGATTTGAAGTTCTTAATGGGTTTATCGTACACGATAACTCACGCATTTCATTATATTTGAGTTTTCAAACTTCTGCCTATCAATTATCTGCGAAAATTGAGTAAGGTTGAGCTCTGTAGTGTTATCAGATTGAATTTGTTTTATAACTATGAAAATAAAACATAAGATACAATGAATAGAAACTTATCTAAACAAAGATAATTTTTCTGTAGATATATCAGGAATCAATTTAATAATGTCATATTTGACTTTGTCGGCTTTTGCCTTTAAATCTTAATGGTAGTCAATGAAGATTAATCTTTGAAGAAGTTTCTAAAAGAGACATATCAAAAATGTTGTGATTTTGATATTTCTTGCTTTGTTATTAACGTACTGTAATTGAGTGATTGAAAGAACTACTGTAAACGATTAACAAAGGTACAATATCTGTAAATCGACTACAATAATAAAAACCAGATGTGTTTTCTTTAAGTTCTTCGCGAAGAAAAAACTAATTTAAACTTTCTTGAAATTATATTGAAACTGGATAGTCCTGTTCATTCTCTATGGTGAACTTAGTAAAGAATATGATCTCGTAAATGGAATACTGCTCTATTCCTCCTAGGGTTTGAGATATTCTTTATGGATAGTGGTCCAAGTAAATTGGAGAGCCTGAAACAATTGATGCCAATCATGTTGACCTTGTGTAACATAACTGAAACCTTGTTATTTATAACAGAGGAGTTGGTGGATCTGATTGGCTACAGAAAGTTTGCATTTAGTGAACTGTTAATCAAAACAAGGTAATTTCTACGATTGAAAGAGATTCCACCCTAAAACCATCATACTACTTTCTCTGTAGCTATATAACTGTCACATATCACAAATGATAAAAGTAAAATAGATAAAAAGAAAAAATAATGTGTCTACAAACTTAATTGCTGTAGTTGTAGTAAAATGTATATTGCCAGAACTAGAAATTTTAATATGAGGGTCATTAAACATTATCGTAGTTGATTTGATTTGATTGAAGAAAATCATGATTTCAACCAAGATTTTAATATTCACCTTATAAAACAGATTATTCGATGAACATGTAGATTTTGACAATAATTACCCTTTTCTTAATTTTTTTCCGATTGAGTAATTCAGATAATTGTTCTGTGAAATTGCCTGACGTAGTTATACTTACTTTTGATATTATATTGTAGATCATATAAAAACTGTTGTACCTTAGTTTAGTTTTCATTTCATATTATTCTGATGAAATCACAGTGTCGTCGAAACGCATTACAAAACTGGTAAATTAGTGTAGATCAAATCATCTTTATTCATCATTTGGTATCGATTTGGATCAAGTAACAGCCACAATTGATAGATTTTCATTTCTTATGGGCCAAATAGCACGATATGTTGATGCTTCAAGAGAATAGAAATTTGAACTCTCTGACTTGAGCAGAAATAATTCATCCGTTTTGTCAATTTTTACACATCGATTAAAAGAATATGCCTATTTCAATTATATTAACGCCATCTATGTATGGACCCCGAATTCACAATATCGCCATCTGACGGTGGGACGAAGTACTTTACGGTTTGTTGAAGTATTGGTTCACAAAATACGACACCGCTGGTTTTTCAGTACCTTCACATATGCATTTGTGTAAAATTTTCATAAACTTATCCAACGCTTTTCGATATTGCTGTGTTAATTCCATTGACAGTGCTAACTATAATTATTTTAAACAACGAGGTTTTGTGCTTCGAGGAGCACAGACAAGAAAAAGTTATGGTGATAAAGTCCAGAATAGCAGAAAGCAACTCAACATGATAGTGAGGCAATCAGAAATAAAGACTGGCTGATATTGTTATGGTTGATATACAGGGTGCTTCAACGGAAACTAAACAGAGGCTTTATCTACCAAGATATTCATTTCTGATCAAAACGCAAAAATTTTTGTTTCAAGGGGGATATCTTTTGGGGTACAAAACTTGCCTGAAATATCAACTCCCTAAGCAGGGGGTTGCAATCCTTGAACATTTTGAATAGGGAAGATGGGTCGAGTGATGACTCAAAAGAAAGGTGGTATCTTTATCTACATCGCCTTGAACGAATTTCTATTTTTAATTGAAAACTGTAGAAGATACAGGGTGAGCACCTGAAAGATAGCGAAGACTATTTCCCTAAGACTATTCAAGTTTCAGTGATGTAAAATGGAACAGATCCATGCTGATCAATGGCAGTCATCATCAAGTACCATCCACATCTCGAATTTCAACCCCTGGAGCAGGGGTGACAACCCTTGAAAATTTGGAGAGGGTAGATGGGTCGAGTGATACCTCGAAAGAAATGTCTCATCTTTGTCTGCATCCCCGTGAACGAATTTTCATTTTTGATTGAAAACTGTAGAAGATACCGAGTGAGCTACTGAAAAATAGAGAAGATTATCTATCGCCCTGAGGTATCATTGGATCGAAATAATACCCCTGCTCTATGGATTAAAATTCGAGATGAGGGTGATTTCGGAAGATGACAGCTTCTGATCTGAAATGAATCTATTCCAGTTTTTCGCACTAATACTCCAATAGTCTTGGCGCGATAGTCTTCTCTATTTTTCAGTGGCTCACTCTGTATCTTCTACAGTTTTCAATCAAAAATAAAAATTCTCTCACGGTAATGCAGACAAAGATAATACTTTTCTTTCGAAATATCACTCAACCCATCTACCCTCTTCCAAATTTTCAAGGGTTATCACCCCTGCTCCAGGGGTTGAAATTCGAGATGAGGAGTAAAGTGTAGCTCAAAATCTAGGTAGTGGAGGGGTCCTAATTTTGACTGAAAATTATGCCGACTATCTGAAAATATCCCGTGCCACGTGCGCATATTTTATATTCCTGGAACCTATGCACTTCGTGTATATATTTCTTGAGCATCTATTGGCAGAGAGGACTGCAGCTTACCTACCTGCACTTAAAAACACGATTTATTCATTCACTTATTTTGAAGATTTGAAAAACAAGAGGAGCAAGGAAGGTATACCGCGGGTCCACGCGAGATGGGTCATTAAAAGTATATATAGAAAGGAAATGAAAGAAATGACCGATTGGAGAAATATTTTTTGTCTTGAATGTTATTTGAACTAACTTCCAAAAATATTTTCAATGCTGTGGCAATTTCGGTTACACCGGAAGTTGACAAGATCTTTGTTATTTCAAATGGCGTAATGTATGATTCTATTTTCTTTATTGTAAAAAATTAAATTCTGAACAATTTTTTTTCATATTATTGCTACCTGAAAGCAACCGAAAGGAAGATACGAATTTTCAATCTGAATTTTGGAATTTTTGGTTGCCTCTTAGAAGGCATCATATAAATACTAAAGATTATTCAATATCGATTATTTCTAGCTCGTTGTAAGTAAAAACTGTCATTCAGCAGAATTCAATGCATTTTGAGGCTCACGGTATACAGGGCGTTTCCAAAGCATGTGGCAAATCGTAGTACAATCAAAGGTACGACAGTCCATTTTTTCAAATGAGACTACCTATTTTTGCACACGCCATTTAACTCGTAATATTATTAGGTATCGATCTGTTATAAGTTTCCCTTCACCTAAAATGCATCGTTTCCAAGTTATTCGCGATTTTATCGCAAAAATTTCGCGCGAGGACCCTGAAATTTGCAGATTATATGACCGGAAATCTTTTAAATAATGCATTTCGATCTCTCAATACGAGACCCATCTCAAAATCTTCATCAAAGTAATTCTGGTCAAAATTCCGAGAGAAAAAGTGCTAAATCAATTACTATTGAAGTAGATTAAATCAGACTTCTCGTTTTTCTTCTTTTCTAGTAGTATTCTCGATTTCATCAGCTACTTGTCAGGAAAGTCATATTCGAGCTACCAGAAATATCTCGACGAATGAGTTATGTCGATTTTTTTATGGTTAGATGTAGGTTCTTTTCAAAATATTACCAATCGAAAAAACCATGTTCCTTCAATTATGGTGGAAAAATATCAGAGTTTCAACTTGTGAAATAATATTTGAAATATTCTGTTGTACTGTATTTCTGTAAATTGTAATTAATCAAAGTGAGAAAAGTTCTCACGCACTTAACATTAAGGTGTCACTATCGTAGAAGATCAATGAAAAAAAAAGAGCACATAACTTGAAATGTCACTATCACAAAGGATCACCGAAGTAAAGAAAGTTCGCGCGCACATAGCGGCAAACGTCAATCACAAAGACAGAAGGATGCACTATTTGTCTGAGATATCGATCAATAGAGGATGGATCGACATATTAATTGTCAAATGTCAAATATTATTGTTTCTTTCAGAAACACTGACAAAGCTTAACATTTATCAATCTACATAAAACTAATCTGAAAAATAGTTAACAATTGCAATTAGATGAAATTAAGTTCAATTTTACCTCCTTAGAATGAATATGTAGTTAGAAAGTAGTAGTAAAAATTTTAATTAGTTATTCATTTTAAACTGATCTTTCAATTTGGTTTCTGAACGACTGAAACACATCAAAGGAAAAACAAAATTGTTGGTTTTATTTAATTCAGACCATTTATTCACGTTTTAAACCTTCTCAGCACTTCCACAAATAATTTAAGACTAAAATTGTCAACGAGACTAATGAACAACAATTGATTTTATGGATATATATATATATATATATATATATATATATATATATATATATATATATATATATATATATATATATATATATATATATATATATATATATATATATATATATATATATATATATATATATATATATATATATATATATATATATATATATATATATATATACTCATAAATTGAGACAAAAAAATTATTGAAAATCATCCGTAGATCAATGAATAATCATTCCTGAGAACCACAATAGTGCAACTAAGCAAGATGCCGAGAAACGAAGCGGCAGACTGCAGTTTTGTCCTTATTAGGAGCTCTTCAGTGTCGCATTCCGCTTCTCAGCATCCTAACAAGCTAAATCGGGGGGTACCCCATCGATTCCAGAAAGGACGCATCTCGTACATACGTACGAGAGTCCCCCTTTATGGACCGAGACGGTGAACCCGCTACCGGACTTCAAGAAAGATACGATCAATAACAAACAGATGTGAGAACGTTAGAAATGCTTACACTTGGAAATCTTTCGCCGGTCCGTGAATTACATCAACGGTACAGAATGTGAACTTGAGACAAAAAGAATTATTCAAAAATCAGTAGATCAATGAATAATCCTTCCTGACGAGAGCTAGTTCCCAAACCTGTCCGCCATGCACTCAGCCCCCAAGAACGGGATTATTTCGCTCGTTCTGTACTGATGTGATTCACGGACTAACGAAAGATGATTCCAAGTGTTGGAATTTCTAACGTTCTCACATCTGTTTGTGTTACGGATTTCATTCCGTGGTCCATTTTGACGCCTGAAGATGACAAAGGACAACTTGTCGAAACGTCGCCAAAATCAAAATGGACCACGGAATGAAACCCGCAACACATCAAATCATAGATACTTCCGTATATATATATATATATATATATATATATATATATATATATATATATATATATATATATATATATATATATATATACAGTGTGTTCAACGAAAATTTGACCCCCTATAACTCCGAAATGAGTAACATTAGCGAAAACACCAAGACACGTCGATTTTTGTTTCGAGGGGAGCATTTTCGAAATAATTCGAAACTTGTCAGATCAACCCCTACCCCCAGCAACCCTAATTTCGAAATTCATCATAGGGAATAAGGGTCGAGTGGCACCTTACTGTAAAGGTCTGTCAGTTCTCCATTCTGATTTGTCATTTTAGAATTTTAAATTAACATATAGGGTGTCCCAACCGAGGGTAAAGTTGAATTCCTGCAAATCCCAAATACTGAATGAAATCGATTTATTTTGGCATAATGCAAGCGCAGGTTTATGCTCGGTCTAGAAAAACGACCTACACTTGTGAATTTGGAGTTGGTGCAATCAACCCCTATTTCCAGCATCCCCAACTCAAAAATCATTCGATCGAAAATAGGTCAAGTGGCACCTCGTTGGAAAGGTATTTCAACTTTCTCTTCGAATTTGGTATTTTCGAAATTCAGAATCAGCATACAGGGTGTCCCGGAGCAGGAACACTGAAAACCCAAATAACTTTTGAAACTGGTTCATTTCGGTATAATACGAGAACATGTTTATGTTTGATTCGAGAATAAGACTCTCTTGCGTGAATATGGAATTTTTGCAATCAATCTCTTCCATTCAGCATCCCCAACTCAAAAATCATACAAGTGATTACAGGTTGAGTGGCAAAGTTCCAGAAAGATTTTTCTATTTTCTGAATCACTGAGGCATTGCTTTCAGTTTGGCAATCGAGGTTTTCTGGCGTGAGGATCAGGATGAGGGATGATGGAGAAACTGATTGGATGCTCATCTAAACAGGAAAACGAGATTTATTGAACTTGTATTCAATTGAAAACAAAAACTAACTTGATTATTACAACAATTGTTCAAAATGACCTCCGCCCACCTCCATACAGTTATACAGACGATTTTCGAACTCTCTTCTCACATTAGCGAAAACTTCAGGAGTCAAAGTCGGCATTCTGTGATAATCCTCATCCGCAGCTCCTCCAGGTTTTCTGGTCTTGTGGCATAAACTTTAGATTTTAGATGGCCCCACAAAAAAAATCTAGGGATTTAAATCTGGTGACCTGGCTGGCCACTCAACAGGTCCTCTTCTACCAATCCACCTTCCTGGGAAATTTTCGTCTAAATATTGGCGCACCCGAGCATCATAATGCGGAGGAGCACCGTCTTGTTGAAAACGCATTTCGTCCTCAGAAAGAGTTGGATCGTTCTGTAAAATTTCTGTCAATCTAGGATGTATGTGTTCGTCTAACAACTGTAGGTAGCCATTTCCATTCAGATTACCCTCAATAAAGAAAGGCCCAACTAGATGATTGCCAAAAATTCCTGCCCAAACGTTCAACTTCTGAGGCCTTTGCTTGTGGGCCTCTCTAAACCAATGAGGATTCTGTGTGTCCCAATATCGACAATTATGTCTATTCACTTCACCACTGAGCATAAAGGTGCTTTCATCAGAAAAACAGATGTTATTCAGAAAATTTGGATTAGCGTTTAGGTTTTCACTTAGATTTTCACAAAACTGTAAACGACGATCTGGATCATCTTCGTTTATTTCATGCACTAATTTTACCTTGTAGGGGTGAAATTTGTGATGTTTCACGATTCTATGGACAGTTGTAGCTGATACACCAGTCAGACGAGATAGTTTTCTGATCGAAGTAGTATTCTCCATTTGTAGATGACCCACTACTGCCACTTCCGTTGCCTCATTTCTGACAGGACATGCCACTTCATGTTTTTGTTTGCCACCGAACCCGTAGCTAGGAATTTGTCAACCAAATATTTAACGTACTGGTGACTGACTCCTTTCTCTTTCAGGATGGTTCCTATCGAATATCCTTGCCGTTTCTTTGGCACAACTGTTATTTCGAAAATACGTCGATACAATTTCGACCCTTTCCTCAGTGGAATAAACCATTTTCAGATTAATTTCAACTGACGAACAACAACAATAATGAGGAACTGATCTGAATAATAATAATATTTCATTGCAAAATGAGAAATAACAGATGACTGCACGCCAGATGGAAATGAAAAAATGTGAACATTTTCAATGCAGAAATCAGCTTTATTTCTTCGTAATTGATGCTCAACACATCGTACCCCAATACTTTTAACAGTTTCGAATTAATTTTAGTTGATAATTTTAAATGACGATATTGAATTTTTCGAAAGCGACATCCTGTATGGAGAGCCGAACTGAATGAAATGCTTTAATCATTCTGGAATTCAAAAAACCTTTCTGAAGATATGCCACTTGAATTATTTGTATGATTTTCAAGTTGGGGATGCTGAATGGAAGGGGTTGATTGCAAAAATTCTATAACCACACAAGAAAGTCCTATTCTCGGATCAAACATGTTCTCGTATACCGAAATGAACCAGTTTCAAAAAGTTATTTGGATTTTCAATGTTCCTGCTTCGGGACACCCTGTATGATGATTCTGAATTTCGAAAATACCAAATTCGAAGAGAAAATTGCAGTACCTTTCCAACGAGGTGCCACTTGACCTATTATCGATCGAATGATTTTTGAGTTGGGGATGCTGGAAATAGGGGGTTGATTGCACCAACTCCAAATTCACAAGTGTAGGTCGTTTTTCTAGACCGAGCATAAACCTGCGCTTGCATTATGCCAAAATAAATCTATTTCATTTAGTATTTGGGATTTCCAGGAATTCAACTTCACCCTTGGTTGGGACACCCTGTATGTTAATTTAAAATTCTAAAATGACAAATCAAGGTGGAGAATTGACAGACCTTTTCAGTAAGGTGCCACTCGACCCTTATTCCTTATGATGAATTTCAAAGTTAGGGTTGCTGGGGTAGGGGTTGATCTGAGAAGTTTCGAATTATTTCGAAAAATGCTCCCCTCGAAACAAAAATCGACGTGTCTTGGTGTTTTTCGCTAATGTTACTCATTTCGGAGTTATAGGGGGTCAAATTTTCGTTGGAACACACTATATATATATATATATATATATATATATATATATATATATATATATATATATATAGATATTTCTTTTTTGTGAAAAGAACGATTATCCGTTTTCTAGCTGGATATTACCCTTCCTCAATTATGGATACAAACATGACTTGGAGTCGAAGGACATTTATAGTACAACTGAAGATAATTTAAGTGGAGAACTATCTAATACTATGGAACTGTAAGAACAATTAGTTGAATTTTAGAAAATGTTGAATTGGGGGCTTGTAAATTTGAAGGAATTCTATTTCAGGTACTGGCTGCAGGAAGTGGAAAAAGCACAAAGAAACAAGGAAAAACCAAGTTTGGTGCGAGTAATCACAAAACAATTCTGGAAACCATATGCATTTGTTGGGTTCTTTTTTCTCTTACAAGCTTTAATGTTCACGTATGTACTTTTTGTTCATCTTTAATCCATTATGAAATATTATTTCATGATAACGTCACCGATAAAAAACTAAACTTCCGGACAAAAACATGAAAACGTTTGTACTATTACGCTGAACGACATTCAATTATTACTTTTCTTTATTTTTTCCAGCTGTGGACTTATTTTAGTATTCTAATTTCAATATATTCGAATTGCCCTAATATGAGCATCATATTCAGTTATTTAATATAATAATAATTTGAGATACAGGGTGTTCCAATAATAATTTCACCCCCCTATAACTAAGAAAAAGGCAGTGTCACTATTGTTTATGTCAACTCTGGGCATGTCAGATCAACTCCCTACCCGCACCAACACCTACCTACAATTAAGGGAATATGGATCCAGTGGTACATCGTAAGAAACCTCTTTCGATTATCTATATGAGTCGATAATTTTTAGTTGAATTCATTGGGAGTTCCAACTATAAACGGATATTATCATATAGTAATTAAACAATCATTCAAAACCGATGTATTTTGAATTAATGGTAGTAGAGAATGATTTCATTATTCAAAGAGCTGTTTAGGCATTGTAATTTGAGACTGTAAGGGTCAACCTCTACCCTCAGCATCTCCAACCTTGACAATTTCAATCGCAAAGAGTATCATGTGACACCTCATTGATGCTCTGAACGAATCTGGTCTACACTTTCTGTTAGGGATCTTTATCAAAGATGTTATATCTATACACGCTAGAATGCTAACTTCTATGGAAAAGTGAAGCAAGTTGTGGGAATGGCGGCCATTTGCAGCTTAGGCAAAGTTGATATTATTTACTACTGTTTGTGAACTATTTTAAATTGACTTTTCAAGTGTTAACGCTGTTTTTTCAAGAGCAGTTCTTTCGTAGAATTCGTGTAACAATAGATAATTAACGTGTATATAATAAGTTTGTGCTGTTTCTGCCTGAAACTAAGAAAAATTCCTGTTTCTTGCAATGTTTATGGCTGTTCAGACATGATAAAAATATTCCTCGCCAGTTTTTCCTTTTCAGTGAGTTTTTAAGTTTCATTAGTGCCTTGCTCATTCCAAAAATCCTTTTTCATATATTTGAGATTTCTATCGAAAAATTAACCATTGCTCAAATTATGGGTCAATCATCATAAGAAAGAATTTCGTTCCATCGACATCTTCAAAAGTTTATAGTAACCACTTCAAGACTTGGAACATACATTGAGAGATTGAAGAGAGTCTGTACCTTTTGAATTTCCAAATTTTCCAGAACATTTCTAGAGGAAAAAAATTAAAATGTTAAACCAAACAATGCCCCAGGGGAATGGAACCGTTGAAAGCATGAGAGATATGGTCAAAAATAAAAAAATACGAACTTACTAAGTTTCGAAAAAGGGAGTTTTCTAGAGCAAAATATCAATGGTTTCAGTTTCGAAATCATACAAAATTAACTGAAAAATGAATCCAGGAAACCTGCCTGTAGAAGATATTCAAACGAACTGAAGAAATTTGCCCTAACTCTTAATTTTCACTCCCCTAAAGCTTATAATTATTACAGGAGATAAATCGTGTTAAAATTGGTTAATATCAACGAAATTTTTGTTTTGTTATAGTAACATTTTCAAACTGCTGCATCCATCTATCATTCGAAATCAGATATCGTCGGCTTTTTCACTGAAGTTTTTCTGCTCTAGGAATGTTTCCATAGGAAAATGATGCATGCACTCTCATTTTAGATGATATGGCTGGTCAAAAACAAGTAATTTAATAATATTTTGATGTATATATCAAGAAATGTAGCAAAAAAATTGATTCAGGAAATTCCTTACTCCAGCTGCGCAGAAGCTCTTTTCGATTATAAATCAGATCACGATTATTTCAGTATTGAGTATTTCCGAAAATGAACAGAGTGGACTTAAAAATGCATCTCTAAGTATCTTTGCTATAATTGAAGAAGCAGATAAGAGGTTCATTATATAATGATTTTAGGGAATTGGGTAAACTAGATGATTTGATGAGAAAGAGAATGATTGACTGCAGCAGAAATTTTTGTCTACAGAGTAATATTCTTCCTGATTTGAAATATGTAAATGTTTCTCTAGAGGAAAGACCTCATAAATCATTTTCAATTCTGACCATTACGAAGATATATTTGAAGAAGAGTTTTTTGTCTTACGGGTTATTTTATAGCAAAAATATGTTAAATCCTGTGAGCCCAAAGTACAAGCTAAGTAAGTGGCTCTTGTTTCCAAAATCAATATCTCAAACTGTGTGTATGCTTTTTCTAAAGGTAATAAATTCATTTGTATATTTTATTGTTCTTATTTGATTTCACCTCAAATAACCTTAAAAATGGTCGATAATTTTGAATGATGTAGTTTATGAAAGGTTACATATTCAAGAATGTATCCTAAAACTATTTGTGGTTATATCAAAGATATGGTTTTCTTTGTGCTTAATTAGTTTCAGAATAGTTAACAATCATTTCATAAGAAATTCTTTATATCAACCCATAGTTTTTATTTCTCTCGCCCCTTTGCCTACACTGCAAATGGCCGCCATGACGTCAGCCTACTTCACAACTTTCATTGGCTGTTTAGTGGATGTTGTCCTTGAACAAAAAAGTGATACTTTGAAAGAGTCGCCTGAAGAGGGCACCAATTTCGGGAGACAAGAAAACTCGTAGCAGTCATCATTGCATGGTCTAGGAGAGTGGTTCGGAATCCACTATAAGCTGTAGGTCCACTGTGTAAACGGGCTAAGTTCCCAAGCACATTGTTAAAAGACGAAACAAACAACTTTGGGTTATCTTAACATTATTAAATACTTTAGCTAATAACCTAACTTATTCGTTCCCGTAGAAAGAACTAAATGAAAACAAATGACATAGAGAATGTGGCATATTTGTTCAACAGTGGTGGTTTCACTGAAGAATAGAAAATGTGTAAGACTGTTCATGAACAGGTTAACTTTTTTCAGATTCCTAACACCTGTGGTTTTGGGAGAATTCATTAATACGTTCAGTGAAGTACCTCGAAACAGGGAAAAGGCTTGGTACTTAGGATGTGCTGTGTTAGTAATTTCTTTCTTAAATTGTCTGATGAGCCATCATACATTGGTTGCATGTAGTAAAATAGGAATGAGAGTAAAAATCGCATGCTCATCACTGATTTATAGAAAGGTGAGTGTAAATATTGGCTCGATCTTAGATTTATAACTTGAGGAACGGTGAAAATAAGATATATTTTTATATAATTGTATCATTTTTTCAAATAAACGCATACCTAGTCTCTGTTCAGAAATGCCGCGCCGCCATTCTCACATCTGTTGACACAGTATATCGGGTGGTTCACCACATTTGTGACGGATTTTACAGCCAATTTTGAATTTTTTTTTGAACAGTATTATGTAGTGCTTTTATGACTACAAACTAAAAATATTTTAGACTATACAGAGTCTTCCATTATAAAGTTATATATCAAAGTTAAGATTTTTTAAATGGGTCACCTTATCAATAATAAAAAACAAGTACTGTGTTTTAAGGAATTTTACTTAATAATTGCGATTCGTAACGCGTTTCACTACACCGTAGCTTCTTCAGACGAATGAATGTACAGAAAATATAAATGAGAATATAAATATAAATGTTCTTGAGTAATTAAAAGCTTATTGGGTTCTTTTTTTAAGTGGTTATTTATGACAGGTATATCCAATAAAATTAAGGAATAGATTGCTCCTCGAAGAGATTCAATAAAGGTGAAGGGCTTAAATCGACTTGTTCATTGATGAGTTTACCTGAGTGTTTGTATTTATTGATTTCTAAAGTTTCCCAAAGATGTACCTTCCAATATTTATTATCTGTATGCAAAATTTCAAACTGTGGGTCGAAAGAGTGATTATTTTCTAAGAGATGATTCGCGTAATTTGAATCTGAATTTTTATTTGAAAAACTGCGTTTATGTTCCGATATTCTAATACTAAAATTTCTATGTGTTCTACCAATGTAGAAATTATCACAGTCATTGCAATTCAATCTATAAACACCTGATTTATTGTTTTTACCTGATTTGGTTTTATTATTTTTTATATATTTGCCTAAATTATTTTTAGTTTGGAAAGCTATGTTGAAATTATTGCTACTCAAGAATGATTTCAGTTTCTCACTTGTAATGCCAACGTAGGTTAAGGTGTTGAATTTTGTTTCAATTTATCGACAGGATAAACTTCATTCAATGCGATTCTACTTTGTTTTTATTTAAAATATTATTTATTAGTTTGGTATTGTAACCATTATTTTTGGCTATTTGTTTATTTTAATGGTTACAATTCCAAACAAAACGGCCCATCCATTCATTTTTGCGGACGATACAAGCTTGCTGTGCACTAGAAAAAAAAGCACTGAAATTGAAGACAGTTCTCGTAAAGCAGTGGTGGAGGCAGATACCTGGTTCCAGGTGAATAAGATGGTGCTAAATAAAAACAAATTTCAAAGCTTACTTTTGACAACAAAACATACACCTGAGCCCAAGCAATTATGTTTATTAGGGTTCAAAATTGATTGGTCTAGTCATATCAACAATATGAATGGAAAACTCTGCAGAGCTGTTTTCACGATCCGAAGAATAAAACAACCCTTGGGAACGTACTTTGCAAATTTTCATAGCGTTGCCATTTATGGAATCATTTTATGCGGTTCCTGTCCTGATGCCCATCAAGTGTTCCTGAAACAAAAAAACTGTACGGATATTGTGTGGAGTTTCATGGACTACAAGTTTACAAGATATTTAAAAATCTTAGGATACTTACCATTCCTTCGTGCTATATATATATATATATATATATATATATATATATATATATATATATATATATATATATATATATATATATATATATATATATATATATATATATATAGGGGTTTTACCCCGACGAGTTGCCCATATATCTGTTCATGCAATCAAACTGATTTCATGAAAAAATATAAATCCACCACCCGGTAATTAATACCATTGCCAGGCAATGATTATAATTAAAACATATCCTGGAGTAATTATATATTAGGATAACGTTAAATGTTATGAGAATATATCAATCTACCAGAATATATACATACTATAGCATCATCAGACAATGATATCAATGTACCAACGAGTAGTGTCAGAGGCTTTCTCCCCGGAAAAATCCAGTGTACGGACCTTAGTCAAGTAACACTGAATGTTACTCATTAATAGTTTCCTTTGTGTGAAGTGGTGAACGATCGAATAGAATACTGCTCTGAATATAAATATGACAAAATTGTCAGTTAATTATATTACATTTATATAAACAAATAAATAAAATATGAAATGAGATTCTGAGCAGTATAAACTAAAGAGAAACCTATGACTCTACCTCATTATTATTTTCGGAAAGAAACCTACGAAGAATATTACAAGATTTGATGACTGTTATCTTTTGTAACTGTTCAAACAAATTTTTCTTCAGACCCAAAATCTCAATACTTTTGTGAAGATTTCTAGGAATAACGCCTGTTGTAGAAATAATAATCGGTAGAATAAATATTTTCTTCATTTTCCACATTTTTTAATCTCGTCGCCAAGCATCATATATTTAGAAATTTTTCATTGTATTTATTTTGTATATTATGTGTGTCGGGTATAGCAATATCAATTATATATGTTATTTGATTCTGTTTATCAATAAGAACGATATCTGGTCTATTGTGTTTTACAGCTCTGTTGCACAGAATTGTTTTATCAAAATAAAGTTTATATTTGTCATTTTCACAAATAATCTCAGGTTCATATTTTTGAAATTTTTTCTTTTGGGAATTAGGTCATGTTTAATTCCTAGATTGAAGTGAATAATATTAGCGACGGCATTATGTCTTTCTAAATAATCTGTTGAAGCAAGGACTGAGCAAGATGATAATATATGAAAAACTGTTTCTGAAGAACAGAAACATCTACGGCAAGAATCATCTATATTTTGTTTGATGATATGTTTTCTATAATTCCTTGTAAAAACAACCTGGTCCTGGATCGCAATTGCCAAGCCTTCTGTTTCAGCAAACAATTCTCCAGATACTAACCATTTATTCGATGCAATTTCATCAATATAATCATTTTTCAATTCTTTAGGTGCTTTCCGTGTAATTCCTTCTGCATCCAACTTTCTCTTTTAGAATTATCATCAAATATATCAAAATCTACCTTTTGCATTGTCAAGTTCAGAGGTGTAAGATTATAATCTGAAGCAACAACAATATCATGTAATTTAGACGTTCTCTGTTTATCATGAAAATGGGAACGTAGATGAAAAATCTGTTTACTATGAAGATTATTTAAATCAATTAATCCACGACCTCCAAGATGTCTAGGTAGTGTAACTCTCTGAACAGCTGACTTTGGGTGGTGCTTATGATATTTGCAGAGCATTTTCCTCGTTTGACATTGTAATTCATTTAGATCAGTTTTAGACCATTTAATAATTCCAAAAGAAGATGTAAGAATAGGAACAGCATAGGAGTTGATAGCTCTGAAAAGGTTTTTACTAGTTAAATAACTCTTGATGATAATTCTTAGTCTTTTGTAATATGAACTTCTAATAATTTCTTTATTGCTGCTATGGTTAATTGTCTTCTCTTGACAAAATCCAAGATATTTATATGTATCTCCTTGATGCATTGGCTCGATTTCGATATTGGAAATCTTTATATAACTAGAGGTGATCTTTCCTTTTTCAATAGAAAGATTTTTACATTTTGGAAGCCCAAATTTCATATGAATATCATTGGAATAGTTGAAAGTAATCTCAAGTAGACTTTTTAAATGAGATCTGGTTCCGGCATATAATTTAATATCATCTAAATAAATTAAGTGACTTAATTTGAATTCAGTTAATAAACTCTTTATTTTGAATCCGAAACTAGTAGCATTTAATTCATGAGATAATGGATTGAGGCAAAGACAAAACCAAAGAGCACTTAAAGATTCACCTTGAAAAATGCCTCTTTTGATTGGAATTACTTCGGATTTTAACGATTGTTTTGAAATATTTAAATGAAGATTGGTTCTCCAATTTTCATTACGAATTCAAGAAAATGACGAAGTGTCTTATCAATTTTATAAATTTCCAAAATTTCTTGAAGCCATGAATGGGAGAACTGTCAAAAGCCTTTTGGTAATCAATGAAGGCTGTATGAATATTTCTCTTCTTAGTTTGAGCTTGATTCAAAGCAACAGAATCAATTACTAGTTGCTCTTTAGTACCAAGGTGTTTTTTCTACATCCTTTTGATGTTCGGAAAGAATATTATAATTCTCCAAATGTGCATAAATTTTTTGGGTAATACATGCAGTTAGAATTTTATATATTGTTGGAAGGCAAGTAATTGGTCTATATTGGGACGGATCAATAGTATTATCACTTTTCGGTTTTAAATAAGTAATTCCTTGTGTGAAAAATAAAGGAGTAGCTGAGGGTTCTTTATTATAAATGAAAAATATTCAGCCAATTTTTCATGAACGCAAGAGAATTTCTTGAACCAAAAGTTATGAATACCATCAACACCTGGAGATTTCCAATTTTTGTGTGTTTAATAACTGATGTTATATCTTCGTTTGAAAATTTTTCAAATTGCATGCATTCTATTTTAGAAAATCGAGACCTTTCATTTAAAATCCAACTTGCATTGGAATTATGTTGCCTTGGCACTGCCCAAATTGAAGACCAATAATCAGTTAAAATATCAATTTTAGGAACTCCATTTCCAGAAATATTTTCATTTGAACCTGAAATAAATTTGTAAAAATGTTTTTCATTATTTTTGAATAGTTTATTTTGGAATTTTCTATCTGAATTTATTTTATATTCACGTAGTCTAATAGAGTATACTGAAAGTTTTTGTTTTAAAGTATCGATGTATTCTATCAATTGTCCATTACTTATCTCATTATTTTATATATATATATATATATATATATATATATATATATATATATATATATATATATATATATATATATATATACATGTCTTCTCCATATCCACCAAAACGAGAAAAATCTGATAAGACAGTCAGACGTCCATAATTACAATACTCGGTTCCATGGAAACTTGCGAACACCACGAAACCGTATTGAAAGAACGCGAAACAGTTTTTTCAGTAGTGGTGTAAAATTTTACAACAAGCTCCCAGTTCCTTACAGAAAACAGGATATTTTGCCTTTCAAAAGAGAAATAAAAATGTTTCTGTCCTAAAATGTTCTTACACCTTAGAGGAATTTTCTAGAACATAATTTTTAATACCATTAATTATATCGTCTATAACCTATTAGTATGTCCAAATTATTATAATTAATAATTAATAATAATTATATAATCTAACCTAACCTAACCTAACCTATTAGTATGTCCAAATCATTGCGTCTAAATGTTTCATCCATGTATTTATATGTGCAGATATATTTTGTTGTTTCTGTTTTTGAATCTGCATGTATTTTATAATATTTTATGACCTAACTTGTAAGTTTTGAAGGAGTAAATCTAAATAAAAATATGAATAGAGCAGAGGAAATTTTTTGGTAAATTTTTGCATGTGAAACAAGCTACCAACTTAAGTCGTAAATTACAACTAGGTTAACTGTTTAAAGAGTGGCATTGTTTTGTTCTCGAAGTTGGGTTTTCGTTTTCTTTTTATTGATTTTGAGACGACCCAGAACCGGGGTCAATTTTTTTTTGTTAATTTGCTAAAACTATCCATATATTTCTTGGGTTTTATCTAAGTGAATTTTATTATCAATTGTGATAACTGTATTTTGTAGATCTACCTGCATAACATTTCATATTGTTTATCTGAATTCAAAATTACAGTGAAAAGACGGTCATTTGCCAGAATGATTCAATAATTATATTTTAAATTCTCAATATAGTAGAATATTACGTATTCTTAAGGCAGCTTAAAATCACCCAATAATGTAAACACAGACACGAAGGAATTTATCTAACCCAAATAAGAAATCCAGCGAAACCAATAATCGACTTTAATACCTAAGCTTACTCATTCGTATATCCACGGTTCCAAAGCTGGTGTTTTCTAAATCAGCAATTCCCACGTCGGGACGAAGGAACGCGTCTGTAAAAGACTATGTAACAGATACTTGAGTACCAAGGGCTGAGGGAAATGAGGGGTAAGGTCTGCTGGGTCACGCATATATAAGTAACCACGATCGCGACGTTAGGGGATCATTCATTCATTCATTATTATGATTTTGATGATTATTGAGTTATTTTTCGTCAGATGTGCAGTTACTCTTATAATTCAGTTGTTTAGTTTTCGAAGCTCAGTGAATTTACTCATTCGTGTGAATCGGAATTAAATTTGAGTTAATTAATCGTGCACAACATGAGTCCAGAAGAATGGAAGACGCAGATTGTTCCTCTCCGAGAAGCCGGACAGGGGAAGAAGAAGCACCGTTCCCGCTGTGTCCCACAGGTGATTACCTTCTGAATTTCTTTTAATATTTCTGCTCACTATTTGATTTTCACGAATTTCTTGAAGTATATGCTACGTAATTCTTAAACGCACTGAGGACGAGTTGAAATAATCATTTCCCAAATTCCAAATTATTTTCATATATTTTTTTTTTGGCAAATGATCTATTTGAACTGCATTGACATTTTCTAATATTTATTTAGTTATTTTCATGCACTTATTTAAAACGTTGCTTTCGGAACTTGGTAATAATTTGAAATGTACTGAATTTATTTTATATTGATTTCCACAATTGTTTTAACCCAACACATTATTTTGAAGTACACTAAAATTCTTTAGTATTGATTTCAACAATTGTTTATCGAACTTGCAACATTACTGAAATGTAATTAAGTTATAGTGTACTAATTCCAATTATTATTTGATAACTATTTGAATTTGAAATGTTATGAAGTTTAATATTGATGTGAAACTTTACTTTTATAACTCAGAAAATTGATCTCCTTGAAATGTTACTTAACCATTTGGCCAATCCAAATCTTTTGTTTATAATATGATGAACGATACGTTCGAATGTGAGAACATTTAATATTGATTCTTATCTTTGCTTCTATAATGGGCCAATTATCTATTTGAAATACCATAATCCTTTTATTCGGTATTTCTATTTATCTCAGTTTATAACTTAGCAGAACATACTTAAACTGTAACAAAGATGTTTATATTTCATAGTACCCAACTATGGGGAAGATCTTTCTTTCAAATTATTGATTTGATGTCCGATACTCTTAAGCTCAATAAGGAACTTTCCTGCCTTCAGGTGTAATGATCACCTATGAATAATAGCATAACTCATTAGTATAAATAAATGGCTTTAGGGACGATACGCATGTATGGACCCACAGACATTGAGGCTTGTATGTTTTCGATATGAAAGTTTTGAAGAATGTCTGAGTTAGGGAATGTATGTGACGTTTGTGGTACATACAGGTGTATGATCAGAGGGCATGTTTCCCTGGTTGGCAAATCCGCGATATGGGAATAGAATATGATCCGCAGTCAGTGACAATAACTGCCCGTTGGCGCTTAGTTGAGCAAAAGAATCACGTACGGCTTTACGGGCTTACCTCTAGTTCCATATATAACGTTTTAATACTATACGAATTACTGAATTCGATTAAAAATACGCGAGCGAATTAACGCTTGCAAGTTGTCAGCTGTGGACGTGTTCCTTAGAATTTTAAAAGTAAATCTTTCAGAGTTTGGAGTATCAGGGCAACGACCTCGTCAGAAAACATGATATCATATTACCAAAACCCTTCGATTGGGTCAGTTACCACTCATAAAATGGGTGAGGTCAGTTAGACCTGTCTACAATAATCTTATATCCGAATTCCATCCAGAATATGGATGAGGGCTGATTAAGCCTGTTATAATAATTATATATTAAGACTTCCATCCAAAATATGGGTGAGGGCCAAGTAGGTCTGTTTATAATAATTAAATATTCCAACTTCCACTCGTAATGTGGGTGAGGACCAATTAGGTCTGGTTATAATAATTAAATATTGCACATTCCACTCGTAATCTGGGTGAGGACCAATTAGGTCTGTATAAAATAATCTAATGTATAAACTTCCACTCAAAATATGGGTGAGGGCAAATTGGGCCTCTATCTAAATGATCATATTTATTAAATTCATTAAAAGATGCCAAAGAATGCAAGGATAAGAATTTAATACAAATGCTACAAAGATCAAATAGACATTGTTACGGAATCTGTTTTGCTTTTCTCATTTCCTTACCTATAGTTTAAGCGACGAAGAATTGGTCGTATCATATCAAACCTTACATAAAAGAACTTGAGTAGGTTACTACAAATACACAACACAACAAAGAAAAGGGTCCTATTTTATAAAAGAGAACTTCAAGGCAAGTTCAAGTACTAGACGATCACATGGCTTTTCATTTGACCGATTTCAGTCGGTCTCGGGTGTAATTAATATGGGGAAGAAAATAAGATAATTCAGGTATTGCAATTTACGTAAAAGCGATGCATTTTGCTTCGTCTTTCGTAGACCGGGGTTGGGGGTGTTTCAATTTCAAATTAATGACCAAATCAATTCATAGTAATTCATCAATTTGATGATTAAGTATTTCGACAATAACCTTGTTTAATAACATTCTGAATATTTCAGATGTTGAGGCTCGACAAAATATCTGTAGATGATACTGATGTGGGTAAATTAGTAAACTTACTTTCAAATGATGTAGAGCGATTTAGTATGGCAGCTGGAACACTGCACTATATATGGATTATGCCTATCCAAGCAGCTATAGGTACTTATGTTATGTATTCATATGTTGGGGTAGCTGCATTCGCAGGAATTGCTGTTATGATCATTCAGTCTGTACCAATACAAGGTGAGTATAGGTGATTGAGAAAAATTGGTGAAATCTACATTTCTACATTAGTGATGTTCCGAATATCCGTATCCGAATTCGTATCCGCAGATATCCGAGGGAAAAAAAATCCTCATCCCTATCCGTATCCGTTACTTTTCACGAGGATCTTTTTCAGGTGATTAGGTATAATTGAAAAACTATAAAATTCTCCTGAGAGTATTTTTATTTCTTAAAATCGAATATTTGGCACCTTTATATTGCAAACATTTAGATATATAAACACCTCAAAAAAGTCTAGGGAACACTTCTGAATATCGATATATCGTATCCAGAACGATCAATAAAGATGATTTTTTTTAAGAAATGAACACCTACATCAATTTCTCACCAAATTATGTAGAGTGCCGCAACAGATTTCAGTTTTTTTTATAAAAAACTAAAAATGCAGCAGATGCGACGCTGCTTTATAATCATTTCATGTATTCAGTGTTTGAAATCAGTTAGTTGGCACTTTGTTTCTGTTGTAAGCACAAATAAAAGATTCAATTTTTGTGATTCGACCATGAAAAGACGACATTTGACTAGAGAAGAGATGTTACGAGCTGTTGGCATACTTCAAGCTGGGAGCTCACAACGGGAAGTATCCAGGGTTCTGGGAAGTAGCCCAAGTAACATAAACCGTTTATGGTCGCATTTCAATGAAACAGGTAGCGTAGAAGAACGCCATACAGGTCGTTTCAGGATTACTACAGTCGCCCAAGACCGATTTTTGGTTTTACAAGTCTGAAGAGATCCTACTACCACAGCATCTCAATTAGCTCAAGAGCTATCACGAGTTCATAATGTACAAATTTCCGACCAAACTGTGAGAAATCGACTGCACGAAGGTCAACTCCACTCCAGACGTCCTTTAAGAGTTCCACAACTGACCCATGGAAATCGCGCTGCTCGTTTAGCTTTGTGCCAAGAACAGGTAAACTGAGATCAAGAGAGGGGGACCACAGTTCTCTTCAGTGATGAATCTAGATTTAGTTAATCTCCCGATTCGGGAAGAATTCGAATATGTAGGGAACCTGAAAAGCAAAACCGTCCCGAGCATGCTCGAGAAGTTGTTAGACAGGGAGGCGGATCAGTGATGTTTTGGGGAAGTATACGAGATAGTTTTACCTGTAGTGTTACCGTATCTTCAAACAATGGGTCAAAATCCACTCTTCCAACAAGATAATGCCACTCCTCATCGTGCAAGAGTTGTCTTGAACGTTCTTGAAGAGAATGATATCGATCTTCTACCGTGGCCATCCTGCTCCCCAGATCTGAATCCCATCGAGCATGTGTGGGACACCCTAAAAAGAAATCCCCTGCGTCAAAAGTCTTCCATCATGAACAGGAGCTTCTATTAGCAGTTCAGGGGGCTTGGAATGACTTAGGCCAAAATGTAATAGACAATTTAATATTGGGCGTGCCGCGACGATGCCAAAGTGTCATTAATAACAGAGGTGGACCTTCTGGGTACTGAAAAATATAAGTGCTTCCATATCGTTTCGAAAATATTAGTTCACGATTTTTTTTGTGTTTTACCAAATTTCGTCATTCTCAAATTTTAAATTTTTTTTTATAATAGGTGCTTTGGTGAAGTCAAATATTATTTTGTTTTCTTGAGAATACATTATATTTGATACATCCTAACAAAAACCGAAAGATTTCTATATCTTTTTTATAATTTTAATGAGGTCAATATTATAGCAAGTTAACTTATAAAATCCTATTATGACAATGAAAAAACTAAAACTGAAATCTTCTTTTTATATATTTACAGGAATATTATAGTTATAACATTATGATCACTTTTATGTCAATGAAAAAAAACTAAGAATTAAACCTCCTTTTTATAATTATGAGATCACAACAATAGAAAGTTATAAAATCAATTAAATAAGTATGAGATAATGAGGAAAACAGAAATTCTCTCTAAACTGAATGATAATTCTAATAAAGCAAATTGATACTGCGTGTCACATCAAGTTCAAACATTAGCTTACATCAGTAAACACAGGCAAAATTAGAGAAGCTTAAAAAAAATATTAATCATAATTGAAATTAAGTGAAATTGTATTTCAAAAATAAACTTCGCAGCTTTGTCCCCCAAAAGTCTGTTACGATGAGGATCATAAACAATTCCTGCTGCACTGAAAAATTGTTCACTTGGAACGCTTGTTGCAAGCGATGATAAATATGTACGAGCAACATGACTGAGACATCCAAACCATTTACTGTTAATTTGCTAATATTTTAATTGATCTTGATCTCTTGGAAATCTTGGGTGGTTTTTTCAGATTGGAAGACCACTTTTTTGTTCAAGATTCAGGAGCGGCCTAAACTCTTCTATAATGTCTTTAAGTAATTAGTTTTTCTGGTGAGTAGTTTCGTCACAATATTTTTTTTTTCCGTAAAAATTCATGAAAATGGGCTTTCACATCATCGCATGCTCCTTCGGTCAGAGAGGATGAATACTTTTTTCCTTTCGTTTTCTTATTGCGTAAGGATGGCTTCATTGATTAATTGAAATGGATTATCCTCATTTTATACAGAAGTGACTCAAAAAAATTATTGAATATTGTAATTTTAAAAATCATATCTTGATTTTTTCATATCAACGCATAAAATATTGTGCTATATTTTTGCAGAAGTATCTTAATCTCCGATCATTTTCGAAATATTCGATTATTTGTGAAAATTCTACAAACTGTATCAAACTCATTAACATGCATCATTATTCGCACAGAAATCATGATGATTAAAACGTAAATCGAGGTATGTGTTGACATTTCTTTTATATTTGTGCCTTCTGTCAGGTGTCTGGACATATCATATTCTGCATTTTACATGAAAAACTCAGTGTTTCGTTATTAAACATTGTAAAAGTGAGGCTTGAACCCAATTTTCTCAATTGACTGCCATGAAGTTCTCCAAAGAAGAAATGGTTGATATGATTTTTATTCTAGGTGAGTGTGATAGAAATTCTCTGTTGGCAAGTAGACTTTATACACAAAGGTTTCCTGATAAGAGGCATCCTGATGCAAGAGACTTTGAAAAACTTCTAATTAGATTTATCGAAACGGGTAATATCGCTCACAAAAAACATGAAAAACCAAAGACTGCTACAGCTGAAGACACCAGTTATCAGTTTTGTTGACAGTGACAGAGGACCCATATAAAAGCCAAAGAGAGATTTCTCAGTTAACAGATATAAGTCAAACTTCCGTCTAGAGAATCTTGAAAGTGAATAAATTTCATGCATATTATGTACAGCTCCACCAAGAACTGAACAATCGAGACTATGCAAATCGAATGAATTTTTGCAATAGGGCAAGTGACAAAGTAGCGGAAAATCCAAATATGTTCAGCAGAGTTCTTTTCTCGGACGAGGCAACTTTCCACAAGAATAGGCTTGTTAACAGGCACAACTTTCATTATCACGCCATAGAAAATCCACACCTCATGAGACAAATAGATCACCAGTATCGTTGGTCCATGAATATATGGGCTGCTCAATAGTGAAATGTATTTAGATTTTCTGCAAAATCTTCCACCAATGTTACTTGCCGATGTAGCAGAGCATATAAGACAGGATTTGTGGTTTCAACAGGATGGAGCACCGGCACATTACTCACATCAGGTTAGGGAGCGTTTGAATCATGTATTTCCAAACAAATGGATAGGACGTGGTGGTCCTCCTAGATGGCCAGCTAGGTCTCAGGACCTGACAAGTCTAGATTTTTTCTTGTGGGGATATATTAAGGGCATCGTCTACCAAATTCTTTCTACAACACAGTTGGATATGAGACAGAGAATAGTCGACGCCTTTCAGTCAGTTAATCCGCAAATGTTGTCGAGAGTTCAACGATCTTTCCTCAGAAGGATTGAAATGTGTCAACAAAGAAGCGGGCAACATTTCGAACACAGATTGAAATAGTTCAACACCTTGTAGGTCATCTCACCAAAAACCAATCTATTATGTATTTCATACACGACTACCTTAAAATATCTTCATTTCTCTGATCAAGTATAATGATATGTACTAATAAACTCTTCTTTCGCAACCTCTGATTTTATTATTTTAGTTTTTTTTTATCTCGAAAATGGTCGAAGATAAAGATAAGGGTACTTCTGCAAGAATATGGCACAATATTTTATGCGTTGACATAAATAATAAAATACAGGATGTACCATTCCAAAAAATCAAGATATGTCACTCCTGTATAAAATGAGGATAATCTATTTCAATTCATCAATAAAGCTATCATTGGGCAATAAGGAAACGAAAGGAAAAAATATTCATCCTCTCTGGTCGAAGGAGCAAGCGATGATGTGAAAGCCTATTTTAATGAATTTTTAAGGAAAAAACAATATTGTGACGAAACTACTCACCAAAAAAACTAATTACTTAAAGACATTATAGCAGAGTTTAGGACGCTCTTGAATCTTCAACAAAAAAGTGGTCTTCCAATCTGAAAAAACGTCCCAAGATTTTTTATAGAAAACTAGGAAACCCTGTTTACTTCAAAATGAATTGCTGAAGTAGATTTTTACTTTCTAAATACAATACCGTTCGAACAAGAATGAAATCTTCAAGAGTGTACAAGCTACAGAGCTTCGCGCCACTGGTGAATCACCCAGTATAATCTATACAACTATTTCTGGTGACGGAAAGTCTAGTAAATTCTTCAATTAGGACATGCATACTGTATGACGTCAGTATATCAACAAGTTCATATTTGAAAATACAGTCCTGCAAGTAGTCAATATTTAGATCACCACATAGACAACCTTGGAGCCATCAGGGCATAGTTGTTGGAGGACAATATCTAAATTGTGAAATTCTCTTAGATTACCAACCAGAGGAGATCTGTAAATTGTGATAATTTTGAGTTTCACGCCGTTACGAAAATTTATTTGGGACCTACATATTTCAAAAGATTTTTCAATAGATATGTTCAGAATACATGGAATTTTAGAAACACTGACATCGAGATTGTTCTTAAAAAAAATCGCAACCCCACCATTCCTCATGATTTTCCTACAGTAGGAACCACAAATTCGATAACCATCAATAACAATGGATTTACATTCATCATCTTTGAGTCAATGTTCTGAAAAACAGGCTACATCAATTTGCTCAGAGTTTAACTTTATTTCAATCTGATCAATCTTGTTTCGTAAGCGTGATGAAGAATTTTCAATGGACAAATAGAATCGGCAGACTTACTGGTTGACGAACTAGAGGTACCACGATTTATTGATATGTTAGCACTGATTTGACCGAATCCATCATCATTCACGATGACGTTTGTTGCCTTTCTTTCTCCTTCTTCTACCCGAGATGCTATAAAAAAATTACTGATATTCGCTCCCTCAGGCCAGAGATCTGTATGATTTATCTTCTCAGCAACATCAGTGCATATAATATTAGGGCATGTCCATATCTCCTGTTCATCACAGTGAAAACCTACTCCACGAGACAAGTGAAAATGGTTTTGACATAGTTGTTTAATCATCCATCCAAAGAAACACTGTTTTGAAATTATTAAAAGCTAAATCTGAAATCTAGTATGCTTTCATTTTCTATTTCTCATTTGGATTTTGTCGATTGTCATCTGTTATCTATTATTTGGTATTTACTATTCGCCCCATACAGGTTTTTTTTGTATTCTAGGAAGTCTATCCAGGATGCAGGGGAAACTTAGATTCTCTATAGCTTTACGGACTGATAGCAGAGTGAAACTCATGAACGAAATAACCTCTGGAATTCAAGTTATTAAAATGTATGCTTGGGAGAAACCCTTTGACAAAATTGTTGGACAGTTGAGAAAGTAAGTCAAAAAGAAATATAATGAATAAATTGAGAAGTATGAAGTACAAAATTATTTTCTAGATCGATTAACTGATTATTTTCAATGAGATAAAAACACAAGGTTTAACTTTGATCTACACTTTATTTGAAAAAATTCGACGACGTTTCGCTGACACAGCAGCTTTATCAAGAATGAAAAATAGAATGAAAGAGTATGGTATTATAAACAAATCGTAGAACAAGTTGGATGAATAACAGGAAAATCCACACCGAGCCATTGTACAGTTAGTATGAAGGTAATAAAACTAATTGAACAAGTTAAGTAGGGGTGAGTTATTCAAATCTACCTGTTCATTCAAAAGCTTGTCCGAATGTTTGTATCTATTTATTTCTAATGCTTCTAGGAGATCTAATTTTGAACTTTTTGATTTTATATGTAATATGTCAAAGTTTTTATTGAATGAATGGTTTTCTTGTATTAGGTGGTTTGAATAATTTGAATCAGATTTATTTTTGTCGAAGCTACGTTTATGTTCAGATGTTCTTATGCCAAAACTCCTATAGGTCCTACCGATATAAATTTTATCACAAGAACCGCAATTGAGTTTATAGATTCTGATTTACTTGATTTTTCAACACGAGATTTATTATTTTAATATGTTTACCTAAGTTATTAGAAGTTTTGAAAGCTATATTAAGATTTTGTTTTGACGAGAAAGGATTTAATATTTGTACTTGCAGAACCGCAGAATGTTAAACTGTTGAATATTTTATAGTCTTTATGAATAGGATATACTTCATTTATTGCTTTTTAGATAGAGTTTTTTACGAATGATTAGGTCTATCAAAAAAAAACCTATTATCGATCTATCAAAAAGCAATAAATGAATATTTTTATTTGGGATTTCAAATAAAGTGTAGATCAAATTAAACCTTGTGTTTTTATCTCATTTATATCATGGATCTACATCAAGTAACGGCCTCCACAATTCAAATGATTATTTTCATGTTATCACGAAATACTCAATATTTTGATCCTAAACGTAATGGCGGCTTGGCCCATTAAAAGTAGCGAGCCAGTGAGGATCGTCAATGAAATTAATTTAATTGCGGTGTATAAAGTGTAGGGTCAATTCGAAAATTGTGTAATTCGAGAGTAGATATAGGTTTCTGCTCGAGTATCTACTTACCGTGCTCCAAAATTATTACGATTCCATCTTCTTGAAGTTGAGTGCACAAACATAAAATCGCGCATTTCTTGAAGTGAATGGTCCTTGAAACAATTCTTGTTTATTCAAAAGTACTATCACTTTTTCATTGAAAGAAGAAAGAAATTGAAACTTTCAATGATGCACAACATGGCTATCGAAAAAACCGAAGTAGTTACCGCGGCATGAAGAGCCATCACCAGACTTCTTAAAGGCATTGATGGGGGAGAAAAATGTCATTTGTAATGTTATGTTCTCTCAGAAAAGCTTTTGACGCCATCTGTCATGAGATTGGAGTAATGATGCAAAATAACTCCGAGCCAAGTTTATGATCTCCTGTAATGATTAAGTTTGGTGTTCTTCAGAGATCCGTGTTGGTCCATACTTTTTTTTCATTCATATCAACGACCTACATATAAATGGTGCATCCCGCATACAAAGATTGTAGAAGTAAGAGGAGTAAATACTTCGTTTTCAAGTAATAGGCTGAGGGTGAACGAGGAAAAGATAGAAATTCTCAACATTGGGAACAATGAACCCCTGAACTCTGACAAAATTTGGTTGGACCCTAGTTTTGCAAACACGTATACGCGACCTGCAATAGGCTCTTTGAGTCTAAGTATATACCTAGATTGTCTATACAGGATGTTACATAATAGTATGTCACAACTTGAGGAGGTAACTCTACGTGCAATTTCAAGAAAAAAAAGTTCATATAAACATAGGTTCGCAAAAGCTTCGTTACGGAGCTACAGGGTTTTGAGAAATTCAGCCCAAATTTGGAATGCACGCTATTTTTAACAGCCTTCGTCATTACACATTATTTAAAATTTTAACTAGTTTTCTTTTCCGGAGCCATGTCTTCTTTTGCCCTCTCAAACTTTTTCGCAGTACGCCACTGATCAGCGTACAATCAATTTTCGTCATCTTCGTTCAATTTAGAAACTTTTTTGATACTTGTAATTTTTTTGTATCTCCAAACGTTCTCGAGCAAAAAATTATTAAACGATTGTATGAATTCGCTGAATTAAAAGCACTTTAATTGAAAAAATGACTAGTAAGCTTTCATTTTTTCATTTATATTTTGGCTAATATGCATTTCCTGTACGGTCTGGTCTGGCTGACGGAAACACAACAGAAGCTAGGCGATTATATCAGGTGCGCTTTCCAAATCGAGTAACACTCGACAAGCGACCATTTTCAAATATCCACAGAAGGTTGAGGAAAACTGGTACTTTTGCGCAAATAATCATTTAAAAGGTGCAACTCAAACTAGGAGAAGTTCAGATATTGATGAAGCAGTTTTGAGTTGTATTGATTTGAATCCTCATGTGAGTACAAGAAAAATTGGAAATCAGTTGAATATTTCACATGTTCTAATTTGGAGGATTCTTAACGACTTTTTATTGTACCCGTTTCATATTCAACGCGTCCAAACTCTACTTCCTCCAGATTTTCCTTCAAGACTGAATTTCTGCCGATGGTTCTTAGATAAAATTAGAGAAAATGCTCATTTCTATAGTGAGATAATATTCACAGGCGAAGCTAACTTTTCGAGAACTGCTATCACAAATTTTCGCAATAATCATTATTGGACTGAGGAAAACCCCTTTTTGATTGAAAAATCTCATCATCAAGAACAATTCTCGCTAAATGTCTGTGTTGGAATAATTGGAAATTATTTGATTGCAGGTGGAGGACACTTCCAACAATTTATTTAGTTTTCAATTGTTTTTTTTTAGTTTGATATTGAATAAGGATAAGTTGAGTCTCAGAAGACGAGCTTTCAAAATAATAGAAAAATTTGGGCATACCTATCGAGTATTTCTATTTTTTTTATCGAATAAAAAAAGTTTGAAAGGCCAAAAAGAAACATGGCCTCGGGAAAGAAAACATCTTGTGAATTTAAGTTAAAATCTAGGAAGTGTAATGATGGAGGCTGTAAAAAATAGCTTGCATTCCAAATTTGGGCTGAATTACTAAAAAACAGCAAGAGTTTTAAGAAAAAAACAATTTTTTCCGGAAATTTCAACACTCTGTAGCTCCGTAACGAAGCTTTTACGGATCTATGTTTATATAAACTTTTTTTCTTAAAATTGCACGTAGATTCACCCCCTCAAGTTGTGACATACTATTATGTAACACTCTATATACATACATAGATTTCCCCAAGTGAGTTCAGCGAAGGCAGCCATAATCGCATTCCACACCTTTCCATTCTAGCATTCCTTATGGCCTCTTGGTTGAACTCGCATCTCCACGCTACAGAAAGAAGCAATAAGAACAATTTTCAAGATTGTTTCATGAGATTCCTGTTAACAAATATTTATGAGAAAGGGGATACCTACATTGAGCAACTTATTTATATATCAAGCTCCTAAACATATGCACTGGCACAGATCGGACCACGCTGCTGTGGGTTCAACACAAGAAATTCTTCACATTAGGTTATACCTTAATATAGAAAAAAGATAAGCCAGAACTCTGGAGACTACTGGATGGTAAAAATATGTAATAAGCTTCCGACCCACTATAAAAACCTGATAGTGTCTAAGTTTAAATCTCAATTGAAGGACATGCTGCTGCGGAGAGGCTCTTTAACCATTGAGGAGTATCTACTGTAATCGTGGTAGTAGTATATCCGCAGTGTCTACCTTTGTTTTATCTAATGAGTCAGCTGTTGTTGGTTGGTGCCAGTGATTTTCTTTCAATGAACTTACCTATTTGGTATTTTGTTCGGACATGAGAATGGGGTAGTTCCTGTAGTTCGATTCCAGTAACTATTTAGAATTTTAGGGGAATTTGAAAGCTTTGGTAAAACCGTCACAGCTTTTTTAAATTCGAATTCATCCACCTCATCGAACTGCATCTAGTATAAGAGTAGGTAGAATCACGTTTGTAACTATCATTATTGAAAGTTGATCATAACAGAACACAAATATAGAGTTTCTGCTATTAGAAAATAAGGACGTCGTGCAATCCAACAATTAGAATTTTTTTTTCAGATCCGAAATGAAAATGATAACAAAGTCCTCATATATTAAAGGGGTTGCTGCAGCAACCATGTTAGTCACGCAAAGGATTATACTTTTTGTAATTATTTTAGTATATGTTCTACTTGGAAATACCCTTACTGGGAAAGTGGTATTCCCAATAATTCAATTGATTGATACTTTACGACAATATGTATGCATTATGTTTCCGATAGCCCTTGCGAGTTATGCCGAAAATAAGAGTTCAGTTCTTCGAATAGAAGAGTTTCTCACGAAGAGCGAAAGACAAAATGACCAAAACGAACTATACATCACAGCTCAGCCTGGTTTGGTGAAACTAAATCAAGTTTGCGCAAGATGGACCGAAAGTTCAATCTCCGAAACCTTGAGTGATGTGTCTTTTGAACTCAAACCAGGTAAGTCATAAAACTGTCGATGGGTGTTAGATTAGACCTGCTACTTCGTACGACAGTTTAATGCTTACATTCTGTCAAAAAAGTACCCGGAATTGATTATTTGAAAAATCTACTGAAAACTGTTTTCAAAACATTTTTGTTATTGCCAACTGTTTTCTATAGTGACAAGGAGTTTGAACGCGATCTGTTATTTAGTTTGTTCAATGTGCTCGATTTTGCCAGTTCTCGCAAGTGTGGTTTGCGATTTTCACAGTGGATAAAAATATAGAGCAAAGAATTTGTCCCAAATTTTGTATTGAAATGGAATTTCGAATCGCTGAAAATGTTACAGAAGGCTCACAGTGAATCGACTTTATCAAAGACAGGTGTATATGAGTGGTACAGTGCATTCAACAGCGGCTAATAAGTCTATAATATCTATAAGTAAAGGAAATGGTAATTGAAGATCGTCATTTGAGTTTTAGGGATAGGCAATGAACTTTCTGTGTCTCACAAATCAATTCGTATCATTTAAACTGATTGTTTGGGCATGAAACGGCTTGCCGCTCGACGAATTCCAAACCACTAGAGTTTTCTTCAAAAATTGGATTTTTTTATGCGCACTTCCCAGGAATAGGTGAACCTGTTACACCACATGAGTGGGCGCCTGGGAAGAATTCAGGTGTCTGTTTACTCGCTGTGAAACAGAGAATGGTCATCAACTTGTCTTCTGAGAGCCAGCGGTTGGAGATCGCGGGTGATCTCCGGGTGGTCGAGGAGGCAGACAGCCCGTTTTTGCACACTATCCAACATCCGCAACGAATGTTTGGGCGCAGGTCGGCAGGTCGAATCTGCGCCTTATATAGAAGTAATAGCTGAGATGACGTGAAGTATCGCTTGGCTCTGAAAAGAAAACAAAGTTCAGCTGATGCCGACTTTGCTATTGCTGATACATGTTCATGCCAGCTGAACCCTGAGTTGACCGTTATTTGTTGGCCTTGCATCATTAGAGGAGGTTCTCTAGCGACCTTCTAGAAAACATAGTTGCTTGCATCTTGCTCGCGCTGAAGCACAGTAGGTTCAACTGACCCCACTCATATATCCTGTGTAAGTCAGAGTTTAAGTTATTAATTTGCTGACATCTCTGACGCTAAGATTCAGCAGCTGTAATCGGCCGCAGGCTACTGGAAGACGAAACTAGGGTACACTCATCTGCGAAACGGAAGATCTTGTACTCTGTAGATGACAGAAGATCGTTTATCTGCAACAGAAACAAGGTTGGCGAAAGAATGAAGAATCCCTGAGGTGCTCCTGCTTGCAACTGGAAAGAATCAGATGTTATACCGTCACCACAACTTGTATTGATCTATTTGAGAGAAAGCTACTTATCCAACCCCGCAATTTTTCGGGAAGCCCATATGCAGCATGTTTATTAAACAAGGCCGCATACTAAAGCCTATCTAAGGCTTTAGAGATGTCGAGGGCTATTGCTCTAGATTTCCCATGCTTTTCCATCGTTGATGTACAAACATGAGTGACGTAAGCGAGCAGATCTCCTGTCGAGCTTTGCCTGCGAAAACCATACAGGCGGTCGTTAATAATTCCCTGCAACTCAAGATACACTCCCACAAAAATTGTCGCATCACCCTACTTTTATGACAATACTATATAAACTTTTAGGTTGGTCATTCAAGAGTCGCTTGGTAATTTTCAGAAGAGTAAAATAAAAGATATCATTCAAAAGAGATGAGTTTATGATAGAAAATATCAACAATTTTCAACTTAATGAAAAATTAAAAAATTCTACCATCTTCAAGCATTTGCGAAGAGACCAATCAACCAGCTAGCATCGAACGGTTACTCATCATTTTCAAAATCGAGTGTTTCCTCCCCGGGCTCTACTCACTGCCAGTATACATCTCGGAAGCCCCTCAAACAAATTTTGGATGTACTCTTGAGTCACTGAGTTCCAAATTTCAGGAAGCAAATTTTCTAGTTGTTGGAGTGTACTGCAAGGCATCCTACGTTGCCTAATTTGCCACCCCATGTTGTCCCAAACATGTTCTATGGGATTCAAGTCGGGACTTCTTGCTGGCCATCTTAAAATATCAATTTCGGCATTTTGCAGAAATTCTGTAACTACTGTAGCTGCATGAGGCCGAGCATAGTCAAGTTTTAGCCAATCGATGGGCCAAAGTGTACAACATGGGGTTCAAGGATATCGGCGATGAATCTTGCCACTGCCATTCTTCCATTATTCACTAGGACTAACTCAGTTCGACCATGGAAAGAAATGCCTTCCCACACTATTACTGAGCCCCCTCCGAAGTTTTCGGTTTGCCGGATATTGCATTGCTGATACCGTTGCCCAGGTCGTCTGTATACATGCATGCGTCTATCATTTGATACTAGACAGAACCTCGACTCGTCGGAAAAGAGAACATTCGACCATTCTGGAATACCCCAATTCGCATGATCCCTCGCAAACTGAAGTCTTGCAACTTGATGCTCTCTGGTGAGACGCGGGCCGGAAGAAGCCACCCTTGGTCTGATATCGTCTTCTCTGAGACTGTTTCTACCAGTTTGCAATGAAATATGCACATTTCTGAAAAGTGCAAGTTCATTTTGTAGCATTCTAGCCGTACAGTGCCGAACTCTTAATGCAGTTAAACGAAGCCATCGATCATCAACTGGTGTTGTTATCCGATTCCTTCCCTGTCCGGCCCTTCTTCCATATTCTCCTGTTTCGTGGTACCGATTAATTGCTCTTGAAATAGTGCTTTGGTTAACATTCAGCAAGTAACGTTGGCTTCGACCCTCCTCTAGAAGTGTTACAATTCTCACCACTTCATGATCACTCAAATAGCATCCAGGACATTCAGCAGTCATTACAATAAATTCAGAGATTCGAAAATCAACAAGAAACACAGAAAACTTGCATTAATTCAGCGTGAAAACTCAAGAGAAATTGAATGAATACTGATAGTCAAATGAACTCATTCTTGTTTCGTGTTTGAGATCATATGGAAACCAATGTTACTACATAGATAAGATTTTTTTCCCCTCATATGTCTAAGAATATATGTTGACAAAGAAACTGCGATCGAGCTATTTAATCGATTTTGGAATTCAGAATACCAGATGATGCGACAATTTTTGTGGTGTGTGTATTTGATGAGTTCCTCATTTATAACTGTCTCCATCACTTTGGACATAATGGGAAGAGGTGCAACAGGGCGAAAGTTTTGGCGTGAGAAATTCTTGCCTTTCTTTGGCATCGGTTGAATTCTCGCTATTTTCCAGCTCTTCGGAGAAATCTTTCTATCATAAGAAATCTGAAACAAACAGTTAAGAATGGGTGACAGTTCGGGTTCACACTTTCTCAGGACGAGTAGCGGTATTTTGTCTAGACCTACTGTGTTTTTGCAGTTCAGCTGCTCGAGAGCCTGTCTGACAGTGCAGACTCTGATCTTGATTTCTGCCATGGAAGAATTTGTAGGTGGAATGTTCGATGGTATTGCGTCAGATGAATCTAGCACAGAATTCTTTGAGAACAAGGAAGCAAAGAGATAATGCTATACTTCCGTCTTCTCTAACAAGAGGCAGAAACACAGATTTGCAGAAATTGGCACTGACAGTCTAGTCCCGCTTGCATGTTAAAGGAGTTCATTAGTTACCCCTTGGTTGAAATTGGCCTTTGCTCTTGCTGTGGTCCGGCTGTATACCTTCCGTATTCTCATGAAGGTATTTCTTGTTTCCTCTGTTGGATTTATCTTCCATGATGTGATCTCTGCTCTTGGCTTCAGAGGCTCTTTCGCAGTATTTGTTGAACCATGCCTTTTGTGCTGTTGTTCTTTTCATGGAATGAGGGATGTAGAGACCCATTCCTGCATGAATGATTTTTGTAACAGATTCAGTGCACACATTGATGTCAGGATCTGAAACAAACGCCACTGAATGGAAAGCACGAAAATAATTCACGCAGCATATCCCAATTAGTACAGTTATAGTGCCAAATGCGTCTGGGTTGTTTAGGTTCTTGGTTTAGCGGCAGCTAAATGGTTCCAGTAGAATATATAAGGTTGTGTTCTGAGTTGCCTAGTGGTGCTGAGACCTCCACTCATCTGGATCTGAAATCATACACCTTGGATCTCTTCAAGGTGTTCGGAAAGTCGTGTAAAGATCGCTGATGATATGCTAGAACGATTCAATTCTGATACCACATTCATAAAACGCGTTGTATCTGGCGATAAGACAAGGGTTTAAGAGTTTGACATGCAAAGCATTCAACAAGAAATCGTAAAAACCACGTCAAAGTTGACCAAAAGACAAGGAATATTACCTGAGCGTTATGCGGCGGTTGAGAGAGTAAATTCATTCGTCGAGAAAGGCCTAATTTGTGGAAAGAAACTCATGGATTTTGCACCACGATAATGCACCACCTCATGAGGTTCTCATATTTTGCCAAAAAACTCAACAAATATTATCGAACAACCACCGTATTCACTTGATATGGCTCCAGCCGACTTTTTCTTGTTCCAATACTTGAGGTACCCGTTTTGAATCGATAGAATAAAAGAAAATTCTCGACGAGAACTGAAGTCGATTCCAGGAAAAAGCGTTGGAAAAATATTTTGATGATTGAATTATTCGTTGACGTAAATGTATTATTTCAGCAGGGACCTACATTTAATACAATACAATGAATTTGGATGTTGAATAAATATTTTGTGTTTCATTTACCAATTTCTGGTACTTTTTTGACAGAATGTATGCAAATCGTTGTATCCTAGTTCAGTTTTTACTTGGTATCTGTCCGATGATGGCACAGTGTCGACGAAGCGTGTTACACGTATATGTTGATATGTGTGAATCAAATTTTCTTTTATTCAACAATTTTACTCATTGCTTTTCAATTCACTTATTTTTCAGGCAGCTTATGTTGCGTTATTGGAAATGTTGGATCTGGAAAAAGTTCTTTACTTCATTTGTTACTGAAGGAAATGGCTTTACGTTCTGGAAAAATAGAAGTGGGCGGTATTGTTTCTTATGCTTCGCAAGATCCTTGGCTCTTCGTATCTAATGTCAGGAATAATATATTATTCGGCCAGCCTTATCACAAGGATAAATATGACAGAGTCGTCGAAGTATGTGCCTTGAAAAGAGACTTTGAACTGTTTCCCTTTGGAGACAGAACATTGGTAGGAGAAAGAGGAGTTTCGTTAAGTGGTGGTCAAAGAGCAAGGATAAATTTAGCAAGAGCTATATATAGAGATGCCGATGTTTACTTGCTCGACGACCCTTTGTCCGCAGTTGATCCGCATGTCGCCAAGCATCTTTTCGAGAAATGTATTGTTGAGAATTTGCAGAATAAGACAAGGATATTGGTAACTCACCAAACACAATTTCTATCCAAAGCTGATTTCATACTAGTTCTAGATAATGTAAGTTCTAATTAATATCGAAATTGATCATTTTCGGAGGGAGGTATCAAAAGTTTTCAGTTTTATAAAAGAATTTTTTATTGCACATTTAACATAATTTGCATTAGGGAAAAACGCTTAACAGTACTCTGAATAATTCCGCTTCGATATTTCAATTTGTAAGTTTCTTCAAAACAGAGATGCAAGGCTAAAACGAGCTACCCTGTATCATTCATTGAATAGTGAGTGGAAAAATATGCCGAAACACTTCGAATGAAATACATACAGAGAAATTGAAACATTTCATTAGTGTAAACCCTGAAATTTTCCAAAACTCGATAACACACAGAAGTCTGACATATGTCTCACATACCGTCTCACATCTGTCTGAATCATTCATCTGTGCTGATCTGCTGGGTATCGTAACATCTTTATTTTTCTGATTAATTCAAAGAATTTATCGCGTGAGTTTCGATAATCTCATTTCTTTTTTCCTATCTTCGAATTCTACTCTTGCATCTCCTTAAACGTTGCATAATTTGAATTGGACTGCACCAAGAAATAAACGCACAAAAACTGATGATTTTCGAAATTTTCCTTTCTATGTGCGTTCAGACATTTCTTTCCGCAGAATTGCATAATTTTAAGACAACTGGAATGACAAACAATTTCAACTTTATACGCCTTCGCGAAATGCGAATATGTTCATTATCGCAATCTCGAATGAACAGTATTCGTATTTTCCTTTTCTCCTTGCATACACTGCATTATTTTCTGAAAATTCCATGATTCTAGGTAAATAGGATATACTGTATGACTGTTTGTGATTCCATCCAAGCACAACTGAATGCAAAATTTTCGATTAATTCTTTAAAAAGTAATTAACTGTGTGATGTACCAAATGCGATCTATCATTTAGAGTGTTGGATATGTTTACCAACATAAAATCAATAAATGACAATTGGTCTTTGCATTGGCTGGAAAATTCGAATATTGGTTTGTATACTCGCATACAAAACGCGCTTACCGTTTAACAACATTTCTTGCTCTTTAACCCTCGCTCTTCTTCAGTATCTTGGCAGTACGACAGTTACACAATATATTGCACAACTTTGAAACATCAGTATAATGAATGTTTTACCAAGAGTAATGAAGGAGTAAAGTATTTTCACCTTGAAGCATCAAGGTTTTTTATCAATTTTTCCAGGGAAAAGTCGAGAATTTTATTAAACCGTCAGATATCTCCAAGATAAAAGTAAACCTTATTCGTCAAGCTAGTAGTGCTGAGACCCCTTCAGTGGATGCAATTGCTGAAAAGAGATCATCTGTATCATCGGATCAACTAACTGTAAGTTATAGTAGTCTTCATATTTACTTCTTCTTTTAAGTGACAGAAAAACGTTTTACATTTTGTTCCGAGTGACTGGTAAATTTATACCTTTATTTCCCAAGCGGAAAGTGAGTACTTTACCAGAAAAAATAAAATGTTATAAATTATCATTTTATTATATATATATATATATATATATATATATATATATATATATATATATATATATATATAGGTGTACGTAATTCTTGCTGACTTGTAGTGATTTGAGTTAAGGTTTTGGATAAGCAGCATTACCAAGTAAGTATACTCCTTATAAATATATTTTATGAAAATGAAAATCAACTTTATTCTCAACATGAAAACCAGACTTACCAAACTAGCTCATGATAGCCTGAGAGAAAACAGCTTCAAGAAACTAGAAGCTCTAATGATTGCTAATGGATACCCCAATTATCTGGTGGAAAAAATTATTTATAACACCCCAAACAGACAGATTGAACCACAGTCACCAACACAGACACACAATAACTCTGAACAAGCCCCAAGGAAAAAAGTAATTGTCCTACCATACATCACTGATCTAGTCAAATCACTAAACGGTATCTTGAGAACGCCAGACACACTAATAGCAACAAAAAATGTAAAAACAGCCAAACTAATTTCCTCAAAACTTAAACACCGAACACCAGTACAAAAAACGAGTAACGTAATATACAGAATACCATGCAATAACTGCCAACAGGTTTACATGGGAGAAACCAAAAGGACATTGAACAAACTTCTCATAGTAACGATGCCAGACATAATAGAACTACATGTGCCCTTGCGATCCATACCAATGAACTTAACCATTCTACGAACTAAGGATCAGTCACAATATTAGACAATGAGGAAAATACCTGGAATAGAAAATCCATTGAGATGGTAAAAATTACACAAGAACCAAACGCAATGAACTTTCAAAAAGATGAAGAACATCTAAGCGCTGTCTAGGCACATTTATTGAACTTAGATAAGAAACACAACAAACATACATAAATGCCAAATATTGATACAGGTCAAATAGATAGCTTCATCACCGCGCCAACTAAGACTAATATTGTAACACTAAGGCATATTAATGTAATGTGCCCATATTGTTGTTTTTAGTAATTTAACTCATTTATACTTGTCGTAGTTCATCCAAATTTAGAATTCCATATCAAAATGACTTGTGGTAATTTTTATACCAAAGCTAACACTTCATTTAGGTTTCCATCTATCTTGAATTCCAACCAATGCATCGAGTCATCATTTCACGGGGCACTGGTTAATACACTATGACCAAAAAAATTAAACTCAAGATCACATACGTGCCAGTCACAGAATACACAATTAGATAACTATGAAGACAGATAATTCAATTCCTAATCTGACAGTGACTACTGAGAAAATTTTATATTTGATTCTCAATTGCAATTGATTTATATTAATGAAAAAAAATGCGGTAAAGGCTAGTTTGAATGTCAACAAACTGCTATTTAACATCTTATAAGATTGAAACCTTTTAATACCAATCTTATAGAAACGCATTGTCTTACGGTCTCCTGATGAAGATGCAATAACAGCATCGAAAGCTCGAGAAATGAAATGAAATAAAGAGTATACTTACTTGTTAATGCTGCTTACCCAAGAACCTTAACTCAAATATATACATATATATATATATATATATATATATATATATATATATATATATATATATATATATATATATATATATATATAAAAGAAAGCCTCTGACACTACTCGTTGGTACATTGATATCATTGTCTGATGATGGTATAGTATGTATATATTCAGGTAGATTGATATATTCTCATAACATTTAACGTTATCCTAATATATAATTACTCCAGGATATGTTTTGATTATAATCATTGCCTGGCAATGGTATTAATTACCGGGTGGTGGATTTATATTTTTCATGAAATCAGTTTGATTGCATGAACAGATATATGGGCAACTCGTCGGGGTAAAACCCCTATATATATATATATATATATATATATATATATATATATATATATATAGGTGGTCCAACGAAAACTTGGGTGAGCACAACCCCTGATTTTGAATAGTGATGAGGTGTGTTACCTCATTTTGAGGATCTAATTACAAAAGTAAGTAGTCTTCCAATTTTTCAGCTGCCATTTCGTTAATGATGAAAATTTTGATGCGAAAATTTAGGGTGTGATAGTACTCGATAAGATTTTTAAATTGAGGTATCGCAACACCCCTCATCCCTATTCAAAATCAGGGAGTTGTGCTCAACCCTGTTGAGGAATTGAAGTTACGAGGATGAAAAAATCGGAAAAAATGTTCCCCTTCTAATCAGAAATCGACGGGTCCGAGCGATTCTCCATATTTTATTTTTAAACGGAAAATCGAGGTGTTAAGTTTTCATTCGATCACCCTGTATACATACGTATGACCAAGCGCACCAGGGCGGATGAGACGTTCGTCTTCAACATCTTGAAGCGACCTCCATGCCAGGTCCTATAGAATGCCTTCGCGTTGTCGAACAATATCATACTGGTTGACTGGTTCTTGTTGAAACCATCACTGACGAATAAGATCACTCGGAGAAGTTGCTGCTGGGTGGACTGGCTTTTCCTGAAACAAAATTGCTCATCTGGGATGATTTGGTGGTCTCCACGTGGTCTTTCAGGCGTCGCAGGGTGATTCCCTCTACGGTCTTGCCGATCGTTGACAGGAGACTGATGTTCTAATGATCTAATGCTGTGGAAAGGAAGCAGACTTACCTGTTTTCTTCCTAATGACAATCATATCCGATGTTTGCATTTCTCAGGAAAGTGTTGGATTCGTAGACTCACAATAGTCATTGATGCCGGCTGTCCAAGAGCTCGATGAGGAAAGTTCTTCAGTGCTCTGTTGCTGATCTCATCTCGTCCTGGTGCTTCTCTCATTTTTTTTTTTGAGAGATTACGCTTTTCAGCGTGGTGGTTGGATCAGGGCCAGATTCTGCTTAGTTCACTGTCAGCTGGAGCTGAAGGCTGTCTGCTAATGCCTCCGCTTTGTGTGAAGTAGAAAATACTGACCCTCGTTCACCTTTTATGGGTGGCATGAGTGTCGTTTTCTGGCGTAAGAAGGCCATTATCTACAGTGACTGGTCATCGTCTTGTTGGTCCAGCATACATAACGGTGGTCCTCTAAAGCTATCTTTTACTCCGTCGCGAGTTGGGTGTATTATCGTCGGTGTTGTGGGTCCCAGCTTCTCTGGAACCTTATTCTGGTCCTGTTTCCCACCCTGATCATCTGACAGGTGTCATCAGAGAGTTTGTCTGGTCGACCTTTCGATTACATCATAACATTCGGTGATGGTTGTGCAGAAAAAATAATAGATTTCAGCTCTCTATTTACAATAATTCTATCCTTTAAATCAACAGCGTTCACTCAAAGATACCGACGAAGAATCATTGGATGCACCTGAAGAAACAGAAGAACTCATAGAAAAGGGCTCATTGTCGTTTTCCGTCTATGCATCTTACTACCGAGCTGGTGCTAGTACGCTCGTAATTGTAATGGAAATCTTACTTCTAATCGTAGCTCAAGCTGCATGCAACGCTTGTGAATTGTGGCTGACCTTTTGGTATGTTGATAGATTGTACCATATAATAAACGAGTGAAATAATCTAGGAAACACCTATAAATATCAATAATTTCTTAATATATTCTGTCAAAAACGTAATTGAAATTGATTATTCCAAAAATTCTGCTCAAAACGATTGTCAAAATTTTAGAGTTATAACTGTATCAGGAATGGCTTCAACCTCTTCTCAAAAACCTTGAAATTGGATATTTTGCAAGGACAATGGTAAACCATTGAAAAATCTTATACCACGAACATCCATCGACTTTGATGTGATATTCAGTCGATGCGGCGGAATTAAAGGCAGGTCGCGACCGCGGGTAGAATAACGATGACAATCGCCATTTTTGCATAGTTTGTCTTTGTTTTGTGAATGTATGTGAGGAGGAGCAGACGTACAGACTGATAACGGTCAAAATTCCTAGTGATAAAAACGCCCTCGACAGGACGCCCTTATCCTTCTCTTCTGCGCCACAAATATTCTCCCGAGTGAGGCACCGCAACCCCAGTCGTTTATTGAGTACGAAATACGTGATTCCTCATTAGCAAAATGAAAGAGCCGGAACTGGACGATTGTCAATGTGGGCTTTAGCATTTGAAATTGGTAACACATGGAACTCAATTTCCGGGTCACATAATCAGACTAATCCACCCAACTCAGGTGCTCATTCATATTGATACATCAATCAATTGAGGTCCTCTATTCTGATGAGCATGAACACGAACATAAATTGTAAGGAAGTACTCTCTCAGATGCACTGGAAGGTCAGGATGAACAACATAGGGTCCAAAACTGAGCCCTGTGGAACGCCCACCGACACATCTTCAACCCTTGACTCAGCATCCACAACAGCACCCCCAGGACCAACACCCTTAACCTCTACGTACTGAGATCTCCCTGCCAGATAAAACCTGAACCGGTCTATGGCACATTCCCGAATTCCGAAACTAAAAAGTTTACTTGAGATTCTTTCGTGATGGACGCAATCAAAAGCTTGACAAAGATCGCTGGTCGTATGTCATCCTCCAACATGCGCACTATTTTATAGTAAAACTCCTCTAGAACCATCTGCGTTGACCCATGCTCTCTAAAGCCATACTGACTCAGTGCAAGAATAGTTTCAGCTCGCAAATAACTCATTAAGCGGTTCAACATTGCGTACTCATAAAGTTTAGAAAATGAAGACGACATCGCAATGGAACGATAATTCTTAGCTTATCAGTTGAAATTCTTGATAACAAATTAATGCAATAATTTTCTTCACCAACCATAATATCCATATTTATTTTTTTCACACAAATCGATATTTATAGGTGTTCCCTAGACTGAGGTATGTGTTTATTTGACATGATAAAAATTTCAGGACCAACAATGTTGAACTACATAATAAGCAAGATATTCGAAACCTAGCATCTGTTTCGAATTTGTTGAGATCGAATAATAATACGACTATGTCGTCAGGTTCTCTTCCAGACAACCTCATGGAAGTATCAACAGCAATTTATAATCCTAGTACTTCAACAATAGAAAGTATGGGTATAACCACTGAATCTTCTAGTTTTTTCGAAGTTCTGAGAAATACGATAGTACCAAATAGAGTATTGGATTTGACAGAGAATCTCTATATCCAGACATATACCTTGATATTACTTGTTGCTATTATTTTAACTATCATAAGATCTCTACTTTTTTTCCGAATTTGCATGAAGGCATCTACAAACCTCCATAACACCATGTTTACAAATATTCTGGAAGCTACAATGAGGTTTTTCGATACGAATCCTTCTGGTAAGAATATATTTCATCGTTGAAGAATATCATTTTTACAAATATGAAGTAATCTTAAGAACTAGCAGTTGTTTTGTTTAGAAATTGTCATGATAACCATGCAAAGCATAAACATAGGAAAGTTCCTGCGACAAGTTGACCAAATATCTAACCAAAAAAATAAAAAAAATTTTTTTCCCACGTCGAAATTCCGAGCAAATTATTGAAACTGACCTCAGCACTTTTCACTAAAACCAAAATGACAGCAAATACACAGTTCTACAAAATAAATTATTTCGTTTTGTGTCTTTAATGCTCTGTTATTTGGTTTATTAGCCCGCAAGACGTCGCGCGAAGCTACTTAAATCTTGAAGCTACGTTCAGGTTAGTACCAATCGATCATAACCTAAAAAGTGTATTGATTTCTTTCTTCAATCAATAATATCGATATGCTGTCGCCAAAAAGGTGTTGTGTTGATGATCCGAATACATTTTTTTATATTTGTGATGAATATGTAGTGAAGAAGTTTAGAAACCTATAACAGATTCAGTGAAGAAGACTTTATATTTACTTTAATATAAAGATGACAGCTCTGAACAAACCGTGGGTTTCAAATATTGTGTGTAAGTTGTGTAGTGAACATTTGAGGCATTGGGGAAATGGTAAACGTAATCATTTAAAGTATAGTGTGCCGAGCAGACAGCCCGATGGGACCAGAACCAATTCTGACCATCCCATGAACCCATGTGCTCTCTTTCTTTCAAAACTGGAACACCACCGAGGCCTAAACTATTGGATAGGTATCTCGGGACTGAGACAGTCAAAAGGCTCATAAAGGGGCCGCAATCAAAGAAGAGGGGACATGAACTACTGTCACTCGATAAAAAGTCTGTTGGGATGGTGGTGGGCTTATTGATGGGACATCAACTCAACAAATACCTACACGTCATGAAACTATCGTAAACCACACAGTGCCTTGGTTGCCTAGAATATAACAAAACAACGGAACACATGCTCTTTGAATATCCCGCTCATAAGGAAACCAGACTTAACACCTAGCGCCCGGATGATCCAGGAGGCCCCCTACAACAGTCTTGTAAGCTTCAGCAGGAAGTTATTGCAAGACAAATAACAATAACTTCACGTCAAGCACAATGGACCAAACGCCTTAGTGCTGTTCATATGGGCGCCGTGCAAGAAGAGAAGAAGAAGAAGATAGTGTGCTGATGATTTAGACAAAGCCGAACATCATATTAATGACTGTTATTTGTGTGTGGTAAAATTACTTGGTATAAACAAAAGAAAAATGACATATTCTGATTTAGCGTCCGCTTACCTAACCTCAACTGTTTTCAGATGACGCATTATATCCTATGAGTCAAGATCTTTCAGACCTATCAGATTTGTGGGACGTGGTGGATGTTTTTTCTGATGAACGTGACAGTGAGATCTTGACCTTTCACAAGAGCGATCTGAGCTACTAGCATCTAGGCTTAAAGAAAGAAATTTGTTATGTCAAGGTACAAAAATAACTTCTGATCGTGATTGCAAAAAAGAATTTCTTCCATTTTTTAGCTCTGGAAATAATATAGTCTATTGTAATAACATTGGTGGTCTTCGAATTAAACTGGGGCTCTCAAGATATAAAGCTGAAAATTAGAGATTGTTAATCAACAGTTGTGACCGAAGTTTAAAATGTGTTTCATTACATATTGGTAATAATCATGCAGCTGTGCTTATTGCTCACTCAACAAAATTAGAAGAAGAGTATCACAACGTAGATCTTGTCTTGAAAAATTACTCGAAGCACCAATGGTTTATATGTGTCGATTTAAAAATGGTCAACATTTTATTAGGTCAACAAAGAGGGTACACTAAGTTTCCATGCTTCATATATTTATGAGACAGCAGAGCAAAAAAAGACCACTGGATCAAGAAAGGTGGTCTTTGAGAAATAACATGATGGTTGGCAAACGAAATAATATAAACCCGCCTTTAGTTTCTAGAGGTAAGATAATTTGGCTCCATTGCACATCAAATAAGGACTTATAAAGCAATTTGTGAAGGCATTAGATAGAACTTGTCCATGTTTTATATATCTTTCAAGGAAGTTTCCCGTTTTGAGTAATGAAAAACTAAAAGTTGGTATATTTGATGGACCACAGATAAGACTTTCAGTGAAAGACAACAATTTCATACATTCGATGATTAATTAAGAAGCAGCGGCGTGGAAATTTTTTTTTGATGTTATAAAAATTTTCTTAGGAAACCAGAAGGCTAACAATTACAAAGAGTTAATTCAAAACCTCTTAATTAGCTTTATAAATATAAAGCATATAGCAAAGAACAAGGGGAACGTGTCCATCAAGATCTTAAGGTGATGGAAGAAAGATACCAAGGTCGCTGGGATGAGCATATGATGGCGGATTACTGTTGGAGTATTACACAGGAATATGCTGAAGACGTCAACCCGAGAAAATCTAGAATCCAAGCGATTTGCAGGCATCTAAAAGTTCATTAACTAACAGTTAATAGTTTGCACCATATTGTTGCACAAAAATTCTCTATCAGCAATAACAAATAAGTTCATGACAGGTAAGCTTTCCTGTGAAATTGAAAACGTCCAGCAATTTTCTGATTTGTGGTTCAATAAAAATGCATTGATTTGGCATCACTTAACAAGTATTTGAATCCATCGCTATATTCATTCATAGCATAAACAACGTTTATCATCAGCCCAAGTTTAATGTGACGAGAACCTGTAAAATAATGTGTAATAAAATGTAACTAAACATTTTGAATTAAATGTTTTTTTATTTTCCAATGAACTTATTGAATGCCTTTTAAATTATTCACCCTTACGAAATCTCGAACACTACACGTAGCTTTAAAAAAGTAAGTATCAAATTTTCATTAGGATATAGTAAATACTTGAAAACAGTTTTACTTTTAGCGGCACCAAAATCATTTTAGACCTGTGTTATTTATTTCATGCGTTACTCGCAAGGTATACTTCCTCAATATATCCAACAGTCTATATCGCTCGCCAAACCATATTCACTTCCCTAGACTGTTTCAATATCTAGGTGATAAGGTGGATTGGATTCAGGTACATCACCTGGCAGCTGAGGTCATTGTTCTGGGTGACTTCATCGTTCATAACACCAACTGGCTCCGCAACTCCAATAGAACAGATGAAGCGGGAATACAGGCTGAAACTTTCGTTATCAGCCATAATCTGAGGCAGCTAGTTGACGAACCGACCAGAATACCTGATCACCCAACCGACTTCCCGAACACCTTGGATCTCTTTTCGATTTCAGATCAGATTTTTGATTTCCCATTCAGTGATGTTTGCCTTTCAGATCCTGACATCAATGTGTGCAATGAATATGTTACAGAAACCATTTATGCAGGAATGGATCTCCACATTCCTCATTCCAGAAAAGAACAACAGCACAAAAGCCATGGTTCAACAAGACTGCAGGAGTCATGGAAGATAAATCCAACAGAGGAAACAAGATCAACTTTCGTACGATTACGGAACGTATGCAACCTTACAACTGAGCCAAGGTCAATTTCAACTAAGCGGTAACTAATAAACTACTTGAACAGGCAAGCGGGACTAGACAATTCTGGTCTATGGCGAAGACTGTCAATTTCTGCAAATCTGCGTTTCCACCTCTTGTTAGAGGAGACGAAAGTAAAGCATCATCTTCGAAAGAGAAAGCCGATCTCTTTGCTTTCTTGTTCTCAAAGAATTCTGTACTAGATTCATCTAACGCAATACCACTAAACATTCCACCTACAATTTCTTCCATGGCATAAATCGAGTTCAGAGTCCGCACTGTGAGACGGGCTCTGGAGCAGCTGAACTGTGACAAGGCAATTGGTCGAAATACCGCCAATCGTCCTGTTTCAGATTTCTTATGAAAGCCACACTTTTCCGAGCAGCTGGAAAATAGTGAGAAGTCCTTACCCCAAAACTACCGCCCTGTTGCACTTCTTCCCATTATGTCCAAAGTGATGGAGAGAATCATAAATGATGAACTCATCACATACCTTGAGTTGCAGGGAATTATTAACGACCGTCAGTATGGAGATCTGCTCGCCTACGTCACTCATGTTTGTACATCAATGATGGAAAAGCATGGGGAATCTAGAGCAGTAGCCCTCGACATCTCTAAAGCGTTGGATAGGGTTGGGCATGCAGCCTTGTTGAATAAACTTGCTGCATATGGGCTTTCCGAAAAATTGCGGGTATGGATAAGTAGCTTTCTTTCAAATAGATCAATACAAGTTGTGGTCGATGGTATAATATCTGATTGTTTCCGGTTGCAAGCAGGAGTACCTCAGGGATTCATTATTTCGCCAACCTTGTTTCTGTTGCAGATAAACGATCTTTTGTCATCTACAGAGAACAAGATCTTCGGTTTTGCAGACGATTGTACCCTGGTTTCTTCTTTTAGTAGACTGCGGCCGATCACAGCTGCGGAATCTCAGCGTCAAATTATTAACTTAAACTCTGACTAACGTGGGATATCTGAGTGGGTCAGTGGAACCTGATGAGCTTCAACGCGAGCAAGACGCAAGCAACAGATTGCATTCAAAGATTCGATGCACCTTTCCGGAATAACGGTCAACTCCGGGTTTTGCTGGCATGAAGATGTATCAGCAATAGCTAAGTCGGCATCAGGTGAACTCAGTTTTCTTTTCAGAGCCAAGCGATTATTCACGTCATCTTAGCTGGTGCTTCTATATAAGGCGCAGATTCGACCTGCTCTGGAATATTGTTCCCATGAAAGGGATCTGCTCCCAAAAATTCGTTGCGGATGTTGGATAGTGGGCAAAAACGGGCTGTGCGCCTCATCGACCACCCGGAGATCACTCGCCATCTCCAACTGCTGGCTCTCAGAAGACAACTTACAAACCTTTCTCTGTTTTACAGATACTTATTCTGGGAAAACTAATGTTTTGCCGCAACACTAAGCTGGCAAGGAGTTCATATCATATGGCGGTACATTTAACGACCCCTTGAACCTCTCTCTATAAGAACTCCTTCGTTCACAGCGCCGGTGCGCTGTGGAACTTGCTTCCATCCAACATCGTACAATTTGGCCCTCTACAAGAAACGAGTAAACAGACACCTCAATTCTTCCTAGGTGCCCACTCATGTGGTGTCTGTCAACTGTACTTGAACATGACATGTTTTCATATCTCAACTTTTTTTCTTGTAATTGGATGGCAGAAGCTTTTGTTTCTGAAATTACTGAAATTATTAGCCAACTCTAAATTTTCGTTACCCCAAGCTTGGGCGGCATCTGTAGCGCTGAATGAATCAAAATTTTCCATGTAAACAAATCATATTGTTGATAGATGTTTTTAGCACTGAACCTAGCATACTTACCTTCTTATTGGCATATATCAGTGTCCCAACTATCTGTTCACAACACCCATTAGCTGCTGCTTTGCAGGTACAACTGCAAAGTCATTCTTTTATATTTTCCGAATCGATTTTTATGGTCACTTCGCGTGGAGTTGACGTAAGAACCGATTTTTGAAGACATAGGCTGAAGATTTCTTTTTTCGAAAGTGCCTCGCAAAACATTATGTATCCAGTTTTAGAAACAGCTTCACCCTCCTTCAAGGTTCTATCACGATCCCCTATATAGTCCGCTATATCAAATAAAGAAATTTTTCCCTTCATTATTTTACTTAAAACAAAAAACGATTAGAAAAAGAAATCGGTTGTCTGTAAAATCGGTTTACTGACGATAGTTGAACGTGACAACGTCGTAAGAAAATACTGATGGAATCGTTGCATTTTTCAAAAGAAAATTTTAATTTTATTTGTTTGATAGATATTTTTTGGATATAGAGAAGGAGGCGAATGGAAATCACAATTGAATTGAGCAAGTTACATTTATTTGTACGCATAAATACAATTATGTCGCTTTTTATTCATTTTTTCACAATCGCTGCACTAGCGGACCGATGCTATTCATTTTAATGATGAAAGCACGAATATTCGACAATATCATTGAACATTTATTTAATATCGAAAGAATCATTACCTTTATCGAACCAATTATCGTCGCTATAAACAATTGACACCACATTCACTTTTCACTGCACTTCATACTTGACGAAAACATGTAAATGTATTATTGTATAGCAGCTGTCCACGCGGACGCATCGCTCACTCAAGTGGGAAAGAGACAGATGTCGAACGCTGCCGAACGCAAAGGCCGATTGTGCCTCTTTGTCGCTCGTTCCGCGCTCTCTCTTGCACTTCAAGCCTTAAATGGAACGCCTTAGAGCGAGGTAACGCCGCATAAGTCATGTTTTTTCGTGCGTGCAGCCGACCCCATCGAATCGTAAAACGTTGTCACGTCAAAATCGAAATTATTACTTGTTTATAGTTAAATTTCATGTTTACCAGAGTTTCCGACATTTTGTGAAATTCAGAGCCATCTATCGGTTCGTCATTTTCACCAGTTGGAAAATTCCACAGATCTGTCAATACTGATTCTGAGCTCCCCTGTTTTTCTATAACAGTCAGTGATTTTGACAGATCTGTGAAACAGAACGTTACGTGTTTGGACTATTTTTTATGGGGTTACCTGAAGAATTTTGTCTATGAGAGGTTGCGATTTTATTCGAAATCAACCGGATCAGAAAATCAGTTAGGCATCCGGCAGTTCGCTCGGGGATATGGGGGAGGAGGAATTTTTGAGGGGAGGGGAAATTTTTGAAAACTTTTTGTGAAATTTCTTTAAATTAATTTTTCGTTATTAGTTATCTCTTGTTTCGTACGTAGTTGATCTGTTTTAATGTTTCCGTTCTCGAATGAATTCTTCATTTTTATTTAGAGTTTTCATCAACGTGAAATATTCTTCTTCTATTGATGTGATTTGAATGATGCATTAATTACTTTCTAACTTTTAATCCAAAATATCCCTTAGGGATTGTTTGTGTTATCAGGAACTGTTTCAATTGACAGCAACTCTCGAAAAGGAAAGGTTGTTGTGATATTTCCTGAGAAATAGATGCTCACTGAATTTTTTCGAAAAAAATTTGAAGAATAACATTCGGAATAGGCCTCTGTAGATCTTACTCGACTTCATTCTGTGGGGGGAGGATTATCTGTAGTATTCCCATGACAAAAACGATAAATATCTAATGTTGAATTGTTGGAAGGAAAGTGATCGCGAGGCTTTTCCAAAACGAAAAAAAAATATTTATCCTCATGATCATACCTCAGTAAAAAGTTTAGTGGAATGCTATATTTTTCGCAGTAGGCTTATTTTTCAGAGCAATTCTTGCTGATTAAGATTGTATGCAAGAGTTCTCGGAAAGTGATGTAAAGGATGTTTGTTCAGTTATTTTGGGGAAAAAACAAATTTTTTCAATCCGTTTCTGAAATTCTAATTGTGTACACAAATGGTATTGTGTACACAATTCGGCCATGTTATTTGTGGTACAAAATATCGAGGAAATGGGTCTATGCGTTCAAGAGTTATTGCGCTTAGAAAATTCGACACAAATGCAAAACATCGAAAACGAATAGCATTACCTTGTATTCTAAGTGCCGATTCGAACTGTAACTACAGTTAATCTATGTACAATCACTCGTGAATCACTTTATACTATTCTAGTGTATGTACCTATTACGCTCGAATTTGTCACCTCGTAAAAAAAAACTTTTGCTAATTTCAGTGTGGTCTAGCATCATGGTAGTAACAGAATAATGTTATCAGTATAAGCTAGAACGTAAATGGAAACATTGTTGATTAATTAACTCAAGTTTTAAATTCTCAATAAAAAAAAATCATCACCATTATCCCTTCTAGCCATCCACTATCTCAGCGTACGCTTATTCAACAAAGTATAACATTTTTCATTTTAGAAAATGAAAACGTTGATATGAAATCTTTGTTGTATTTTTCAATTCTTGTGAAACTTCTGAAATTAACTAACTTATAGGAAGAATACTCAACAGATTTTCTAAGGACATGGGTGCTATCGATGAAGTATTACCAAACTCAACATTGATGACGATACAAGTATTTCTGATTTCTTTTGGAGTTCTTGGAATTACTTTCATTAAATCCTACTGGATGATTCCACCCACAATAATCCTTGGTGTGATACTAATGTGGTTCCGCAAAATATTCATGAAGAGCGCCCAAAATGTGAAACGACTTGAAGGAGTAGGTAAGACATATTTTAAAAAATTTCCAAAATTGAAGGTTTCCCAAAATTTCATTATTTTGAAGAACAAATCAACTTCACAATATATCAGATTAACTTCTTCCTTGTAATGATATGTTCATAATAATAATAATGATAATAACTCAGTGTTGGAATAATACACTGACCAGAACACTTTGGAGAAAATTCACATTTATTTACTGTGGAGCGGTAGCGGTTCTTCGACTACAAAAACAACAAGGCTCCATAACTCTGATTCGAGCTGAGCCAAAAAGCGTCAGAAACCTCCATGGCAAAAACGACTGGAGAAGGATATTGATAATATTAGAGCTGAAGTCCGTCTCCTCACAGAATTCCTGAGAAACAAGAAATCCTCGAGGCGCTTGAAATCACATATACGCAAAACTCATAGAAAAATTGGTACAAACACAAAACACCTTGATCACAAACAACACATCGACGTTTATATGGACATATGTTTATATCACATTGAAAACCCATCTCTCCTTTGTTATTCGAAAGGCAAAAGAACCAGGAAACTAATTTAATCGTAGGAGATGCAAAGAAGATGTGGTCGAAACTTAAGCAGTAGGGTGTTAAGAGTGCTGATTTGGCGGAAATACCAGCGAACATGAAAGACCCTGATGTAATAAATTTAGCAATCACAGAAGTGCAAAGGAAAGCCTCATCTATTAGTCCAGAAACTCCTAATTTCTACCTCAATGGAAATTACAAGGACGACACAATTCTTGAACCTAAAGAAATAAATGAAGGGATATTATAACAGCTTTCAAAAGTATCAAATCGAAGGCCATGTGAGCCGATAAGATTTCATATTACACGATTAGATTTAGTTTACCTAATATTAGCGGAATCTTAACAACTATAGATAATTCATCTTTGCAGTCAGGCACATTTCCAAAGATATGGAAAGTGTCATTGGTAATACTACTCCCAAAACTCTATAACATTGAGTCACTGAATGATTTGAGACCTATAAGCATTCTCTCTATTTTGTCCAAAATTATGGAGAAGATTGTGCATGGCATTCTCTTGGAGTATCTTAATACGAATGATATTATTCCATATGAGCAATCTGGCTTCCTCGCTGACCATAGTACTGCTACAGACCTCACAAGAGTGACTACTAAGTTGACATGTGCAATGGACCGTTCAGAAATATCATGTTTAGTTTTATCAGACAACAGCAAGGCCTTAGACCTTATAGATCATAATCTGATGTTGGCTTTGCTGCAGTATTTTGGTGTCTCTGGACGATAGGTGGGCTGCTTTCATGCCTATCTAGTAAAAAGAAGACAAATAGTTGAAATCGATGGACTGAGATCAAAACCAATCATTGTCAAAAGAGGCGTACCACAAGGAAGCATCCTTGGACCTACCCTTTACAACATCTACACTTCACTTATGTCAAAAGTAGTTCGAAATTGCAAGATACAACTATATGCAGACGACACAAAGATTATAAAATCCTTTTCTCCTTCAGGAATTAGTATGGCGCTACAAGCAGTAAATGAAGATATCGACCGTATACACATCTGGTCAGTTGACTATGGACTAACTTTGAATTGAAGAGTTGTTTGATGTTAGTTGGCACAACGACTGCACGGAGTATTGCTATGTTCAATAATTTTGTAACTCTCCATATAAATAATATGGCACTCCCGGAAAGCGACAATGCAAAGACTTTGGGAGTCATATTTGATGGTCTGCTGAACTTTGAAAGGCATGTAATAAAGAGACTCAGTATGCTGTATATGAAACTTGAAGCTCAGAATAAAACATTTCCTACTTTATCCACAGTGAAATTACTGTCTATTACAGCTTCCTCACCGTTGACAACAAGCGTAGGGTTCAGTTGGCTCAGAATGCGTGCCTAAAATTTACATATTTAATACCAAAATATGAACACACAAGTCGAATGACAAAAATTTACTGAAGATCGGGAGTCGTCACAGAATGGCATTGGCCCTGATGATGTTCAAGACTTATAAAAATGAAAAGCCGAAAGATTTGTATGACTTGTGGATACCAAGAAGTACATTTCATGGAAGGCAGCTGCAAAATGTAGAGAATCGGTTTGAAATTTTTCCTCATAGTACAGCTAAGTTCACGAGATGTTTTATCTACAGTTTAATACATCTGCTGTATACAGAAGAATTCTCTAGTCTTCTTGGTTGTTCGCTACAGTCCTTCAAAAAGTCCTACAAAAACATATTGACCTGTGGAAATCCAAGAATGTAGAATTGTTTTTTTTGTATATTTTAACTACTGTGTATGTTATATACTGAATTTTTACATGTAGTTTTTATATAAACTCGAGGGGGCATGAAAAAACGTTGATACGAATGACTTCTTTTTGTACATATTCTTTGGAGTATCAAATAAATTTTTCTATTATTATTTGAAGCAGAAACTCCAAGCAGTTGAGGGCCTCAAGATACATCAAGTTCACTGAATGGAATCACCAAAACCAAGGTTTCTCTAAAGCGTGGCCAATTTTCATAAGGGAAATAACAAAACTGCGAACAACAATAACAGAGAAATGCCTGACGCACACTGCCCGACCGATTAATTGTCATCGTTATGGTTGAACCCCAAAGAACACAATAAAGATCCTGAATGGATAATGAACGAAAAACAACCCTAATATCATACATATGGACTTCGAAGGAATAACAGAGGTAAAAGTCAACAGCAATTAGAGCGATCAACAGTTGGAAAGCCACAGGTATAGATAGTACCCACAAGTTTTGGTACAAGAAGTTTAATGATCTCCGTGGAGCCCTAGTGAAACAGCTACGTATGTTCTGTAACATCCCAGGAAAACACCTACTTTCCTAACGCAAGGTTAACGTATATGCTTCCTAAGAGCAATAGAACACAAGATCGGTCTCAGTATAGGCCGATGAATTGTCTGCCAACGCTCTACAAAATACTCACCTCATGCATATCCAATCGAATATACCAACAACTTGATGACAACAAAACTATTAGCAGAGGAACAGAAGATATTTAGAAGGAAAAACCACGGGTGCGAGGAACAACTCATAATCGATTCTTTGATGTTGAAATAGGCACACAGGGACATCGGAATGTTCATTCTGCTTTTCTCGATTATCTGAAGGCATTCGATAGTACCGCCCATTCTTGGCTTGTCGATGTATTACGATATTCAAAATCCATCCAGTCCTGGTAGAATTCTTGAAGACAACAATGACACACTGGCGCACGTCTGCAGGTCAACATGAACAATAAGTCAATTAAAACCGACGAGATACCCTTGCGTGAAATTTTTCAAGGAGACTCTTTGAGTCCACTATGGTTCTGTTTGGCTATGAACCCACTGTCTTCGATGCTCAATAGATCAGGATACGGATTAAGGATAAAAGCAATCTTCCACCTGCTGTGTATGGATGACATCAAATTATAAACTTCGAGCAAGAAGCAATTGAATAATTGCTGAAAACTGTCAGTAGGCTCTCGGCAGATGTTCATATGGAGTTCGGGTTTGAAAAATTTAAGACCCTGAACATTCAAAGAGGGAAAGTCATAGATGGTGAAGCACAACTTCCAAATGGTGGTATTATACAGTGTATGAGGGATGGCGAAATGTACAAATATCTAGAATACCAACAAGCCAGATTGCTAGACCAAAAACAGTCAAAGGAGAAGATTCATTCAGAGTACAGTCAGCGTCTTAAGACTATGCTGAAGTCAATATTGCACTCGGGGATTCCAGTGAAAACGATTAGCACCTACGCCATTCCAGTGTTGCTTTACTAATTTGGAATAATCAGATGGACTAGGAGAGAACTGGATAATAGGCAGGCCCGATCCATGCTGACAAAGTACTACAATCACCATCCAAGTCGTCCGTGTTAAGAACGATTTTGAAGCGGAAAGGAGGACGTGGACTGATGGATGTTGTCAACTTCTAAACCGAACAAATCAAAAATCTCAGAGAATTCTTCATTGCAAAAGCTGGCACTTCACAGAGTGTTATCGTTGGCTGATAAGGGATATACACCTCTGAAACTTGCTGCCAAGGATGACTTCTGAATCTACCGTTTCCATACAAAACTAAAAAACAAGAGCAATGGTCAAGAAAGAAATTGCATGGAAGACATCACCATGAAATTTTCATCCACACATCGACAAAGAAGTTTCCAACAAATCGTTGATCAAGAGAACTATTCGCCGTAACAGCAGGACTCCTTATGGCTATTCAAGACCAAGTCGTCTCTACAAACAACTACAAAAAACGTATAATTAAAGACGGAACATTACAAACAATTAGTACAGGAAATGCCGTATAAGATCGGAGAATATACAGCATATTACTTTCAGCTGCAAACAACTGGCCAATACGGACTATTTTCGCAGACATCAAGTGTGCAACATTATCCATCAGAAACTTGCACACAAGTACGGACTTCTGAATACCTTCCAGCCATATTACAAGTATAAACCAGCACCAGTGCTGGAAAATTACTCTTTCATATTATAGTACGATAGGCCTGTTATCACTGACAGAATGGTGACGAATAATAGGCCGGACATGAGGGTGTATGATAAGAGAGCTAGGACAGCAAAACTGGTGGATGTAACATTACCGAATAATAACAACGTCCTAAACAAGTTCCAGGAGAAAAAGTCCAAATACACAGACCTTGCTTTCGAGATCAAGCAGATGTGGCACCTCGATAAAATAGATATTGTTCCTGTCATCGTTTCTTCGATTGGGTTAATACGCAAAAGTTTGCATGATAGCCTTAAGAAATTAGAATTGCATAAGAATACCTATATAGAAATGCAGAAAGCTGTAATTTTTAATACATGTAGGAGTCAAGTGTATTGTAATCGGGCATATTCCCTTTGATTGCTGAATCTGGAAAAGATAAATTACATCCAGCTAACATATGAGATAGTACACAAGTCCACGGTGATAATAATAATAAATTACACTGAATAACTTACATTCTATCGCAAAAGTACCGAGAATTGCGCAAGGAAACACAAAATATTCAAATGATTGGTTTATTACTTGGAAAAGGTTTCACAAATATTTACTAAAATATTCGACATATGTTTGCCAATTGATAAACCAATCATTTATTCATTATGTTTTACCAAGTGTTAAGCGAGAATTCCATACAGATTAACAAAATATTTATTTTTCTTCCAAATTTATTGTATCGCCTCCTAAGAAGGCTCCTTCCGAATTAATACTTTTACGAAAACGAATATTCCAATCATCAAAACATTTTTCAAACGCTTTTTTCGGAATCGACTATCGATTCAAAACGGGTACCTCGAAGTGGTAATTTGAGTTGTGGAAAAAGAAAAATGTCGGCCGGTGCCATATCAGGCAAATAAGGTGGTTGTTCGATGGTATTTGTTGAGTTTTTGGTCAGAAATTAATTCACAATGATAGTCTTGTGAGATGCTGCATTATCGTGATGGAAAATCCATGAGTTCTTCTTACAAATCTTGCATTTTTTGACGAACGTGCTCTCTCAAACGCCGCATAACGCTCATATTCTTTATTTACCTACCGTCTGACCTGAAAAATAAATATTTTGTGTTTCATTAACCAATTCCTGGTACTATTTCGGCAGAATATACGAACGAAAAGATTCAACTTTTGTTTGAATATATAAAAACCAGTTTCATCAAAAAATATTATTTATTTTATTAATTCTTTTTTTCAGCCAAAGCGCCAGTATTTTCGTATGTAGCGGCTTCTTTAGATGGTTTATCCACAATAAGAGCTTCAAAAGCAGAAAATATGGTTAAGATAGAATTCGATGATATTCAAGATCAACATACTGCTACTAGTTACTTATTCATGATTTCCTTTGAAGCGTTTGGATTATACTTGGACATGGTTACCATCACTTTCTTAGTTATAGCAATGCTGCAATTTTTATTTAATGACGATGGTAATTATCGTATTTACAAAACATACTATACACTAAATTAAAACAAAAATCTGAGGAACATCAACAATGCTTGTGTTTAAAATGCCGTTAACAAGTGGCTCCCCAGACTCCAAATATAAAGGGTTCTCTATCTCAAACTAACCACGCTTTATATCCAGTAGTGATCAGAAAAGTTTACCGAAACACGTCGAATGATTTCATTTGGCGGGACATCTTTCGATGTATACACACAATCAAATTTATATGGAATCACCCGATGTTTTGAATATTAGCTCAGGAATTTTTGACATTTCGAAGGATGTCAGAATTGATCCTTGTTGAAATATTTGAATAGAAAGAAGAAATAAATTAAGGTTTATTTTAAGAAAGAAATAAATAAAAGAAAATAAGAGACTTTCCGCATGTAATAAAAAATTAAAAATTGTTTTCTCACGGAGTGGGGGCTTTTTTCTCAATCTCAGTAGCTTGTATTACCTCCTCTTGCACTGATAAAAGCCTGAATCGGTCTAGGCATGCTTTGGATTAGGTTATCGACCTCCTCTGGGGTGATATTCTGCCACTCTTCTGTGGCGGCTTGGATGAGCTGTTGTGGGGTTCTTGGATTATCCTGGCGCGATCTAATTTTTCATTTGAGATCCCATAAATCTCATAAATGTTCAATAGGATTTAGGTCTGGAGAGCAAGCTGGTCAGTCCAAAAAAGCGATTTCAAGATAATGTCGCGCGAGGTTGCTGATATGCGGAGGAGCATTATCTTTTGAATTTGGGAGGCTTTTACTTGATAAAATTCCATTATCAATATTAAAAACAAGTAATCTGTTTTTTGGAATTTTACTTAATAATTGTGATTCGTAACGCGTTTAACTACACCGTAGCTTCTTCAGACGAATAAATGTACTCACATTCATTCATCTGTTCTGACGTCTTCCCAAAATATGTTGACATAAAGACATGAATTTTTCGGGCTTTTCTCTCTTGGATTGGGGATATATCATGTTAAATGTGTTGTTGCGTAATTTTCGATTGATTAAACTCTCTATTGCTTTTAATCGAAGCCGTTGTTCTCTGCTATTGACGTTGGTGTTAAATTCTGATTTTTGGCCCATATCCGATAAAGGCAAAGAAATCGCTCAGTGAATCATGGATTTGAAGGCTGCTTTTTTTTGAGAATACGGGTGGAATGAATCTATTGGTATGACATTATACTTGTACGATGGTTTTCTGAAAATATCAATTGATAAACGGTTATTATTCTCCCGGGTAATTGATTTTACTATCGACTTCTGTTTCTACTTTGAACTTAATTTCTGGAAAAATACTATTAATGAAATACAGGAAGATTTGTAGTTGTCTATTCGTTCCAATGAAACATGCTAAAATGTCATCCACATATCGGTACCAAAAGAGAATATCCCTTTTCGTCAAAGGTGAAGTCATAATTTTAGTATTTTCCAAATTGGACATGAAAATTTCAGATAGAAAGGGACTGAGGGGTGAACCCATAGCTAAACCATCATTTTGTGAATATATCTTATTATTGAACTGAAAATAATTTTGGGTCAAGTATAAATCAAACAGAGAAATTAACCCATCTTTGCAGACAACGTTGAGATTTCTTGCCTCTAGAATACTTGATATTAAGGGAACATTCTATTGCAGGTATATTCGAAAACATATTATCTACATCAAATGATATTAATTTCGCGGTTGGTGGCATGAGGAAATTATTTATTTTATTCGATAATTCTAATGAATTTTTTATACTGTATTGTGAATGAAAATCTGAAAGTGATTTAGATTTGGAATTTAGTTGCTTAGCAAGTATTTGTGTTGGACTATTGGTATATGAAACCACTGGACGAATGGGGTTATTTTCTTTATGTGTTTTAATAAGACCATATAATCTATAAATTCTAGGATTCATTTTAATCCATCTGTTTCTCTCGAAGCTAATAAAAAGTGATTGCAAATCATTAGCGGCTGCTCTAAGTTGTTTCTGTATAAGTCGTGTTGGGTCTTTCTGAACAAGAGTAAGCGCTTCTTTATTAATCAAATCTTTCATTTTTTCCTCATATTGTATTTTTGGAATACCAATTATAGCATTCGACTTGTCTGCTCCCGTGAGTACTCATGAATTTTCAGAAATTTTGCGTTTGAGTTGGTTTGATTTTTGTGGTTCTCTAAAATCCTCTCATTTTTTGCCTTTTCAAAATCTCCAGTATTTAAAGTTCTCGTTAAAATTTCGGATTCAACGGCTTATGTTTCTAAAGTCATTCTGTACTTTAGGAACAAATTTAGGACCTTTGGAAAGGGGATCTGCTTCTCTCTTGTTGAATTGAATATCAGATAAATTAACAACCCTTTGACTTCCCGAAGAATTAAGTCTCACTAGTAAGGAGAATCAAGTGTGACTGAAAATTTTGATTTGAGTGATTTTAATTTTCTAGACTGTATGAAATTTTTGAATATGGAAATACTAATTTTAGATCTAATTGTGTCTTCTAAAATATCAAATTGTAATTTAAAACAGAGTTCTGAGTGCAGGATCTTAAGGTATTGCTGAATGGCATACCTTTTATTATAAAGATGTTTACATTCTTCTTTTATCCAATTTGGTTATTTATTTCGATATTCATGGTGTGGTTGATCATGAGTTCGTTCCGCAGGACTTCTATTTAACCGTTTTGAGACTTTTGCGTGAAAATATTCGTCGTAAACGGCCGGATTTGTGGCAAAACAATCCATGGATTTTCCATGACGATAATGCATCATTATCGAGCCACGGTTATTAACGACTTTAAGACCAAATACTCGATAAAGACTATCGAGCAGCCTTATTCGCCTGAACTAACTCCGTGTGGGTTTTCTCTTTTCTCCAGACTGAAACTTCCGCTCCGGAGCCAGATTTAATTCCGTAGGCGTCATAAAAGAAAATTCGCAGAAGGAGCTGATGGTCATCCCTGAAAGCGCCTATAAAAAATGTTTCTATGATTGGAAAAAACGTTGGCACATGTGTATGGAGCATATTTCAAAGGGATTCAATGAATATTGAAGTAGATTAAGATTTTTGCTTTTTATTTCAAATTTCCTGATACTTTTTTGTTACAGAGTATATCATTGCATTTCAGCTCTAGGTGGAGATGCAGGTTTGGTGATATCACAGAGCTTACTGATCATAGGTATGTTACAATACGGCATTAGATTCACAGCCGAAGTAGCAGGTCAAATGACAAATGTAGAACGTGTACTGCAATACACTAAGCTGGATAAGGAAGGCCCATTTCTAACTTTACCAGCTAACAAACCATCTGCAGATTGGCCTGAATTTGGACACATCACGTTTAAAAATGTATATCTCAGATATGTTGCTGACGAAGACCCCGTATTGAAAAATTTGAATCTTGAAATTAAACCGACAGAAAAGGTGAGCATCTTCAAAATGAATGAATGTCAATTCCTTTTCATCCGGTTTTAGATTGGAATAGTAGGGAGAACTGGCGCTGGTAAATCGAGTTTTATATCTGCATTATTTCGTTTGGCGCCTATGGATGGTACGATAACGATAGACGGAGTTGATATAAGCAAACTAGGATTAACAAAGTTGAGGAGCAAAATTTCTATCATTCCACAAAGGCCAACTTTATTTTCTGAAAGTGTACGCAATAATTTAGATCCATTCGGAAAATGCAAGGACGAAGTTTTATGGACAGCATTAGAAAATGTGAGTTTATATGAATGTTTTATTTTAATCAATACAATTGGTAACTATCAGTTGAACACAGACACAATCATTGTAAGACTAGTTTATGTTAATATTCCATGTACAACAACAACTGTATTCCATATGAATATCGATACTTTCCACTGGTTCATCACAGTCTATAATACAGTACGAATGTAAAGTATAGAAGAAAATTCATAATTTTTCTCACTTCAAAGTATACTCCAATAAGAAAATCTATGTCCCTCTTGGTGAGTAACAAAGATCGACATGATATAGCTGGATAAAGAGGTGTATATAAATTATATTGTAATCATTATCCTGATTTTCGAATAGGTCGAACTTCTTCACCAATATTAGAGTAGAAAATTCAATAATTCATTATTCACAACTGGTTTTTCAGAATATTGTATTACCGAAAATCATTTCTTAGATTTCAAACAAATCCAAATTAATTTCATTCAAGGTAACGAAAGCAACAGATTAGATTTATTAGAATTCGTTGAAATGTTATCAACTCTCAAATATAATCAACCACTAGTGACAAGCTCGATTTCCGTTTGTCCGCACTTCACTCATCTATTTCTCAAGTATAAATGGCATTGTAATAATTTAATTTCTCTTCAGCTTTCGAAATGGGATAAAAACTGCAACAAATTTCAATTCATTATATTTTGTGAAATACAGTGGAAACTCTATAACTCGAATGTCAAGGGAAATACAAAAAAAACGAGTTAACGAGTTTCCGAAATGCATATGACTTAATTGCTGAAATTTCGACTTAGAGAGGCGCGTTTTCCAAGTGTGTACAGGGTGTTACATAATAGTATGTCACAACTTGTGGGGGTAAATCTACGTGCATATTTAAGAAAAAAAGTTCATATAAACATAGGTCCTCAAAAGATTCGTAACGGAGCTACAGGGTGTTGGAATTTTCGGAAAATATTGGTTTTTTCTTCAAAACTCCTGCAGTTTTCAGGAGATTCATCCCAAATTTGGAATGCAAGTTATTTTTTATAGCCTCCATCATTACACGTCCCAGACTTCTACTGAAATTTTTTTTTGAAGGCCATGTCTCCTTTTGCCCTTTCAAACTTTTTTGCAGTACGCCACTGATCAGGGTACAATCAATTTTCGTCATCTTCGTTCAATTTAGAAACTTTTCTGACACATGTAATTTTTTTCGTAGCTCCAACCGTTCTGAAGCAAAAAATTATTAAAAGATTGTATGCATTCGCTGAATTGAAAGCATTTGTTTCATTTATTTATTTATTTTATCTGTTGCTAAAGTTAAACCAGTGTCTGCTCAAATTGTTCATTAAATTAACTATTAGTTTCAAGACTTTTGAAGTTATTGCTGTAAGAAAAATGGCTAATTTTACTAACACTAAATTGGCTGATATCCATTAAATGTAAGGTCTGGCAGACGGAAACACAACAGAAGCTAGGCGATTATATCAGGTGTGATTTTCAAATCGAGTAGGTTGAGGAAACTGGTACTTTTACTGCAAATAATCATTTAAAAGGTGCAACTCAAACTATGAGAACTCCAGATATTGAGCAAGCAGTTTTGAATTGTATTGATTTGAATCCTCATGTGAGTACAAGAAAAGTTGGAAATCTGTTGAATATTTCACATGTTCTAGTTTGGAGGATTCTTCACGACTTTTTATTGTACCCGTTTCATATTCAACGCGTCCAAACTCTACTTCCTCGAGATTTTCCTTCAATACTGAATTTCTGCCGATGGTTCTTGGCTAAAATTACAGAAAATGCTCATTTTGATAGTGAAATAATGTTCACAGAGGAAGCTAACTTTTCGAGAACTGCTATCACAAATTTTCACAAGAATCATTATTGGGCTGAGGAAAACCCCCATTTGATTTAATAATCTCATCATCAAGAACAATTCTCACTGAATGTCTGGATCGGAATTATTGGAAATTATTTGATTGGGTCATGTTTTTTGCCTAACAAACTAAACGGTCCCGCTTATCGGCAATTTCTTGAGGAGGAGTTACCTTTATTGCTCGAGGATGTGCCACTATTGGTGAGAAACATTATGTGGTTCATAAATGACGGAGCACCAGCACATTTTAGTGGAGAAGCTAGGGGATTCTTGAATAATACATTCAACAACCGATGGATAGGTCGGGGCGGGCCAGAACCATGGCCTCCTAGGTCCCCATACTTAAATAGTTTAGACTTTTTCTTATGGGGATATCTCAAAATTTTAGTTTATACCACTCCAATGAACCCTATAGAAGAATTCAGAAATCGAATAATAACCTCTTGTGACAGAATAAATACCCCAGCAATATTTTAAAGAGTGCGTGATAATATGCGAAGAAGGACAGAGGCCTGTAATCTTGCAGGTGGAGGACACTTCCAGCAATTTATTCAGTTTTTAATTGTTCTTTTTTTCAGTTTGATATTGAATAAGTATAAGTTGAGTCTTAGAAAACGAGCTATCAAAATAAAAGCAAATTTTGGGCATACCTATCCAGTATTTCTATTATTTTTTTTTATTTAGCGAATAACATACAATTCAAATTTAATAATTTTTCACTCGAAAACGGTTGGAGATACGAAAAATTACAAGTGCCAAAAAAGTTTTTAAATTGAACGAAGATGACGAAAATTGATTGTACGCTGATCAGTGGCGTACTGCAAAAAAGTTTGAAAGGGCAAAAGAACACATGGCATCGGAAAAGAAAACATCTTGTGAATTTCATTCAAAATCTAGGACATGTAATGATGGAGGTTGTGAAAAATAGCTTGCGTTCCAATTTTGGGCTAAATATTACAAAAATGGCAGAAATTTTGAAGAAAAAACCAATTTTTTCCGGAAATTTCAACACCCTATAGCTCCGTAACGAAGCTTTTGCGGACCTATGTTTGTATAAACATTTTTCCTAAAGTTGCATGTAAATTTACCCCCCTCAAGTTGTGACATACTATTATGTAACACCCTGTATTACGATTTGTAGTGTAATTTGAATAATAATTCAACTTACGTTTTATTTATATATATATATATATATATATATATATATATATATATATATATATATATATATATATATATATATTCTTTGAACTACTTATCTTCTTTACTAGGTGGAGCTAAAAGGTGCCATAGAAAGTTTAGACATGAAAGTGAGTGAAGGTGGTTCGAACTTCAGTGTTGGTCAGAGACAATTACTGTGCTTAGCTCGTGCTCTTGTGCGAAATAATCGTATCTTAGTAATGGATGAAGCCACTGCCAATGTTGATCCTCAGTAAGTATCAGATGAATGTTAAAACATATATTATCAAACCGAAACATGCCTAAATAAAGGGTGTAAAAGTTTTTCAGTAGTCGAGATGCTTCTCATAGCCCCTGTTATTCCCACGCACGTTAACCTTCGCAGTTTTTGCAGCTTATTCTGCGTAGTTATTTCTAATGTTTTCGTCCACCATACGAACGATGCATATGGGACAATGGGTCTTATAACCGCTATGTATAACCAGTAGGTTATTTTTGGCTGTAGCCTCCAGATCTTTCCGAAGAGTCTACGGCATATCCATAGGCACGATGTAACCTTGGAAAGAGTTTTGTTAATGTGTGAATTCCATTTGAGTCTCTGATCTAGGTTTAACCCAAGATACGTTGCCTATTTCGAGAATTTCAGTCTATGTCCATTCAGAGAGGGAGGCTTCAAGTTCAACTTTCTACGTCTTGTGAAGGGAATTAGCATGGTTTTGTCTGGATAGATGCTGAGCCCCTCATCAGCACACCATTCATTTACGATATTAAGGGCTTTTTGCATCAGGTTTGATAAAACTCCATTATGCTTTCCCCTAATGATGATGACTAGATCAGCAGCATAGCCTTGTGCGTTAAAATCAGCATTTTTCAGTCTTTCTAAGAGGCCAGCAACACCTTCTGACCATAGTAGCGGCGATGGGACACCTCCTCGAGGGCATCCTTTCACTACTGATACTGATATTTCAGTGTCTCCAAAAGTGGCCGTTATTATCCGGCCCTTGAGCATTTCTCTGATCCATTTGATGGTGGTTGTTTCGACACCCTTCTTGTTTGCACCATTGCTAATGGATATATAGGAGGTATTGTCGAGGGCTCCTTCTATGTCTCCAAATAGACCTAAGGCTATTTCTTTAACCTCTAGCTCGACAAGTAATGCGCCGATTAATATAAAATTGAAAATTAATCGATAGATCTTTTGACAACCTCATATATAACCGTTTTATTACAAATTTTTTAAGTTCAGAAGGACATTGAAGATACTCTAAAAAGAACACTAATTTTGTGGCAATATTTCTTGTTCTGTAAAGAGTTTTGGAGAGTTCTTACACTCAATAACTGTTCTATTTTCTTTAAATTTTCATTCTTTATATTCTTTTCAGAACGGATGCTCTAATCCAAAGAACTATCAGGAAAAATTTCGAAGACTGTACAGTTATAACAGTGGCGCACAGACTGAATACCATAATGGATTCGGATAAAGTAATTGTAATGGACGCTGGTCAGATACAAGAATTCGATTCTCCACACAATTTACTTCAGGACCATAATGGTTTCTTCAGTAAGATGCTTTCTGAAACTGGACCTGCTATGGAGAAAAAACTGAGGAATGTAGCGGAGAAACGTCATAAACTTAAAGAAAAATTATCAGAATAATTTCAATAATATTTATTTGAAATAATTCCAATATTTAATATAGACTCAAACAGTACTCATTAGTGGTGTGGGATTTTGACGCAAATGTTATAGTTTTAACAGTGTGAACATGAAGACTGACTGATTTTCAAACAAAATTTTATGTTTTATTGAATTAGCCTAGATACATTTCACAATAACATTCATTCGATAGCTATCGTTTGTATTTAATAAGAGGCTTATATTTTCCTAGACTATCTCAGTTAACACTGATTTTACTATCTAATTTTCTTCAATGAAGATTTGTATTACTAGTGAATAAGAAATTCCTATTCTTGAATTCAAACCGATGATTATACAATTGCATATGCATAGAAATAAACGACTCAAACAATATGAATCGAAATTATTCTATAGATATCACTTCCTTTCATCACCATTCTATTAGTACAGTGCCGAGGATACAGAAACCATTAATATGGCATGGTAATTTATATGGGATTATAGAGGATGCGTTCCTAGGTGTGACGAATTAACACTTGAATATATGAAAAAATCCATTTAATTGAAGTTTTTAACCATATCGATCAACTATCATCCTCAAGCTTAGTCAATAGTTTAAAGAATTTTGCTAATTATTTTCTTGCTTGGCAGTTTTCGAAAGGTTCTTCCTTCATACAATTTTGTAACAGTCCGTTTTCTCGAATTAATCATTTATATATTTTAAACTCAGTTTTCATAATTTTATTAATAATTCATTCTCATTTCATCAAGTTAAATATTCAAACAGTTTGAAATTCGAATCAAGAATCTATAGGTAATGATACCCAATGAAAATTATAGTTATATCCGTAAGGTGTCGCTGGTATAGATCTGGGTTGTTCACCAGTTTATTGTAAGTCAGTACTTGAAAGAAGATTATTTTCTCGTTTCTGTGGGAGAACGGAAAGCAGTACTCATTCTATGTTTCATTTCCACTTTATTGTTGTGAAGAGAATAATTTCGCTTTTTCATTAGTTTTTTTGAAAGTCAATAGTTCTTCATAGACCCGAATCTATATAAGTTCGGAATTCAATAGATTCGCTCTCTTTCCATTTAGAAATCTTCGGAATCGTTTGTGACTTTATTGGAGCTGTGTTGTAACGATTGGAGTGAATAATTTTCAGTAAAAGTGATTAACTATTCTTTTGATTTTATGGATAAATTCCAATCGTCTGAGGCGTAGTCGGTAATTAGGCCAGATTTCTTCGACAACGAATTCAATAAGAAAGTGGAGAGGTTTCGAATTTTCTTTTGTTATATTAACCTAGATCGATATCTACTATTCCAAGGATTTTTTTTCACCATCAAGATATTTTACTGTCACGAGTTTTCATCTTTATGCCAAACCTTGATGTTTCACGACTGGGGTAACCACGTCTTAAGGGAACTAGTCTTGCCACCTAGTAGGTGTGAAAGTTCTGTGAATCATAGAATTGAAGGCAGCGAATTTCTTATGAATAAGACGAGAGCAATGAGAAATAATGCAAATATCTGTGTAGGTAGATTAACGATATATATCGAGGGTAAGAATTGTTTCTTCTAAGAACACTTAAATCTGAAGAATTAATTTGATGGTTGATTTCATTTTCTAGTAACGCCTCAGTTCTAAGTTGTTGACACGCCAAAGTTATCTGCAAAGGATTAACTATATATGTGGGCTATTCAAAAACTGCGTTAAAAAGCTCAAAAACTTTTGGAAGACCTTGCTTGCCTAGCTTGTAAGGTATAATAACTAGTCTTATTGCCACAACTCTACAGAATAATATTGGCCTAATGATTTCTCTAGCGAAATGTCCCAACTAATATCTCACATTCCTCTTAATCTTTATTCCTGAGCCAAGCATTTACACCAAAACCAAGTACATTACGATATCACCCCTCAACCGGGATTTCTTTCTAAGTTTTGACCCCTAATCTCAGTGAAAGCATGTTGAGCTCAATATCCCTATCTAACGCCAATTCTTCTGATATGGAGGCTATAGCCTGCGGTCTGGAACTCTGTAGATAGGTTACATCTCTTCGAAAATTTTTTACTTTTAATCATGATCAAAAATCATTGAGAACACATGTTTTCTGCGACGAAATATATAAAATTTTCCGCTCTGGTTCCTCGCAATGCCTCAGTTATTATCTTGATTTCTTCTCGAGTCTATAAGTTCGCATCAAGATTAAAATCTGTTAAATATCGTCCCTCTACTTCACTTTGTAGTGTAACAGCATAATGAGTTCAATATTCCTAAGAAAGTTAAATCAAATTCTTTAGGGGGGACTTTTTCCTATGAGATGGAAAATGAGATGTTCCTGGTCATAAAGCGTGAGCAATTATTTGTGGAGATTTAAGTATAGATATGTGCTGTGGGGGTTGGCCTTGGCTACGGAAGCGTTTTTGACTTAGCTCAATCTTCCCATCTAAAGCCAATTCTTTCTGTATGGAGTGTATAGCCTGCGGTCTGGAACACTATAGAGTTGTTGCATCTCTTCAAAGATTTTTCTAATCCTAATCATGAATAAAAAATCCTTGATATCTCACTGGAATACTCTCACAGGGGTGCAGTACCAATCCGAGGTTGTTTGTAAGACTCATCTGAAGCATGAGCAGACATCTGTGCACGATTAGGTATAGATGTGGGTTATGGGGGAAGAGTTTTCATGAAGAGGCCTGAAGAATCGGTCGGTTGGCCCCGGTTGTTTCTTCCTTATTTGTACTGCATTATATACTATGCTTATTGCTACAATTAGATAGAAAAATATAGGCCAGATGTTTTCTCTGGCGAAATATAAGAAATTTGTCACTCTGCTTCTTCGTAATATCTCAAATTCCTCCCAATCTTTCTTTCCTAGTCATCGGGAAGATCACATCAAGACAAAACTCTTTAGGATTCATCTCTCAACAGGAATCTTTTCCTAAGTTTTCAAGCCTAATCTCAGTAAAACTATATTGAGCTCAATCTTCTCATATAACGCCAATTCTTTCTGTATGGAGTCTATAGCCTGCGATCTGAAACTCTGTAGACAGGTTGCATCTCTTCGAAGATTTTTCTAATCCTTATAATGAAACAAAAATCCTTGATATCTCACTGGAATACTCTTACGAGGGTGAAGTACCAATCCGAGGGTGTTTGTAAGACTCATCTGAAACATGAGCAGACATCTGTGCACGATTAGGTATAGATGTGGGTTATGGAGGGATAGTTTTCATGAAGAGGCCTGAAGAATCGGTCGGTTGTTTCTTCCTTATTTGTACTGCATTATATACTATGCTTATTACTGAAATTAGATAGAAAAATATAGGCCAGATGTTTTCTCTGGCGAAATATAAGAAATTTTTCACTCTGCTTCTTCGTAATATCTCAAGTTCCTCTCATTCTTTCTTTCCTAATCATCGGGAAGATCATATCAAGACAAAACATTTCAAGATTCATCTCTCAATCGGGATCTTTTTATAAGTTTTCAAGCTTAATCTCTGTGAAAGCATGTTCAGCTCAATCTTCTCATCTAACGCCACTTCTTCTTGTATGGAGTCTATAGCCTGCGATCTGAAACTCTGTAGACAGGTTGCATCTCTTCGAAGATTTTTCTAATCCTAATAATGAAACAAAAATCCTTGATATCTCACTGGAATACTCTTACGAGGGTGAAGTACCAATCCGAGGGTGTTTGTAGGACTCATCTGAAACATGAGCAGACATCTGTGCACGATTAGGTATAGATGTGGGTTATAGAGGGATAGTTTTCATGAAGAGGCCTGAAGAATCGGTCGGTTGTTTCCTCCTTATTTGTACTGCATTATATACTATGCTTATTATTGAAATTAGGTAGAAAAATATAGGCCAGATGTTTTCTCTGGCGAAATATAAGAAATTTTTCACTCTGCTTCTTCGTAATATCTCAAATTCCTCTCATTCTTTCTTTCCTAATCATCGGGAAGATCACATCAAGACAAAACATTTCAAGATTCATCTCTCAATCGGGATCTTTTTATAAGTTTTCAAGCTTAATCTCTGTGAAAGCATGTTCAGCTCAATCTTCTCATCTATCGTCACTTCTTCTTGTATGGAGTCTATAGCCTGCAATCTGAAACTCTTAAGACACTCGAATACTCTTACGGGGGTGAAGTACCAATCCGGTGGTGTTTGTTAGACTCATCTGAAACATGAGCAGACATCTGTGGGTTATGGAGGGATAGTTTTCATGAAAAAGGCATCGGTCGGTTGGCCCTGGTTGTTTTTTTCTTATTTGTAATGCATTATATACTATGCTTTTTGCTGCAATTGGACAGTAAAATATTAGCCACATGTTTCTCAATGAATTTTTTGGAGGAAAAGTCGGGGATTGCATATTTGAAACTGAAAATCGAATTTTCAATTTTTCATTCCTATTTTGAAAAAACATGCTTTACTCTTTCAGAAATCTAAATTAAAATGCGTGTTACTTGTATTGGAGTCATTTTCATAGATGTTCACTCCTTTCTCCTTCGATTTGAAAATGAAACATTCATATATTGTCTGTAGCTCCCTGAAAAGAGAAGCCAAAATAGAATTGATATTTATCATATTCTGTGTTTAAGTATATATGGGTTTGTGAAAACATATAGGAATAATATTGATATATAATAATTGGGTCTATTTTCAATTTTTTCATTTCTCATCGACTCAGTAATCAACCCTACACTACGGAATATAGAAAATTAGTAAAGCCCTTTCATTCTGTTCATGTCTACGCTTATATGAACGAAAAATCATGCTGTTTCGATTGTACACGTCATCTATGTGCGATATAAGAATAATTCATTCATTATATTGTCGCATTAGTGCAGAACACTGCACTTATAGATATTGTACCGCACATATAGTTCATTATCAAAAACTGGGTTCTTTATCTAGTGTATATAAATTATCTTTGTTACTGATTTCTTACTCGAGAACCCCAATATTTTATTTTGATTTGCAGTAATCTGTTTTGATCTATCAACATCCTTCCGTCACATTATTTCATAAAAGTTGCGTCAATAGAGAATTCTAACTTTGAACGAAGTTAGTCACATTAGCTTACAGCTATTGGTCAACAGAGGGCGATAAAGCCATTCTCTCAGTATTTTTCACTAGTAATTCCTTGTAAATTATCCGGGGGCACAGTAGTGCCCCCGCCAAGTCGAGCAAAAAGCAGAATTTTATAAACATCGTGAAAAGTAAACGAACAAAACACAAACGCACGGCCGTACCATTCTTTTCAGGAACCGTTTCAGAACATTTTCGACCTATAACTTTGTTGTGGATAAAGCAGACTAACTGTGCCTTCATTATTCAAGGGATACTACCAAAATTACCCGTTTTACAAATTTTCTTGCTCATATCACCTATATAGAAACTACAGACTGTCGAACTTCTCCTGATCATCACATTGAGAACTTCTAGCCTACACACATACAAATTTTGGATTTAGTCATTATTTATCCCACAGAGTAAGAAACAATTCAAAAATTCTAGAATCCAGCCTCTGGTTCCTAAATTCGAGCTTCGCACATACCTAGTGCTTCCTCGCCTTGGAAAACTACTTGGAGAAAGGTACGTAATATCCTTCTTCTCGTGAAACGAACGATACGACATCATTTGTATGGCTCTGGGAAGAATTAGCAGAAGTTTCGAACACTAATACTCACTTGAAAAGTCATAACTTCCACATAAATTACATACTTAGAACTTTTCATTCTGATCGCAATTCTGGTTTAACCTTATAACCTCACTAAGAGTGTTTTCCTCCGCCACTCAGCTCATAAGCAGGAGTCCGCTCATTCATACGCCATAAAAAGAACTTCAAAAGGGCGCCTCACACGGTCAATATTTATGTCAAAAATATTGACATCTATCCATCAATATGGAAGTAAACCATCAATATTTCATCCTTACTCGATCAATAATATTTTCAATATCGCAAAATATTGATATTATTGAACGTCTGAGGCGGCCTCTAGGGAGAAAGAGTTGAACCGCCGCGCCCCTCAAGAAACGATTCTATAGGCAACGAACAATACGCAACAAGACACCTGTGCCTGTGCGGCTTACTTTGTCGTCCTAATTTGGGGGAAATATCTATATTGTATATAATGTATCCACGACATAGGCTTTCTTTATTTCAAAATAGCCATAATTGAAAATGAATATATTAAAATTGAATTTAAATATATTACATTGGTGGTAGCGGCACGGTATCTGGCGCATAGATTATATCGTACAATTCTATGATTGAAAAAATCACAGATCAAATGCTGTCAAATTTTTTTCAACCAGTTCTTTTGAGATAGAAAATGATCTGCTTAATCTCTGTGCTGTTGTGTTTCTTGTTTAACAATTTTCTCGTTAGATTGGTACCTTGCATCAATTTTGAAAACCATATGAAAAGTTATTGATCATGTTCATCCTTCGTGAAGGTAGCCAATGATTATTAACAAAAAGAAATGAGATCCCACCAGAAACATTAAATGTACAAAAATGCAAATCTCGCAATGAAAACACTCTGCCGTAAAAAGGTGTGAGATATCATGTGAAACCAAGTCGATCATTTCAGTTAATATCCACACATTTGTATTTATATAGGAAAAAAAAATAATGACTTGGCAATTTCTCTACAACACAATAACATAGGATTTACAATATGCAAAGAATAATATCTTCGATTGGATGGAGAAACAGTAATACCAAATACTGAAAATGAGGTTGTTGCTCAATTTTATCATATCGTACAATTCGAGTGCAAAGTCATTATGTTTTTTTTCTATGTAAATACAAATGTGTGGATATTAACTGAAATGATCGACTTGGTTTCTCATGATATCTCACACCTTTTTACGGCAGAGTGTTTTCATTGCGAGACTTGCATTTTTGTACATTTTATGTTTTGGGAGGGATTTGCTTTTAACTAATTTTCTCAACATGAAACTATTAATTTGAAATGAAAAGTAGGAGATAGATATTGAACATCAGAATAATGATGATGAAATTCAGGTTGTGTTATTCTGTGATATGACTTTTTGATACTTTGAGAAATAACCCTTTCAACTATAGATTTTCTAGCATATGTAGAAAAAGATTTGAATAAATGTTTCGGAAAAATCTGTCATCATCCTAAATTTAAAAGCCAAGAAAATGATACAGAGTACTGGCAAATGGATTCCACGAGATCCGGAAAACGGAAAAACCACCTACAAAATACTGCCTGCTACCTACAAAAGAATGTTGTATCTTCATGGACAACTGAGAATATACCTATTTAGGTATAGGAAAAAGAAGAATTAATAATAAGAATACTACAGAATGAGCAAATAGAAGAAGATTCACCAAGTGGACCAGAGTTCTATATTAAGATATAAGGATGTAGGTACTTCTGTGGGCAAAAACTAAGGTGAATTTCTAATTCAAATTTTGCGGGCTAAACGATTCTTTTTTTTTGTTGGTTACTGACATATGTGTCAAATTTCATCCCAATATCATTCGTCGATAATTAGTAACAGTTTCTTCGAACACAAGAATATACAAAAATATACGAGACAAGTAGAAAGTAGAAACGAGAAATCGATAATAGACTACATATTGGTAGAGAAAAGCTACCTGAAAAAATTAAAAGACGTTAGAGTGAGAAAAGAACCTGAAATAGGGAGCGTCCTTTTTGATATAAGCTACTAGAGCTTATATCAAAAAGAACTGAAAGTCGTCGGCGGAGAGATAACAGTAAAAAAAGTTCAAATATGAATCGATAAAGGCTTTCAAACTAGCCTATCCAGAATACGCCAAAATTTTCGAGCAACCCATATCAACAAACTAGAAAATATAGGAGATGCAACAGACAATCTGAGCACAGAAGACTTATGGAAGTATTTCAAAAGCACTGTTCTAGAATCTGCTAAAGAAGTATGTGGAAGCAGCAGAAAAGGAAATAACGCAAAACAAACGGCATGGTGGACAGATGCAATTATAGAGGAAGTGAAAATTGAGAAGAGAGCATGGGCAAATTATCTCAATTGCAAAACTAAAGAGAAATATGAGTTATACAGGGATATCCACCGGGACCGTCCGTTAAAAACTTTTTAAGTTCCAATTACAATATCACGCTGAAATTTTATACGCGGCCATAACTAGCGATTTCCAATTCGAGTGAAATATTTTCGAAGTGATACTATTTCCAGTTATACCGGAAGTGGGTCATCACTTTGTTATTTCAAATGGCAATCTACCTTTTTTATTATACATCTAGAACCGACATTTGAGCAAGGCATAAAACACCCAAGTTGTTGGCACTTATCTGTCAAAACTTTTGACAGATTTAATTATTTTTGTTATAAACTCGATTTTTGAGGAACATTTAAAAAAATTGTAGCTCGTAGATCTTTTGTACTACAGACACAATTTTTGCTTGGGTGGATAGAAGAAGGATCAAGGAATTTTTTAAGCAGTTTACACATGTCAAATGTTAATTGCGTTGTTTTGTATGATTTTTTCAATTTGGCCTTTTTCAAACAGCAATAACTCAATTTTTTCAAATGCCACGTGCCAATTTTTATATCGTCATCAGATGAAGCGTCAAATTTCAGATGGAATTATATAAGCATGTACTATACCCATCTCTTATAGTTCCGAAATAATTTGTTAATATATTAAATTTTGATGATTTTGCAAGAACTAACACAGAATGCTTTGAAATATTTGGATCAAGTAGCTGAACTCGCCTGACATGAGCCTAAAATTAATGTACTTGTCACTTCGTTCATTCGAATTTGATATTTCAACAAGAATTGTCGTTATTTCAGATTGAAAATATCCAAAAATAAAACACATTTGGAATAAATCCACTGGTTACTCAAACGAAACTATATTTAATCTTTTTTTAATTCATTTCAGAATGTCAAAAAGTAGTGGGTAGAAATTGCAGGCAATTCAATAACCAATTTCCAAATTTACCGTCTATGAGTAAAATAAAATTTCGAAGCATTAGAAGCAATTTTCTACAATTCGGATGAATAAAAATTGTACGAACTAAGCGAAAACCAATCATCGAAGATAATTACATTAATACGAATAAATGATAGCAAAACATCATAGGAGAAAACTAATTTACGATCTGAATGAATGTTCAATATAAGCCCCATTTTGCTCGACACACTTGACAGCTCGTATACGAACATGATGAGTTGCCCTCCTAGTTTCCTCAGGATCAATATTACGAAACGCAATATGAATGCGCTCTAGTAACTCTTCTTTACTTCTTACAGAAATAAGATGCACTTCACTCTTAATTTTGCCCCATAAATAAAAATCAAGGGGCATCAGGTCCGGAGAACGCGGAGGCCATAGATGTGGTCCTTGATTACCCCACCATCTATCCTCGAAGATTTCTGTTAGCTGTCGATCTACAGCTCACGTTTTATGTGCTGGTGCATCATCCATTTGGTAATAGCACTCCCTCAGAATGTTAAGGGGTAATCCATCTAAAAAATTTGCTAATGTTCCTCTCAAAAGTTTCAGGTATCTTTGTCCATTAAGATTTTCCTCATAAATGTGATATGCCAACTAATCATTAATTAAAATTGCAAAAACGTTCACGCTGAATTTATTTTGGAAATCAATAACCTCAATGAAATGTGGATTTTCTGTGGCCCAAAAATGTCGATTTCTCCTGTTGGTTATTCCACTTTCATTGAACTTGACTTCATCAGGCCATATAATTTTTTGCAGAATTGTCTCATCTTCTTGAAGCCGAATTAATAAATTTTCACAGAAATTTAGCCGCTTGGGAAGGTCAGTTGGTTTCAATTGTTGTAGTCTGATAAAAGAATAAGGGTGCATGTTATGTTTCTTAAGGATCCTTTGAATGGAAGTATAACTCAATCCAATATCCATTGATGCTGACTTAATGGACGCATGTGGATTGGCACGAAAATACGCTAGCGTATTAATTTGATTGCCGTCGTCCTCGAGAATTGGTTTTCTTCTAGTTCCTATGTATTTTGTTCCTCCAAATTGCAGAAAATTGCTTCTAATCCTTCGAAATTCTGTTTTACTCATAGGCGCCAAATTTGGAAAGTGGTTATTGAATTGCCTGCAAGTTCTATCCACCACTTTTTGACATTCGTCATGAATTAAAAAGAGATTAAACATATCCTCGTTTGAATAATCAGCCATTTTGTTATCAATCTGGTGTTTTTCAAAATTTTCACGTCAAATTACCAACGATTCTTGTTGAAATATAAAATTCGAATGAACGAAGTGACAAGTACATTAATTTTAGGCACTTGTCAGGCGAGCGTAGCCAGTTCAGCTACTTGATTCAAATATTTCAAAGCATTCTTTATTAGTTCTTGCAAAATCATCAAAGTTCAATATATTTCCAAATTATTTCGTAACTATAAGAGATGGGTATAGTACATGCTGCTACAATTCCATCTGAAATTTGACGCTTCATCTGATGACGATATAAAAATTGGCATGTGCCATTTGAAAAAATTGAGTTATTGATGTTTGAAAAAGGCCAAATTGAAAAAATCATACAAAACAACGCAATTAACATTTGACATGTGTAGACTGCTTAAAAAATTCCTTGATCCTTCTTCTATCCACCCAAGCAAAAATTGTGTCTGTAGTGCAAAAGATCTACGAGCTACAATTTTTTAAATGTTCCTCAAAAATCGAGTTTATAACAAAAATAATTAAATCTGTCAAAAGTTTTGACAGATAAGTGCCAACAACTTGGGTATTTTATGCCTTGCTCAATTGTCGGTTCTAGATGTATAATAAAAAAGGTAAATTGCCATTTGAAATAACAAAGTGATGACCCACTTCCGGTATAACCGGAAATGGTATCACTTCGAAAATATTTCACTTCAATTGGAAATCGCTAGTTATGGCCGCGTATAAAATTTCAGCTTGATATTGTAATTGAAGTCAAAAGTTATTATAATGTGCTGAACCAATTGACGTACATAAAAACTCTTCCTTAGACAGTAATTTTAAAATCTCCACAAATAAAATGTAAATTTTTCTTTTCTAGACTCGAATTCTTCGAAAGGTGTAATATTCACATAATTATCTGATTTTGAAGTGCTATATCTACTAGTGTTTTCTGCTGCTTATTCATAGTTTTCAGAAGTAGGTGAAATTGTTTTGCGTCCATTCGTGAAGATCTTGGACATGTAGTACAATTCAATGAAATCAGTAAGCCACCTAAAAAGGTAGAAGCAGTTCAGAAAATCCCGCGACCTGCTAATTTAGAAGAGCTCAAAAGATTCCTAGGAATGGTTACATATTATTCGAAATTCATTCCACATTATTTCTCTATTACGGCTCCTTTGCGGAAATTTCTTCAAAAATGGCAAATTTTCCGTTGGAGCAAATCTTGTGAAGCAACATTTCAAACATTGAAAACTGAAGTCTGTAGTCCAAGTGTATTAGTTCCATATGATCCAGTTTTACCACTTATATTGACTACAGATGGAAGTCTAGATGGAGTGGCTGAAGTTTTGAGTCATGAAATTGATGGACATGAACGGCCATTTGCTTTTGTTTTCAGGTCATTATCAACAGCAGAACAAAACTACAGTCAATTGGATCGTGAAGCTTTAGCAATCAATTTTGCAGTACTGGTTTTGGAAATTTGGTTTCAACTACACTGTACGTTTCAAGAGAAGTAAACAGAACGAAAGTGATGACTGCTTATCTCGTGCTGCCTTATCGGAGACTTGTTTTCGATTAGATATGTACATAGGGGAGGAAGTAGATAAAATTCTTCAAGAGCAAGTTTTTCAAATTTCCAGCGGGAGTATCACAGCCAAAACAGAAGCAGAAGAAACAGTAAAAGATACAGAACAATTTGCTTTGTTGACAGAGTTGAAATCTCACCCTTCTGACACACCGCTGTTGGCGAACAATATTATTTTCCGAAACGATCGTGTTGTAGTACCAAAATCATTACAAGAGCTTATTCTCAACGAACTTCATTTAACACAGATTGGTATCACAAAAATGAAACAACTGGAACCTCGATATACTTACTGGAAAGGTATCAATCAAGACATCGAATCTCTGGTACAGTCATGTGAAAATTGTGCTTAGGTCAAATCATCACCTCCAAAAGTTCCAGTTCATCCTTAGGATGTTCCAGATGAAAATTGAGAAGGAGTACATATTGATTATGCTGGCCTATTGAATGGACGTCATTTTTTGCTCTGTATAGATGCGATGATGATGTTGTGGTAGAATCTCTGAAAGCAGGAGGAGGGACTCTGCTGCGAGAGATCCAGAAGTTGTTTCATGCATGCCTAACGGAGGGTGTAACTCCAACCCAATGGAACAACGCCGTGGTGGTGATAATGCACAAAAAGGGAAACATCACTGACCTTAACAACTATAGACCCATCAGCCTTTTATCGCACATATAGAAACTCTGTATGAAAATTATTACAGAAAGGTTGACAGTCAAGCTCGACTTCTACCAGCCCTACGAGCAGGCTGGTTTCCGTAGCGGATTTGGTACGAATGATCATCTACAAACTATTAAAACCTTAATAGAAAAATGCCTCGAATACAATAAACCCCTGGTTCTCATCTTTGTAGATTATGAAAAGGCATTCGATACCATAAACCAACGTACAATGTTAGAGGCTCTAGCTGAGTGTCGCATAGACCATCGATACATGGCACAGATAAAGTACATATATGATCATGCCACAGCTTGTGTGAAACTTCACGCAAAAACAGAAACATTCGAAATACAGAGGGGCGTGCGACAGGGAGATCCGATTTCGCCAAAACTCTTTATAACCCTACTCGAGTATATGTGCAAAAGGATAGACTGGGAAAATATGGGTATAAATATTAATGGGGAGTACTTGAACCACCTTAGGTTTGCCGACGACATCGTCCTCATATCCGACAACATAGGAGATGCAAAAGAAATGCTTGAAAGGCTCAAACAAGCTTCTGAAAGGGTTGGACTAGAAGCTGAACGCGTCTAAAACACAATATATGACCAATCTCGTTACAAGTGAAAATATTCAGATAGGTAATGCTGAAATTGAACAAGTCCAAGCCTACAAATATCTTGGACATGAAATCAAAATAAGTCGAGACAACCAAACCTGTGAAATCTTTAGAAGAATTGGCCTTACTTGGGCAGCGTTTGGTAAACTGAGCAATATCTTAAAATCAGATATCCCAATTTGTTTGAAACGAAAAGTTTACAACCAGTGTGTGTTGCCTGTCATGACTTACGGCGCGGAAACTTTAACTCTGACCAAGAAATCGGCCAATAAAGTTCGAGTGGCCCAGCGTGCCATGGAGAGATGCATGCTCGGATTATACCTTAGAGATCGAATATCAAATGACATACTCAGGCAAAGAAGTGGGGTTGAGGATGCTATTAGTAGGATCGCCACACTTAAGTGGAAATGGGCCGGACATCTGGCAAGAACCACCGACGGAAGATGGACCAAGAAAATTCTAGAATGGCGACCAAGACACGAAGCAAAAAGAAGTATAGGACGTCCCCCAACAAGGTGGTCTGACGATATGAAACGCATCCAGACGGATTGGATACAGACGGCACAGAACAGAAGGATGTGGCATAGTTTACGGGAGGCTTATGTCCAGCAGTGGACAGAACGAGCTGCTTGATGATGATGATGATGATAGATGCGAGGTCGAAATGGCCTGAAATTGAAGTTATTTCGGAAGCTCCTACAAGAAATTCGACTATCAAATTATTCGACGAAATTTTCGCGTACATGGATATCCACAATATATTGTTTCCGATAATGCCTTCATGTTCACAAGCACTAAATTCCGTTCATACTGTCGTGGTATGTTTCAGAAATTCATTGCCCCAGGACATCCTGCGATCAATGAATTAATTGAACGAAAAGTACAATCTTTTAATCGAAAAATGTATGCATGTGAAAATGAACCAGGGAAATATCATAAGAAATAGCAGAAAATACTATTGAGATTCCGGGCAACTCCATTGGCTTCTGGAAAGTCTCCAGCTGAAATGTACATAGGACGGCAGATTCGAATATAACTTGATGCATTATTTTCTCATGTTCAAGAAAGTTCTTCAAACTCAACCCAGTCAAAGAGAACTTCTCAAGTGGGGAAGAGAGTTCAAGCATCGGTATGAAAAAAATCGACAGTGTTGGGAATTTGGAAATATACAGAAAAAAATTGGTCAGTATCATTATATAGTCAAACTAGATTCGGAATGATGTTTCAAACGGCGCACCAACCAACTACATAAAACGTTAGTTCGTAAAAATGAAAGACGTGTGATTTTTTGTCCAACCCAGTCTTTTCTAATTCCAAGATGTGTGAACAGCGATCCCGAACCTAAGCTACGTATCTCTGATCGGAGGCCTGTTAAAAATCCAGTTGCACTTCGTCAATCCAGCCGAGTGAAGCAACCCACAGTGCGTTTTCAAAGTTAAAATAGTTATTGTTTCATTTGGTTTTATTTACATGTAATTTGTATGTTAGTATCATTCAAGTGGGGAAGACTGTTGTGTTTCTTCAATATCAAAACGATACTTAAATCTACTTACATAGTTGTTTCCGATTGCAATTTTTCAATTTTGAATTTTTTCGATATAGTATTCATATTCCAGTTCCTGTTCAATATATATTTTCTATAATCTTCTTCTTCTTCCTTCCAACTTTATTTTAGGCGAAACCGCCTGTTTATTCTTCGGTCATTTGTCTGTTACGGAACGTTCAAGTTGTCACTCCACCTTTTTTGTGGTCGTCCCACGCTTCTGTGCCCCAGTGGAGATCTATTACGGGCGATTTTCACTATTCTTCTGTCATCCATTCTGTTTATATGGTCATTCCACTCTTGTTTTCTGTTCAATACCCAGTTGTTAATGTTGTCCACCTTGCACATGTTTCTAATATTCTCACTCCTCTTTCTGTTGAGCAGTGTTTTCCCGGCTATCCTGCGAAGTACTTTCATTTCGGTTGTCTCCAGTAGTCGCCTGGTTTTCGTTGTTTCTAGTCTAGTTTCTGCAGTGTATGTCATAATGGGCCTTACAGTTGCTTTGTAGATTCATGCTTTGGCTTCAATTCCGATATGCTTATTGCGCCATATTGTGTCATTCCGACATCCTGCTACTCTTGTTGCTTTTGTTGCTTGCTCCCTTACCTCCGCCTCGACATCTCCGTAGCCCGAAATCTCTCTGCCGAGATATTTAAATTTCATTTCCTGCTGGATAGATTTACCATCCACCTCAAGCTTGCATCTCAATGGTGTTTTCGATGTAGTCATGCATTTTGTTTTAGAGGCAGAAATTATCATATTAAACGATTTGGCTGTACGGTTGAACTGGTGTAGGAGGCGCTGTAAATCGTCTTCATTTTCTGCAATCAACACAGCGTCATCGGCGTAACACAGGATAGTTATCTCTTTGTCCCCATTTTGTAGCCCTCATTCCTCTTACTTTTTGATTATCTCGTCCATGATGATGTTGAACAGAAGGGCTTAACGAATCTCCATGACGAATACCACTTCTCACTGGTATCTGTGTGGTAAGCTCCCCGTCTAATCTTGCCTGGATCTTCTTCGCAGTATATATATTTTCGATAGTCTTTATTATATTACGTGGATTTGCCTGTTGTAGAGCAGATGTATAATGTCTGATAATTGGACCCGGTCGAAAGCTTTGAGCAAGTCAACAAAACACATAAATGCTGGCTTATTATATTCTATCGACTTTTCTGTTACTTGTCTTATAACAAATACGGCGTCGGTGCAAGATCTTCCAGATCTGAATCCTTGTTGTTTATCAGCGAAAGAGGTGAGGCTATTTATTTTGTTTGTTATACACTTCGTAGTAAGTTTCAGCGTGGTGCTCAACAGATTTATTCCTCTATAATTCGAAGGTACTTTCTTGTCTCCTTTCTTAAACATAAGAATAGTAGTGCTTGTACGCCATTCATCTAGGATCCTGTGATGGTAAAGGATTTTTTGAATTAAAATTGTCAACTCTTGAGTAAGACGTTGTCCGCCATACTTGAGTAGTTCGTTGCTAATTCCGTCCTGTCCGGCACTTTTCCTATTCTTTAATTTTTGTAGGGCTAACTGTACGTCATCCACATTCACCTCAGCATCTTCGCTCACTATTATTTCCGGTGTACTTAGGTCTTCTTCTGTATCCTCTGTCGAATATAGATCAGTTAGGTACTCGATCCAGGTCTCGCTGGTTATATGCTTTGTTTCAACCAACTCATTTATTTCTTTCCGTTGTGATCGGATTAGTCTCCATATTTGTTTTTGTAGCCCGTAGAAATCATTCTCCATGCTTTTGGAATAAGTTTCCCAGTACTGGTTTTTAATTGAACGTACTAACGTTGTGGTCTCGTTTCGGATTTTTTGATATTCATTGTACGATTCTGGTGTTCTTAATGTTCGATATGTGAGGTAAGCATGTTTCTTTTCCCTGCACTTTTCTGCAACTTTCATACGGAACCACGGAGTTCTGTTTGTGTTCTTCTTACTGTTATTTGATATCCTAGTGCCCAGTGCTTCGTATGCAGCAGTGAGTATGTTGTTTTTCATCTTTTCCCAGCTGCGTTTGACATCATCTTCCTCTGTTATCGAGTTTTCCTCGATTCTCCCATTTAGCCTGTTCTTGTAGAGTTCTTCTATGGTTATGTCCCGTAATGATTCAACGTTTATTTTACGTGTTTTTACAGTTGGTTTAGTATTCTTTTGCAGCATGAATTTGATTCTAAGTTTCCCTAACAGTAGACTATGGTCGCTGCCCACATTAGCAGAGTTTAGTGTTCTGACCTCTAATATTTGTGATGGGTGAAAATTTCTATTTGTCACAATATAGTCAATTGTTGATTTCTGATCCCTAGTATTTGCGAATGTTCATTTGTACTGTTCTTCATGTTCGAAAAATGTGTTATTGATTCGCAACTCGTTTTCTATAATAACAGTATATATATTTACTCCTATTCGATACAACACATATGTTCTTTATGTCTCTTTATATTTCATCTGTAGTTAGACTGTGCATTACTTAATAGGACGAAAATAATTTTTGACTTTTCAGCAATAAAGTTGTAGAAAATGAGAATATTCGGTTTTTCGTTGTCCCTATGTCAGTAATGGATTACTATTGATGAAATAACATGCATTACTGTACCGATTATTCCAATATTAAAGAGTTTTAGCAGATTCAGGGGATTGGTGCAAAGTAACCCCTCCCTTCCTATGACTGCTCCACCTTTCATAGAAAAAAAATTATTCGTAAAATTTTCAAGTATATTTGACTTCAGCAAGAGCTTCTCTGATATCTCCACTATATGTTAAGACAAGAACAATGCAATCCTTATCATAACCTCAACTATTTTTTCGCCATTTTTAAAATTAATTTCTAAAAGCTGAGCAAAGTAACCCCACTTTACAGTACTGTGTTGATAGAATGTAACATTTAGGTTAGGTTATATTTCAGTAAAATCTAAGAAATGATTTTCGCTTATACTTTGTTCTACGCCGCTTTCTTCATCTATATCAAGTCGATCTTTATTATCGACAAAGAGTGGACATAGATTTTCTTGTTCGTACATATTATGTTGAGTTTATTCTGTTTTAATATACGGAATAGATTAATACTTATTTCTGGGACATAATTCATTCTGTGATATTTAATTCTTTCGAGAACCTAAAGAATGGGATAGATCAAAGAAAATATATGTTGTTTTTCAGTGATTAATTTGTCCATTTTGTAATTGCCATTTATTCATTATATCTTCTGAAACTTGAGTCCAGTGTTTTTCTTGAATTGTTCAGTTATTAAGTAAAAACAAACATGATTAGACTTCTAGGTATAGTCTGTTCAAGTTAAGTTTAAAGTGACGTCATCAACCAGTTTTCTCGGATGTTGCCAATGTTTCCCAAAATTCCTTCCTATTCAGTGCGACAGTGAAGTATAGAATGAGATTCATAATTTCTATATTTATGATTTTCGTGCATAACGCTCAGTCAGGTCGATTTTTATATTCAACTCGAAATTAGTTCGAAGAAAAATGATTTTTCTTTTGTAATTCGCAAGAATTGACGTTATCGACCATTTTTTTAAATTACAACCCATATTTTTCATCATTATTCTACAGAGATTATTTTTCTGAGTGTTTTGATACCCATAGTAGGGTCTGAGATGCGTATTTTCTGAAATACAGTTTCATTCAAGGGGTTGTGGTATGAATTTTTCTCAGAATAAATTCGATTGTCGCTTCGACTTTTTCTTGAGAAAACTTTTTATGATATCTAACCTAACCTTCCTCCCGAAAATAAAATTTGTCAATAATCATTCATAACAATAACTCTTGAATGGAGCATCCTGTATAACGAAAACTACGCATCTCAGACGCCTAGTGTGGGTATCAAAACATTCAGAAAAATAATTACTGTACCTTTCAAAGAACGTGAAAAAATTTTTTTTCGCCAAAAATGTCGAGTTGAAAATTAAAATGTTTTTTTTCTTCCAAATAATTTCGAGTTGAATATAAGAATCGACCTGTCTGAGCGTTTTGCACGAAAATCAAAATGTAAATAATGAATTTCATTCTATACTTCACAGTCGCACTGAATAGGAATTTTGGGAAACATTCCCAACATTTAAACTTAATGTGATCAGACTATACCTAGAAGTCCCGCTAATCATGTTTGTTTTACTAAATAACTGAACAATTCAAGAAAAACACTGGACTCAAGTTTCAGAAAATATAATGAAAAAAAGGCAATTTATGGTTATGGTTACTTACAATTACAAAATGGACAAATTAATCACTGAAAACAACAGAACATTATATTTTCCTTGATCTACCCCATCCTTCAGGTTCTGGAAAGAATTGATATCACAGCATTAATTATGTCCCAGAAATAAGTATTAAACTATACCGTATAATAAAATAGAATAAACTCAATATAATATGTACGAACAAGAAAATCTATCTTCACTCTTGGTCGATAATAAAGATCGACTTGATATGGATTATTATTTTATGAATTATGTAATAGTAGTCTGAAGATCCATCATTATCATCAGGTCCATTTTAATTTTCAACTCCACATTTTTGGCGAAAAAAAATTTTTTCACGTTCTTTGAAAGGTACAGTAATTATTTTTCTGAATGTTTTGATACCCCACACTAGGCGTCTGAGATGCGTAGTTTTCGTTATACAGGATGCTCCATCCAATAGTTATTGTTATGAATGATTATTGACAAATTTTATTTTCGGGAAAGGAAGGTTAGGTGAGATATCATACAAAGTTTTCTCAAGAAAAAACTCGAAGCGACAATCGAATTTATTCTGAGAAAAATTCATACCACAACCTCTTGAATGAAACTGTAATTCAGAAAATACGCATCTCAGACCCCTACTATGGGTATCAAAACACTCAGAAAAATAATCTCTGTAGAATAATGATGAAAAATATGGGTTGTAATTTAAAAAATGGTTGATAACGTCAATTCTTGCGAATTACATAAGAAAAATTATTCTTTCTTCGAACTATTTTCGAGTTGAATATAAAAATCGACCTGACTGAGCGTTATGCACGAAAATCAAAAATATAGAAATTATGAATCTCATTCTATACTTGAATAGGAAGGAATTTTGGGAAATATTGGCAACATCCGAGAAAACTGGTTGATGACGTCACTTTAAACTTAACGTGAACAGACTATACCTAGAAGTCTCGCTAATCATGTTTGTTTTTACTAAATAACTGAACAATTCAAGAAAACACACTGGACTCAAGTTTCAGAAAATATAATGAATAAATGGCAATTACAAAATTCTTTTGTAATTCGCAAGATATGATGTCATCAATTTTTTCTCTAAGGTAAACAACATTCCACGAAGAAATAATATATTGGCGATGTCAATCCAAATTATTGGGTCCATAATGATTCTAAAACATCTATAGATCATAATCGGCATCACTTGGAAGACTGAACCTGGCCACCGGGGCTCTCTCGGTCAAACAGAGAGGGAATTTGAGGAAATATCGCAGGTTATGTATTTTTCATTATCTCCTTAGTCCTTTTCATGACCTTGCTTGTTATGTAAAATCTTTTCATAGATTTGTTTAGACATATAAGAACTATGATTGTTGAAATATTTTTCTGCTAGTTTTCTTTTTCCATTGTTACAGATTCCTGTCCCAAACCCCCTTCCTTTCACCCTTGTCTTTGTTTGGAAATCATGGAATGCAAGAGAGAATGAAGCGGCTAAGCAGAAAAATCTTTGTTACTCTTTATGTACACACGACACTAACACAACATAAACAGACAAGCTGTTGCTAGTGCAATAGCGACAGGGAAACGAGTTTTTTCTTCAGGTTTTTTTTCACTCGTTTATTGAATCATATACAAGATAGTATAGTTCCCCTGTTACATTTCCTGAGCTCACACTAGTGTTTTTCTGACACACACCAAAATTTTAGTTATAAGCATTTATTGTAAATAAAATTATTCAAATTGATGTAAATCCTCTCTTTTCAAAAGAATATATATATATATATATATATATATATATATATATATATATATATATATATATATATATATATATATATATATATCAACCATTTATAAAAATTACAACCCATATTTTTTCATCATTATTCTACAGAGATTATTTTTTTTTCTGAGTGTTTTGATATCCATAGTAGGGGTCTGAGATGCGTATTTTCTGAAATACAGGCTGTTTCATTCGAGAGTGAGTATTCTGCTTCAGATCTGGGCGTCACATTCGACTCAAAATTAATTTTTGATTTGCATATAGATCGTATAGCGGCAGTTGTAACCAAATGTTGGGTTAGGTTAGGTAAGGAGAGGTAAAGAGTTCAGACTAGTTAAATCCTTCATTATTTTATATCATGCTTATATTTGTAGTAGGTTGAACTTTGCTTCTGTTATATGGAATCACCGTTATAAATGTTACTCTCATCGTATCGAACGTGTTCAAAATAAATTCATCCGATTTTTGTGTCCTAGAATTAATTTCAATATTGTTGATCACGACTAAGCCCCTGCTCGAAGATATTTGAATATTTCCTCCCTTGAAAATCTTAGAATTATTTCTGATATTTTGATTATGTTCAAATATTAAACGGCTTGATTCAAGTACCTGATATTCTACAGGAGATAGCTTTCAACATTCCCTCCAGAATACTGAGGCATCATGACCTTTTTTCCATTAAGTTTCGTAATACTAACATTGCTCAAAACTCCCCACTTGATAGAATTGTTCGTTTTTGTAGCCTGTATCAGACTCTGGATTTGTTTGGGATTCCTCTAGTTTCGTTCAAGAGGAACCTTCGATTGATGTTTCGCTAGTTATAGTATATTGAAAAGTTATGATTATTTGTTGCGTTTGATTTTCTCTTATTTTGATTGCTGTGAATTTTTGCATTTGTTTTGTTACTTACCTGTTGCTAATAATTTGTATATTATCAATACCTAGACTAGATACTTTAATTCAAATTGTTTCAGTGGATATCGTTTTGGCATTGGCCGTGTACGTTCCAATGTTATAATAAATAAATAAATAAACAAAGAGGTTGTGGTATGAATTTTTCTCAGAATAAGTTCGATTGTCGCTTCGACTTTTTTCTTGAGAAAACTTTGTATGATGTCACTTTGAGGCATATGAAATTTATTCGCGACCTTCCTTTCCCGAAAATAAAATTTGTCGATAATCATTCATAACAATACCCCTTGAATGGAGCATCCTGTATATCGAAAACTACGCATCTCAGACCCCTACTGTGGGGTATCAAAACATGCACAAAAATAATCTGTGTACCACAGGTAAAACTATCTAATAACAGAAATCAACAAAATAGTTTATTTAGTGATAATTTTACAAAGGAAAGGTTGAAAAGTTAAAATTAATTGAAAAAATAAATCCTCCATTTTATTCTGAAAGTTCGTCTAAAAATATTTCACTGTCACTGTCATTCTCGTCCATATTTATTATAAAAGGGGGAACATCTTCCAGGTCAAAATGAAGTTCGCGTTCCCACCAACATTGAATTTCTTCTTCTGTATGCTCAATAGTTTTACTCCATACTTCTGGAGTAATTTTCTGAAGAGCTTCTTTCCATACATAAAGAGATTGTTAAGTGGAACTCCCTTCATGGTCCCGGTAATAGTTCTTGGTTATACCCCAAATATTTTCAATTGGGTTGAAAATGCAGTGGTAGGGAGGACGTAACACTTCGTGTCCATATTCTTCTGCTAGATTATCAATCTCAAATATTGGTTTTGGCTTATTCCTGTGAAACATATTCGAATTGAAAACACTCCTACTGAAATACAATCCTATTTGAATTTAGTACTTACATTTTCACTAAACTCAATAATTGTGGTTTCAAATCACTTTCTTTATGAGCAATATCATTGCTTTCAAACCATTCTTGAATCTCGACCTTTTTAGTTGATGTTGTGGAGGCTTTGTTCAAAATAGTTGTATGATATATTGCATTATCGAGTATAATTGTTGAAGGCTTTTCCAAATTCAACAATAGTTGGTGTACAAATCAATGCTTGAAGTTTTCTTGATTCATTTCCTCGTGGTAATCACTGTCCAAAGTTTTTGAGGAAAAAACAAGTTCTGCACCAGAAATGAAACCATGCCTGTCACCTGCATGGAGTACAATGAATCTGAAACGAGTATCAAATTTAGAACAACTTGAAATAGTACAAACAATAGTAGATAACCTCACCTGGTTCCACCAACTTTTATTTTATTCACATTTTTGATATTGTTATCTCGCCACGAACAACCGATAGTACTATCCTTGAAAATCCATGTACGATTCAATGCAATATGAAGTAGTTCCATCAAACCTCTTCTTGGATTATCTTTGGAATACTTAAATCCAATGTTTTGTACAATTTTCCACAGAGATGTCTTATACCCATAGAAAATATCTTTCTTGGAGCTTCTCTTTCAATGCAGACAACGTAATATGTTCCTCTACAAAGAATATAATATTAAACTTGATTAAGACAAAGGTTCTAATGACTACTTACTGTTCTGGAACTTGTCATTGATAGTATTTCTTATGGCAGTTTGATCAAAATCGTCAATATGTACTACAGGTTTCTCACGATTCTTTTCTTTCTTGGACTTCTCAGTTGATCACCACTCTTTGTCTTTGCCATAATATTGTTAATGAATGAAATGCTCACTTGTAAAACACTCGCTACCCTCTGTAAGCATAGTATCTAGATGTGTAGACAATTTGGAAACCAACAGATGAACAAGTTAAGTTGTGTCAAAATATTTCTTTCTTAAGGGCGGAAGACCCCTTTGTTATTAATTTTAGTGGTACTTACATTTCTCACAGCTGTAAGGGGGAGAAGATGCCCCCCATTATCTCGTTCTTGTTGGAAATAATAGCATAATGATGAAATCATGTTTTGGGCTTGGCTCAAGAAAGCTCTTGGTATTTTTACTATTTAAATAGAATAAATATGCAAAACACTTAGTTCTGAAAAGAACTGATTTTAAAATAATGATTCAAATATTATCAATACTTCGAGGAAAACACTTAAATCCAATCTCAATCAGCACAAGAAAGCGAACTAAAATAAATAATAAAATACGTCAACGCCGCATTTCAATGCCAACTGTCATAACCAAATGTCATCATATGTCACTAGTAGGTCTTTTGCGCGAGACTAGTTATTTTGTTCTTGTCCATTGAAATCTTTTCCAACCAGACATCCCTAGAGCTATGACGTCACTTTAATTTAACGTGAAAAGATAATATATCATTTATTTAACAGTTTTAATACCTCAGCATGCTTGTTGGTTGAACAAAACTTTGTTTATTTCGGATTTGATTTAAAGAACGATTGACAAGTTAACTGCAAAGAACATACATGCCGATTTAGATATATTGATCAAAATTTCAAGATTTTTTCTGTTTCTGATCTGGTAAGGACAGTTTCTTGTAATTATACGAACTTCTTTATTGTTTGAATTGAAATTTTAATATTTGATGATCAATCTGCAAAAATGCCGTTACCTAAAGTCACGAACCGCCACTGAGGATAATTCAAAAAACATCAGGAATATATATCTCAGATATAAAAAAACTATCATTAAACGAATCTTATGAAGAAAAAAAATTAAAAGGTACCTTCATAGACAATCATACAAAAAATTAGGCACATGTCACATCGTTTACCAACATAAGATTTTTTTTATAAGAATAGGCGTCCCAAAAGCTCCATTACCCCAAAGGCGGTAAAATTCCTATTAAACATACCTACTCGATCTACTATATTTTCTTTTCATCCTAAATGACCGCCTAACAAAAGGGCCGCAGAAAACAATACAACCTATAATTTAGTAAAATTATCACAATGGATCTTATAAAGCCCCACTTTGTTGATATTATTTGATGGAGAGGTATGAAGGCGTTCAAACGTGAAATTTGTGAACTCAAACATTGGTTCCCATGCTTTAACCCAACATGGGATTGGTCGTCTCTCCGGAATGCTGTTATCAACGATCAAAGGCGGAGTCAGGTCCTGTTTTCTGGTGGGGATGACGAGGCGGACCTTCTGGGAAAATAGGGGATTGGAATTTTTATAGAACGTCTTGGTTTAGTATTCAATATAATCCCGTGTAGGATGTGTGCGTCGGTGTTAAATTATAATAAAAATATCGTCATTGGAATTCGGTTAAATGCATAGTTTGCCGGTCCGGTGTTGTCAAGTTTTGTTTTTCGATGTGAACATTGGCATAGCACAATGTTTTTGTTGATGGTGATATTGCTGTGATTAAAGATAAATACTCAGATCTCGTGAAAAGCGGTTAACATTGGTGATGAATGAATAGTGTCTTATTGGATTATACCATGTATATTTGTGTAATATGAGTTGTTCTGAAGTTATGTATCAAGCTTATTATCCTTACTTGTACCAAAGGGCTGGGGCTGCGCCGCCAGTATCGGCTCATCCGGTGCCCAGAACTGGACCCTTTAGTTCTCCTTTTACCACAACACACCAATACGATAGAGTAAGTATTGAACTATGGTTTTTCCAAAAATGTATCATTTAGTAAATACAGTACGATGCAATATTGACAATTGGAAGCATCTGGATGCCGGTAGCCTATTAATTGGTTCTATTCGAACTCTCGGATCTCTTTCAGGAAATTACCTGAGGTGAAGGATAATAAAAGCGATTGTACCTAGGCTTAGCTCATTGTTTATTTAAAAAATCGTAATATCTATAGTGCCCACTTGGATTCAAGCCAAGTGGTTGCAGTTCAAATAGGGCAATATTTATCGACGATTTTTTTCAATTCAATAATTGTTCTTCAATTGTTGTTGATTATGATCACATAAGGATTAAAAACGAACACTTGATCTAATAGATACCTTGTTTCTTCCTCTGCAACTTCATTTTTCTTTCAACAATGATGTTCAAATTTTCACTATATTCACAAACACGACGTGATTCACCACACTGTGGCTTCATCAGATAAGTATTATATTTCAAAGAAAATGTACTTTATGTATAACATTGGTTAAAGCAGGCACTTAGCTTAATAGGAAGAATATACAAATAGGGTTGCTTTAAGAACTGAAAAGATTTAGTAATGGTGATAGGTTTAGGTCTATTTACCTATTAAGTGAGTTTCCAGAATTTTTGGGTTTATTGATTTTCAATGCTTGCCATAGGTTCACTTAATCTATTATTTTCATTATGTAAAATATTAAAATGATTATTAAAAGTATGGTTATCTTCCATTACATAATTTTCATCCTGAGAATCTGATTTTGGTTTGTTAAAACTGGGTTTGTGATCTGATAACTTGATATTGAAGTTTCTAATTAGTTATGCCGATATGAATTTGATTACATATACCACAAGAGAGCTTATAAATACCTGATTTGTTCCTTTATGAATAAGAACATTGTAATGTGTTTGCCTAGAGACTTATCCGTTCTAGATAGAAGCTATATTCAAATTATGTGCGAGAGGAAAGACTTTGAATTTAGTCTGGAATTACCAATATAAGTTAATATATTTTATTTTTGATTGGTCTCTTTAACACTAGAAAAACTCATGGATTGCATGTGGAAATTATTTTTAACCTTCTATTTTTCTTAATGTTGAGTTCGTTCAAGAAATTATTTTCTGACATTGGCATCGTGGTGAGTTCATGATGATACTGTTGTAACCTGCTATTTTATGTTGATGTGGATGTGCGGAAGAATTATGAATGGATGAGATGATTTATGGATAATACAAAAAATCTGTCTGTGTTCAATTTTGGTTATATTTGAATTGAACAAGTTAATGCTATTGTCAGGTTTCATTTCCAAGCTAGATATCAGGGTTATTTGAATTTTTGTGTCTGAAACAACAGATTATGTCATCCACATATCTAAACCAATAAAAGCAGATCATTAGGAATTATTTTCCAAATGTTATCCATGAAAATTTCGACTAGTAAAGGACTGAAAAGATTCATTATCGAACCGAAATTGCTCATGTAAATTTCATCATTGAATAATTGTTCTGAATATACTTCTGAAAGATGCTGAGTTCTGATTGTAAAATGGAAATCATATTATTCTGGAATGCTTGGCTTATAAATTTCAGTGGATAGTAAGATGGAACACTTGGTTAGAGATTAAGTAATGACATTAGTTTGGCATATATGGTAGTACAACATGTTGTAATTTTTCCTGTTAGATCTAAAGAGTTCTTAATTGAAAATTTTGGATTGAAATTACATGATAGTTCAATGATGTCACGTTATTTAATAGACCATTGAATATTCATGTAATTTCAGGCAGGTACCTTGAGTCATATTTGGTACCTAACTTATCTATTTGTGAATTGAAATAGGCAAAATAGTTTTTCCTTTAGAACCCCTCGTATTTGATTATCTATTTCCTGAACTTAATTTCTTCATGGGTTCCAGTTCCGGTAGAATTTTTGCGCATTTAGAAGATAATTGAAGAGCAAAGCATCCATATTTATTATAGGTAAATAGAAATTGCATTATTTTTTCATTTTTCAAATTGATACTAAGAAGCCCTCTTCTACTGCAGATAGAAATTGGATAATTTTTTCTTGAAACTTAAAAATGATGTGTTATCTTCCCATTCAATTTCTCTAAATTTCTATTTGAAGTGGGGCATATTACTTCTCATTTTCTTGATTCAATATCTTTTCTCTTCTCTTTTCAGCCAACCAAAAGAGGTTTGAATCATTTCTACTATTATTAGGAATATCAATCCTTATTGATCTAAATTTTTTTCTTATAATGCTTGGGGTTAGCTTCGGTAGTGTTTTCTCCTCATTTTTAATTTCAGCAGTTCCCTTCCAGGTGGTGATTATATAATAAATATTTTTCACCGGATTCTTTTCCCACGATTTTGATAATCTAAAATTCTTATCTTCAATGTCTACACATCGAAATCATGATTAATCGACACAGCCCATATGATTATGTTTTCGTTTTTGGGTAGATTTCGTAACAGAAATCTCCTCCTCGTGGCAAATTTCTGGTTTTTTTATCGATCGAGTCCCAGTGATCTCGCAGCCACCTTCCGTTCTATAGTTTATATCTTATACAGGATGTTACATAATAGTATGTCACAACTTGAGGCAGTATATCTACGCCCAATTTTAAGAAAAAAAGTTTATATGAACATAGCTCCGCAAAAGCTTCGTTACGGAGCTACAGGGTGTTGAAATTTCCGGTGGTTTTTTCTTCAAAACTCCTGCAGTTTTTGAGATATTCGGCCCAAATTTGGAATGCAAGCTATTTTTTATTTACAGTCTCCATCATTACACCTCCTAAATTTTAACTAGAATCTACAAGGTGTTTTCTTTTCCGGAGCCACGTCTTCTTTTGCCCTTTCAAACTTTTTTTGCAGTACGCCATTGATCAGCGTACAATCAATTTTTGGCATCTTCGTTCAATTTAGAAACTTTTCTGACACTTGTAATTTTTTCGTGCTCAAACCAAATTTTTAGAATAGGCATATAGGTATCGTGATTATTTCAATCTTAAGACGGAGAAATTTTCAAAACGTGAAAAATGGTCCGATCATTCGACCTTTTTTGGTGATAGACTGTGATCTTCTTAAACCGAAAGTGAAATTTCTTTGTACCAATATCAAATATTTTGTCTGGTTATTGCAGCATTAAGGTAAAAGCTTGATCCGAAAATTTTTGCATGATTTCGTAGAATTCCAATCTTTAGTGAAAATCATTCCTATTTAATCTCGAGGTGATTATGGGCTACTTCCCTCGTTAGTAAAATTAGCCATTTTTTCTTACAGCAATAACTTCAAAAGTCTTAAAGCTAATCGTTTATTCAATAAACAATTCGAGCAGACACCGGTTCAACTTTAGCAACTGTCAAAATAAATAAATAAATGAAAAAAATCAAAGCCTACTAGTCATTTTTTCTAATGCAAAATATGAATTTCTTGATTAAATGTTTTTGGGAAAATGGAATGGCCAACGGAATGCCATTAAATGGCCAGTCAAGTCGCCTCAATGACTTCTCCTGTGTTTTTTTGGAAACCAAGGGATTTTGAATGGAACAAGGAATAATATTTCACCAGATATAATTCGGAATGTTCATGAAGAATTCGTTGCGAGACATGGCTATCAAGCTATATACACGGTCGACTTTCGCCCATTTACTAAGATGAGCTATTGATTCCCATCTGCTTTATGGTCAGCACATTATTCTTATTTTTTATTCTTCTCATATTATCTGTAATATTATAGCCATACCTACCCAAGTTTTCTTCTCATGAAACAAGATATTAGAGTAATTTCTTCACTGATATCACATTCAGAAGAAATTTAACAACTGAAAGGTCGCCTTTTTATAAACGATAGAACACAGTAACTTCAAAAACGCATAGAATAAAAAAAAAGATTTCTAATGCTGTATAGCAAACCAGGTCTACTTTGACATAGTTTTGGGAGTTTTATTCTATTAACTCAATTTTTTGGCATATGAACGACCATAATGGCATTAAGACTCCTACCGCCACTATCATAATACTTATTGATGCTTTTGAATGCTCTGACCTACTCCACTTTTTTTTTTCACCGTGGAATGATAACTTTGAGTAATCCTGGATTATCCGAGATGTTGGTTTCATCTTAATAAATAAATTATAAGGTTTAGTAGTGCATTGAAAATTACGACTATAATAAAATTTAGTTTAGTAGTAGTACTTTATTTCAGTAGCCCCTTCAAGTGCTCTGAACATTAGTAGATAACCAAACCGAAAGTTAATTTCTCACAGTAAAACTATTTACAAAATCAGCATCTGTCGTATTATTTGACCACTGTGGCACAAATCTGCCTTGTTTGGGGATGAACTGGTGTTCCGCAAGGGCCATTTCTTTTCAATATCTTCATTAATGACATAGAAACTGCTCTTACCACCAAGTTTCTGATATTTGCGGACGACATGAAGATGTTTTTGGTCATTCGTGGATCTTCTGATGCCTCTGCATTACAGGAGGAATTGAATAAATTCTTTGAATGGTCTGTTTCCAACTTATTGGGTCTCAATATTGATAAGTTTGGCATTAAGTCTTTTTGTAGATCACGCACTCCTCTAGTGCTTGATAACACGTTAAATGATTATATACTTGAAAAGATGGAACATATGCGAGAACTAAGTATCATTCTTGACCCTAAGTTGAACTTCAAGGAGCATTTTCGTAGTATCACTGCGAGGGCATGCCAGACACTTGGTTTTATTACCCGGAATCCAACTGAGTTTTCCCCTTCGGCGTTAAGGATTCTCTACTGTTCCCTAGGTTTTTCTTTTTTTCTTCTTTTTTCTACGATACCTATGTTATAAGTTAATGGTTTCAATATGGAAAATTTACGTATCCGTCATAACTTGGATACGCTTCAAGTCAGAAGACGAATTCATGACGTATGTTTTTTTCTTTAAAATAGTTAACGGATTGATTGATTGATCAGACCTACTTGCCCAGATTTCAACGTGCCTCAAAGACTAAATAGAAGTACACCCGTGCTCCGCCCTAAAACCTGCAAATTCTTACTGTGATAGTGTCATATCTTTAGCCAATAAGTTCTGTACAAGATGTGAGTTCTTCTCTATCTGTCAGCAGAGGTTTAAATCTGAAGCTAGACGCTGACAGAATGTTTTTTAATAGTAAATTTTTATTACAAATGTTACTTTTATCTATAAGTATTATCTTTGTTTATGTTTTTTATTGTATTCAATACCCACCTTCTTTCTCATTGGCTCAATTTTATATTCTTATACATTTAATGTTCCTCGTCAATTATACAAATAAATAAATAAACTTCTCGATCACACCTCGTACATCCGCTTCAGTCAATGGGAATCCCTAATCGTTCAACTTCCTAGCGTTTGTGCAATAAGTTGTTCTTTGGCTTTGCATAAAACCGTTGGATATCCAGGACTTTCAATATGACAACAACGAATTTTGCACATTAACGTTATTCTCTATGTTTTATACTTTTCAGCGGCTACCTATTTTACCTACCGCTTTTAACTTAAATTTTGTATAGTTCTGAAATTTGATTGTAATTTTCTGAATTGTTTTTTGCAAATTGGTCGTAATTACAGAACTTTTCGTTAAAAGTTCTGCAAGTTTGACTTATTATTTATTGACCTTGACCCTGAATAAATAAATTTATAATATTCACGTTGGAGTATTTATTTGCCATTTTATTCAACAAGAGATACGGTACCTGAGGCAATTAACGCCCACCGAACTGGAATTTCTTTTTTTATAAGAATGCTTTCGAAATGGACCCAAAGTTATCATTTGAAAATTAAACATATATTTCTGAATTTAAAGATGATAGTTGAGAAGTGTAATTATTTAAAACTTTCTCGCTAATAACGTAATATTGAAACCCTTTATATGGGGGTTATTAAAAATACTATGTTGATTAGCTAATCAGATGCTACACGAGTAAAAAAATCTTTGTGGTTAAATAATCTAATGAAACATAAGAGTCATTTATAAATGTCTTCATTAGATAGCATGGAATGAAGCTAATCAACATTTGATATAAAAACTTTGACATTTCTCAACACGCACAAAGTAATTTTAAACTTTTAATTGTAATCATTTTTCGCAGAATTTTAAAATTTGACTTCAACAATTATAAAAATAATAGCATAGCGAATGCTTATATGCATATGAAATATATTATGTTCGAACATACAATGAGCGTTATTAAACGATAATGGTCAATAGCGCCCTGTGGTAGCAGGAAAATTATGCCCAATAATGATAGTCACTGTCATCTACACTATTAAGTACTTTAAATATTATGAGATCTTCCTTCTTCTGTCCATAGCTTCCATCTTTTTCTACTGGTCGGGCTAGGTGGTGCCATTTTGGTGTTTTGTAAAATGAATACATAGTTATTACCAAAATACTTTGCTATGATGAAAGGCAAGGGCAGAATAATAAAATAAGTGTATTTTTATTGAAGACTTAATTTTATAATGAAGACATAAGTAGGTACGCGTTATTAGAATATAATTACTACAGAATTAAATTAAGTATCTACTACTTTTTCAATGGTGTAAGGAAAGCCAATAGCGCCCACGTATGGTAATAGCGCCCAACGGTCATTTGACTGGGCGTTAATACCCAAGTTGAGGTTTTTGGTATTCGGGAGTTTGCATTAAACTATACAAATTCCTTTTAAAATATGAACAAGATATAAGGAGAACAACCTACATTACATGACAAATATAGAAGCAAACGAAAATGTACAGTAAAACATATTGGAAATAACAGTTTTGTGTAGTATCTGCGACCGGAGTCTCGGAAACAGCAGGTCACTAGTAAGATGGCGGCGGGAGCGGCTAGCGCTCGCGGTTGTTGTGTTCCTGTTGGTGTATTCTAAGTGTGCGTGAGCGTTGACGCGAATGAAACTAATTGAAGTACGTTTTCTGTAGATTGGGCGTTATTAGGAAGAGGGCGTTAATTGCCTCAGGTACCTTACCACGCAAACAACAAAAAGTGTAATTGCTATTTTGAAATGATTTCCAAATGTCAAACTGAGGGCGAAATTGATAGAAGCTTGCAATGTGGAACATTGAAACATTATCGGAATCAAATCTAATCTGACTCTGCTAGTTTACGATAAAATCACGAATAAAATGGAAATGAGCCATTATAGGTTAGGAAACCTAATAACAATCAATATTAATTTGAAATATGGTCCTAATGAAGTGAAAAATGGCTACTCGTATTTGAAAAAAAAACAATTTTTTTATTGAGTTACAATTTATATAAAATAGTATCGGAAAGTAGGTACCATTCCTTCAAAAATAACACCTTTCTCTTCAAACTGAAAAAAGTTTAAATAATCTTCCTCGAACAATTTTTTTTGGGCGAAGGAGGTGACACCATAATTTCGAAAATTTTGATTAAAAAAGTTCATAGCTAAGTGGTGGTTAATTTTGGATAGGACAAATCTTAACAAAAGATGCTTGAGAAAGGATGTTCTCAATAAAAAATTAAAAAGTCCGGTATAACCGGTTCTGAAAACAATTGTATTTCAACACGGTTTAAATATCGTAAATTTGTGATTGAATAAAGTCGTCAATATTGACATCTAGTTTTCAAGTGATTAACAAATATCCGAAAAGGTACTGGGAATTGGTCAGTGAAACAGAATAATTTATTGTATCGTCTTCAAAGTAGGCCCCTTCCGAAATTATGCAGTTACGCCAATGAATATTCCAATCATCAAAACATTTTTTAAACGCTTTTTCCAGAATCGACTTTAGTTCTCGTGGCGAATCCTGTTTTATGTCTTCTATCGATTCAGAACGGGTATCTCGAAGTGGTAATTCGAGTTCTGAAAGAAGAAAAAAGTCGGCCGGAGTCATATCAGGTGAATGCGGTGGTTGTCCAATGGTGTTTGTTGAATTCTTGGTCAGAAATTCATAATGATAGCCTTGTGAGATGCTGCATTATCGTGGTGCCAAATTTTGCACCAAATCTGGCCTTTTCCCCTCTCTCAAACGCCGCATAACGCTCAGGTAATTATCTTCATTTACCGTCTAACTTTCTGGCAAGAATTTCGATAATCAAAGAAAACAGTCAACATTACTTCGATTTTTGATCGACTTTGACGTGGTTGTTTTCGGTTTCGATTCAGTTTGCATGGCAAACGCATAAACCCATGCCTCATCACCAGTAACAATGCATTTCATGCGAACTTTACGCGATTCAATTTTTGAAGAAAATTCAGGTCTTTTGGAACTAGTCGAATGGCAACCCGTTTCATACCCAACCAATCGTGTAAAATGGTACGAATTGATTCGTGAGACACAGAAAGCTCATTCCTCTCAAACAAAAACGACGTCATTTCTTTCACTTTATCGATGTTTACTTCAGTTGAAGATATTGATAATGACTGAACAGAGCGAGGCCAATTTTTTGTTTGATATTTTTGTCTCTTGTGAAAATCGCAAAATACACTTGTGAGAACTGACAAAATCGAGCATTTTAAACAAACTAAATGACAGATCACGTTCAAACTCTGCGTCAGTATAGAAAACAGTTGTGCCAACAACAACAAAAATGTTGACAATCGTTCTAAGCACATTTCTTAAATAATTAATTCTCGTTATTTTTTGACTGAATGTATTTTGAATTAACAGAAAAAATGGTTAAATGAATATACATATACTCAATGTTGGATTGGACAACGTCATACCTACACCTAATCAAAGATAATTAATTAAAATTTTCTATTGGTTGAAGTCTTAATCAATGCTCAGTTATTCACTAATTAAATATTCTTTTGTGTCATTGAAGATTTCTGCCTGAGAATGGCAAGCAATTACTTATATATCCAGATGAAAAATGTGATAGTTCTGCTAAAACATTCATTCATTACTGCAAACTAGAAGACTAATTAAAACAATGCAAAACGATTAATGAAGAATATGAAACATCAAGTTATTCGAGCATTTCAATTATACTGTGAACAGAACTGATATTTCATCTAGACAATAAACGCGTAATTACAAAACGAAACGAAACGTTTTCGTATCCACCAAGTCCGCCCGAATTAGCACTTTGCGCTTATTTCTCTCTATCATGTAAAAAATGACTTTTCAAAAATAATTAAATTGAATTTTGTATTTTGCTTTGTTCCATGGACATTGTCTTGTTCTTGTTGTGCTAATGCAATTGAAATAAAACTATTTGACAAATCAATATCATTGGTTTATTGGTGTTGGTGAATCTAAAAAGCATCCGAAACGGTTTCGGTACTCAAATTATTTATGGAGATAGAAAACGCTAGAATTAAGGTAATGTACTAAATTCGTGCTGCATCATTCTCTTCAAACTGAATTAATAGTCTCAAATTTTCTTGTTCCTCTTTCTTGAACTTATCCAGAGATAAATTTCAAAGAACTTAGATCTGGACTGCTTTTTTTCAGTTAATAAAATCTCATTCATTAGCGAATGTTATTTCAATTATTTATTATTTTCTTGGAAAATGAGCTTTTGAATTTAAACAACAAAACTTGTTCAGCCGGAAATTAAGTAGGCTTCATAACAGAATGTAATGTTTGACTTTATCAACCAGTTGAACAACTATAAAACATATACAGGGTGTTACATAATAGTATGTCACAAGTTGAGGGAGTAAATCTACGTGCAATTTTAAGAAATGGGTGATGAAATTTCCGGAAAAAAATTGTATTTTTCTTCGAAACTCCTGCAGTTTTTGAGATATTCAGCCCAATGCAAGCTAATTTTTAGTCTCCATCACGACACGTCCTAGATTTCAACTGAAATTCACAAGGTGTTTTCTTTTCCGAAGCCATGTCTCTATTTGCCCTTTCAAAATTTTTTCACAGTACGCCACTGATCAGCGTACAATCAATTTCTTATTCGTTCAATTTAGAAACTTTTTTGACACTTGTGATTTTTTCGTATCTCCAACCGTTCTCTAGTGAAAAATTATTAAACGATTGTATGCATTCGCTGAATTGAAAGCACTTCTAATTGAAAAAAAAGATTAGTAGGCTCTGATTTTCTTCATTTATTTATTTATTTTGATAGTTTCTAAAATTGAACCAGTGTCTGCTCGAATTGTTTATTGAACTAACGATTAGTTTTAAGACTTTTGAAGTATTTCTGTGAGAAAAAATGGCTAATTTTACTGACGCCGAATTGGCATGAACGGTCTGGCTGAAAGAACCACAACAGAAGCTAGGCGATTATATCAGGTTCGCTTTCCAAATCGAGTAACACCAGACAGGCGAAAATTTTCAAATATTCAGGTTGAGAAAAACTGGAACTTTTACTACAAATAATCATTTAAAAGGTGCAGTAGGAAATTTACTGCTCTACAAAAATGGTCCGTTATAATTTTTGGATTGAGTTAAGCGTTCACGAAATATTCGTTGTCAATCATCAATACCTTTTTACAATTTTTCCAGTTTTTGATCAATAATTCGAAAAATTTTAATTCAGTTTATGAGTTTTGGGGCAATATATATATATATATATATATATATATATATATATATATATATATATATATATATATATATGGTCAATATCTTCCGCGATAAACTTCGCGTGGAGTCTATGTATGTAAATCTGAGACAAGACGAATTATTCAAAATCCGTAGATCAATGAATAATCCCTCCTGACAAGAGCTAGTTTCCAAATCTGCCCGCCATGCACACAGCCTCCAAGCGCCACAATAGTGCAACCAAGCAGGATGCCGAGAAACGAAGCGGTAGACTGCAGTTTCGCCCTTATTAGGAACTCATCAGTGTCGCATATCGCTTCTCAGCATCCTACCAAGCTACATCGGGGTACCCTATCAATTCCAGAAAGGACGCACCTCGTACATACGTGCGAGAGTCGCCCTCTATGGACCGACACGGCGGACCCGCTACCGGACTTCGAGAAAGATACGAACAGTAACAAACAGATGTGGAAACGTTAAAAATTCCAAACATTTGGGAGACATCTTTCGCCGTTCCGTGAATCACATCAACGGTAGATAACGTGCGAAATAATCCCGCTGGAATAGTGCTCTGCTTCCGAGATAACCCTCCCGTCGGTGAATATTTTTTATTTATTTATTTTATATATATATATATATATATATATATATATATATATATATATATATATATATATATATATATATATATATATATATATATATATATATATATATATATATATATATATATATATATATATATATATATATATATATATATATATATATATATATATAGCGGAAGTCTGTTATTGTGACCAATTTTGAAAAAATTTTCGAAAATAGTACAGACAACATCTGTATTAAATATTATTAATATCTATTTTGCTTCATAAATAATTAATAAAATCAACATAATTACAGCAACCCTTAGGATAATTATCATTTTCTGAGATCAGATATTTGTTTCATTTTAATCAACCGGTAGGATTAATTGGACCATGCGGTTGGTAGTTTGGACTTAGAGAAAACTATAAAACTAAACAAAAATAATTAAAAGAAAAATATCTTTCGTACTACAAAGTCCTTCACTTGGTAAAAAGTCCATTCATGATTATTATCGTCTTATAGGGTATTCACTGATTTTTGGTACGAATAATCATTCAAATATTGCTTTTCTTAAAATGTTATACCTAACATGCTAAAATTTCCATATTTTCTTCAAAATCTTTTTAGTCATCATCACTGCTGCAATTGATGCAGATGAAATAATGATTGGAATTTGGAGCACAGCGTTCATGGGCCCAGTTCTTGCAGATCGAACATTATATCCACTGCTTTCCGGACTTGCTTTCTGAAAAAGCTTCGAAACATAAAAGACAAAAACGCTCCTCATCATCCACTGATGAAGAGCTTCTCTTGGTATTTTTATTTCAATCAACTTTTCCCTATAACTTATGTTGATTGCTTTTGTTACCTCAGATTCTCCTTCTTTCACATTCTCATTAGAGAAAGATGAGAGGCAATTTTCGCCCAAAACTCTTTTCTTCACCAACCTAATTTTCTTATTTTTATTGCATCTCTTTGTTTTCCTTGATTTCGACATTTCTTGCTCTTTTTCCAACTCATTTTTTTTTCGGGAAAATCAGTTGAAATTGTTGCTTTACGGCGTTCGTTTTTCGGGGTCCGGCTCTTGGTATAGGTAGAACGGCTTCAGGAGAAAATGGTTCTGCCTGGTTGGGGAAAATTTGGAATAGGTTGCCGTGTGATTATATTCGAGGGCAACATATCAGATTCGTCTTTAGATGGAGCTAACTTTTAAAAAATGTTGGAAGGTTTTGTACGATCTGTCACACTACTTGGAGCATAATCTGCATCTGAGAATATTTCACGGTTGAATGGAACAATGCCAGATACCTTGAATTCCTTTATTATATTGACAGATGAAAGGGTCAATGGTGAAGCAGTTTGATTATCATGGTGTTTCCCCTATTACTTCCCATCCATTAGTTTTGAGCACCAGACAAATAATTGGAGGGACCAAATACAGAAATATAAAGGGGCTGCTAAACTTGTGACAGCAGTGTGGGGGGAACGATAACATGACTATTTCGTTTTCTTTGGTTAAATCGAAAGTTTTGACACATGCAGGCGAGGAAGGAATGGTTTTCCAACAGAAGAAGGACTGGACTTTCTTTTGAAGGTGGTGTATAAAAGTTTTAATAAAGCAATAAAATTCTTCGTCGGTTATCCATCCACTTGAATTTGCTTTGTCAATGCAATCTGGAGGATCATCACGAATGAAGTGGTTCTGATGATTTTTTTCTCGGGAAAATAAACATTGGTGGAATCTGAGAACCTGAAGCTGAGACTGCTACTACAAGGATGACATTAGTTCCTTTTTCTCCGAAAGTAACGGATCCAACATTACTCTTTCCTTTTGCGGCGACTTTCTTGGAACGTTAGATCTTTGTACGCAGAAACGATTGAATGAAGTTGCTTTACTAAGACTCGTGGCTTCAGGTTGCTGAATAGATAAAATTGGATTTCTTTTCAGAAAAGTTGTCAGCCAGTCTTTGCCAGCCAAACTGTTTTCTTGCTCCTCCGTAAAAACTTGACATGTGGATACGTATCCATGAGATACATTGTCTGGATCACTTCTATATCGTGCAATGAATGGTTCAAGGGAATTCCTGCATATATGGTAGTACTTTCTAGCAGCTTGACATAACTTTTACTGTTCATTTGTAGCCAATTTCATAGTATTCAGATGTGTAGTCCCTCTATCCGTCTTACTCTGGTAATGAAGCATCCTGAAAAATTGAAAAATAAACTAGTCATCACTTATGTGGGCTGCAAATTCCGATCGAGAGGTTGAAAGTCCTACCAAGCGACAAGAAGTCCCATCTATGTGGGGCAAGAAATGCCCTTCATAGACTTTAAGAGATACTTGAGGTTAAATGAAAACGGAAAAACACTGAATGAAAACTTTATTATTCATTATTTACTAGGATAATGAGCTTGAGTTGCAAACTCCCAAATCCTCTCTATTCATTGATTTCGTAGCTATGAGAAAAACAAACAGCAGCAATTTTTTGTATTAGTGAAAATCATGATCGCCTGCTACTCGTACCTTCGTTGGTAGAAGACTGGTGGCTATCGTCTATCTTCTCAACCCCTTCCCTGCATCTAGTGACATGTATCGTTCGTTCCTAGCGCTGTTCTACACTGAGTAACATATGCTGGTACTTTCTACCCGACGGACTTTTAGCTATGCTCTACCCTACTAATTCTGGTATAATAATATCCCGGTGGTGATGACAATCATGTTTTCTTGTTTTGATGCTACCTGTTTCACGTCGTCGTTGATAACAGAGTATGATGAGGAGCAACACGTTGAGGGTACAGTTCAGCATATCTTCCCGACGCTTCTGAGGAATATCTGTTAGAGAAAAGCTGTGGCAGATTTGATGCATGATATAAAAAGATTGAAAATTGATTTGAAGATTTATAAAAATTAAAGTACCACCTTGTAGATTTTCATAATTACACTCCCACAAAAATTGTCGCATCACCCTGCTTTTTACGACAATACTATAAAAACTTTTAGGTTGGTCATTCAAGAGTCGCTTGGTAACTTCCAGAAGTGTAAAATAAGAAGATATCATTCAAAAGAGATGAGTTTATGATGGAAAATATCAACAATTTTCGAGTTAATAAAAATTCTACCATCTTCAAACATTCGCAACAGACCAATCAACTAGCTTCGAATGGTTACTCATCATTTTCTAGTTGTTGTTCTACAAGGCATCCTACGTTGCTGAATTTGCCACCCCATGTTGTCCCAAACATGTTTTATGGCTGGCCATCTTAAAATATCAATCTAGGCATTTTTCCGAAATTCTGTAACTACTCTAGCTGCATGAGGCCGAGCATTATCATGCATATAAATGAAGTTTTCGCCAATCAATGGGCCAAAGGGTACGACATGGGGTTCAAGGATATCTGCGATGTATCTGGCCGCTGTCATTCTTCCATTATTCACTAGGACTAACACAGTTCGACCATGGAAAGAAATGCCTCCCCACACCATTACTGGGCCCCCTCCGAAGTTTTCGGTTTGCCGGATATTGCATTGCAGATACCGTTCTCCAGGTCGTCTGTATACAGGCATGCGTCTATCATTTGATACTAGACAGAACCTAGACTTGTCGGAAAAGAGAACATTCGACCATTCTGGAATACCCCAATTTGCATGTTCCCTCGCAAACAGAAGTCTTGCAACTCGATGCTCTCTGGTGAGACGCGGGCCGGTAGAAGCCACCCTTGGTCTGATATCGTCTTCTCTGAGCCTGTTCCTAACAGTTTGTAATGAAATATGCAAATTTCTTAAAAGAGCAAGTTCATTTTGTAGCATTCTAGCCGAATAGTGCCGAACGCTTAGTGCAGTTAAACGAAGCCAACGATCATCAACTGGTATTGTTAACCGATTTCTTCCCTGTCCGGCCCTTCTTCCATATTCCCCTGTTTCGTGGTACCGATTAATTGCTCTTGAAATAGTGCTTTGGTTAACATTCAACAAGTTAGCCACGGAACGTTGTCTTCGCCCCTCCTCTAGAAGTGTTACAATTCTTACCACTTCATGATCACTCAAATAAAGCCTAGGACGTTCAGCAGCCATTACAATAAATTCAAATATTCGAGAATCAGCAAGAAACACAGAAAACTTGCATTAATTTAGAGTGAAAACTGAAGAGACATTGAATTAATACTGATAGTCAAATAAACTCATTCTTGTTTCATACGTGTTTGAGATCATATGGAAACGAATGTTACTACATAGATAAGATTTTTTTCCAGCCCAAAAACATATGTAGACAAAGAAACTGCGATCGAGCTGCTTAATCGATTGTGGAATTCAAAATACCAGGTGATGCGACAATTTTTGTGGTGTGTGTTAATTTCTGTGCTCTAATTATGTAGCTTTAAGAAAATGACCTATTTATCCAATTTGAACTGAGTATCTGAAAAAATATAGTAATCATACAAAAACTGAAGAAATCAGAAGATTTCAACACTCTGTATTTCGGTAACGAATCCTTTGCGTTCATTCATGGAAACTTTTCGCACTTATTCATTTACACCCTGTATAATGAATTCATAGCGGTTTGAAATCCTTGTGTATCCGCTAATTCTCCTTTTTAAATGACATCTCAATTTATAATCTACCTTTATCATCGTTAAATCAAAACTAGCAGAATTCCAGATTTTCCAACTGCAAATGTTAATTTAATTCATGGGGTTCATTCCAACCTAATTCCTCAAACTAATAAAGAACAGAAAAGCCTACCTTCATACAAAAATTGGCCGCAAGAATCTGTCGATTGGATCGTCGAATCCACCAATTATTTATAAATGATTACTAGGAAAATATCGAAGGTAGATTTGGACGAAATAAAATTAGTGACCGTTTTTCTGATTTGCTGGGCCTGAAACCGCTCTATGCAGTGATGTATAGACTGACAAAAACAAGTTACTTGCTGAAATTACAAGTCCGGGAAAAGAAGTGAGTGCGGTGCGGCGGAATGCTTTGACAATGCCGACCATGGCATACTGCGACCCGGAGCCTGGAAGCAGATAGAAGCAGCGGTGCCACGTAGGGGGATTTGGATCTTTGCAGCTTCGATGAAATTGTGATTTGTGTCCTTGACTGTGTTGAGAATGTTAGATATTTTGCAAACTGTTTGAATAGATATATTCGTTTCTTGGAGGCTTGTTATTGAATTGATAATAAATTAATAATGCTAATCAATAAATATGTAGCGGAAATATCAATTTCCAAAGATTAAGTTCTGAAATATTCATTAGCTTTGAATTGTTCGAAATTACTCAAAACTGAATATGTCATATTATGCATTTTGACTCCATAAAAAACAATTTTCCTTAATTGTGACCTGAAGATACTTATTCATTAGTGCTACCGTAAAGTTACTTGCTCCGTTTTTAGAAGTTAATTTTGAAAATGATGAAAAAACATTTGAAGTGATGATAAGAATGGCATTGTTCTAGTCTTAACATATAGTGGAGATATCAGAGAAGCTCTTGCTGAAGTCAAATAAGCTTGAAAATTTTACGAATCTTTTTTTTTCGATGAAAAGTGGAGCAAAGTCATACGAACACCAGTTTACTGAATCCGCTTAAACTCTATAATATTGGAATATGGAGTAAAGTAATGCACGTTATTTCATGAATAGTAATGCTTAACTGAAATAGTGACAACGAAAAACGAAATATTTTCATTTGCTACAATTTTATTGCTGAAAAATCAAAAATAATTTTTGTCCTATTAACTAATGCATAGTCTAATCACAAACAAAATATAAAGAGAAATAAAGAACTTATGTATTTTTAAATATGAGTAAATAGGAAAAACTTAAGGAGAAGATAAGTTTTTTAATTTTAGTAGATATTCGTGTTCAGCTCGAGAACTGAGAAAATTCCTCATTTCGAAATTAGTTTTGTGGGTTTTATGGAACCGAGAACATCTTCCCAGTTGTAAGACAAAACATCTCTGTTACTGGGCCACTTCCACATCTCCAATGATTTCTCCAATGAATTGATCATTACTTCCTCCTCATCGATGCCAAGTTTATCTCTAGGATACATCCTGTTTTCGTAAGTGAAAACAAATTGATCTACTTCTTGAATAACAGTAGCAAATCGGTAATGATCATCTGAGCAACGATTCCTCTTAACACTATCCAAAAACTCGTTTTCTTTTTGTTGTTCCGCATCTATCTCATCAAAATTAATATCATCAGATGAGTTCTCATCTAAAATCAATTTTTCTGCATTCCTAACAACAGCATTATGTACTGCAAGCCAAATGCGACTGTCGTTCTCTTTGCTGTTGATCTCTACATTCTCTATCTCTTCAATATCCATCTTATCATTGCCGATCTCTTCATTTTCTATATCTTCATTTTCACTCAAAGGATTTGATACACATACACTTTTTCTAGCAGGAAGACCCTCTAACAATTTATTTTGAACTTCCTCTTGATTGTTGGAACATATGGGGATGCGTTTCAGCACTTCATTCATATCCATCTGAAAGATCCAACACTTTCTCAACCCTGCTTTCAAATTTTCAGCAATATTTGCCTGAACAATATTCAACATTTTCGACAGTAGAGGTGGAAATTCTTGCTTTTGTATGTTGGTACTACGCAAGCCTTCATCGGTATCTTTCCACTCGCTTAGAACCTTCTTCCAACCTATTTTGAGGGGTCGGAAAAACGCCACATCGAGAGGTTGTGTTAAGTGGGTACTGTTGGGTGGTAGGCATATGTGACTTGTGATCTGGTTTTCTTTACAAAATTCAATGGAATGTACGGTCAGATGCGAAGAAAGGTAATCGCACAAAAGAACATGTCTACCCTCTAATTACTTCAGTCTTGGTTTCGTTTGGGTTTCAAGTCATTCAGTAAAAGTCTGAGCATCAAACCATCCTGAGTTGGTTGAATTGTATCGGCACCCCTTTGGACCGTTTCCGGTCCAAGTTGTTGACATTTTGGAAGCTCGTTAAACTACATAAGAGGACAGGAGTTCGCAGCTGCATTTCCAGCAAACGTAACCGAAATTGAAGTTTTCGATGAATTCCGGAATATTTCTGGATATTTGCACCTCTTTTTCACTAAAATTTTTTTCCTGGATCGTCAGTGAGATTAGTCTCATCATAATTCCATATATTGGTTGAAGGAATGTCTTTCAACTCTTCAGCCAATTCGCTGGGATAACTCACTATGAAACCTTTCACCCAGTCACAACGAGGCAAATTATCATTTTTCACGTTCCTCCCGGAAAGGTAATTCTTTATGATGTGTTTCAAAATTACGAAACTACCCATAGAGATAATACAATTGCTGAAAAGATTTTCCTCCTCTCGCGTCAATACGGGCTGCTGTCCGGACGCTTTTTGGTGTTTTCCCTACAGTTTATTAAAAATGGTTCTCCTGGGAATTTTATATTTTTCTGCGGTCTTTCTTTGAGCAATTGAGTCGCTTCGAATTTCACTCAAACCAGCTTTCTCTGGAGTAGTCTCCATAATTTCTAGCTCCTAATGTTCTTTCGTACGTTCTCGCCATTCCTCCAAAAAGAGAAACAAGGTTTCGATACCGAAAAATGACGTTTTTGGGGTTAGGTTGATTTATAACCTAACCTAACCCCCACTAAGACTTTTTAGTTAGGTTATGTCAAGAAATGAAGAAGAAAATACTTATAATGAATTTTACAATGGCGCTCCCTGTGCAAGAGGTGCACAAGATTTGGGAGGCAGCTGGTAGTGAACTTACTTTTAAACCGCTGATGGTTTCTTCCTAACTCGGCAAATTTTCAGAGCGCTAAATGGTCTTGAATTTGGTGCGCAACTTTCTCGACTGCGCATAGATTGCAAGTGGAGGGTGGTAGATTCAAACGATGGTTCTCTTTAAGAAGGGTATTTCGAAAACGAAGCGTTTGCGGACATATGTTCATGGGAAATTTTCGTCATAAGATGGCTTGGCCTCGCGAAATCTTTTGTACTTATTCATTTATACCCTGTATATTGTGTTGCTTACGTATGTTGGTACGGTAACGTCGATGAACCAGAACAAATGTAGTATTATAGAAACGCTCCGGAGAAAATTCTCACCGCAGCACATTGACAGAATAAGGCAGAACATCTAGCTTCAAATGAGATCACATTTGGTTTTTCAGCTCTGCATTTGAAAGTACAGGGTCCGCCATCTAACTTTTGTTTTTGAACTAGCGGTTATATTGACACTAGTAATCTTAACGGCACTTCTGATTTGACAGAAAGTTAGTTTTATCAACCCGTGAATAGTGCAGTTTCAATTTGAAAATCATGGTAATGCAGAATTTGTGCGAATATTCAGCTGCGAATGTGAGTTTTCTTTTATAAAAAATTTGGCACTATTATTGAGAATCCAACGCGTGAAAGTCAAAACCAGTGCACACAAAAAACGAGAATATTGCTGCTGTTGCCTAAAGTGTGTGAGTCGCCAAAAACATCATTGAAGCGTTGTTCTCAACAATTGGACATTCCAGAGACATAGCTGAGACGAATTTTGCGTTAAGATCTTGGTATGACGCCGTACAAGTGGTTCAGAGATTGAAGCCATGATAACATCCGTTGCGTTTTCACTTTGAAAGTTGGGCTTGCGTTCAATGGCGAGAGCTACCGCGCCATCAATTTCGATTGGTTCTTCCAGTTACTTACAGAGAAAGACTTGAACAACATTTAGTTTCAATAGGACGGCGCTCAGTGCTACACAGCCAACGTTACAGTCTTCGAAGATCGAATTATCATTTGATATTCTGATGTCGTTTGCCCGTCTTGGAGCTGTGATTTAACGCCGTTGGACAATTATCTTTGGGAGTCTGTCAAAGATAAGTATTATGTGGATAAGCCTGAGAAAATTCGGGGACAACATTCGTGCAGCTGAAATAGAACTGCATACAGTCGAAAATGTACTCAAAAATTGGACCGACGTTATGGGGTACTGCAAGGCCAGCCGATGCAGCCATTTGAATGATATTATAATCCACAACTAATCGGAAGGTTCGTACTTTAATATGAAAGAAAAAATTTGGAAATCGGATGAATCGTTTTTGTTACGTGGCGGACTCATTACTAGATATGGAAATTATTATGGCATTATTAAGTTTGATTTTCCAAAAGAATTTCAAATTGTTGCACGAAACAGTTACATAACACCTCATGTATTTCTCTTGTCACGTCGATAAACATGATTTATGATGGGTAAAGGGACAGGTCCGTTCACAGTTCCGTCGGATATGCACTTAAACCTATAAATTATATGATCACGTAGTTATTTTTTTTTTTGGGAATTGTAATATTTATATCATCAGACATCAGTGTCAAACAACACTTCGGACAATTGTATTTTCACAGGATCGGTATAAATACTGATTGAATCCTGCTACTAAGGAGTATCATGCTAACTGCATTAATGGGACTTGTAGAAGAATTCATTCGCTTAGAGCCGCGTGCTCTAAAATGAGCCATGTCAATCATCCTTGAGGTTCAATATCGATTATTAGTATTCAACCATTAGAAATGTAGAAAATAAAATTCCAAAATTGCTTTCCAGCAATCCTCGAATTTCCGGCTTGTTACCTTTTGTAAGCTAAATAAAACAATTCAATAATAGAAAATATATATAAGATAACCATTTGAGAACTGAACTGGTCTATTGTATTCGAAACTGCCAGGTAGAAAAAGGAGATACCATGGACGGCGGTAAAATTAGTTGGAAAAATAGGTTTTATACATTCATTTATCACCCAATTATTTGGTCTATCTTGATAGCTGCGTACTTAGTTGAAGACCATTTGCTATTAATTTAACAATACCTAAATTCAAATTCCCAATCCTATTTATCATTAACGAAATAAAAGTTTATAAATTTCAAAACCTGGTTACCTGCATGGAAATAATTATTAAATCATTCAGCTGAATAACTTTCTTAAAATAATAATACACATATAACAATGATCTTTATTGGTCAATTTTGGTGTTTGAAAATAATTAAAAATATTTAAGGTACCCTTATATATTATTACTAATTAATTTGCAAAAAAAAAGTTAATCATCGCCGTCATCGGTGTCCTCATCATCACTGTGCTCATAACAGCTATCTTCACCTGAATGAAAAATTATACGATCCACATTATCATCATCCGCAATATGTTCTTTTTCTAAATTTTGTTCAAAAATTTTTTCAACTTCTTCATATATATATTGACTTGGCAACAGTTGCATATTGCGGATCAGCAAAGTTTTGAATTGCTAGATTCTAACTTGAAAGTGACATTTTTTGAGGCAACCCAGTTTTTGACATTTGCCCACATTTTTTCTATTGGGTTTAATAGGGGGGTAAACGGAGAACCGAATGCCCCCAGTAGGTAATGGATAACATATGACTGAACCCGTGGCTTATGCTCCTGAATTATTTTATATAATTCTAGTTTGGTGGCTTGTTGTTCAGAAATATACTTTTTTTCCATTACAACCAATACCACCATTAGGTGGTATATTTGATATTAATTCATCTTCTATCCAGTCTTTGAAACTTTCATGTTTCATATCATCATGATAGTCCCCTGATTTTGTTCCAGACTAGAATATTAAAACTGAATATGGGACGAATCCCTGCTCACTGACAGCATGAGTCATAACCAACCGAGGACTTTTTCCAATTTTTTCTATGTAATCCTTGAACAGAATTGTCTAACCACTGATGAGAAGTAGTGTGGTTAGAATTGATATATGTTTCATCAATATAAATGAACGGCTGATTTTCTCTTTTATTCTGGGTGATTCACCAGTGGCGCGGTGCTCTGTAGCTCATACACTCTTGAAGATTTCATTTTTGTTCGAACGGTATTGTATTTAGAAGGTTAGAATACTTCAGAAATTTGTTTTGCAGTAAACAGGGTGTCCCAATTCTCTATAAAAAAATCTTGGGTGGTTTTTTCAGATTGGAAGACCACTTTCTTGTTCAAGATTCAGGAGCGGCCCAAACTCTGCTATGTCTTTAACTAATACGTTTTCTTGGTGAGTAGTTTAGACACAATATTTTCTTTCCGTAAAAATTCATGAAAATAGGCTCTCACATCGTCGCATGCTCCTTCGGCCAGATAGGATGAATACTTTTTTCCTTTCGTTTTCTTATTGCACAAGGATAGCTTCATTGATGAATTGAAATAGATTATCCTCATTTCATACAGGAGTGACTCAAAAACTTATTGAATATTGTAATTTTGAAAATATATCTTGATTTTTTCAAATGGAACACCCTGTATTTTATTATTCATGTCAACGCATAAAATATTGTGCTATATTTTTGCAAAAGTAACCCTATCTTTATCTTCGATCATTTTAGAAAGATTCGATTATTTGTAAAAATTTTTATGAAAATTCTACAAAGCGTATCAAACTCATCAACATGCATCATTATTCGCACAGAAGTTTTTTTTTCTGTAATGATTCAAGTAGTAAAAAATTAAACCTAAACAAGATAATTCTTTTAACGAATGATAAAATCAAGATTATTAAAACGTAAATCGAGGCATGTGTTCACATTTTTTATTTGTGCCTTCTGTCAGGTGTCCGAACATATCATATTCTTCATTTTACATGGTGAACTTATCAGTGTTTCGTTATTAAACATTGTTAAAGTGAGGTTTGATCCCAATTTTCTCAATTGACTACCATAAAGTTCTCCAAAGAAGAAATGGTTGATATGATTTTTATTCTGGGCGAGTGTGATAGAAATTCTTTGTTGGCAGTAGCGTGTATGCACAGAAGTTTCCTGATAAGAGGCATCCTGATGTAAGATGCTTTGAAAAACTTCTAATTAGATTTATCGAAACGGATAATATCGCTTACAAAATACATGAAAACCCAAAAACTGCTACAGCTGAAGATAACCAGTTGTCAGTTTTGTTGACAGTGACAGAGGACCCATATAAGAGCCAAAGACAGAGGACCCATATAAGAGCCAAAGACAGATTTCTCAGTTAGCAGATATAAGTCAAACTTCCGTCCAGAGAATCTTCAGTGTGAGTAAATTTCATGCATATCATGTGCAGCTGCACCAGGAACTGAACAATGAAGACTATGAAAATCGAATCAATTTCTGCAATTGAATAAGTGACAAAGTAACGGAAAATCCAAATATGTTTAGCAAGAGTTCTTTTCTCAGACGAGGCAACTTTCCACAAGAATGGGCTTGTTAACAGGCACAACTTTCATTATGACGCCACGGAAAATCCACACCTCATGAGACAAATAGATCACCAGCACCGTTGATCCTTGAATGTTAGGGTCGCTATAGTAGATGGATATCTAATTGGGCCGCACTTTTTCGACAGGCACCTCAATAGTGAAATGTATTTAGATTTTCTGCAAAATCATCTACCAATGTTACTTGCCGATGTACCAGAGCATAAAAGACAAGATTTGTGGTTTCAACAGGATGGAGCATCGGCACATTACTTCTTTCTGATGTGAGTAATGTGCATTTGAATCATGTATTTCCAAACAAATGGATAAGACGTGGTGGTGCTGTTAGATGGTCAGCTAGGTCTCCGGACCTTACAAGTCTAGATTTTTTCTTGTGGGGTTATATTGAGGGCATCGTTTACCAGATTCCTTCTACAACACAGTTGGAGATGAGACAGAGAATAATCGACGCATTTCAGTCAGTTAATCCGCAAATGTTGTCGCGAGTTCAACAGTCTTTCCTCAGAAGGATTGAGTTGTGTCTACAAAGAAACGGGCAATATTTCGAACACTTATTGAAATAGTTCAACACCTTGTAGATCATCTCACCAAAAACCAATCTATTACGTATTTCATACACGACTATCTTAAAATATCTCCATTTCTCTGATCAAGTATAATGATATGTACTAATAAACTCTTCTTTCGCAACCTCTGATTTTATTATTTTAGTTTATTTTTTTTTATATCGAAAATGGTCAAAGATAAAGATAAGGTTACTTCTGCAAAAATATGGCACAATATTTTATGCGTTGAAATGAATAATAAAATACAGGATGTTCCATTTGAAAAAATCAAGATAAGATATTTTTAAAATTACAATATTCAATAATTTTTTTGAGTCACTCCTGTATAAAATGGGGATAATCTATTTCAATTCATCAATAAAGTTATTCTTGGGCAATAAGAAAACGAAAGGAAAAAAGTATTCATCCTCACTGGCCGAAGGAGCATGCGATGATGTGAGAGCCTAATTTCATGAATTTTCACGGAAAAAAAAATATTGTGACGAAACTACTCACCAAAAAAACTTAATACTTAGAGACATTATAGCAGAGTTTAGAATCACCAACAAAAAAGTGGTTTTCCAATCTGAAAAAAAAAAGGTTTTTTCATAGAAAATTGGGACACCCTGTTCACTTCAAAATAAATTGCTGAAGTAGATTCTTTCTTTCTAAATGCAATACCGTTCGAACAAAAATGAAATCTTCAAGAGTGTACGATCTAGGTACAGAGCACCGCGCCACGGGTGAATCACCCAGTATATCCTGATCTTTTTTGAATAATCTAGTCATTTTGTCCTAATTTCCAGTGATTCAATTAAAATTTTTCTGTTATGCTGACATTTCTTCCATCTGTAATCAATAAATTGCTTGTAGTTTTGTGGTAATTGCAAATATAATTTCTAATGAAGTCATCTCTTCCCACTTCTATTTCAGTTTTATAAAAACTTCGCCGTCTTTTTAGGGGGATTGAAAAGTCCAATGCTTCACTACTTAATACATCAAGTTCTTCCGTTTTTATTCTTTTTATCGTACTTACAGATATATTCACAGCGTTACATATTACATTTACACCATTTTCACAATAGATTTTTCACAACTAAATTATTTGACGAATTCTAGATTCATAATGAGAATGAGACGCTACGCTACTGATAAGCACCGCCTACTAAGGCTGTTCCGAACTTCGAATTTGCACCCCGGATGACCTTGAGGGATCATTAAAGAGCTCACGGACTCAAAACATTTCATTAGATTCAAACTAACGAAGGCAATATTTTGTAGGGAAAATGATCCAGAAATGGTATCATAGTTTAGATTCAAAGAAGTGTGCACTAAATTTGTAGGTAATAAAAAACATGCCTATAACAAGGAGATTGTGACAACGATGATTCAAAACATTCAAATTTCAGGTTCCTAGTGCAAGTGACCTACCTCCTTAACGAACAAAATTTTTTTTTCAATGATCGATTTCAGTAAACTTGGAGATAATACTTGTATTTGATCAGTAGGGATGTTAGACCATCTCTAGAGAAATATTTTCAATCTAGTTCTCTTAACGAAAAGAAAAATTGATCACTGCAATGTTCGAAAAAGTTGATGAGATTAAACAACGCGTCTGTACATTGTTTGACACTGTGCCAAGAAATTAACGGACAATTTCACTAAGGGGTGGTTTCGGGGTCTGGGGGTTTGATCGGTGAAGAATAACTGGAAATCTGCTGGGAATTCCACTATGAGGGCAGCTGCAATGGGTCATATTTCTCATGAAATCAACCTAAAGATGTGAGAGTTATTTGCTTGTAGGCATTAATTTCTGCAAGCAAAGTTACGTGTTTTTCACGATAAAAGGTTTCATTTTAATATTGAAAATACGAAAATTTTTTAGGGAAATCAATATATGTTTATTGCATTATTAAAATAAAAGGATACCATTAATAATGGAAGGCGATATCAGCCAAATGGCCTCCTCGGCTTCCACGAATTCCATCTTCAATCTCTTGGATCGTTTGTGTAGCATTTGTATAGAGCAAAGGAAAAAGTCTAAAGGTGTTGAATCACAAAGTCTCTCAAAAGAGCGATGGTTTCATTGCTTGTGGCACGTAGCGCCATCTTGTTGCAAAGAAACATTGTTCAGATCAATCCCCTGAAATTTCAGCCATAAGAAATCATTAATCATCGCTCGATAGCGCAATCCATTCACCGAAAGAGTTGCTCCAGTTTCATTTTCGAAGAAGTAAGGTACAATAACACCGAAAATCGCACCAAACAGTACCACGGTGAGGATGTAAAGGGTTTTCAACAATAACGAGCCCCAGAGGCGACAATTTTGCTTGTTGATGTAGCCACCGAGGTGGAAATGGGCCTCATCATTGAAGATGATTTTATGATGAAAATCCGGATCATTTTGATACACTTTCAAGGACCAAATCAACAAAGATACGTCGTTGTTGATGATTGGCCAGCTTGAGGTGAACTCTATAAGCCTTGAGACCCAAGTCTTTATGCAAAATACGTTGTAATGACGTTTGTGAAATGCCGAATTCCAAAGAACGAAAAGGAATGGATAAACCTGGATTTTCTTCAACACTTTGGCTAGCAATTTTCTCAGTTGTTCTTATGCGTCGTTCACGGGTTCGGTTCTTCACATCACTAATTTATCCCAACAACTCGAATTTTCGAACCAGTTTCACTATTGCCGGCCGAGAAGGTGCATCACGATGACCCAAAAATATTTTAATTTCGCTGCTAAATTTTCACCATTTTTGTAGTGAGTTTTAATAGTTTCAATGCGTTATTGAAACTTGAATCGTTCCATTTGTATTAATGGAGTAGTTTCTACTTGTACAATGTCAAAAACTGACAGCTTCAAAAGTGACAGATGCCGAAATAGCGCGCTCTTCAAAAACTTCTTATTGGAAAACCTGCTATAAGACCAACGGCTTCACATCTGTTCCGAAAGATGCTTGCAGCGACTGAACATGAAAGTCCCATATGAGAAGCGATCAACACATACAACAAATCCGGAATAAAAAAACTTCAATTCAGCAAATGCTTCGGGGACCGACGAAAATGAGGGGACTTGCACCGAAACAAGTGAAACCTCTTGAGAAAATGTTGAATTCGAGAAGTATATCGTTTTGTCAAATTTATGTTTTCGATACTGAAACTCTTTATTCCTGAAGAAAAAGCTCGAATGTATCGTTTGAACGGTGATAAAAAACGACAACATGCCAAAGCCCCTCTTTCTTGTCACATTATTGTGCCTCCGATCGTAGTAGGAATGAAATCGAAATCATCGTCGAATTCCTTCTTTCACTAATCGCACCATTGGCTTTTTGCCGCAGGCTCTTGTATTATCTTTCTGTATGCGTGTTGATAGCGGTGCTAGTTTTTACCTGTCACATATATATTCAAGAGCGGTTTCGGCGCCCAGCAAAGAATACATTGATGATGCTATCGGTAATTCACAGGGCGGAAAAGAAACTGTAATGAGGGCGATGGTATTGTTTCGACTTGTTGCAAATTTCTATATCATTTTTTCTATAAATTGGTGAAAAAGTTAATAACATACATGAGGAAAATTGTATTACATTTTTAATTAATTGTTTCAATTTTATAGCATTATAACGGAAATATTCAAGACTTTCGTTCACGCCGATATAAATGTTGCGCCTGCAAGAATTGGAGTCATTCTGAATTGTAACTTGAAAGCAGTACTACGTCGATACAAAGTTTATTATTAAATAGTAAAAAATGAGTGCAGCGAAGAAATCTAAAACGTATCATTTTAATAACGATCGGAAGGTTAGATAATATCGAAAGTACTGTGTTTTAAGGAATTTTACTTAATCATTGCGATTCGTAACCGTAGCTTCTTCAGACGAATGAATGTACAGAAAATATAAATATAAATGTTCTTGAGTAATTAAAAGCTTATTGGGTTGCTTCTTCTTAAGTGGTTATTTATGACAGGTATATCCAATAAAATTAAGGAATAGATTGCTCCCAGAAGAGATTCAATAGAGGTGAAGGGCTTAAATCGACTTGTTCATTGATGAGTGTTTGTATTTATTGATTTCTAAAGTTTCCCAAAGATCTACCTTCCAATATTTATTATCTGTATGCAAAATTTCAAACTGTGGGTCGAAAGAGTGATTATTTTCTAAGAGATGATTCGCGTAATTTGAATCTGATTTTTTAATTGAAAAACTGCGTTTGTGTTCCGATATTCTAATATTAAAATTTCTATGTGTTCTACCAATGTAGAAATTATCACAGTCATTGCAATTGAATCTATAAACACCTGAATTATTTATTTTTCCTGGTTTGGTTTTATTATTTTTATATATTTGCCTAAATTATTATTGCTACTCAAGAATGATTTCAGTTTCTCACTTTTAATGCCAACGTAGGTTAAGGTGTTGAATTTTGTTTCAATTTATCGACAGGGTAAACTTCATTCAATGCGATTCTACTTTGTTTTTATTTAAAATATTATTCATTGGTTTGGGATTGTAACCATTATTTTTGGCTATTTGTTTAATCAAATTTAATTCTTTGTTGAAATTTCTGGTGATAACGGGATGTTAATCAATCTATGAATAAAACTATTGAATGCTGATATTTTATGTTGATATGGATGACACGACGAGTTATGTATTATAATATCTGTATGTGACGGCTTATGGTAAATTGCGAAAACATGTTTTCCATTTTCATTCGAAATTGTTACGTCTAAGAAATTTATCGAATTATTGCTTTCTATTTCGGTTGTGAATCCAATTTTTGGATGTAATGAATTTAATAATAATAAGCCCTCAGGGGCTCAGGAACATTGTTTCTGAGTACGGGCTTAGCGAACCCGAGGTACCCAAGCTGAACCTGGCAGTAGGTATAAAATGCAACCTATCCAATGATGTACAATCTAAGGAATAAACGGGTGAATCGACATTGTACCACCATAACCTCTTGTCGCGTTCAAGATTTAGGAAGAGGGTCTTGTTCGGAAAGTGAGTCACAGTCTCCCTCGGTTAGCGACGGAAGCAGCGTGATATCGAGTAGGATACTGCAACACAAAACCGAGTGGAAATAACATCAACACCTCTCAACCGACTCTTGATGTTTCAACGGCGGCGCAAGCCATTATGCCTACGACCACGAGAGCCGGACTCCCTAGGAAACGCATGAAGTGGACTCCAGAAATGAATACCTTCATTATGCGTTCCTATTACAAGATTACAAACTTGGAATCGGAAATGACAGCATACAGATACGCGTTACATCTTGCGTTCATAGAAAAATATCCGGAATTACAGCACATATCCGAGCAGAGAATTTCGGATCAACGAAGAACAATCGTTAAAAACAGGCTACTTTCTTCAGAAACGCTGCAAAGCTTACGAGAAGAGGTCATAATGGAACTCAGAAGCGAAAATGATACTCATGACGGTATACCTGCTGGAGTCAATGAAAGTGTTACAGATAACATCGAAGCCACGGAAACGAATATTAACATGGAACGCCCTCTTGAGCCGAATCAGCAGAACGAATATACGTATTTAGCAAGATCAGAACTCAACAGAGCAATAACTGAATTCAGTGGTAGTAACCCAACTAAAAGACCTAAACTGCCCAAACTCAAGACGAACAAGAACACCAATATCATCCTAGCAAGTGTAAACTCAATGTTTGAAGAATATACCGACCAGAACACCTTGGAGAAGATTCACACTTTGATTTACTGTGGAGCAGTAGCGGTTCTTCGACTTCACAAACAACAAATCTCCACAACTCTGATTCAAGCTGAGCCAAAAAAGCGTCAGAAAACCACCATGGCAAAAACGACTGGAGAAGGATATTGATAATATTAGAGCAGAAATCGGTCGCCTCACAGAATTCCTGAGAAACAGAAAACCCTCAAGGCGCTTGAAATCACATATACGCAAAATTTATAGGAAAATTGTTACGAACACAAAACACCCTGATCATAAACAACACATCGACGTGTATATGGACACTTTGAAACAGAAACTCCAAGCAAAAGCAAAGAGGCTTTCAAGATACGTCAAGTGTACTGAAAGGAAACACCAAAACCAAAGGTTCCTCCAAAACGCTGCCAATTTTCATAAGGGAAATAACAAAACTGCGACCAACAATAACAGAGAAGTACCTGACGCACAGTGCTTGACCGACTATTGGTCATCAATATGGTCGAACCCCGAAGAACACAATAGAGATGCGGAATGGATCACGAATGAAAAAGAACGCCTCGATATCAGACATATGGACTTCGAAGGAATAACGGAGGAAGAAATTACAACAGTAATTGGAGCGACCAACAATTGGAAGGCCACAGGTATAGATAATATCCACAACTACTGGTACAAGAAGTTTGATAAGCTCCATGGAGCCCTAGCGAAACAGCTCACGTATGTTCTTCAACATCCCAAGAAAACACCCACTTTCCTAACGCAAGGCTTAACATATATGCTACCTAAGAGCGATAGAACACAGGATCCGTCTCAATATAGGCCAATCACTTGCCTGCCAACACTCTACAAAATACTCACTTCATGCATATCCAATCGAATATACCAACACCTTGACGACAACAATATATTAGCAGAGGAGCAGAAAGGATGCAGAAAGAAACACCACGGGTGCAAGGAACAACTCATCATCGATTCTGTGATAATGAAACAGGCACACGTAGGGCATCGCAATGTTCATTCAGCTTTTCTCGATTATCTGAAAGCATTCGATAGTACCGCCCATTCTTGGCTTGTTGAAGTATTGCAGATATACAAAATTCACCCAGCCCTGGTAGAGTTCTTGAAGACAACAATGACACACTGGCGCACGTCTCTGCAGGTCAACATGAACAATAAATCAATTAAAACCGACGAGATACCCATACGTCGTGGAATTTTTCAAGGAGACTCTTTGAGTCCACTATGGTTCTGTTTGGCAATGAACCCATTGTCCTCAATGCTCAATAGAACTGGATACGGATTTAGGATAAAAGCAGAAAGGAATTATCATACAATCTCCCACCTGCTGTATATGGATGACATCAAACTATATGCTTCGAACAAGAAGCAATTGGATGATTTGCTGAAAACTGTCAGTGAGTTCTCGGCAGATGTTCATATGAAATTCGGGATTGAAAAATGTAAGACCCTGAACATTCAAAGAGGAAAGTCATAGATGGTGAAACACAACTTCCAAACGGTGACATTATACAGTGCATGAGAGATGGCGAAACATACAAATATCTGGGATACCAACAAGCCAGATTGTTAGACCAAAAACAATCAAAGGAGAAGATTCGTTCAGAATACAGTCAGCGTCTGAAGTCTGTGCTGAAATCGATGTTGAACTCGGGGAATCTAGTCAAGGCAATTAACACCTACGCCATTCCAGTGTTGCTTTACTCATTTGGAATAATCAGATGGACTAAGACGGAGCTAGATGATATTCAAAGGCAGACCCGAACGATGCTGACAAAGTACAATAATCATCATCCAAAATCGTCTGTGATACGAACAACTTTGAAGCGGAAAGAAGGAGGACGCGGATTAATAGATGTTGTCAATTTACACACCGAACAGATAAGAAATCTCAGAGAATTCTTCTCAGCAAAAGCTCTCACTTCTGACCTACATAGAGTGGTATCGTTGGCTGATAAGGGATATACACCTCTAAATCTTGCTACCAGAGATGACCTGCTGAATCTACCATTCCTATCAGATACTGAAAACAAGAGCAATGGTCAAGAAAGGAATTGCATGGACGACATCACCATGAGATTAATCAACCACACATCGACAAAGAAGCCTCCAACAAATGGTTGATGAAAGGAGAATTATTCGCGGAAACAGAGGATTCCTTATGGCCATCCAAGACCAAGTGATCGCTACAAACAACTACAAAAATTTATTATGAAGGACGGAACATCACAAACAGATAGGTGCAGAAAATGCCATATAAGATCGGAGACGATACAGCATATTACGTCCGGATGCGAACAACTGGCCAATACAGACTATCTTCACAGGCATAATCAAGTGTGCAACATTATCCATCAGAAACTTGCACACAAGTACGGACTTCTGAATACATTCCAGCCATATTACAAGTATCAACCGGCGCCCGTATTGGAAAATGACTCTATCAGATTATACTACGATAGGCCTATTATCACTGACAGAATGGTGACGAATAATAGGCCGGACATAGTGGTGTATGATAAGATAGCCAAGACAGCAATGCTGGTGGATGTCGCCATACCAAATAATAACAACGTGCTGAATAAGTTCCAGGAGAAAAGTCCAAATACACAGACCTTGCTATTGAGATCAAGCAGATGTGGCACCTCGACAAAATAGATATCGTTCCTGTCATCGTATCCTCGACTGGTTTAATACCCAAAACTTTGCATGATAGCCTTAAGAAATTAGAATTGCATAAGAATACCTATATAGAAATGCAAAAAGCTGTAATTCTTAATACATGTAGGATAGTTAGGAAATTTATGTCAAGTATATTGTAATCGAGCCTATTCCTTTGATTGCTAAATCTGGGAAAGGTAAATTATATCCAGCTACTAGCTGAGATAGTGCATAAGTCCACGATAATAATTTATTGATCCTTAAGACATCACAAGTATGTATAGGACAGGTCAATAGAAAAGACATTTAGACATTATCTAAATCAACACATAGAAACTCATTCACAGTATAAAAACATTTTGCTAAAAGTAAATTCTTAACTGCTACCTTGAATCTATTTACACTTAGACCCTGTATATGCCGTGGAAGATGATTGAACAATCTGATACCCTGGTACAGGGGCGACATTTCAAATCTAGAAGTTCTGTGTTTAGGGATACATAATGTTTCCTTATTTCTAGTATTGTGGGAATGAAAGTTAGAAAGTTTAGTCATGTTACTTCCATTCTCTTTAATATAAACGAGGCATCTCAAAATGAAAATAGACGCCAATGTGAGGATATCATTCTTCAGGAACAACGGTCTACATGAAGATTGTGGAGCTGTATCGAACATCATTCGCAGAATTCTTTTCTGGGTGATGAAAACTCTACCTACGTCTGAGGAATTTCCCCACAGTAAGATATTATAGGACAGGTGACTATATACCAAACTGTAATAAACGTTCACAAGGGAACTTAGAGGTAGTGAACTCTTGATTCTATTTAGGGCATAATAGGAACTATTCAGCCTCTTACAAATCGCATCGATATGTGCACCCCACTTCAGATTCCTATCGATGTGAACGCCGAGGAATTTAGTGGTGTCCTTCGAAGAGATGACTGTATCTAAATACCTTATTGTTATGCTACCCTGATCACAAGACGACAGAGTGAAGTGAATGCATTCCGTCTTGTTGACATTGATCATAATAGCATTAAAATGGCACCATTCTACGAAACTCTCCACCAGCAGCTCGCATAACTTTTGAAGCTCCTCAAGAGTCTCAGCAGTAATAGCTATGGAAGAGTCATCAGCGAACAGTATCAACCAGATTATTTTTGATAATAAATTGAGAATAATAGATTTTCTGTAGAATATTTTTTTCAAATTTGGTGGCAGATCGTTGATGAATAACAGAAATAGAAGTGGCCCCAAGACAGAACCCTGGGGTACTCCTAATTTACAGTACTGTTCATTTGAGAACGAGTCGTGAACCCTGATTGAGGCAGTTCTGTCCTCCAGATAACTACGAATCCAGTTCAAGAGCACGCCTCTGAATCCAAGATTATAACATTTATCCAATATAAACTGCATAGCAAGACTATCAAACGCTTTAGACAAGTCAAAGAACAATCCAGCAACATATTGACCATTATCAAGGCAACGATAGACGAACTCCACGAACTGCAATGCTCCAGTTTTAGTCGAGCGGCCGGTTCTGAAACCATGTTGTGCAGTATCAAGTATTTGAAATTTATCTAGGTACTTCATCATTCTATCAAACACTATTCTTTCAAAAACCTTGGAAAAGACACTTAAGATAGATATAGGTCTATAGTTCATGATATCGTGTACATCATCCTTTTTATGAATAGGAATGACGATTGCTTTTTCAGAATACGAGGAAATACGCCTGTGCTAATTGACAGGTTAATAACATGAGCGAAATGTCGGCTGATATCGGTACCTATCATCTTCAGAATTCGTGCTGAGATGAAATCAACACTAGAACCTTTGTTGTTTTGAGTGATCTTATAACATCATGGATTTCATGCTCCAGGACTGGGTGGAAGAAAAATGTTGTGTCTAACATACGTGACTTCGTACATGAGGATGACATTGAGTCTTTATAATAACTGTTGAGGGAAGATTCGGCAACTGTAGTGAAATGATTAGCGAAAATCTCAGCCAAATCCTTGGGATCGTTATGCGTAACATTATCAATAACCAGTGCAATAGAATTTTGTTCCATACGTTTTCGACCAGTCATAGTATTTACTAGATTCCACACAGTTCTATTTTTATTTACAGATTTATCAATAAGTTCACTGTGAAAATTGTATTTGGTTCTTAGGATTAAGGATTTATAATAAGATTTATATGATATTCGAAAATTTTTAACTAATGCCCTAATTATTAAGTAAAATTCTTTAAAACACAGTACTTGTTTTTTATTATTGATAATGGAATTTTACCAAGTAAAAGCCTCCCAAATTCAAATGTTGAAGAATTTTTCTTTTGTTTGGTGAAGGATAAGTGCATTTGTCATGCGTCAGTTGCAATACCTAAGCGTGGTGAGAGGCATCATAAAACGGTTCATAAAAAATATTTTCCGCCACAGAGTGAATTAAGAAAACCAAAAGTACGTGATTTGATATCTTGTTGTCATATTCGTTTAATTTAGAAACTTTTTTGACACTTGTAATTTTTTCGTATCGAGTGAAAAATTATTCGAATTATTTGAATTGTATGTTATTCGCTAAATAAAAAAAAAATGATAGAAATACTCGATAGGTATGCCCAAAATTTGCTTTTATTTTGATAGCTCGTCTTTTGAGACTCAACTTATACTTATTCAATATCAAACTAAAAAAAAGAACAATTGAAAACTCAATAAACGGTCATCCACCTGCAATACATGCTCTTCTTCGCATATATCACGCACTCTTTGAAATATTCCTGGGGTATTTCTTATCGTGTCCCAAGAGGTTATTATTCGATTTCTCAATTCTTCTACAGTGTAAACTGGAGTGGTATAAACTAAACTTTTGAGATATCCCCATAAGAAAAAGTCTAAACTATTTAAGTCTGGGGACCTAGGAGGCCATGGTTCTGGCCCACCTCGACCTATCCATCCGTTGTTGAATGTATTATTCGAGAATTCCGTAGCTTCTCCACTAAAATGTGCTGGTGCCCCGTCATGCATGAACCACAATATGTTTCTCACCAACAGTGGCACATCCTCGAGCAATAAAGGTAACTCCTAATTGCCGATAAGCGTGACCGTTTAGTTTGTTAGGCGAAAAAAATAGCCCAATCAAATAATTTCCAATCATTCCGACCCAGACATTTAGTGAGAACTGTTCTTGATGATGAGATTCTTCAATCAAATGGGAGTTTCCTCAGCCCAATAATGATTATTGTGAAAATTTGTGATAGAATTTCTAGAAAAACTAGCTTCGTCTGTGAACATCATTTCAGTATCAAACAGAGCATTTTCTGTAATTTTATCTAAGAACCAATGGCATAAATTCATTCTTGAAGGAAAATCTCGAGGAAGTAGAGTTTGAACGCATTGAATATGAAACGGGTACAATAAAAAGTCGTAGAGAAACCTCCAAACTAGAACTGATTCAACTGATTTACAATTTTTCTCGTACTCACATGAGGATTCAAATCAATACAATTCAAAACTGCTTCCTCAATGTCTGGAGTTCTCATAGTTTGAGTTGCACCTTTTAAATGATTATTTGCAGTAAACGTACCAGTTTCCCTAAACCTTCTGTGGATATTTGAAAATGTTCGCCTGTCTGGTGTTACTCGATTTGGAAAGCTCACCTGATATAATCGAGCAGCTTATGTTGTTTATCCGTCAGCTAGACCGTACATGTAATGGATATCAGCCAATTCGGCGTTAGTTAAATTAGCCTTTTTTTCTTATAGCAATAACTTATGTCTTAAAACTAATCGTTAATTTAATAAACAATTCGAACAGACACTGATTCAACCTTAGTAACTGCCAAAATAAATGAATAAATGAGAAAAATCAAAGCCTCATAGTCATTTTTTTAATTAGAAGTGCTTTCAATTCAGCGAATGCATACAATCGTTTAATAATTTTTTGAACGAAGATGACGAAAATTGATTGTTGGCTGATCAGTGGCGTACTGCAAAAAAGTTTGAAGGGTAAAAGAAAACATGGCTCCGGAAAAGAAAACACCTTGTAGATTCTAGTTTGAATTAAGGACGTGCAATGATGGAGGCTGTAAAAAATAGATCGCATTCCAAATTTGGGCTGAATATCTCAAAACATTCGGGAGTTTTGAAGAAAGAAACAATTTTTTTCCGGAAATTTCAACACCCTGTAGCTCCGTAACGAAGCTTTTGCGGTCCTATGTTTAAATGAACTTCATTTATTAAAATTGCACGTAGATTTACCCCCTCAAGTTGTGACATACTATTATGTAACACCCGGTATAATATAAAAAATGACTACCATATCTTGACTTTTACGTGATGATCTCATGTTTGGAAAAACAAGATAAATTTATTAGAACGAGCATTTAGTAAATAAATAAAAGTATTAACACATGACTACTAATCCAGATTCGCGTGTAAGTATTTATTCTGCGGCGTTAGGTATCATATCACGTGACTTTTATTACTAACTAGCTGACCCGCCAAACGTTGTTTTGCCATGTAAATTTGTGTTGAGTACTTTTGAGGTTATGTAAATCACTTATTTAACTGATCGTGCGAACTACACTCAAAATTAACAAATTTTATTAATAATTAATAAAATAGGAATAACTACTTGAGAGATACACTGAGATAGAAAAATTATAATTGTAAACGTTACTACTACGCTTGATGCTTAAACAATGATAATGGCAGAAAACTGTGGAGGTAGTAAGAGAAGAATTTTAGTGTGAGAGAAACAGGGGACCGGCTTTGGTCTCATCCCTAGTCCTTGCTGTTTACTGGGTAGTGACACCCGTATAATCTGGCAAATCAGTGTTGATCCACAAAAAAAAGTGCAGGAAATTTAAAAAGTATTTATTATTTGCCGTAAGCTCAGGGAAATTTTAATCGTATTAGAGTGAAAAACATTCACAAAAAGACGATAATGGATCAGTTGTCGACCAGGATAAAAAATGATTAAATTACCTAATAAAAAATACAGGTTAGTGATAGAAGGGTGAAAATTTAGGGTTATATGTATTTTTCAATGCCACATTATAAAAAAATGAAAATTTGTCCAAAAAATAAAAATAAAATGTTAGGGGTGGACAACCCTTAACACTTAGGGGTATGAAAAATAGGTAGTAGCCGATCCTCAGATCTGGTGGATCTTATATAAAATTCTCGTGTCACAATGTTTGTAACATTACTCGTCCGAAACGGATTGACTGATTATTATGAAAGTTTATATGGATGTAGAATGATTAAATAACCTATAAAAATAGGGTTTGGTAATAGAAGGGTGAAAATTAGAGTTATATATATATTTTTCAATGTCACATTATGAAAAAATTAAAAAATAAAAATTTGTCCGAAAAATAAAAATAAAATGATAAGGGTGGACAACCCTTATCACTTAGGTGTATGAAAAATAGATAGTAGCCGATTCTCAGACATACTGAATATGCATACAAAATTTCATGAAAATCAATCAAGACGTTTCGGAGGAGTATGGTAACGAACATTGTGACACGAGAATTTTATATATAAGACAAGCCGATAATCGTTCAGAATATAAGATATGCAAAAATCATAAAAACAAGAACAGATTCAATAAATTCATGAATATATTCGTGATATGAGCAGTTGAAAAGTTTAAAAAAAACATTTCCTTGTAGAGCTGTGTTCTTGTTGTAAAACCGTCGATCTATAAAGGTTAGAATAATTAAAAAGTGGGAAGTCCTAAGTGACTAAAACTATTTTAACCTTCAAGATACCAATTGATTTTAATCTTTGCAGTTCAATGTACAGAGGCTACAGGAAGCACACACATTACCTCAGGCCAGTTCGAGTAGCAGCGTTGGCACAAGTATCGGCGGGTTGGCTGACGCTCACGCCCTCGCGAGTCATAGTATATATCACCCAGGGTCGGCACATAGTTCGGGAGGTTCGGTTAGTTCGACGGGGGGAGTGTCACCATCTAGTCCGTTGCGGACAGGGAAGGAGGAAGATTGCAGTTTGCATGGAAGGAGTAGTACAGAGGGTAAGTTTTAAGTCTTTTTGATCTCAGTTATTTTCCAATCTTCTAGGTAGGGACGAAAGAGTTACATTGTCCGTGAAAGTGAAGAGCTGCGTAATATGCATTGACTGTTAACTGCGTACCCTGAATTGAAGGCAGAATATTCGTTAAGAAAAAACCAACACAAAAAATCTATACTTCTAGCCAAACAACGATACTTCTTCGGCAGGATTAATAGTTCATTCAATACGTGTAATAAAATTGGGAAAATTGTAAAGCAGCAGCTAAATAGGGATACAGGGTCTCGTGATCTGAAGCTTGTATGTCTGTTGTTGGTACTAATGTGATGTCTAGAGCTGTGTTATTTTTTGCTGCGGCGACTGCTGCTGTGTCTCTCTCATTCCCATCGATGCCTATATGTGATGGGACCCAATGTAGTGCGATATTTATGTTGTGTTTGTTGATTTTGTATAATACTTCTTTCATCATAATTTGAATAACATTCGATGGGTACATTTCTTCGATTCCTTGTAAAGCGCTTAACGAGTCTGATATCACCAAAGTGTTTCTCTTGAGAGTTAGTGCAATTTTGAAGGCTTCGTATATGGCTATAGTCTCCCTGTATATATACTGCAATAAGGTGGCATTTTGAGGGTTTTGGTCTCGTTTTCAGAAATGAGCGCACTGGCAACTGATGAGTCATTTTCGAAGCGTCTGTGAATATGTGTGCTGAGTGTCTGTATTTTCTAGGATCTCATGGTATTTATTTTTATGATTTGATGGTTTATTGCGTCTTTTTGAATTCGGTAAGTGATTTTTCTGGTTGAACGGTTTTTTTGTCTAGTATCATTCCTAAGAATTTTATTTCTTTTGTTTGTTCGATGTTTTTTCCGTTTAAGTTTAGATTGAGATGGATATTTGGATCTCTTTTGGCAAATATAATGTACTTGCTTTTTTCTGTAGAAAAGCTTAAACCTGTTCTGCTTGCCCATAGTTGTATTCTGTCCAGTTGTTGTTGTAGGAGATTTTCAGCGGAGTCAAGGTTTTTGCTAGCTGTGTATATAATTATATCATCTGCAAAAATGCCGATTTGGATAGGTAGTCTCAGTTCTTCTGTGATACTGTTTATGGCGATCAAAAAGAGAGTTGGACTGATAACTGATCCTTGTGGTGTGCCGTTTTGAATTCTGTGCTCTTTAGATAAAATACCATTTGCTCTCACTTGTATAGTTCGATTATCGATGCATTTGTGAAACATTCCTCTTATACGGGAGATTCTTTGCAGTTTAATCATTTTGGCATGAATGTATCGTTTCCCCTACTTAATACTCTTTAACCATTATCCGAGTGGTGGTACTTGAGAACCACTGATTAATCAAAACTGTTTTGTTCTTTGTGAATCGTTCATCATCTATAATGATTTCATATACAGTGTAAGATGAAAACGGTTTCCATATCAGTTAAAGGGTATTCAACTTAGTGCTTATGATTTTTTGAGAAAAATAGAGATGAAACCCACCTGAATTGCCAATATTTTTTTACCCAGGTACCCCAGATTAAAATATGTAAGAGCTTAAAGATGTATTACTCTACGGCTTTACTAAATCGACTACAGTTCGCGGGAACATCTCCGAAAACCCCCGTAGACAATTTTCATGAAGCGCATTAAATCCATTCGAGAGATATTTCTACTGAAAACACCCTTCGCGACACCTGTATTGATAGGGCCATCAAGAAACCTGCTAAGCAACGCATTTTGAAATCTCATGGAAAAAATCACCACTACTAAATATAAAATATCTACTGAGATGAATAAAGGTATATTTTAAATTTGTTCAAAGATCCCGAAACTTTTTGATCGACGAGGTATGCTTGAAATAAATGTCTTCAGTAATTACTTTCCATCCACGGTAGCTATTGCTATAATTCCTTCAGAACTATTGCGACAAATCATTAAAATATGAATAACAGTAATATTTATGATCTATGTTTATGTATTTATTACCGCATATATTTCAGTCATCATGAAAAGTTACAATGTAAAATAGTAATTTAAATGTTGATTAAAACCATTTCACTGGGGAAATTCAACGGTTTTAAATTTAATGGTTCTAAGTAGTCGACACCAAAGCATGTTCATTGCAGTAATTTAGCTTGGAATGATTTGAATGTCGAAGGTGGCTCCCAATATACATATTTTTCGAGGAAAATATATGTTAACTTTGATGTTTCGGTGAATCTTGCATGTAAACGACTCGGTTAACAGATATTTATGAGCGAATTCATATTTATTCATACATAAATTTGTCAACGTTTAAGTTGAATTTCCTAGTTGACTTCCAAAATATTTATCATGATATTTTGAGTTAAAAAAACAAGTTGAGGAGAAAATTCGATTTTGTGATTTAACCCCTGTTAAACGTGCTAAAAATATACCACTTTCCCAAAGTTACAAATCAATTATATTGAATGTATACGATGCTCTATGGGAGGGGTGCTCAAACGGTCGAACGCGATCGACCAGCCGATCGCGAGTTCTTTTTGAGTAGATCTCGAGAAGAAAAAAATTTTCAATAAGTAGTCAACTAAACTACAAATATTTATTACGTAATGAAATAACACTCTGCTAGCGGCAAAAGGCGGCTTTATCAAAGAAAAACGCGGTACTTGTCACAGAAAAGCGGCGTTTTTTATTCTCGCCGCTTGTAACTTGAAGGCTGTACTACGTCGATACAAAGTTTATTATTGAATAGTACAAAATGAGTGCAACGAAGAAATCTTAAACCTATTAATTTTATTACGATTGGAAGGAAGAATTTTTCTTTTGTATGGTGAAGGATAAGTGCATTTGTCTTATTTGTCTTGCGTCAGTTGCAATACCTAAGCGTGGTAGCTTAGATTTCTCTCTTCATAAAAACTATGCAGAGGATTTTCCGCCACAGAGTGAATTAAGAAATCAAAATTACGTGATTTGATTTCTTGTTTGAAAAAAGAACAAACCATGTTCACAAGAACAGCCAAACCATTAACAGCTGTTACGATCGCGTCATTTAAAATATTTCATATGTTAGCGAAACGCAAGAAACCATTCGAAGATGGATCGGTTGTGAAGGAAGCATTTATTGAAGCGGATGAGACTTTATTTGGAGGTTTTAAAAATAAAACAGAAATCACGTCTGCTGTTAGAGAACTTCACTTATCTCGTCCGACTGTCACAAGGCGTATTGAAGTCATGAGTCAGGACATGGCAGATAAACTAAAACATGATATCATGAAATGTACATTCTCTTCTTTACAGTTCGACGAATCCACCGATATGACAGACACTGCCCAGCTGTGTATTTTCATTCGGATGGTATTCAATGACATCTTGGCTAAGCAAGAATTTTTGACCATCATTCTTTTGAAGAATGGCGTGGCGAAGATATTTATCACGTTTTCTTTAATTTTGTACAAAAATACAAGTTACCAATATATAAATTAGTGTGCATTACAACCGATGAGGTACCAACACTTACTGGAAACAAAATCGGTTTTGTGGCATTGTGTCGAGCTAATGAAGATTTCCCTTCATCTTTTTCTTTCCATTGCATTATACACGAACAAGTTTTGTGTTCAAAAGTTTTTAGATACGGAAGAAATTATGGGCATTGCAACAAAAATTGTGAATTCCATCCATGCATGTAGCTTGCAACGGCGGCTCTTTAAGTTGCAATTGAGCGATAGAGAGTCAGCTGAACACACTGATTTAGTTCTTCATACGGACGTCAGGTGGTTGAGTCGCGGAAAATTCCGAGAAAGATTTCAAGAATTATTGTCCGAAATAACAGCTTTTCCAGACGAAAGAGGTGATGACACTCAGATGTTGAAAAACGAAAAATGACTGACTGATTTGGCGTTTTTGACTGACATCACAATGCACTGAAACACCTTCAACTCGAAGCTTCAAGGTAAAGGAAAAACTATTATTGGGATGAGTAGCGCAGTAAACGCATTCGAAAGTTAATTGCAACTTATGATAGATCAACTGAAAACAAAGGATCTGAAACATTTTCCGTCTTTGAAAGTAAGGATTCCTCTGTTGAAATATTTTGGGAAAATTCGAAATGCGTTATCCTTCTTCATGTAAAAACGTTGAGGAATTAGCTACTGAAATAGCAAGTCAGTTTAATATGAACTCATGTTCTGTTGAAAATGAGTTGGTGCAGATAATATCAGATATACATCTCAAAGCCACAGCATCTGATACAAATTTCTGGTGTTTTATATCTGAAGATAAATATCTGATTCTAAGGCAAATCGCCCTTCAACTGACGGCAATGATTGGGTCAACTTACTTGTGCGAGTCTGCATTTTCTGAAATGAAGATAATTAAGTCAAAATAACGCAATCGGCTAACTGACGATCATATATCTTCATGCTTGCGATTAGCACTTAGTGGTTACGTTCCATCATGAAAAGTATGCTGAGAACATGTAGTGCCACGTTTCAACATCCAAAGTCACACCTTCGTTAAGTATATGTAACTCTTTTGTTTTGCAACAACCAATAAACTCGCAATTTTGAATAACTATGAGTTTTTTCATTGATATTATAGAGAAGAACCTAACTAAATCTAACCCAAACCTAAAATAATATATATTGTGCTGAAAGCTAATATCTATATATGCTACGGTACACCCTACCTAGGTAGGTAGGTAGGTAGGGTGTATCGTGTATGTACGACAACCCTGCATCACACATACTTGCAGCCTCTCAGAGTCGATCGTAAGTAGTCTAAAAATATTGAGGTAGATCGCCAGCAGCTCAAGTTTGAGCACCCCTGGACTACAGGATTTCAGGCTCCGTCAGGAAAAGAACGACGTATAATAATAACGCATATAGTGTAGTGATAACGGTTTTGTGAATGGGGGGTTATCATTTCAAAGTAAAAGTACTGGAGACTATCATGAGGACATGAATGCGGATGTTTTCGAAGAATATTTCGAACAGTTGGATTCAATTCCATTAGGATCTGTTATAGTAATGGATAACGCAAGATACCATTCACGAGAGATTGAATCAACGCCAACATCTTCATGGTGTAAAACAGACATCATCAGATGGCTGACAGATGAACATATGTCTTTTGTAGAAAATATGGCAAAAAAAATTATCATCAATCGTTAATCCACATAAAAATCATACAAAAATATAAGACCATACGTAACTGTTTAGTTGAATGCAGCTTAGTTTATTTCTAGGAATTTCTCAATTTACGATCCATATAATTTAAATGTAGGAAACAACTTATTACTATTTGTTACCAGGTTTGATCTCTTACCCGAGGGTATAGCCTGCAAATCTTAAGCCTGTAATCATATACATACTTTCTAAAAGTATTATTGCCTTCAGGAATTTTTAGGTTTAGTGATTGTTTTTACTATACAAAAGTTTATATAGGTAGAATATCTCTCCCTGTACAAAGCACTGAATAGAAATTTATCGTCGACTAAACATAAAACCCAGAATTCGTGTCGTTATCTTCATCGTTCAAAATCATTCGAAAAAGGTTCGTGAGATTTACCAATTCAAAAATCTCGCTAGTCCTGCGAGTTCAATTAAATCATAAAGTGAGACAGTGCATCAAGGTCAATTTGGTCAAATTCCAAATCAACAATAACTATCTAGATTAGATTATTATCGTTTTTAAATACATTAGTGTTCAATTGATTCGATTTTATTCTCGAAGAGAACCCTAAAACACAGAGTCGTCTACGTTACTGACTACAAATGTTAGACGTCTAAAGTAAACATTTTATTTAAAACGAAGACAGTAATATTCGCAAGCAACAAAAAAGACAGAGAAGATCTTAGGCAGGTAGTTGGGTTCTTTCTGGACATTCGTACGAGGATTTCTATCAAAGATCCGGCAATAATTGGTGACAAAATCATGGAAACTACATTTAGTTTTGAATTTGCCCACGTAGCATATTCCTAAAGGATTTGCATACTTAATGAGCTTTCATAGCTCATTACTCTACGTCTTCAGCAAATAGATTATAGATTTATTTCTTTGCCCGTTTGTGTGAATTACTTCTAATAAAGTTTTTTTTCTTCTAAATTGAAACGTAAGTACATTCTATCAAGAGAGAGAATTGGTCAACGAAACACAAAATATTTATTTTGTATCTAAATTTATTGTATTGCCTTCAAAGTAAGCCCTTTCCGAAATAATACATTTAGGCCAATGAGTATTCCAATCATCAAAACATTCTGATTACATTTGAATTGATTATGGGCAATCCGTTAAGTCCTTTGTTAGCAGAAATATTCATGAATAACTTAGAGAAATTAATTCATAATCATCCACTCAGTAAATATTGTTTATACTGGTATCGCTATGTAGACGATATCATTATTTGCTTCACAGGAACAGATAGACAGTTAAAATTTTCGAAAATCATATAAATTCATTACATCCAAAATTGGATTCACAACCGAAATAGAAAGCAATAATTCGATAAATTCTTAGACGTAACAATTTCGAATGAAAATGGAAAACATGTTTTCGCAATTTACCATAAGCCGTCACATACAGATATTATAATACATAACTCGTCGTGTCATCCATATCAACATAAAATGTCAGCATTCAATAGTTTTATTCATAATTGATTAACATCCCGTTATCACCAGAAAATTTCAACAAAGAATTAAATTTGATTAAACAAATAGCCAAAAATAATGGTTACAATCCCAAACTAATAAATAATATTTTAAATAAAAACAAAGTAGAATCGCATTGAATGAAGTTTACCCTGTCGATAAATTGAAACAAAAATTCAACACCTTAACCTACGTTGGCATTACAAGTGAGAAACTGAAATCATTCTTGAGTAGCAATAATTTCAACATAGCTTTCCAAACTAATAATAATTTAGGCAAATATATAAAAATAATAAAACCAAACCAGGTAAAAACAATAAATCAGGTGTTTATAGATTGAATTGCAATGACTGTGATAATTTCTACATTGGTAGAACACATAGAAATTTTAATATTAGAATATCGGAACACAAACGCAGTTTTTCAAAAATCAGATTATTATATAAAATATCAGATTCAAATTACGCGAATCATCTCTTAGAAAATAATCACTCTTTCGACCCACAGTTTGCATACAGATAATAAATATTGGAAGGTAGATCTTTGGGAAACTTTAGAAATCAATAAATACAAACACTCAGGTAGACTCATCAATGAAGAAGCCGATTTAAGCTCTTCACCTCTATTGAATCTCTTCGGGGAGCAATCTATTCCTTAATTTTATTGGATATACCTGTCATAAACAACCACTTAAGTAGAAGCAAACCAATAAGCTTTTAATTACTCAAGAACATTTATATTTATATTTTCTTCTTCTCATTCGTCTGAAGAAGCTACGGTGTAGTGAAACGCGTTACGAATCGCAATTATTAAGTAAAGTTCCTTAAAACACAGTACTTGTTTTTTGTTTATTATACATTCTGATTATATCAAAAATAACGTTTAGAGGCACAAAAAACCGCGATATTAACGTGTAGGCCACACAATCATAATTCATATTATTCTTATCATTTTGTGCACAGTGTATTAAAGAAGACTCTGAAACAATATTTTTCTCGATCACGTCGAAAACTTCTCAAACCATCACATTAAGCTTCCAAGACCAATTCAAGATAAAAACAAAAATGTTTGAAAAAATCTACTCGTTCAACTGAAATTTGTGGACGTTCAATGTCTATTAGCATGTTTGCATGAGTAAGAATACAATTGTCCAGATGTCGAGCACACGCGCTTCGTTACACTACGTTAATTATTACTGTCAACCTCACAATGTTAATTAATATCATGGTTGGAATAAAGGATGAAGACTAAGATCTTTTTCCACTCCAGCTGTAAACGGACGTTTGATTATGATAACTATACAAAGATAATGACAAAAAACCTTTTATGTTACTTTTGTTTTATAGGTGTTGATATTTCAAATATTGCAGAATCTCTTTACATTATCCACAAATACAGTTTGTCAAAAAATACCAGAAGTTGGTCAATGAAACACAAGATATTTATTTTTCATCCAAATTTATTGTGTCGCCTTCAAAGTAGGCCTCTTCGGAAATAGTACATTTACGTCAACGAGTAATCCAATCATCATAAGAAAAAATGCTTTTTCCCGAATCGACTTCAGTTCTCCTTCGAATTCTCTTCTATTCTATTATACTCATAACAGGAAAAACTGGATTACTCCAGAAATTGTTTTGGCCAAATGTGACCTACAAAATCTTCATTGGTTACATTCTAATATAAAAACTCAATCCTCTAATGATTTATATAAGAAAGCCAAATCCTATTATAAATCCTTAATCCTAAGAACCAAATACAATTTTCACAGTGAACTTATTGATAAATCTGTAAATAAAAATAGAACTGTGTAGAATCTAGTAAATACTATGACTGGTCGAAAACGTATGGAACAAAATTCTATTGCACTGGTTATTGATAATGTTACGCATAACGATCCGAAGGATTTGGCTGAGATTTTCGCTAATCATTTCACTACAGTCGCCGAATCTTCCCTCAACAGTTATTATAAAGACTCAATGTCATCCTCATGTACGACGTCACGTATGTTAGACACAACCTTTTTCTTCCACCCAGTCCTGGAGCATGAAATCCATGATGTTATAAGATCACTCAAAAACAACAAAGGTTCTAGTGTTGATTTCATCTCAGCACGAATTCTGAAGATGATAGGTACCGATATCAGCCGACATTTCGCTCATGTTATTAACCTGTCAATTAGCACAGGCGTATTTCCTCGTATTCTGAAAAAAGCAATCGTCATTCCTATTCATAAAAAGGATGATGTACACGATATCATGAACTATAGACCTATATCTATCTTAAGTGTCTTTTCCAAGGTTTTTGAAAGAATAGTGTTTGATAAAATGATGAAGTACCTAGATAAATTTCAAATACTTGATACTGCACAACATGGTTTCAGAACCGGCCGCTCGACTCAAACTGGAGCATTGCAGTTCGTGGAGTTCGTCTATCGTTGCCTTGATAATGGTCAATATGTTGCTGGATTGTTCTTTGACTTGTCTAAAGCGTTTGATAGTCTTGCTATCCAGTTTATATTGGATAAATGTTATAATCTTGGATTCAGAGGCGTGTTCTTGAACTGGATTCGTAGTTATCTGGAGGACAGAACTGCCTCAATCAGGGTTCACGACTCGTTCTCAAATGAACAGTACTGTAAATTAGAGTACCCCAGGGTTCTGTCTTGGGGCCACTTCTATTTCTGTTATTCATCAACGATCTGCCACCAAATTTGAAAAAAATATTCTACAGAAAATCTAATATTCGCAATTTATTATCAAAAATAATCTGGTTGATACTGTTCGCTGATGACTCTTCCATAGCTATTACTGCTGAGACTCTTGAGGAGCTTCAAAAGTTATGCGAGCTGCTGGTGGAGAGTTTCGTAGAATGGTGCCATTTTAATGCTATTATGATCAATGTCAACAAGACGGAATGCATTCACTTCACTCTGTCCTCTTGTGATCAGGGTAGCATAACAATAAGGTATTTAGATACAGTCATCTCTTCGAAGGACACCACTAAATTCCTCGGCGTTCACATCGATAGGAATCTGAAGTGGAGTGCACATATCGATGCGATTTGTAAGAGGCTGAATAGTTCCTATTATGCCCTAAATAGAATCAAGAGTTCACTACCTCTAAGTTCCTTGTGAACGTTTATTACAGTTTGGTATAAATTCACCTGTCCTATAATATCTTACTGTGGGGAAATTCCTCAGACGTAGGTAGAGTTTTCATCATCCAGAAAAGAATTCTGCGAATGATGTTCGATACAGCTCCACAATCTTCATGTAGACCGTTGTTCCTGAAGAATGGTATCCTCACATTGGCGTCTATTTTCATTTTGAGATGCCTCGTTTATATTAAAGAGAATGAAAGTAACATGACTAAACTTTCTAACTTTCATTCCCACAATACTAGAAATAAGGAAACATTATGTATCCCTAAACACAGAACTTCTAGATTTGATATGTCGCCCCTGTACCAGGGTATCAGATTGTTCAATCATCTTCCACGGTATATACAGGGTCTAAATGTAAATAGATTTAAGGTAGCAGTTAAGAATTTACTTTTAGCAAAATGTTTTTATACTGTGAATGGGTTTCTATGTGTTGATTTAGATAATGTCTAAATGTCTTTTCTATTGACCTGTCCTATACATACTTGTGATGTCTTAAGGGATCAATAAATTATTATTATTATTATTATCGATTGAAAACGGGTACCTAGAAGTGGTAATTTCAGTTTTGGAAAAAGATAGAAGTCGGCTGGAGCCGAATCAGTTGAAAACAGTGTGGTCCATTGAAATGTTACAATTAAAGGACCAAGTATTGCATTTTTTAGAGGACGAAATTTTATTGTTGGTACATGGAGGGGGGTCAATAGAAGCTAAACTCCAAGTTTGTTGGGTTGCAGCCCTTGTCCCCCGGCCGCCATCTAGAAAAAAGGGTGCAAATATATTTTCCGCGATATCTCGGAAACTGTACATCTCTTCAAAAAAATTTCACAACAAAATTTGTAGCAATTCTCCCCATCTACAAATAAGTTTATTACACTTTTTGCCGTAAATGAAAAATTTTAAAAGTTATAAGCAAAAAGTGGAAAAATTCTTATAAAAACTTTCTTTTTCGAACAAGAACTTTTTATTTTTCATTTTATCGAAAAATTTTCCAGACCAATCTTGTAGATGGTCTTTTGAGAAACATCTTCACATATTTTTTCTTGAATTTAATTTATCTTTAAGGCTCCAAATTTGACCGGTTTCGTCAATTCTCACGAGAATCCGGTCAAAACGAAATGAATCACTTCGTTTGATCTTTTTTTTCATAATCCCTATATACTAATAACTTTTTTTACATCAATACCTACAACTCAACTTATTTATTCATAAGTCTCTTCCCGCCAACTATGAGGTAGAGTCTTTTAGCGTGTTTTTTTAACGTATCCCCAGTAGGCCTATTTCACAAAGGCCTTGATCGTGATGTAATCCTCCAGATAATTATATTTTTGATCGGTTATCGGCTGTCCTACTCTTTTCTACTTTTTTTGATGGTCCAGGCTGTGGCTCATAACGAATTGATCGTCAAATGAGAAGGTTTGGAGAATGATGGGTGTTGAAATTGTAGTCATTGTGGAAGTATTTTTTTTCGACTAATTTTGAAATTTCCATTATATTGGTACATGTTTCACCAGAGCAATGGAGGCATACTGTCGAGCATATACAATATTGTATAACAAATTCTACATGGCCAGACCAACTAAAGTAATTCCAAACTATAAATCTGGAGACAAAAGTAACCCTCTAATCACAAACCCATCTCCTTAATATCAAATTTGGCAAAAAAATTGAAAAGATATATACAAGAATACAGAAATTCATGATGGAAAATGAAATAGTAGCAGCTAAACAATATGGCTTCATGAAGAAAAAAATGTACGGGTGATGCTCTTCACATACGTAACAAAAACTATTTATGAAAACTTGGATAAAAGTAAACCAACTGCCATAACTTTCTTAGATTTATTTAAAGCATTTGACATGGTAGATCATGGAATATTATTGAGTAAATTATATAACTAAGGAATAAGGGAAATACGCTAGATCTATTAAAAGTTATTTGAAGAATACAAAAGAAAAATAAGAACAGATAGAAAATAGAGTGATTATGAAGAGGTAACAATTGGACCTTTACTTTTTATAATATACCGGGTGTAACTGAAACTAGGTCCACCTGTAACTTTTATACTATTTGGAAGATTTTAATAAAATTTGGGAATCCGATACACAACATTTTAAATTCGATAACATTAATATGTTTGACATTTCGTTCCATCGGTCACCCTGTATTTTCTTGCTTATGTTAATTTGTCATCACACTCTATGAGCTTTTGACATATTTTCGAAAGAAAAACAAAACACAATCTTTTTTTTTCAATTTTCATCTTTCGTTCTAGAAGGCCGTGAGCAGTGAAAATTGGCTTAGCTCAACATCTCCTATCACGAAAATACAAGATTGTATCTAAAAATTTAAATGCTCATTGTTCAAGGGGTATCAAAGTTTTAAATTTCAGTTTTTCCTATAAATGTAGGTTTTCTTCTGAGACTACCATATCGGACCACCCCGTATTACAGAAGCAGTATTTTTAATACCACTCGCGTCCCTCTATTCTTAACGGTCCCGGGGTTCTAGTGATAAATACCTAGGCAATTTTTGCTGTTTCCTTATTCGCTAATAACAATAACTACGTTGGCGATGACATGCTGAAATTCTATTGTCGTTAATTACAATATTGTATTTTCGTGATAGATGTTGAGCTAAGCCAATTGTCACTGTTCATGGCCTTCTAGAACCAAAAATTGAAAAAAAGATTGTTTTGTTTCTCTTTCAAAAAGTTGTCAAAATGTCGTTGGTTGAGATGAACAATTAAAATAAGCAAAAAATACAGGGTGTCCCATTTGAAAATCGAAAGTTTGTATCGTTTCCGGCATAACCAGAAACGAATTGCCAAACATATTAATGTTATCAAATTCAAAATGTTGTCTTCTATCCGATTTCCAAATGAATCAGTACTCAAAAACTGTTACCGATTGGTTGGACTTGAATTAACTCTCGTTAAACATAAGGAAAACTGTTTTTATAACTCTTGACAACTATTGTGATAGCTTTCCAGAACGAATGAATGATGAATGGTGTAAGAATGAAAGGAATTAATATAGAAAGAGTTGAACAGTGCAAATACATAGGAATAAATTTTGATTATAATCTGAAATGGTACAAGCATATAGAATATATTATAAAAAGAACAAAATATCTATTGTATCTTATGTATAGCTTGGGAGGATTATGAACAAAGAAGCACTGAGACTAATCTATTATGCTTTCTTTTCATAGTATAATATGTTATGATATAATAACATAGGGGGCTTATAATAATGTTATATATCAACTTCAGAATCGACAGAGAAGAATAGTAAAATGGTTAATAAAAATACATTCTGTTCAGACAACCCTCTAAATCTGAAACAGCAATTTAAATTGGAATGTACTAAATATTACTATAACGGACTATCACCGAAATATAAAAATTTAACCAATTACCACATAGGCAACCAGACTTGAAAACTTTAGAAATGAATAAAACCAAAAGCAGAGCGATACTAAAGAACTGGATAAAAGAAAATATGTTAGATTATTAAGTTGCTATGATTAGAGGAATTAATTATTGTATGTAACTAGTCATCATCATCATTATCATATCAGCTCCCAGTCATACTGCTGAATGTATGCCTTTCCCAACCTTTTCCATTCTTCCCTGATACCAGTTGGAGCCTGCGTAATGTCTGAGGTCATCTACGAATCAATTTTGTGGTCTTCTAATGCCCTTCTTGCTTGTTCTAGGTCTCCAGTTCACTAGTCTTTTTGGACATTCATCTTCTGTTTTCCTTGTTACGTTCCCTGCCCAACTCCATTTCAATTTGCTAGTTCTTTCCATTATATCTGTAACACAGGTTCTTCTTCTTATCTCTTCAGGATTCTGTCTCTCAAAGTCACTCCCAGCATGCTCTTTGGGCAACTCTCAGCATTTCTGCGCTCTTCTCAGTTAGTGTCACAGTCTCTAGGCCATAGGTCATGAAGGGAAGAATGCAGGAGTCGAACACCTTCCTGCGTAAGAAGATGGGAACATCTCTGTTCCTCAAAATGTTACTCATTTTTCTTCTTTTCACTTCAGCCAACAGGTTTTGTTTTCCTAGTTTTATAACATGACCGAGATAAATGTAATCTTCAACTTTTTTTATCAGCTGATTATCTATTCTCACCAGCTTTCGGTGTTGCTTAAGGGTTTTGTTTTGCTAAAGTTCATATGAAGCCCTACCTCCTTGAATGCCTCGTTCAGTTGAGTTAACATAGTTCTCAAGTCTTCCTCGTTTGAACTAATCAAGACCACATCATCGGCGAACCGGAGATGATTCAGGTGTTTTCTATCTACATTGATACCTTTTTCGTCCCATTCGAGTTTTTTAAAGATGTTTTCTAGAGCAAAAGTAAAGAGTTTGGGAGATATTGTTTCCACTTGTCTTACTCCCCTCTGAACTGGAATGTCTTTCGTCTGCGTCTCTTCGTCGACCCTCACTCTCAATGTGACGCTTTTGTAGATATTCTCCTAGAGGGTGGTGTATAAAAATACTCAATGAAAAGGACCTACGAACATTTCTCTGTGAATTGAGACAAGGTTCAAGTTTCTGAAAATTATTTTACATTATAGTAGCTGACAACCGATAAGCATAGCAATCACAATGTAAGGGATCAGTATTTATTAGAACAAGGGATTTATGAAACACCCTGTATAATTATAGAGATTCTCTGTAGTAACAAAAAAACTCCAGATAATAATAATAAACTGATGCTGCTTGCAGGTTTTCATTCCTGAAAAACCAAAATATTCTAATATCGTGATAATATTACCGACTTTGAGAACGTCCAATGGATCACTAACCTGAGTGTGGATAAGGAAATAGAGGTATCATGTGCAATCAGTAATACCAGAAAAATGATAATTTTGACAGTCTACAGGACCTGTTTGGGCGATGCACAGGTATTTCTTCATAAAATTGATCAAATACTCTATGAAATAAGTATGAAATTTAATAAATATGATGTGATACTCTGTGCAGATTTCAACATCAACTTATTGGAAGATAGCCACGTTAAAAATAATTTTGTAGATATACTTTGCACATATGATCTACAGCAAACAATAAACGAACCAACAAGAATTACACAAACAACAAAAACATTAATTGATAATATCTTTACCAACACTCCAACATATAGAAATAACTATAATATAAACTCACTTTTGTCGGATCATATGGCTCAATTCATAACAATGGAGTGTAATAATGTTGCCAATGGAAGAAAATGGATTGAAAAAAAGATTTTCACTGATTCTAAAATGCAGCAGTTTTTCAGCAGTCTGGAGGATGTATCTTAACAGGGTGTATTGGGGCGATCGGATCCAGACGAAGCATACAACTGTTTCTCAGAGATAATGCAAATGTATATGAATCTGATATTTCCAGAGAAGAAGTGCTCAATGACTAGAACAATACATACATGGATAACAACAGGGATAAAAATTTCAAGTAACCGAAAAGATCAATGTGGGAAGAAGTACAAGAAGGAATAATATCACAGGACTATTACAAAAGATATTGCAGTATACTGAAGCAGGTTGTGAAACAGGCTAAAATGATAAGTCATAGGAACTATATAACACAGTCTGAAAACAAAACAAAAGCCACATGGAAGTTAGTCAACACTATCACAAACAAAAGAATAATAATAATGACATAATTTTCAATTCATTTCCCCACCAAAATGAAGAAACTGTACTCAACCAATTCAATTCCCATTTTATCAGTTCAAATACAAGCAATAGTGGTATTAATGCGGACAACAATAACATCAAATCCTGCAACAATAGCATATTTTTAAGTCCACTTATAGAGCAAGAAACGTACCAATATATTTTACAATTAAAAATAAAAGTTCAGTTGGAAGTGATAACATACCAGTAAAAGTGCTCAAGAATTGTGCATCAATTATAAAACTCCACTTACTCACATTATAAACCAGATTCTACAAACAGGAAAGTATCCACAAAGATTAAAAGAAGCAATGGTGAAACCCATCTATAAAAAAGGTAGCAAAGAAAATATTGATAATTATAGGCCAATATCATTGCTTTCCAATGTGAATAAAATATTTGAGCGTATAATTTTTCACAAATTAATGCAGTTTTTGAAGCAAACAACATACTTGTGAAACAACAGTTTGGATTTAGACAGGAAGGTCAACATTGAATGCAATATATCAAGCACTTACTTCTATCATCAGGTCACTAAATCAAAATAATACTACAGCGGCCCTCTGTCTGGACCTGTCAAAAGCTTTTGACAGAGTCAACCATGAGAAGTTACTGAATAAGCTGGAGAAATATGGTATAATAGGGTAGCATTACAGCTCATTGGATCATATCTATCCAAAAGAACCCAAAAGACAATAAGTAGAGGAAAAACGAAAATATAATACGATCTGATTCCAAACAAGTATTAAACGGTGTACCGCAGGGTTCTATATTGGGACCTTTGCTCTACATAATATATACAAATGATCTAGTTCAGACTACCAACAACGATGTCATAATGTTTGCAGATGATGCATCAGTAATATGTAAAGCTGAAAATCAAAATGAATGTATGAAAAGTCTTGAGACTGACATGAAAAATATGAATGAATGGTTCCTTAATAACAACTTGATGCTAAATCTGGAAAAAACAAAACTTTTGTTATTCAGGGAAAATAAAGAACAACTTAATTTAAGATTCCAAGACTGTGAAGTTGAGTCAGTTGAAGACCTGTCTTTTCTAGGAGTGAATATTGATCGTAATCTCAACTGGTGTAGTCACGTTGAGAAGATTTCACCAATGATAGCACGCTATGGCTATGCATTGCGGATGATAGGGCTGGATGCTGCTCTGACTGCCTATCACGCCTACGTTCATTCTAGGATAAGATATGGAATCATCTTCTGGGGAAGATCTACAGAAGCGGAGCGAATTTTTCTTTTACAAAAAAGATGCCTAAGAATCATCTTTGGCATGAATCAATATGAAACGTGCAGGAACATATTCAAGAATTTCAACATCTTAACACTGTATGGTCTATATATCTATGAATCAGTGATGTTCATTTTAAATAACTATAATGATTTCAAAGATCTTCAACTCCAACATTCCTATAATACAAGAGGAAAAATATTCTTCAAGAGGATAAGCCCAACTATTCATATTTACAAAAAATGTAACTTATAGTTTACTGTCAGTGTGGAATAAGTTTCCAGAAAAATTTAAGTCATTATCAATTAAAGTGCAAAACAAAACTCAAATATTTTCTTATTGATAAAAGTTACTATAATATAGGAGAGTTCCTACAAGAAAATGATTTCAAGAAATTATTGTGATCTGAATTTTGTGTATTTTCTACATGTTTATTTGTATTTTGACTGAATCTACACCTGTATGGTTTTGATTTATTAAAGTATTATTATTATTTATTATCGTGGACTTATGCACTATCTCAGCTAGTAGCTGGATATAATTTACCTTTCCCAGATTTAGCAATCAAAGGAATAGGCTCGATTACAATATACTTGACATAAATTTCCTAACTATCCTACATGTATTAAGAATTACAGCTTTTGCATTTCTATATAGGTATTCTTATGCAATTCTAATTTCTTAAGGCTATCATGCAAAGTTTTGGGTATTAAACCAGTCGAGGATACGATGACAGGAACGATATCTATTTTGTCGAGGTGCCACATCTGCTTGATCTCAATAGCAAGGTCTGTGTATTTGGACTTTTCTCCTGGAACTTATTCAGCACGTTGTTATTATTTGGTATGGCGACATCCACCAGCATTGCTGTCTTGGCTCTCTTATCATACACCACTATGTCCGGCCTATTATTCGTCACCATTCTGTCAGTGATAATAGGCCTATCGTAGTATAATCTGATAGAGTCATTTTCCAATACGGGCGCCGGTTGATACTTGTAATATGGCTGGAATGTATTCAGTAGTCCGTACTTGTGTGCAAGTTTCTGATGGATAATGTTGCACACTTGATTATGCCTGTGAAGATAGTCTGTATTGGCCAGTTGTTCGCATCCGGACGTAATATGCTGTATCGTCTCCGATCTTATATGGCATTTTCTGCACCTATCTGTTTGTAATGTTCCGTCCTTCATAATAAATTTTTTGTAGTTGTTTGTAGCGATCACTTGGTCTTGGATGGCCATAAGGAATCCCTCTGTTTCCGCGAATAATTCTCCTTTCATCAACCATTTGTTGGAGGCTTCTTTGTCGATGTGTGATTGATTAATCTCATGGTGATGTCGCCCATGCAATTCCTTTCTTGACCATTGCTCTTGTTTTTCAGTATCAAATAGGAATGGTAGATTCAGCAGGTCATCTCTGGTAGCAAGATTTAGAGGTGTATATCCCTTATCAGCCAACGATACCACTCTATGTAGGTCAGAAGTGAGAGCTTTTGCTGAGAAGAATTCTCTGAGATTTCTTATCTGTTCGGTGTGTAAATTGACAACATCTATTAATCCGCGTCCTCCTTCTTTCCGCTTCAAAGTTGTTCGTATCACAGACGATTTTGGATGATGATTGTTGTACTTTGTCAGCATCGTTCGGGTCTGCCTTTGAATATCATCTAGCTCCGTCTTAGTCCATCTGATTATTCCAAATGAGTAAAGCAACACTGGAATGGCGTAGGTGTTAATTGCCTTGACTAGATTCCCGAGTTCAACATCGATTTCAGCACAGACTTCAGACGCTGACTGTATTCTGAACGAATCTTCTCCTTTGATTGTTTTGGTCTAACAATCTGGCTTGTTGGTATCCCAGATATTTGTATGTTTCGCCATCTCTTATGCACTGTATAATGTCACCGTTTGGAAGTTGTGTTTCACCATCTATGACTTTCCTCTTTGAATGTTCAGGGTCTTACATTTTCAATCCCGAATTTCATATGAACATCTGCCGAGAACTCACTGACAGTTTTCAGCAAATCATCTGGGAAATTGTATGATAATTCCTTTCTGCTTTTATCCTAAATCCGTAATTTCACAAATTTTGGACTCACAGTCTGTCCTGTATATGCGCCAGACAAGTTTTGAATTTTGTATATCTGTTGCCAAGAATACATCAATGCTTTCACTCTTATGATCTCTTAGCGGAAAATCATATTTTATCTTCTGTTCAAGAATACCCTCTTAGCGGAATATATTTTACGGTTGAAAAAGTGAAGTTGGCGAAAATCCGCTTCAAGTCCATCGGACTTAAACAGTCTGTATATCAAGAACATCTGAAACAAAGAATTTAGACTCATACGGACACACACACAAACACTCACACTATCCCTTCGCATTACAGTTCAATGATGTTTTCATTGAAAGAAAATAAAATTTTCCAAGAAATAATTTTTCTTTCAATATTCGGCCATTCATGAGATACCCTGTATACTCAAGGAGAGTCACAGTTGTGTAATCTCTAGCAAAAGAACGCTCGAAATGAAGATTCTAATAAATTCATGCCGTTCTGTAGTTTTCCATTGAAAGAAAACTGAGATATTCCATTATCAATTTCACGATTTCTTATGGACCGCCCTGTATATAAAGACAGGTCCTCCAATGCATTTATCTACACTTTTATGACCTCCCAGTTGAAAAAAGGGGAGAAAAAAATCCGCTTCGAAATCCATCAAACTTAAACAGCCGGTATCTCAGAAACGAATCCATTGAGGTTTATTGCAGAATTGTAATCAGGTTGTTTCGAAGTACACTTGACGAAAATTTGTTGAACTTTCACTGAATACAATTTTTAGTGCATTTTGTGCGTGGTCCTTTCAGCATTGCATTTGTAATGCGGTTTTCCCTAGGGAATCTCCCATTTTTAGCTGGTTCAGTGCAGATCTTATTTCTTCTGCTGTGATATCGGGCTTCTTTTCAGAGTTAACATTTGTGATTTTATATCTTTGACATCAGGAGGTATTGGAAGTTTTGACCTATAGAGTTCTTCGTAAAAGCCCTCAATTACTCCAATTATTTCAGCTTTATTATTAACGATGTCTCCGTCTACGTTCTCGAGTTGAATTATTTTTGTTCTTCCTGAAGCTTCAAGTTTCGTTTTTAGAATTTTCAGATTTTTATTGCTTTCTATTGTTTCATTTAACAAATTTGTATTGTATGTTCTTCGATCTTTTCTGAGCGCTTTTGTTATAGCTCAAGCTACTATATTCTGTATGGTCTCTGTTCATATGTCTCCTTCTATTCATCAATTCAAGGGTTTCTTCACTTATTCTACTGTCTCTTGTTGTTCATTTGCATGCTCACCTTCTTTGTTGCTGTTACGATGCTCTTTGTTATTTTTTCCGTTATTTCATTCAATTCTAAGCCCTTTAGCTGAGTCTAACCTTTTCACGAGTTCATTTTGAAATTGCTCCAGATCGAGTTTAGTGAGGTTTGTTTTCAATATCATTTTAGTTCTCCCGATTTTCGTGTATACTCGAATCGTTGCCCTGACCAGTCTTTGATCGCTTCCAGTTCTAAAGTTGTTTCATACTGAAACATCTGTGACAATATCTTTTTTACTGGACTAGTATTAAGTTAGTTTTATTAAGTTTGGTGTAAGAACACTAGACCTACGTACAGGTATTAGATACTTCTGTAGGATAACTTATGTAATGCAAATTCTGGAAATAAATTGAAAATTGAATAATTCTGTTGGAAACGAGCGTAAAATTATATATTTAATGGGTATAAAACATACAATTAATATATTGAAGACTTCTTTCGATTTATGTCAATCGAGTGAAATAGAATTCATTTATGCTATTACTTGTTAATACCTGTCATTTATAACTCTTTGAAATGGCGTTAAAATATATCTTGACCGGTCGCGATCGATTGTTTCTTATCCGCTAGCTTGATTAATAATTTTAATTAATTCTATTGAATCGATAAGAGCAGGCAACGTTGTTTGGCGTACCATTTACGCTTGTCGAATGAATGGCAATGGGTTTTTTGCCCGCGCACGCCGCGCCGATGCACTGATTCCGATGATTCTTTAATATTGTACTCAGAACTGTCCCAGTGGTGGTTGCACATCTTGGAAATGGAGCAGAAAAAGCCGGCCGCCATTGTTAGTAGCTAAGTCAAAGCTGTGCCGTGGCCGCTTTTTATTCAGGAACATTTTCTTAGCTATCTAATTAATTTCGATAGGGAGCGTTATGACTTTCATGCCGATTAAAGAAGGATGAAATGAACTCGCTTATATATCATATCGTTATTACGACACTTATAACTTGTCGACATTTTGACTGGCTCGAAGAAATCATTAATTAGTTTTTTGAAATATTTTATATTATTTATTGCATTTTTCTGACATTCTTGAAATATAATCACTGGAGATCATTTTATGTCTAAGATGTTTCCGTTTGCGGCTCGCATTATTTATAACTGAAACTTGTAATGGTACTATTCTATAATTTAGATATAAATAGATCTATCCAGATTGTAATACAGTACAACCTCTCTAATCCGAATCGTATGGGGCCAGGGCTTGTTCGGATAACTGAAATATTCGGATTATCGAGGTAATTGAAATTAAATAGTAAAGAAAAGACAGAACGGAAAAACGTGAAATATTTATCGAAAAACGTAAAATATTCATTGAAAAACTCAAAATTATTGTGATACACAGAAAAACATGAAAATATGACTACATATTCTCAAGAAAGTGATACATTTCACACATCATTTTAGGTTCTGAAGAAGTCTTGGATCGTTTTCTGTTTTAACGAACGACGGTGAGAATTTCTGTGCACCTTTCTAAACATTCGTTGAAACACAAGAAAGCTTCTTTATATTTCACTGATTTCATTGTGACATCGCCTTCTTCAAGACTCTCTATGTTGATTATTTCAGCTGCAGAGAGATAATTCTCATTATCTCCTACAACCCATTCTTCAATGTCTTCAGTTGTTAATTCTTGACCAGATACATCTGTCATTTAATTAACTCTTGGGACACAGATGACCAGGCCCTTTCAAGAGAAAACACCACATGTTTGAGGTCCAATTGCTTCAGTAACTGCGAAACGTTATTGTCTTCTTGTACCACAATATTCAGTAGCAAAGATTTTCGATAATGCAATTTCACATTCTGTATTACATGTTGATCCATTGGTTGTAATAATGGAGAATTGCGTGGAACACCACATATGCCGTGATTATGATACATTGTGATATTCCTAACAATTCAATATTGGCTTTGAGAGTATGTCCAATAATAATTACCTATCAGTTTTTCATCATATGTGTTTTAAAGAGATTCATGTGATGGATAAAATCTTCTTCAATTCAATTAAATTGGAAAAACACGATAATTTTTCCTTTGCGGCCAATATCAAGTTCATACATTGGCGTCCAATTGTGACCACTACGGATGATATAAAAGTAACTTGACTAAATGTCTTCAAATGCGACTGTGTTCTTCAACGTTTAAATTCTATCGATTTCTTCCTCATAACCATTATTTCCAAGGTCATACACTACATTGTTGCTGAGATATTCATCCATATTAGGTTTTCAGTTGACTAACTTGGCAAAACTGAAAAAAGAATTGAACGCTAATGTCTCTACATCCTTATAGGGGGGAAATCATGAAAATTTGAATTAAAAATCTCAGATATTTCATTGATTCAGGTGGCATTACGTGATTATTCACAATAATTCTGAGAAAATTGTACCTATTTGTTTTTATCTTCTTATCATGTCTTTGGATTAGTTGATCATTCAATTAAAACACAAGGTCGAAATACCCCTAAACTGTAGATATACTATCAGAGACAGTATTTACTGCAAAATAACTCCTTGTTTGCTTAGACGTCCAATTTCGTTTCTATCCACGGGAAGGGTATCGCGGAAGATATTTGAGTTACCAAATATCAATCGACAGGAGATTTTTTTATGGAAACGTCTTGGTCTAGAGCACCAAAGTCAACGGGACTATTTCGCTCGTTTGAACCGTGATCCGATTTTTTTACGTTATCTCATCCACAACGAAATTTATATGGAATCAGACGATATTTTGAATAATACCTCAGAGATTTTGGAAATTTCGAAGGATTGATAGAATTGATCCTTTTTGACATATTTGAATTGAAAATAGAAATAAATTAAGGTTTATTTTAAAGAAGAAACAAATAAGAGATATTAAGACACTGTTTCGGCATGTAGTAAGAAAATTGAAGATTGTTTTCTCACGGAGTAGGTGTTTTTTTCTCGACCTCAGTAGCTTGTATTACCTCCTCTTGCCCTGATACAAGCCTGAATCCGTCTAGGCATGCTTTGTATTAGGTCTTTGAACTCATCTGGGGTGATATTCTGCCACTCTTCTGTGGCCCAAGCCGCCGTTGTGCGGTTCTTGAATTACCCTGGCGCGATCTAATTTTCCTTTTGAGATTATCCCACAAATGTTCAATAGGATTTAGATCTGGAGAGCAAGTTAACCAGTCCGAAATAGCGATTCCCTCTGCTTCAACATAGTGTCTTCACTGATAACACAGAAACCTGGAACTCCCTGTATAAGAATGATATCCACCCCAACTTCACCAATACTATTGCTCACTGTTTTCAGCAGTGAACGTAACTTTAGATGCTACATTCAATGATTTTGTCGAGCTTCGAATTGGAACCGAATATCATATGTTCAATGAAAAATATCGTCAAATATATACAGACCGCTCAATTATCAAAGATTGTTCGGGATGTGCAATGTATGACCCAGAAGAAGGACATGAAATGCTTTTACATCTTCCATATCAATATTCTATATTCTCATTTGAAATGATGGCCATAGTGGAGACCTTAAAATACTGTAGAACGATAAATGAACAAAACTAATATCAGACTCAAGAAGTGTTTCACGAAAAATACACAATTACTAATAGATCTAAGCAAAGAGTCGATAAATTAGCTAAGAAGACAGCTCTGGACAACCATATCACAAAAGTATCATGTGCTAAATATGATTTTCATAGATCAATCAAGCAATCTACATTCAACAAATGAGTTCAAATATTCTCGGAAGATAATAAAGGGCCAAAATATAAGAACTTTGTCAAATATATCCCACTAAAGAGACCCTCGTTCAGGGATGTTTTAAGTCATGGAAAATTTATTATAACGATGAACTATGCGTTCATCGCATAGCCTTTTTGGAACACACATGTTCAGAATTGGATTAAAACCTGACCTGTATGGTGAAGAAGAAACTCTAGAATACAGATTTTTTACATGTAGACGATATCCGATGAAAAGGACACAAATGCTAGAAAAAATTAATTCAATCTTAAAAACGGCCCTATTAAATTAGACCAGGGGTGCTCAAACTTGAACTGCTGGCGATCTACCTCAATATTTTTAGACTACTCACGATCGACTCTGAGAGACTGCAAGTATGTGTGATGCAGGGTTGTCGTACATACATACATCTAACCTACCTACCTAGGTAGAATGTACCGTAGCATATATAGATATTAGCTTTCCGCAGAATATACATTATTTTAGTCAAGGTTTGGATTAGGTTTAGTTAGGTCCTTCTCTATAATATCAATGAGAAAACTCATACTTATTCAAATTTGCGAGTTTATTGGTTGTTACAAAACAAAAAAGTTGGATGTTGAAGCGTGGCACTGCATGTCCTCAGCATACTTTTCACCTGACGTCCGTGTGAAGAACTAAATCAGTGTGTTCAGCTGACTCTCTATCGCCCAATTACAACTTAAGGAGCCGCCGTTGCAAGCTACGTGCACAGATGGAATTCACAATTTTTGTTGCAATGCCCATAATTTCCTTGTTGATGTATAATGTGAAGGAATGAAAAAAATTAAGGGAAATCTTTAGCTCGACACAATGCCCCAAACCGTTTTTCTTTCTAGTCATTGCTGGTGCTCCATCGGTTGTAATGCACACTAATTTATATATTCGTAGCTTGTAGTATTTCACAAAATTGAAGAAAACGTCATAAATATCTTCGCCACGAGTCTTCTCCTTCAGAAGAATGATTGTCAAAAATTCTTCCTTAGCCAACATGTTATTGAATACCATCCAAATTAAAATACACAGAATCGGTGGATTCGTCGCACTGTAAAGAAAAGTATGTACATTTCATGATATCATGTTTTAGTTTATCTTCCATATCCTGACTCATGACTTCAATACGCCTCGTGACAATCAGAGGAGATAACTGAAGTTCTCTAATAGCAGACATGATTTCTGTTTTATTTTTAAAATTTCCAAATAAAGTCTCACCCGCTTCAAATAATGCTTCCTTCATAACCGATCCATCTTCGAATGGTTTCTTGTGTTTCGCCAATGTATGAGATATTTTAAATGACGCGATCGTAGCAGCTTTTGATTGTTAAGCTGGAATTCTTCCTTCCAATCGTTATTAAAATGATACGTTTCAAGATAGATTTTTTCACCATACAAAGAAAAATTCTTCGCTGCACTCATTTTGTACTATTTAATAATAAACTTTGTATCGACGTAGTATTGCCTTCAACTTACAATTCAGAATGACTCCAATTCCTGCAGGAGCAGGAATGTTCCCGTCAAACGCGCCGCCCGAAATGTCTAGAAAAGCGGCAAGAATAAAAAACGCTGCTTTTCTTTGACAAGTACCGTGCGTTCCTTTGATAAAGCCGCCTTTCGCCGCTAGCAGAGTGTTATTTTAGTTTAGTTACCTACTTATTAAATTTTTTTTTCTTCTCGAGATCTACTCAAAAAGCACTCGCGATCGATCGTTTGTGCACCCTTGATTTAGACGATATAATTAAATCTAATAATTGTGAAGTAGACAGTATACTTTAAAAATTTTTAATGACTGTGGAAGGTATATTTGAGAATTCAGTATATATAAACAATTTAATAAATAAAGTTGAATGAAGAATCTATTTAGGAACTAGGATTATATTGTGTATATTATTCATACTATATAAAGATAATAGATAAGAAAATAGAGAATATACACTTACTGCAATTTTAATCTCAATAAGATGATAGGTAGATAGTGTATGCTATACTAAAGCCAGTGAAATAATGAAATAAAATTTTTTTTGAAGATAATTCAGGTCTTTTAGAACGTTTTAGGGCGTTTCATGCCCAAACAATCGTTCGAAATGGTCAGAATTGATTCGTGAGACACAAAAAGTTGATTGCCCATCTCTCTCAAACTCAAATGACTGTTTTCAGACTTTATCGATGTTAACTTCAGTTGAAGATGTTGATGACCGACCAAAGCAAGGCAAATCTTTCACCACATCTTGGTTGCTGTTGAATGCACTGTACCACTCATATGTACGTGTTTTTGATAAAGTCGATTCACCCTAAGCCTTCTCTAACATTTTCCATTTGCAATACAAAATTTGAGACAAAGTCTCTGTTCGATATACACACCTCAAAAAAGTCTAGGGAACACTTCTGATTATCGTATATATCGTATCCAGAACGATCAATATGGATGATTTTTTTTAAATGAACACCTGCATCAATTTCTCACCAAATAATGTAACAGATTTCAGTTTTTTTTATAACAAACTAAAAATGCAGCAGATGCGACGCTGCTTTATAATCATTTAATGTATTCAGCGTTTGAAATCAGTTGTTTGGCACTTTGTTTCTGTTGTAAGCACAAATAAAAAATTCAAGTTTTGTGATTCGACATGGGAAAACGACACTGGACTAGAAAAGAGATGTTACGGGCCGTTGGCATGCTCCAAGCTGGGAGATCACAACGGGTAGTATCCAGGGTTCTGGGAAGTAGCCCAAGTGTCATAAACCGTTTATGGTCGCGTTTCAATGAAACATGTAGCGTAGAAGAACGCCATACAGGTCGTTTCAGGATTACTACAGTCGCCCAAGACCGATTTTTGGTTTTACAAGCCAGAAGAGATCGTACTACCACAGCATCTCAATTAGCTCAAGAGCTATCACGAGTTCATAATGTACAAATTTTCGACCAAACTGTGAGAAATCGACTGCACGAAGATCAACTCCACTCCAGACGTCCTTTAAGAGTTCCACAACTGACCCATGGAAATCGCGCTGCTCGTTTAGCTTGGTGCCAAGAACACGTAAACTGTGAGGGATCAAGAGAGGTGGGCCACAGTTCTCTTCAGTGATGAATCTAGATTTAGTTATTATCCCGATTCGGGAAGAATTCGAATATGGAGGGAACCTGGAAAGCAAAACCGTCTCCAGCATGCTCGAGAAGTTGTTAGACAGGGAGGCGGATCAGTGATGTTTTGGGGAGGTATACGCCTTGGTGGAAGAACTGACCTCGTTTTCATACAGAACAACCTCACAGGAAATTTTACCTGTAGTGGTACCGTATCTCCTAACAATGGGTCAAAATCTACTCTTCCAACAAGATAATGCCCTTCCTCATCGTGCAAGAGTTGCCTTGAACGTTCTTGAAGAGAATGATATCGATCTTCTACCGTGGCCATCCTGCTCCCCAGATCTGAATCCCATCGAGCATGTGTGGGACACTCTAAAAAGAAATCTCCTGCGTCAAAACGTCTTCCATCATGAACAGGAGCTTCGATTAGCAGTTCAGGGGGCTTGGAATGACTTAGTCCAAAATGTATTAGACAATTTAATATTGAGCATGCCGCGACGATGCCAAAGTGTCATTAATAACAGAGGTGGACCTTCTGTGCACTGAAAAATATAAGTGCTTTCATATCGTTTCGAATATATTAGTTGAGGATTTTTTTTGTGTTTTACCAAATCTCGTCATTTTCAAATTTCAAAGTTTTTCAATAATAGGTGCTCTGGAGAAGTCAAATATTATTTTGTTTTCTTGAGAATACATTATATACAATACATCCTAACAAAACCGAAAATTTCTATAAATTCGAATCATCAAATTCATATTTTAAAGATATTGGTAAGTGTTCCTAGACTTTTTGAGGTGTTTATTCATCCATTGTAAAAATCGCTAAACACTTGTAAAAACTGAAAATATCGAGCATTTTACACATACTGAATGACAGATCGCGTCAGTATAAAAAAAACAGTAGTACCAACTTAGCAACAACAAAAATGTTTTCACAGTCGTTTTGAGCAGATTTCCCAAATAATCAATTCCCAGTAGTTTAAAATTCCTAATTTTGAGAACTTGGTTCGTTCTTACCGCTCTATTATCAAATCAAAATGGTTAAGGGGTTCAGGGGAAGAATTGTATTTAACGTCCCAGCTGTATTTCGAAATCTTTTATTTTATCTCAATTATGCACGCATTCAATTAAAATTTCGTTCTTGAGCAACCAGAACTGGTCACCTACGATATCGTTCTGGATGTAATTTTCCGCTTCAAATGTCTATTAAAGTAAAGTTCGAATCGAATAGATAAGACTGAAACTTTCTTCATCAATTCCTCAAGTACATTCAAATTTTATTCTTAAGTTGGACACTAACTTTAATCAAACGTATATACAGATTAATCTCGAACCGATAAAAGTCATTGTCTTTAACGTCACGGTATGCTTAAAAGAGCGCTGCATTATCTCTACTCGACCACTTATAATTTATACTCTATTCGTCGCACCACCAGATCTCGAAACCTGAACCGCAATAAACCGAGTTCAACTTTCTTGGAATTATCAGTGTTCCTTTAGCAGTAACTAATTGGGTTTTAATGCGTTTCAGAGATAAAATCCCGGTGTGCTGGAGAAACAAACGTCAAGCGAACGGTCGCTCAGAAGAATTTCAAACAAGTATTTACTGCTAACTGGTGCAACTCCGCATATGAAGGTACTTACTCAATTTTTTCGCTATTTGGAATTACTTTTATTGCATTCGAAGGTGACACGTGAAAGATAAGAAGACAATAATCCTTCACGAATTACTAATATCTAAATGATATATTATTTGTCACTTATCAAAAATGCAGAATAATGCAATTTACGATATACAAGGATTGTCCTAAAACTATCCGACCTACCTCCATATCTCTTTTCGGTGGTATTCTATTATGTATATCTCGTGTCGTCTTTGGAGTAGTTCCCATTGGATTCCAAATCATATTCTGTTTTGGGGACAGTACTGGTACTCACTCTTCGGTTTCAACTTCCAAGTGTTGGTGGTACCTTTTGATACTATCGTTTGATTCAGATTCAGATACATTTTTCATGCCTTATACAATAATTATCACAGTATGTAGACATGTCAGAAAGAACAGAAAACAAATAAATTTGAATTTGGGAGGCTTTTACTTGGTAAAATTCCATTATCAATGATGAAAAACAAGTACTGTGTTTTAAGGAATTTTACTTAATAATTGCGATTCGTAACGCGTTTCACTACATCGTAGCTACTTCAGACGAATGAATATACAGAAAAAATATAAATGAGAATATAACTATAAATGTTCTTGAGTAATTAAAAGCTTATTGGGTTGCTTCTTCTGAAGTGGTTATTTATGACAGGTATATCCAATAAAATTAAAGAATAGATTGCTCCCCGAAAAGATTCAATAGAGGTGAAGGGCTTAAATCGACTTGTTCATTGATGAGTCTACCTGAGTGTTTGTATTTATTGATTTCTAAAGTTTCCCAAAGATCCACCTTCCAATATTTATTATCTGTATGCAAAATTTCAAACTGTGGGTCGAAAGAGTGATTATTTTCTAAGAGATGATTCGCGTAATTTGAATCTGATTTTTTATTTGAAAAACTGCGTTTATGTTCCGATATTCTAATATTAAAATTTCTATGTGTTCTACCAATGTAGAAATTATCACAGTCATTGCAATTCAATCGATAAACACCTGATTTATTGTTTTTACCTGGTTTGGTTTTATTATTTTTATATATTTGCCTAAATTATTATTAGTTTGGAAAGCTATGTTGAAATTATTGCTACTTAAGAATGATTTCAGTTTCTCATTTGTAATGCCAACGTAGGTTAAGGTGTTGAATTTTTGTTTCAATTTATCGACAGGGTAAACTTCATTCAATGCGATTCTACTTTGTTTTTATTTAAAATATTATAACCATATCATAAATAACCACTTAGGAAGAAGCAACCCAATAAGCTTTTAATTACTCAAGAACATTTATAGTTATATTCTCATTTATATTTTTTCTGTATATTCATTTGTCTGAAGAAGCTACGGTGTAGTGAAACGCGTTACGAATCGCAATTATTAAGTAAAATTCCTTAAAACACAGTACTTGTTTTTTATTAACAAATAAATTTAAAATAGGTACATATCATAGAGAACCATTGTCTAAAGCAGGGTTTCCAACCTTTATTTCACTGAGCCTCCCCAATTCAAAAATAATTATCTCATGCCCCCTTAAGTTTATTATTATTTATTTGAATTAAAATTAAAAACATAGAGCTCCATACAGATATTTGTAGATATTTATGTTTTAAGGATCTAATAAGAGGAGATATATGTATATACACTTGAAAACCATTAAGTATACTGTGCTCGTTCAAAATTCTAACACGCGGGAGACATACCTAGTAAACCTATATCGGGTACGCTGAATCCAGTGGTAACCACCGTTTTTGAAAGTTAGCTCTTGTTTAGGAGATATTTGCCTTTGAAGTTAGCTGATTTTAGTAGGGTTCGTCGCTTATGACTTCAGTACATTATATGCTTGTAATTCCCAAACCGTTCGGAATATCGCTTTACTGTCCTCGGAAAAGTTTTAGCTATTGTCAAGGCCAACATTTTTTCTGAATATACCAACATAGAAAAACCTCATTCAAACACCGTTTCTTAATGAAATGTCCAAAAAACTCCATTTCTTTGCCATTTTTTCGTTAATTTTCGTCTAAATAATAGAGAAATCAAGGGAATTTCGCTTCAAAATCTCAAAATAAGAAAAGAAAACACATTTCCTATAGTTAAATCAAAAAATTTAAACGCACAATCTTGATTGTAACTCAAATTTTTATTCCAATTCCAACAATTTTCAACAAATAAACATATAAATTCATGTTCATTCTTCTTCTTCTCCATCTTCATCTTGCTGTAAATTCCAGCAAATGTCTCCTAATAGAGAATCAAGTTTTTTTCCACTATTCCAGTGCTCAAGCCTAGCCGTCACCTGATGAAACCGTTCACCATGCTCATCTGATTCATATGGTGATTGTTCGGCAAACTTGTCTGCATTGTAATGTAAAAAATAAATTTTCAAAGACATTTTTACACCGATGTTACGGAAAGCAACGAGCATATTTTCAACGTGTATGCGCCAGTTTTCGTCACGATGAATTCCAAGTACATTTTCGATGACCCCTTTGATGCAATCCCAAGCAACGAGCTGCAAATTCGACAAACTGTTTTCAATTTATTGGTCTCTCATCAAGCGTCGAATATCAGGTCCATTGAGTATGCCTGTAATAAAATAATTCGAAAAAATATCTGTTAAATATTGAATAAGTTAGGTAGATTGGTACGTGTATAGTTTCACACAAACCTTCTTTTATTTTCATTCCACTCAATCTTGGGAAAATTCGCTTCAACTCATTGAATGCATTGCCTTCAGGGTCTAGGGCCTTGATGAAATTTTTAACAATCCCAAGCTTGATATGCAGAGGTGGAAGCAACACTTTTTCGATTGGCACAAGTGGAATTTCAACGACGTTTTCTCGACGCAATCTGAACCCTTGTCTCATAGGCCAGCTTTTATTGGCATATTGGTCGCCGGCATATCGAGTATCCCATAAACATATAAAACACATGTTTCGTATATCCGTCTGCATTCTTCTCAAAAGTTCACCTCAAATCTTCACGAATCTTCCAACCATGTCTTCATATTTCACCAAATCAAGGATTTTTTCAATGATTCGTAATTTTGACTTTGTGACTTGAAAAAACCGCCTTGAGACTACTTTTGGACGAATCGATGAAAAGACGCCAGTCTTCTGGTTTATACTCATGATGCATTTTTAATACCAATTCCTTGATATCAGTGCAGTACGCGAATGAATTGTCTTCGATGGATTTGAATAAAGCAGTGAACTGTCTATGACGGCCGATTGCTCTATATACTTTCACATCAGGTGCTAAGACATTCTTTTTTTTCAATTCCTGAGTCAAAATAATGGACTGACGCTGCGATAATTTCAATCGACGAATAATTTTATCCAGATCTTTTTGAGAAAATTCGGCATGATTACATTGTGGAGATACATTTGATGGTACATAAACCGATGCAGACGTTTCGCCAATAGTATCAAAAGTAGATGGAATGTACTCTTCTGTCGGACTGGGTCTTTTCGGTATTGGAATGGATTCCGAATGTGGTAACGGCAACTGAACAAACCGAGTTCCTCTGAGTTCAACTTTACGTTTTTTAGCTCTGTTCAATCCGACAATTTCATTAGCACAAGCAAAACAGTCATCTGGATTATGTTCTTGAGGATTTGTCCAAATTACTGGAATGCCAAAAGGCATAGATTGGAATTCACCTGTAATAAAAATAGCTTCAATTGATATTATTTTAAAATAAATGATAAATCATTTCATTTTACCTCTTTTCCATCCACTCAATCTTATGACACAACCAGTACAAACGATTTTTGGAGCCCAGTTCACATCTTCTATTACCGTTTGGTTGAAATATTGTGTGTACGATTCAGCTTGCTTGTCATTATAGTAAAATTTCCTCAAATGTAGCAAAATTTATTAAATTTACTGCACGAATTCATTTTTGATATTCTTACCAAATATATAACTTGTGTAAACAAAGAAACTTCAACAAGAAATGTCAAATTAAGAAATATCAGAACTAAGACTATGAAAATGGCACACAAATACATAGCAAAATACGTAGTAACATCAGTGACAATACTAATAAATACGTATTAACAGTGACATCTGTGAGAAATTTGAGTTAAAATCATGATTGTGCGTTTAAATTTTTGATTTAACTATAGGAAATGTGTTTTCTTTTCTTATTTTGAGATTTTAAAGCGAAATTGCCTTGATTTTTCTATTATTTAGATGAAGATTAACGAAAAAAGTCAAAGAAATGGAGTTTCTTGGACATTTTGTTAAGAAACGGTGTTTGAATGAGATTTTTTATGTTGATATATTCAGAAACGTTGTTGGCCATGATAATAGCTAAAACTTTGCCGAAGACAGTAAAGCGATATTCCGAACGGTTTGGGAATTACAAGCATATAATGTACTGAAGTCATAAGCGACGAACCCTACTAAAATCAGCTAACTTCAATTCAATTCGATTCAGCGTACCCGATATAGGTTTACTAGGTATGTCTCCCGCGTGTTAGAATTTTGAAGTGTCATTTTCACGCACTGTGTTACTTTCACATTTAGGTAAATATGTTAGTTTTATTTTAATTATTAAATACTAATTAGATACTTGAGCTTGCATGTTCTGAACCAGTATGTCGATTCTGGGTTTAGTCTTTGCTAGAGCAATGGTTAAACCGCTATCGACGGCAAGACGATTTCGCTGTTTAGTTTTTACTAAAACCAAAGCTGAAAAACCTGTCTCACATAAATATGTGGTCGAATATGGAATAATTATTCTCAAAGCAAGTGAAGCAATTTTGGGATTAACAAGAAATCGTTTGACCCAAAATTTATCTAATGGCAAGAGATGGAAGTCATCTTTCATGGTCGAGTCAGCCTTCATTTCTAGAAATTCTTCCTGAACATCTTCAGGCACATCTGAGACATCGACAACAAATGGGTTTCTGGTCATGCGCCATATTGGCGATTCGGAATTAACATCTCGATAGTACAAGCGAAATTCGTTTTCCAATGGTTGTAGATGAGTTTCTATTTCAATTTTCAAATCATTATCCAGTTTTTGATCATTAGTCGCTTCGGATAGCCGTGAAAAAGGAAATGTGTTTTCAGCAGATACATTATTTTTCCAAAGTTGAAGCTTTAATATGAAACCTTGAATATGATCATAGTTACTAATCAAATTGCCGTTTCTGCCTTGAAGTTTCAAGTTTAGCTGATTCAGGGCCTCAAAAATATCAGCTAAATAGGCCAGCTTCCACTGGAAGTTTTCATCTTTGAATAGTTGCATAAAATTATAATTTTCATTAAATTCAAGAAATAGGATGATCTCTTCTCTTTATTCATAAAGGTGAGCTAACATGTTGCCTTTTAACAACCAGCGCACTTCTGTGTGGAATAGGAGGACCTTGTGATCAGAATCGAGATCCTCGCAAAGCAAAGTGAATAGCCGACTGTTCAATGCACTACTTTTGATTTAGTTAACGATCTTTATGGCAAAGTTTTCGAAGCCAAAGCTTCCCGATGAATAACTCAATGCGTACTAATTATGTCGGGGTTCTTTTCCTTAAGTTTTTGAGCCAAGCCTGATCGTGAACCTATCATTGCAGAAGCGCCGTCTGTGCATAGTCCAATAAGTTCATTCCAATCCAAGCCATTTCTTTCGATAAAGTCCGATATTAAATTGAATATATCTTCAGATTTAGTGCCTGCTGCTAACGATTGGGAGTGAAAAATCTCTCCCTCAATGTGATCTCCGCTGACATATCTAATATAAATGATTAGTTGTGGACTCATCACAACTAATGGCAAAAAATGGTGATAGTTTGACTTTATTTATAATTTGTAATTTTATATCTGATGCTATATCGTCGATTCTTCGCTTGACAGTGTTATTAGAGAGATATGGAATTAATATTTTGCTCTGATTCTTCTCCTAATATTATTTTCGTGGCTTTAAGGATACATGGTTTGATTAAATCCCCGATGGTGTGAGGTTTTTTTGTTTTGCTATCAAAAAAGCTATTTCAAATGAAGCTTTGAGATGTTTTGATACACCTGCATGATAACTTTCTGACTTATCCAATCTCATGCGCTTGAGTGATTCTGACTTGGATGAAAAAAAATCTTTAGATTTCGAAACCAGAGTAGGACGTTGCTGGTTCAAATGCCTCTCAAGGCGAGTGGGCCTCATGCTATCATTGCTCAAAACTATCATGCATATTACACACTGCGGCAATTGTAGCTCTTCTTTTTCTATGAAGGTAAATCCAAATTTAATATAATCTTCCGAAAACTTTCTTTTTTTAGCTGCCATTTCTAATCTGTAACAATAGTACATACACATTTATACTAGGCTCGAGTGACGTACCTAGTCGCGAATGTTTCGAAAAACAGTTTCACTGCCTCATACGTTCGAATCCTTAAAATCGAAATTCGAAAACATCATGTGGTAGTGAAAATGTTTTTCGAAACAATGTCATTCAAGCCTATGATCGTTCGAACCTGTGTGGTTGTGGGAAAAAATATCGCACCAGCGCGGCGTATTTTGCAGCAGCGGCGTTCGAACCTACATAAATGTTCAGAATGTAACCCATTCCGTACAAATACTTGCGAGATAAAATTAAAAAAAAATAATTACTTTATTTATGAATTAGTTATCTCAATCTCAATACAAAATTTTATCGCCTCTGCCAATATGGTTGAATAGATAAAAAAGTGATTATTTGAATACTATTGCGATTTAATAACACAATAACTTAGGAAACTCACCTTGAAGACACAATTTCACTTAATAATTCCGCTTAAAAAATCGGAAAACTATCTTTACATACATAGAACAAAAGGCTTTATTTCATTAAAACTACGGTGAGTACCACCATGAGCTTAGGCATAAGAATAGAAAATATACTGGAACTTTGAGTCAATATTTCAAACAACGTTGATGTACAAAACCGTACAAGAACGGAAAACTATCTGGACATCCATAGACCAAAATACTCTATTTCATTCAAACTAAGGCGAGTACCACCATGAGCACCATGAGACAGATTAAGGAGTTTACTGACTTAGTTATATAATTTTGACTGACATTTCATATCTTTTTGGTTTGGAATATTCGCTTTCAAATCTCAGGTTAAGTTTAGTTGGTATTTAGTGATCTTATAAATAGGTGGAGTTTATTGGGGAAATTATTTATGGTGAGTAGTTGAGCTTCGAAAAGATATAAGAAGTTGATTTTTTTTCAAAATGCCAAGGAGCAAATATGATTTCCTTAAGTTGACCACCGCTATAGTAGGTACTGGGAACCATTATCGGCACTCGATTATAACAATGAATTAATATAAACATTGCCCATAAATTCGTTTATCAAAAATTCGGGGAAAAAAAGATATAGTCTGCACAAAGCGGTAAAGAGTAGTTACGGAAAAATCAGAGATTTGATACAAAATGTTTCCGAATTAAAGCTTGAGAATTTTAAGAAACGGTTCGAAAACGCTGTCGGTGTTCTGAACGTAAACCTTACAGAATCGTATCGACCAAATGATGGAGGTTATGCAAGTCTTTGCAAACATTTTGCACGTGGTGGTACTCGTCGTAGTTTGAATGAAATAGAGCATTTTGTTCTATGAATGTACAGACAGTTTTCCATTCTTGTACGGTCCTGGACGGTTTGTCAATTCTTTTTGAAATATTGATAGGAAATCCCCGTATATTTTCTATTCTTATGCCTAAGCTCATCGAGGTACTCACCATAGTATAAATGAAATAGAGCATCTTGTTCTATGAATGTACAGACAGCTTTCCATTCTTGTACGGTCCTGGACGGTTTGTCAATTCTTTTTGAAATATTGATAGGAAATCCCGTATATTTTCTATTCTTATGCCTAAGCTCATCGAGGTACTCACCATAGTATGAATGAAATAGAGCATCTTGTTCTATGAATGTACAGACAGTTTTCCATTCTTGTACGGTCCTGGACGGTTTGTCAATTCTTTTTGAAATATTGATAGGAAATCCCCGTATATATATTTTCTATTCTTATGCCTAAGCTCATCGAGGTACTCACCATAGTATGAATGAAATAGAGCATCTTGTTCTATGAATGTACAGACAGTTTTCCATTCTTGTACGGTCCTGGACGGTTTGTCAATTCTTTTTGACGGTTTTTTCTATTCTTATGCCTAAGCTCATCGAGGTACTCACCATAGTTTGAATTAGAGCATTTTTGAAATATTGATAGGAAATCCCGTATATATTTTCTATTCTTATGCCTAAGCTCATCTTGAGGTACTCACCATATTTTGCCTAAGCTCATCGAGGTACTCACCATAGTATGAATGAAATAGAGCATTTTGTTCTATGAATATACAGACAGTTTTCCATTCTTGTACGGTCCTGGACGGTTTGTCAATTCTTTTTGGAATATTGATAGGAAATTCATTCTTATGTACTCACCATAGTTTGAATGAAATAGAGCATCTTGTTCTATGAATGTACAGACAGTTTTCCATTCTTGTACGGTCCTGGACGGTTTGTCAATTCTTTTTGAAATATTGATAGGAAATCCCCGTATATTTTCTATTCTTATGCCTAAGCTCATCGAGGTACTCACCATAGTTTGAATGAAATAGAGCATTTTGTTCTATGAATGTACAGACAGTTTTCCATTCTTGTACGGTCCTGGACGGTTTGTCAATTCTTTTTGAAATATTGATAGGAAATCCCCGTATATTTTCTATTCTTATGCCTAAGCTCATCGAGGTACTCACCATAGTTTGAATGAAATAGAGCATTTTGTTCTATGAATGTACAGACAGTTTTCCATTCTTGTACGGTCCTGGACGGTTTGTCAATTCTTTTTGAAATATTGATAGGAAATCCCGTATATTTTCTATTCTTATGCCTAAGCTCATCGAGGTACTCATATATTTTCTATTCTTATGCCTAAGCTCATCGAGGTACTCACCATAGTTTGAATGAAATAGAGCATTTTGTTCTATGAATATACAGACAGTTTTCCATTCTTGTACGGTCCTGGACGGTTTGTCAATTCTTTTTGGAATATTGATAGGAAATTCCCGTATATTTTCTATTCTTATGCCTAAGCTCATCGAGGTACTCACCATAGTTTGAATGAAATAGAGCATTTTGTTCTATGAATGTACAGACAGTTTTCCATTCTTGTACGGTCCTGGACGGTTTGTCAATTCTTTTTGAAATATTGATAGGAAATCCCGGTATATTTTCTATTCTTATGCTTAAGTTCATCGAGGTACTCACCATAGTTTGAATGAAATAGAGCATTTTGTTCTATGAATGTACAGACAGTTTTCCATTCTTGTACGGTCCTGGACGGTTTGTCAATTCTTTTTGAAATGTTGATAGGAAATCCCGGTATATTTTCTATTCTTATGCCTAAGCTCATCGAAGTACTCACCATAGTTTGAATGAAATAGAGCATCTTGTTCTATGAATGTACAGACAGTTTTCCATTCTTGTACGGTCCTGGACGGTTTCTCAATTCTTTTTGAAATATTGATAGGAAATCCCCGTATATTTTCTATTCTCATGCCTAAGCTCATCGAGGTACTCACCATAGTTTGAATGAAATAGAGCATTTTGTTCTATGAATGTACAGACAGTTTTCCATTCTTGTACGGTCCTGGACGGCTTGTCAATTCTTTTTGAAATATTGAAAGGGAATCCCGGTATATTTTCTATTCTTATGCCTAAGCTCATCGAGGTACTCACCATAGTTTGAATGAAATAGAGCATTTTGTTCTATGAATGTCCAGATAGTTTGCCGCCCTTATACAGTCCTGTACGCTTTGTCAACTCTTTTGTTAAGAGTAATGAGGCAAGAAAAATCTACCACTTTCATAAAAACACCGAAGGAGAGCGCGACGATTAAAATATCGATTTCCATACACCGAGAGCATCCCACAAAATATCTTCCTCTTCTCCTGAATCACCCTGTGATGATACATTTCTGCAATTTCTGAATGAAGTTCATACCAACATTAAATTAACAACAGAAATATAAATTAATTACTCAATAAACTTTTCAGTCTAACAATTTCAATTATAACATCTTCAGAAAAAAACCTCCTTCACAGACTCAACTTCATTCAATTACTTAAATCACAAACTAGCCGATAGATTTCGAAATTGAAATGAATGCTTTCAGAAAAATTGCATCAAATGTCAAAATTGCCCCAGTTTTCAGACAAATTCATCCAACGTAAAGAAAAACATCAAATAACACAATAATTATATTCCATAAAAGATATTCCTCGAATGAATACGCAAATTTCAACTAGGTTGATCATATCTCCATTCCATTCAATTCAGTTTATTCATACTTTGGCCATTTTTTATGGATGTACATGTCATTTTGAATTCTAATATTGAACATACTATAACATTATTTACAATAAAATAGAATTTTCAGTCTCAACATCGAACAATAAACTGGGATATACATCACACACATAAACCCGAAGGTACAAGGTATAAAAACGAAGTACGAGGAGCAATGAGAACTTTGCCTTTGATGTCTATAATTTTTCTATGGTATTCTTGAATGGTTTGTCATGAAGGGTTGTCACAGTCTTCGGCAGTATATTGAACATTTTTTTACCAACGAAATTTGGCGACTCCTCAAATTTTTTGAGATTATGTTTCTGTACTACCAGAGAAGTGGCATTTCTGGTATCATAGCTGTGGTAATCAGAATTCGATGCGTACTTTATGATATTTTTTTGTAAACAAAAGTGTTTTAGAACAAATATTGATGGAAAAGTGAGAATTTTATTTGATCTGAATGTTTCCCTGCAACTTTCTCTAAAACCCAGCCCAAATATCAAACGTATGACTCTTTTCTGAAGGATAAAAACTCTCTGTGCTTGTGGAATATTTCCTCAGAGTATTATTCGAGATATTGCAAAAGGCCCTCTGCTGACTTTTTTACATAGCTGTTCTATATGAAAGTCCCATTTCAAATATTCGTCGAGATGAACACCTAGAAATTTGACAGTCTATTGTCGGTTGAAGCCATTGTTTACTGTGCTAACGTTCTTCTCAACATCCTCAGATGATCGGGGAGATACCACCATTGACGTATCATCTTCAAACAGAATAATCCTTGGTGTGTCCGGTACATAGTCCACCAAGTCATTGACGTAGAGTAAAAACAAGGGAGGGCCAAGCACGGACCCTTGAGGAACTCCAATGTCAATATCTCTCAGGTCAGATGTCTCCCCACACACTCTAACCAAAAATCGTCTACTCTGCAAAAAAGAATGTATAAGTTGCAACATGCCACCTCTAATCCCATATGCCGCACTCTGTGGACCTGTTCAAGCAAAATCCGTGCTGACAGTCTACCACTATTTTATTCTTTGTCAGAAATTCTCACCGTATGTACCTCGCCAGACTCTCACTATTGGCTCCACCACTAGGTCCCCGTAATTTCTATCAGTTAAACTCGCAGGAAGCGAAATCAAATCTGTTTTGCCTCCCTGCATAATGCCACTACCAAAACATCACACTGCCCCCTTGGTATTTCGGAATTTGTCTTGCTGCTCGGAGTCTAGCTTGTCTTCCACGAATCCTTAAAACCCGAATCCGGCGGTCATCTGATCGAACACCAATTCTGGTCTCATCTGAAAAAAGAACATTTCGCCAATTTTCAATAGACCAATTTTGATGCTCGTTACACCAATTAAGTCTGTTAATTTTTTGTTGTCTGGTTAGCTCTGGATTTCTTAAGGGCCTTTTGCTGTATAAACCCCTTGAACGAAGTCTTTGACGTATCGTTTCGACTGATACACTGATGCCTGTTGCTTCCAGAAATTGCCTTTGGAGTATGGGGTGCGACGCACTAGGGTCTCTTCTTGCAATTGGGCACAAAAAGCGGTCTAGTTCTTCGGAAGTGATTTTCCTACGTTTTCTACTTGAGCTATTTTGCAAAGATTGTAGCTCCACGTATCGGGCGTTGTTTTTCGAAATCACCCCCTGTGATTACCCCATTGTGGTCGCTATATCCGTCTGTGTCACCCCTTCTTCAACGAGAGCAATTATTCGACCCCTCTGCACATCGAGCAATCCAACATGAGGCATTTTCAATCATGATTATAGGCTTTTTTAAATTCTGAAATTCACAGTTTCAAATTTCAGTGACGACTGAGTACAATATCCCGAACATGTGGTGATAATTCAACATTTCTTATCATTCTAATCCAGTTTTTTACAATAAAAAACTTCATTCTTCACAAGTAGTCAAAGATCCATGGTTAAAAACAATCGATAATGTAAAATACCGAGTGATTCCATATAAATTTGGTTGTGTGTATATTTACTGCACTTTGCGTTTGTGAGGATCTCATTAGTATCTCATTCCAGGTTTTCGATTATTCGAAGTCGAACTGGATAATCTGGAAAAGAACAGCACACGTTGATATATTTATCTTACAAGCAGATATTATTCGTATCTTCATTGAAGCAATTCATATTATATCTTCAAACTGAAATTTTCTCGGAAGGTGACTGTTTTCAAGAAGACAATACCCTTCTCTAAACACACCAGTAAAACAATACTTCTTGTGCTGATATATAATCTATATCAGTGAGTGGAATGCAAAACATTTCAATTCCAATAGGATATTAATAAATAAACAATAAAATTCTAGATTAGCTGGTTCTGTTTTGTCTTGCATTTACCAGTATTTCTGGTTTAAAATTTAATAATAATACACAGCATATACAAATAAATCTTGGATAACATTTTATTTCAAGGATGTTTTCAATCCGCTGGTACGAAACAGATGAATTATACAAAATGAAAAAATTATGCAAGGAATATCAATGAGAATTCCATGTGTTTGAATATGTTAGTATATAAGAACTAAGTATGAGGAACCGTAAGCGGCACGTTTCGTTTTAAACAGTATACATTTTTGAAGATATTAATTTGCTGAATTCTTCTCCTGTTTTTGAAAAAGCAGAAGTCTTTGAATGTGAGTTTTCATATCACAGGGCACAGGTGGTTAGCTTTGATATTTCAGGGTACGCTAGGTCAACAGAAAGGTACAAGTTCAGGCCTCTCACACAACAGGGTTTCATTTATTTTCATTCCAAATTAGAGAACCTGAAATGGGACTTCATACGTGATGATCAGATCAGTGTTAACGATGTTTTTCATGCATTCCATGATAAATTTGTTGCATCGTATGAACATTTATACGATGCAACTTCCTGAGAAGGAGGTTAGGTGCAGCGAGAGCAATTTCGGATCATATTGGTTCACACAGGAACTGAGGGATATTCGTGATCAGCTAAATTTGGTTTCAGATCTTTTTGACAGATATAAAACAGATAATCTTAGACTCTTGAGCGTTCGGCTGAGGGTGAGATACAAGTTGGAAATAAATCAGGCAAAAATTAAATATAATGATAATAAAATTCTCAATTCTTCCAACAAAGCTAAAACAATGTGGGGTTTAATTAACTCTAAAAAAAAAACTGAAAATGCTTGCTGCTTTATAATCATTTCATGTATTCAGTGTTTGAAATCAGTAAGTTGGCACTTTGTTTCTGTTGTAATCACAAATAAAAGATTCAAGTTTTGTGATTCGACCATGGAAAGACGACATTTGACTAGAGAAGAGATGTTACGAGTCTTTGGCATGCTCCAAGCTGGGAGCTCACAACGGGAAGTATCCATGGTTCTGCGAAGTAGCCCAAGTGTCATAAACCGTTTATGGTCGCGTTTCAATGAAATAGGTAGCATAGAAGAACGCCATACAGGGCGTTTCAGGATTACTACAGTCGCCCAAGACCGATTTTTGGTTTTAGAAGCCAGAAGAGATCGTACTACCACAGCATCTCAATTAGCTCAAGAGCTATCACGAGTTCATAATGTACAAATTTCCGACCAAACTGTGAGAAATCGACTGCACGAAGGTCAACTCCACTCCAGACGTCCTTTAAGAGTTCCACAACTGACCCATAGAAATCGCGCTGCTCGTTTAGCTTGGTGCCAAGAACACGTAAACTGGGAGGTATCAAGACAGGTGGGCCACAGTTCTCTTCAGTGATGAATCTAGATTTAGTTATTATCCCGATTCGGGAAGAATTCGAATATGGAGGGAACCTGGAAAGCAAAACCGTCTCCAGCATGCTCGAGAAGTTGTTGGACAGGGAGGCGGATCAATGATGTTTTGGGGAGGTATACGCCTTGATGGAAGAACTGACCTCGTTTTCATACAGAACAACATCACGGGAAATTCTTACGCAAATGAGATAGTTTTACCTGTAGTGGTACCGTATCTCCAAACAATGGGTCAAAATCTACTCTTCCAACGAGATAATGCCCCTCCTCATCGTGCAAGAGTTGCCTTGAACGTTCTTGAAGAGAATGATATCGATCTTCTACCGTGGCCATCTTGCTCCCCAGATCTGAATCCCATCGAGCATGTGTGGGACACCCTAAAAAGAAATCTCCTGCGTCGAAACGTCTTCCATCATGAATTTTTTTTGTGTTTTACCAAATTTCGTCATTTTCAAATTTCAATTTTTTTTGTTAAAATAGGTGCTTTGGAGAAGTCAAATATTATATTGTTTTCTTGAGAATACATTATATGCAATACATCCTAACAAAAACCGAAAGATTTCTATAAATTCAAATCATCAAATTCATATTTTAAAAATATTGGTAAGTGTTCCTTAGACTTTTTAGGTGTTTATATACCACATGAAATTTTAAACTCAGTTGCCCCAAACAACCTGAGTAGTAGTGATCTGTTTTCAAAACCAATTATCACTAGTACATAGTTCTCATTCAGGAAAGTAAACTTTAATACTGTGAGAGATACAATTAGATGTTTGAAAATACTAAGTCAACAGATTACTATGATCTATCTATCATATTAGTTAAAAAAATTATAAATAACATAATATACCCACTCACAGTGTTGATAAACAGATGTATTGCACATTGAGTTTTTCCTGAATGCCTGAAAATTTCGAAGACAGTTCTTCTACACAAGAAAGGTGACGTAAATGATGTAGCCTATTACATGCCGATGTCTCTTGTGCCTATTTATGTTCAATCAGATTCTGGCGTGCTTTGAGATCAATAGTCTGTTTTCCAATGTACAGTATGGTTTCAGGAAGAAGTGTGGAACCAGTGATGCTGTGATCGAATGTATAAACAATCCCGTTGATTGTTTTGAGAAGGGGTTTCTGGGTTTCTCCAAGGCGTTCGACTGTGTCTCTCATTCAGATTGTAACGGTATAGAATTCCTCTTTTTAATATAAATCACTTTAACAGTTTTCCTCTTTTCATATTATGTCCATCTTCCGGTATCAATCAAAATTAATTCGAAATCAAACAGTTTTAATTCAACATTAAAGGTTAATAATTATTCATAAGGATCACAGGTGGCGAGCATTGTCCGTATGTCTCGTAATTATTGTTTTATCGGCGCAGTAGATAAGATTCGTTACAGATTTACCATAATCGATCTAGTTTTCGACCTGAAAAGGGATAAGAAAATATTAGAATCAAAATTCAGAATTAGAATATTCCGTATCAAATTAATTATCGAATCTCGAAAACCCTTTTGATAAAGGTGAGTGTTTATCGAGTCTAACTCCAATTGTTTCATACGTGAAAATAAACATTTTAGGTTTCTTCTACCGGAGGCATAGCATTTCTTTTTCTTATACATACCTGCAAGAAAAGCATTACTGTTAATGCCTAGAATTCAATCCAATCCGATCAACTGGAGTTTTGGTTATCGTTCTGAGGACAGAATTTTCGAATACGCTTACCTACATTCAGCCACTCATCATCATCACTAAAAGCTGAAGCCATTTTGTTTCAAAGTACAGTTGTTCTATAGAACCTTCTCAAATCAAGGCCAGTATCAATCTACACTGTTATATTAATCAGTTCATCTTTCAACGCTAAATAATAAAGAAGAATTTGGTGTAACTTCAATATCGTATTACCTTCTCAAACATCTCCGTTTTCTTTTATCATCTTTAGAGTTATATTATAAGTGGATTACTAACCCTTATTTTTCCGTATATTATAAATTGCATTTCATTACGTATATTATATTCTCATCAAAAATCATATTCTTCATTTACTGTTACCTAAAAGTAACACTGATTGTTTCTTGATTTTCAATCAGTCGATTCATATTAAGTTTATATTTCATAGCTTAAATCAAGTGGCGCCCAGTTCATTTTAATTATTCTTTTATTGGTACTAAGAGTTTTGTAAATTATACAACCCACTACCCAACTGTTCTCTGGCGAAAAGCTGCCAATAAGCGCAATTATGTAATACGTAAGAAATTACGTTACATAAAATTGGCGCCCATCGTGGGGCCGTAGTTCTATTTTTTTCTGATTACTTTGCAATATTGTATGAAATTTTTTGAATTATTGATTACTGTTATTGTATTCTATATTGATTGGATATTTTGAGTGTATTTTGTATTTTCTTATTCTTGATAGCTGTAATGCACCAAACTTTTCTCTCTTTTTAATTTGTGTGATGATTGATTATCTTGATACTGTCAACATATGTGCTAGGTATTGCGGTTGTTGTTGAATTTATAATTTTTATATTTGTTGTGAATAATGGAAATCGAAATTAATCCTAATCATTTGTCGATTAATGAACTCAACTATGAATTGAGAATAAGGGCGTTGTATCATGTAGAGGACAAGATGAAAAGAGGAAAATCTTGCGTAGATTATTAGTACGTCAGAAAACTGTAAAAGACTTAGAGTTACACGATCCTGAATTTTCATTCACTACTGAACAGAACGAAATTAATACCACATTAGAGTCTATAACGCAACTTGTTATCGAGTTCGAAGGTAATAAAGAGGATTCGACTTTTAAAAGAGCGAAATCACGTCTATCTCACATTTCAGAGCGAATTTCACGTTTACCTATTATCGTTGGAGATGATGAAAAGAACGTTTGTCATTTAAAAATGAAGCCTTTGCAACTTGTATCAGTTTAGAAGCTGACTTATATGATAAAATCACTGATCAAGCACCTACTGTCAATAACGCATCTAGTATATCGAATTCTTGTATACACAGTGTCTCCGGTACATCACAGTCATTACCAAATCCTCCTTACTATAAATCCATACCTGTTTATAAATGGGGTGAAACATTTTCTGGCGATAAGAGCACCTTATCTTCATTTTTAGAGAACGTAGAAGAGTTAAGAAAGGCACGACACGTAAGCAAAACAGAATTGTTCGAATCAGCTAGAGACTTATTTGTCGGTAACGCACGATGTTGGTTTCGACAGACTATAGGTAATGTTAAAGATTGGGATGCTCTTGTTGAGGCATTAAAATTAGATTTTAGGTCACCGTATCATGATGATGAGCTTTGGGAAGATATAAAATGTAGAACTCAAATTAAGGATGAATCGGCCGTTATTTATTTTGCCAAAATGAATGAATTGTTCAATCAACTCACTCGAATCCTGCGGAGAGCACTAGACTCAAATATATTAGAAATAATTTGATCCCTGAGTATCGTAAGGCGATAGCAATGACAGAAATTTCTTCCATTTCCGAACTTTACAAGCTAGTTAAACGTTTAGAAGACAATGATTATTTGGACATAAATATTTCGTTGCCCTCGACTAGTCGTGCTGAAACTGCGAAAGGTAATTTTTCAAATCCAAAAAGGATTCCCCGTACAATAATATTTCAAAACATTATAGTCGTTCACCCAAATTATTAACGATTGATAAAAAGATAATAATATTCCTGTTAACCCCGATGAATGCTGGAATTGTCATAAGAAAGGACATTTCTATAGTGAGTGTAGAGCTAGGAAAAGTAAATTTTGCTATCGTTGTGGATTACCTAACGTTACTGTTCGTACCTGCTCACAGTGTCAAAAAACTAATTTTTGGGGCGAAACTAAAAGCCCGAGATTCGTCCCAGTCGTTTCATTTGAGGGCTTCTGAATTAAATAATTTTGAAAATTTCCAAACTTCACGACTTTTCACTAAAATGACACACGATAATAGACCATACATCGAGGTGAAAGTATTAGACAATAAAATAGTTGGTTTGTTGGACTCTGGTTCCAATATTACAATTATCGGTAAAGGTGGCGTTGATTTAATACGACGTCTTAATTTAAAAATTTTTAGTCCAAGTTCGAAATTTGTACATACTGTTGATAATAAAAGGCAACATGTAACTGGTCTTGTACATTTGCCTATTGAAATTAACGAGGAGTGTCATCTTGTAGAAGCTCTGGTTGTTCCGAGCCTGAGTCATAATTTGATTTTTGGAAGTGATTTTTGCCAAAATTTGCAATTAAAATAGATTATCTTGAGGAAATTGGGAAATACAACACAATAATGTTTCCTTGGTAACGGTTACTTCAGTCGATTCAAAAATAATCTGGACCATAAAATAATTTATCCCCAAACCAAAAGGTTGTGATCAATGAGTTGTTACAGGCGTTTGAAGAAGTTAGCGGTGTAAATCGTCTAGGTCGAACGGATAAAATCTCTCTTACTATAGATACTGGCGACGCAAAACCTTTTAGACTGAAACAATATCCGATGTCTCCATATATGATGAAGATACTTAACGAGGAATTAGATGACATGTTGAATTTAGGTGTTGTTGAACCATCAAATTCACCTTGGTCTAGTCCGGTTATATTAGTCAAGAAGAAGAATAATGAATATCGTTTCTGCTTTGATGGGCGTAAATTAAACGAAGTTACTAAACACGATTCGTACCCTCTTCCTCGAATCGATTGCATATTAAGAAGTCTTACCGGAGCAAAATTCATTAGTACTATTGATTTAAAGAAATCGTTTTGGCAAATTCCGCTGGAACCACAATCAAGAGGAAAAACCGCCTTTAGTATACCTGGAAGAGGCTTATTTCAGTTTACAGTCGTTCCTTTCGGATTGCGAAATAGTGCGCAAAGACAACAGCGTCTTGTTGACAGTCTATTTGGTCCCGAATTCGAAAATAAAATTTTTGCTTACCTCGATGACATTATAATTATATCTGGTACTTTTGAAGAACACGTTTACCTTCTAAAGCAGGTTATTGATCGTCTAAAACAAGCCAATATTACTGTTAATCTAAAAATGTCAATTTTTTCGAAATTCATTAAAATATTTAGGCTATATTGTAGATGAAAATGGTTTAAGAACCGATCCTGAGAAAGTATCTTGTATGGTTAATTTTTCGCGTCCGAATACAAGTACAGAAATAAAGAGGTTCGTGGGAATGTGCTCATGGTATAGAGCGTTTATCAAAGACTTCTCTACCTTACTTTCACCAATTAATGATTTACTGAAAGGCAAAAAGAAACGACAAGCTATTACGTGGACTCCTCAAGCTGAGGAAGCTTTTTTGAAAATAAAAGAGGCTCTAGTGGCATCTCCCATACTTACATGCCCTAATTTCAATATCCTTTTACCATACAAAGCGACGCTTCTGCAACCGGTGTCGGTGGCGTACTCACACAATGTCATGACGGCGAAGAAAAAGTTATTGCGTATGCAAGCCGATCTCTCACAAGAACAGAAAGAAATTACACAGTTACTGAACGCGAGCTTTTGGCCTTAATATTCTGTTTGGAAAAATTCAGAGCCTATGTAGAAGGTGTTAAATTCACCGTCATAACTGACCATTATTCGCTTTTATGGCTAAATAAACTCACAAATCCATCTGGTAGACTTTCTCGTTGGGCAGTTAGGCTGCGACAATATGATTTTGAGCTTATACATAGAAAAGGCAAAGACAATGTGGTACCCGATTTCTTGTCCCGCATTCATGAATCGCAAGAGATTAATGTAATATCCTTTTATGACGATGATTTTGACAATTGGTATGTTAGCATGCGTAATAAAGTTAAACAAAGGGCAATTCCTATCCCCAGTGGAAGGTAGAAGATGAAAAGCTCTACAAGTTCGTTCCGTCGAACATTCATGTTCAATCAAATATTTCTGAGTGGAAGGTAGTAGTTCCGAAAAAGAAACGTAAGTCAATAATAGAAGCGTTCCATAACCCACCAACTTGCGGTCATCTCGGTGTTTTAAGACACTCTCCCGAATAAGTGAACTTTATTACTGGCCAAAGATGAGAGCCGATATTCTTAAATTCGTGAAAAATTGTAAAATTTGCGGAGCTAATAAAATTTATAACCAACCAGGTTTAGGATTAATGGGGCAAGAGAAAATGTCCGTTTTCCTTGGCAAATTATCGCGTTAGATTTAGTAGGTCCTTTTCCCAGGTCCAAACATGGAAATACGTTTTTACTGGTCGTATCTGATTGGTTCACGAAATATGCCATTTTACACCCATTGCGTAAGGCTAGCGCTGAAAATGTCGTTAAATTTTTGGAATCAGATGTCTTTTAAAGTTTGGTATCCCACAGTTTATAATAGCTGATAATGGAACACAGTTCGCAGGGCGCGCTTTGAGGAATCTGGCCAGAGCATATAAAGTCCAGAAGATTTGGTTCACACCGGTATATTCACCTCAGTGTGATTTTGTTGAACGAACAAATCAAACCGTTGGTACTACGATTCGTTGTTATATAAAAGAACAAAATCATTCGGAATGGGATAAAGAATTACAAAAAATTGCTTTCGCTATTAATACCGCTAAACATGAAGTAACAGGATTTTCACCAACTTTTCTAAATTTCGGTAGATATGTTCCGCTTAGTGGAGATTATTACGGGGAAATAGAGTTGACTGACGATATACAATTGTTACCTGAAAAAGGGATAGTTACGCAGTTGATATCGCACCGTTGTCTGATATTTTCGAAATATTCGGGAAAAGCTTCATAAGGCTTATAGTAGAAATGCCCGAACCTATAATTTGCGTCGACGGGACTACAATTTTGGTGTAGGAGAGAAGGTTTGGCGACGAAATAAAGTCCTTTCAAATGCTTCAAAGAAATTCTCGGCAAAACTTGCACCAAAGTATGTATTGCGTCGAGTTTATCAAAAAGTTTCTGGTCTTTGTTATAATTTAGTAAATTTAGACGGTTCACCGGACGGTAAATGGCATGTCAAAGACCTAAAACCATATTTCGGCTCAAATTCTGATGTTTCCGTTTCATAATATTTTTTTTGTATCGCTCAAGTATTTTAAAGTTTCACTGTCGTTGAATACCTCCTTGTCGAAGTATTCATTTCATTATTCCTCCGATCGATTAGTTTCTGAACATTATCAGGATTTGACCTATGGGTGTAGTATAGTTAGCTATAGGTTATTATTTAGGTTATAAATAGGTTAGATGAGTAGATAGATAGGTTAGATTATAACTAGATAAGTTAGTTTAGGGTTGTGGCCGCAACAAAACAAAAATTAGCTGTAAGGAATAAAACGATGAGAAACAGCATGACGGGGTTAGTAAGGCCTTCAATAATATATGCCTATTCCATATGAACTGAATATGTACTTCAAAAAAAAAAATTATATCAATTTTTTTTCTTTTTAGGAGAGGGTAGTGTAACGGTATAGAATTCCTCTTTTAATATAAATCACTTTAACAGTTTTCCTCTTTTCATATTATGTCCATCTTCCGGTATCAATCAAAATTAATTCGAAATCAAACAGTTTTAATTCAACATTAAAGGTTAATAATTATTCATAAGGATCACAGGTGGCGAGCATTGTCCGTATGTCTCGTAATTATTGTTTTATCGGCGCAGTAGATAAGATTCGTTACAGATTTACCATAATCGATCTAGTTTTCGACCTGAAAAGGGATAAGAAAATATTAGAATCAAAATTCAGAATTAGAATATTCCGTATCAAATTAATTATCGAATCTCGAAAACCCTTTTGATAAAAGGTGAGTGTTTATCGAGTCTAACTCCAATTGTTTCATACGTGAAAATAAACATTTTAGGGTTTCTTCTACCGGAGGCATAGCATTTCTTTTTCTTATACATACCTGCAAGAAAAGCATTACTGTTAATGCCTAGAATTCAATCCAATCCGATCAACTGGAGTTTTGGTTATCGTTCTGAGGACAGAATTTTCGAATACGCTTACCTACATTCAGCCACTCATCATCATCACTAAAAGCTGAAGCCATTTTGTTTCAAAGTACAGTTGTTCTATAGAACCTTCTCAAATCAAGGCCAGTATCAATCTACACTGTTATATTAATCAGTTCATCTTTCAACGCTAAATAATAAAGAAGAATTTGGTGTAACTTCAATATCGTATTACCTTCTCAAACATCTCCGTTTTCTTTTATCATCTTTAGAGTTATATTATAAGTGGATTACTAACCCTTATTTTTCCGTATATTATAAATTGCATTTCATTACGTATATTATATTCTCATCAAAATCATATTCTTCATTTACTGTTACCTAAAAGTAACACTGATTGTTTCTTGATTTTCAATCAGTCGATTCATATTAAGTTTATATTTCATAGCTTAAATCAAGTGGCGCCCAGTTCATTTTAATTATTCTTTTATTGGTACTAAGAGTTTTGTAAATTATACAACCCACTACCCAACTGTTCTCTGGCGAAAAGCTGCCAATAAGCGCAATTATGTAATACGTAAGAAATTACGTTACAAGATCTTTTGTGGAAGCTGGGTCGCTATTGTTTTGAAGATGACAGTGGGAAACTTGTACATTCTTTTTTATCACAGAGGTCACAGGTAGTGTTCACAAATAGCAGTTGGTCGGATAGAGAGCCTGTTACCATCGGGGTACATCAAGGTTCAATTATGGGGCCTTTATTATTTATAATATTTATTTATGATTTTCCTCGTTATCGGGCCAATTGTCTGTGTGTTCTATTTGCTGATGACACCACTGTCTCTGTTGGATGTGGCGGCCTTGGGGAAGCGGAGGAGATGTTTGGGACGGCACAGTCGAGGGCCTTGGAATGGTTTTTGGGAAATGGCTTGCGCGTGAATGACAACGAGACTGACAACCCTAGAGTTGAATAGGGATCATCATAATTATGACACTAGACAAAACTCAGACATTCATATTCCTTTTCTCAGATTGAGTAAGTCGAATCGACCATAGCCATAGGTGATTTTGAATAAAATAGGAGGATTTTTCCTTTTCAAGTATATTTAACATAACTGACAAGTTTCCTCAAAAATGTGAGATTTTCCAGAAATTAACATTCTATAGTTTCATCTAGTATGCTGGACTCAAAACATCTCCAATTTTCAATTCCATACTCACAATAATAAATGCCAAAATTAATCCATTACTCAATTCACATTAATGATCCACATACTAAAAAATATTCGTGAATTTTAAAAACTTAAAAATATTGAGAATTTCAGAATGATACGTTCAAAATAGATTGATACAACTTCAAATTGTGTTCGTTTTCCAACAAGAGGCAACCTCAGAAGTCTGTATTCCAAAGATTGCAATAGAAAAAGTTGTATATTAATACCATAATCATAAAACGTAAAAAAATTAAATGTTCAAATCGTTCACCATTGTGTTCTAAACATTTTTTTCTTTCCATTCGAGATCCTCCCTTAAATTTATGGGCGAACTATAAATTTATTTCTTCGGGTACCTCTATATATATATAAATCTGAAAGGGTAAGATCCGGAGATCTTGAAAGCCAATTCCATGGACCCAGTCTTCTTATCCATCTGTCGTCAAACAAGCTGGTTAATTCTTCCGATAACTGATGTGTACAACGGGCAGGGGCACCATCTAATTGATACCAACATGAAACAACTTGAATTTAACGGGAGATTGACCAGAAATTCCGGATAAAATTTAGTTGAAATCTTTAAACAAGGTTGAAAATTTCGCTCCCGTGTTTGATGTGAATTTTCGAAGGCTCAGATGGGAGCTTCTCGAAAACTTGGACTCATGGGTCCATATATTGTTTTGTAAGAAGTCTTCTTGAATGCTAACCATCAACTTTTTCAAAAATTAATCCTAACCGCCGCGGTCCCTGGATTCATCGATGACATCAATGATAATCGTATGGGTTAAAATTATTTTAGTCCGAAGTTTTATTAATTGATGTAGGTTCTATCCCCAAATCTGCAATAGCAACACGTGCAAACTTATTCGTATTGGCATTAACATAACCCAAGACGGTAACGACAATGTCTTCATCGTATGTAAACTAACTCTACCTATGTCTTCCATAAGTGACAAAATTCGATTGTTATTTTCTGAAAATTGGACGTATATTCTAGTACTTTTCGTTAAATATTCAACTTATTATTTGTTAAAAGTAATATTAATGATTTATTTATTTTATGGAAATTCATTTTCAACAAAGATTAAATATAATGTGTTTTATACTTTCCACAATTTTATTTCTACAAATAAGACCGTTTTGGACCGTCAGGTCATTTTCACGTGGTCGATTACAGGAAATGAACTTATATAGATAATAGCCTAATTTAATATTAAGTAGTGAAGAGGTATTAATGTCTAGCAGGCTCTTAAGGGCGATTTCACTTGGGTTTTCACAAAGTTTATTGATTTCCAAACATTCCAACATAATCATTTCCTTAGTTTTGTCGCAATTATAAAAAATTTTGATATTCTCTAACGTTATTGAATGTTTTGTGCTTCTATTTGTTCACATATTGGGGAATTGTTGTAAAACAAATGTTCTTTAAATCATATAAAACCACAAAACATTCAATAACATTAGATAACATCAAAATTCTTCATATTTGCAACAAAAGGAAGAAAATGAATCTGTAGAAATGTTAGGGAATCGATAAACTCTGTAAAACCCGTTAATAGCCAGCTAGACATTAATACACCTCCACTACATATTATCAAATAAGGTTAGTATCTATATAAGTAAGTTTATTTTCTGTAGTTGAACTTGATAATGAGCTGACGGTTGAAATCGGTTGTGTTTGTAAAAATAAAATTGTGGAAAGTATAAAATATTTTGTTTCCTCTTCGTTCATTGTAAATTAAGAAAAAGGTAATATCTTACTCAAATCGGTGTTTTTTTTCGGGCAAAAATGACACTATAATTCCTAGAATTTTGATAAAAAAAATTATAGCTCAATTGTGGTTAATTTTAGACAAATCTTAACATAAGATAGCCTTTAGTAAAAAAAATTAAAAATTATACCACGCCTTTTGAGATAACAGAATTGTGGTCGATGACCCGTAGAACCGGAAGTGGTACCGGTCTGAAAAAATTCGTTCTCCAGATATTTCTAATATAAGCCCTCTGGCGCGGAAACTCCGTTTATGATTTTTTGCATAAGAAAATAGAAACGTCCATATAAACAAACGTTTCATGATGAACACCACATTACTTATACTTTCTTTACCAGATCACGAGAAAAAATTTCCATCTGATCAGACATCAAACAAGAATGTCCTTAATTATGATATAACTGGATCGGATCGAACAAATAAGGATGTCGTAGAGAAATTGTCCAATAAATTCCTCATCAACATTCCGATCGTAAACTATAAATAATATTGCATCTGAATAATACGTCCACAATTATTGAAAATTTCTAGAATCACATCAAACAACATTAGAATTGTGATTAGTTGATATTTATAACCCTGACTTTCTCAACATGACGTATGTTGAACCTTAGAAAAATATTTCATTTGTTCTTGGAGGTGAGGTGGTTTCACTGGTAGGCCTAGGGTAGGGGTGCTCAAACGGTCGATCGCGATCGACCAGTCGAGTGCTTTATGAGTCTATCTCGAGAAGAAAATGATTTTTAATAAGTAGGTAACTAAACTACAAAAATTTATTACGTAATAAAATAACACTCTGCTAGCGGCAAAAGGCGGCTTTATCAAAGGAACGCGCGGTACTTGTCAAAGGAAAACCACGAAATTTCTAGAAATTTCGGGCGGCGCGTTTGAAGGGAACATTCGAGACTTTAGTTCACGCCGATATAAATGTTGCGCATGCATGAATTGGAGTAATTCTGAATTGTAACTTGAAGGCAATACAAGTCGATACAAAGTTTATTATTAAATAGTACAAGATGAGTGCAGCGAAGAAATCTAAAACGTATCAATTTTATTACGATTGGGAGGAAGAATTTTTCTTTTGTATGGTGAAGGATAAGTGCATTTGTCTCATAAGTCGTGCGTCAGTTACAATACCTAAGAGTGGTAACTTAGTGAGGCATCGTAAAATAATTCATAAAAATTATAAAAAGGGATTTTCCGCCATAGAGTGAATTAAGAAAACGAAAACTACTTGGTTTGATACCTTGTTTGAAAAAAGAACAAACATGTTCGCAAGACCTGCCAAACAATCAAAAGTTGCTACGATCGCGTCATTTAAAATATCTCATATATTAGCGAAACACAAGAAACCATTCGAAGATGGATCGGTTGTGAAGGAAGCATTAAGTGAAGCGGATGAGACTTTATTTGGAGATTTTAAAAATAAAACAGATCTCGTCCGACTGTCATAAGGCGTATTGAAGTCATGAGTCAGGACATGGCAGATAAACTAAAACACGATATCATGAAATGTACATACTTTTCTTTACAGTTCGACGAATCTACCGATATGACAGACACTGGCCAGCTGTGTATTGTTATTCGAATGGTATTCAATAACATGGCTAAGAAAGATTTTTTGACAATCATTCCTCTGAAGGGGAAGATCCTTGGCGAAGATATATAAGACGTTTTCTTCAATTTTTTAAAAACCACAAGCTACCAATATATAAATTTATGTGCATTACAACCGATGGAGCACCAGCAATGACTGGAAATAAAAACGGTTTCGTAGCATTGTGTCGAGCTAATGAAGATTTTCCTTAATTTTTTTCATTCCATTGCATTATAAATCAACAAGTTTTGTGTTCAAAAGTTTTAAACACGTAGGACATTATGGGCCTTGCAACAAAAGTTGCGAGTGCACCTAGCTTGCAAGTCGGCTCTTTAATAAGGACTTACACCTTATTTCGAAATTATCCCAAAAATTGCGGGAAGTTATAAAAAAAACTAAAAAAAATATCGAAATTTTGATACCTACTCATCAAACAATCATTCAAACAACCTGGGAGGATTTATTACGTTTTCTAATCAATTTATTATTCGATTCATCGACTCTATGTATAGTCAAGACATATCAATTGTGGTTTAACTTGAGAGTATTCAAATGAAGAATATCTAACCTATGTCTCCCTCGGTGTATCCGTGTAGAACTGCTATCCAATGACGCCCTATTTTGTTATATGAAACAAAATATTTACGAGTTAATACTTTTGATAGATGACAATAAAAAAATTAAGTTCATAAAAAGGTCGAATAAATGCTGAAAAAAATAAGCACATACTTTATAATTCATCAACACCTCGTTTTTATCAAATTAAAAAGTACTAGTTTCCGACATGAAAAAGTATAAATCTTCTTTCTAAATTTTTAAATCGAAAAAAGTGTTGCGGAATAAAAGAACTTGTGTTATGCACACGCTTAAACATAATCCCATGGTATTTCATCGGTTTCGTTTTGTTTCTCTGCGTGTCAGTTGTAATTGATATTATTGAGGTAATTTATATTGAAAGTGCTATCGTAAATCAAAATCCATTATGACTTATACGGATAAAATTGCTAATAAATATCGCTTGTTTAGACAGTCCGACGTAGTTAATTGCTGGAGATTTATTGAAAATACTGTTTTTTGAAAATAAAGCGAATGTAGTAGAAACCTACCAGTGAAAAGAATTAAATGGAACGAGAAATTGGTTATTATATAGTAACATATTTATAACATAAGAAATAACAATTATCGTAAGCTATGTATACTGGGTTTTCCACCTCATTCGTTGTTGACGACACGACAAGAAAAAAAACGAATTTTGAATTGTGTTTAGCTTAGGTTATCTGGTAATAAAGTTGCATATGACAGTTAGGTTTTTTCTGAGTGAGATACTGTATGTATATTCAATCTTGAATCTCTCGAAGAAAGCAAACCTATTTTCAATATATTTCTTCTGTAATACAAATTGTGATACATAAGATTGCATAAAAAAAATTCAAAACGTTTCGTTGCTTTGCCTAATCGTCCGAAATCTATAACGTTCTAATTTGTTTTCTGGGCAAACATTAATTCATTTGATTCGATCAGACAATCCAATCAAGATTTATTGTCTTTGCATGCTTAAACATAATCGGGAAATTGGTTTTGAAGTTCTAAAGGTAATTCGACTGATTCAAGTGACTGTGAACACAAGTTCGTGATGTTTTACAGCGTTCATTACAGTGAGGAAGATAGTACGAGTCGTTCAAATTTTGCGTAAATAACTCAAAGTTTTCGTATTGCGGACATAGAAAACTGTAGGTCGTGTGTTCACGCCTCGAAAAGCCATTATCTACAGGGTGCTACATAATAGTATGTCACTACTTGAGCGGGTAAATCTACGTGCAATTGTAAAACGAAAAGTTCACATAAATATAGGTCCGCAAAAGCTTCGTTACAGAGCTACAGGGTGTTGAAATTTCGAGAGTAAATTGGTTTTTTATTCAAAACTCCTGCAGTTTTTGAGATATTCAGCCCAAATTTGGAATGCCTTTTTTACAGCCTCTATTATTACACTTCCTTAATTTTAACTAGAATCTACAAGGTGTTTTCCGGAGCCATGTTTTCTTTTGCCCTTTCAAACATTTTTATTGTACGCCATTGATCAGCGTACAATCAATTTTCGTCGTCTTCGTTCAATTTAGGAACATTTTTGACACATGTAATTTTTTCGTATCTCCAACCGTTTTCGAGCAGAAAATTATTAAGCTGAATTGAAAGCACTTCTATTTTAAAAAATGACTAGTATGCTCTGATTTTTTCATTTATTTTTTCATTTTGACAGTTGATAAAGTTGAACCAGTGTCTGCTCCAACTGTTTATTAAATTAACAATTAGTTTTAAGACTTTTTAAGTTATTGCTGTAAGAAAAAATGGCTAATGTTACTAACGCTGAATTGACTGATATCCACTATATGTACGGTCTGCTGACGGAAACGCAACAGCAGCTAGGCGATTATATCAGGTGTACTTTCCAAATCGAGTAACACCAGACAGGCGAACATATTTAAATATCCACAGAAGGTTGAGGGTAACTGGTACTTTTATCTGCAAATATTCATTTAAAAGGTGCAACTCAAACTATGAGAACTCCAGATATTGAGGAAGCAGTTTTGAATTATATTGATTTGAATCCTCATGTGAGTACAAGAAAAATTGGAAATCAGTTGAATATTTAACATGTTCTAGTTTGGAGGATTCTCCACGACTTTTTATTGTACTCGTTTCATATTCAACGCTACCAAACTCTACTTCCTGGAGATTTTCCTTCACGACTGAATTTCTGCAGATGGTTCCTAGATAAAATTAGAGAAAATGCTCATTTTGATAGTGAAATAATGTTCACAGACGAAGCTAACTTTTCGGAACTGCTATCACAAGTTTTCACAATAATCATTATTGGGCTGAGGAAAACCCCCATTTGATTGAAGAATCCCATCATCAAGAAGAATTTTCACTAAATGTCTGGGTCGGAATAATTGGAAATTATTTGATTGGGCTATTATTTTGCCTAACAGACTGAAAGGTCCCGCATATGGGCAACTTCTTGAGGAGGAGTTACTTTATTGCTCGAGGATGTGCCACTTTTGGTGAGAAACATAATGTGGTTCATACATGCCGAGGCACCAGCACATTTCTGTGGAGAAACTGGGGAATTCTTGAATAATACATTCAACAACCGATGGATACGTCATGATGGGCCAGAACCATGGCCTCCTAGGTCCCCAGGCATAAATAGTTTAGACTTTTTCTTACGGGGATATCTCAAAAGGTTAGTTTATACCACTCCAGTGAACACTGTAGAAGAGTTGAGAAATTGAATAATAACCTCTCGTGACACGATAAGAAATACCCCAGGAAAATTACAAAGAGTGCGTGATAATATGCGAAGAAGGACAAAGGCCTGTATTCTTGCAGGTGGAGGACACAGCAATTTATTCAGTTTTTAATTGTTCTTTTTTTTAGTTTGATATTGAATAAGTACAAGTTGAGTCTCAGAAGACGAGCTCTTAAAATAAAAGCAAATTTTGGGCATACCGATCGAGTATTTCTATTATTTTTTTTTATTTGGCGAATAACATACAGTTCAAATAATTCAAATTAAATAATTTTTCACTCGAAAACGGTTGGAGGTAAGAAAAAATTACAAGTGTCAAAAAAGTTTTCAAGTTGCACAAAGATGACGAAAATTGATTGTACGTTGATCAGTAGCGTACTTCAAAAAAGTTTGAAAGAGCAAAAAGAGACATGGCCTCGGAAAAGACAACACCTTGTGAATTTCAGTTAAAATCTAGGACGTGTAATATTGAAGCTGTAAAAAATAGCTTGCATTCCAAATTTGGGCTGAATATCTCAAAAACTCCAGGAGTTTTGAAGAAAAAACCAATATTTTCCGAAAATTTCAACACCCTGTAGCTCCTCAACGAAGCTTTTGCGAAATCTAACCTATGTTTATATGAACTTCTCTTAAAACTGCACGTAGATTTACTTCCCCAAGTTGTGACATACTATTATGTAACACCCTGTATATCTATTTGCGTGCGAAAAAGAACTGAGTTCGCCATGATGCTCTGCATTGAATGTTGAAAAGAAATTGATTTTATTTGAAGTACGAACCAGAATTTTTTTTGACGTTCCGTAAGTTTATGGTAGGATTTAATCCAGTGGTACATCTATTAAGCATGCAGTACCAAACTCAAACATCCTTTGAATTGTATAAGTTTTTAATAGATGGCGGCGTAAGATATTTCATACTACTTAGGATAGGGCTCCAGATCAGGACAACGTCTGCTTGATTCTGTAACCATATCTAAGAATATCATAAGAAAGCATTATCCCTAATTGGTATATTTATTCCGTTAAATAACCGATTGCTCATGACATTTTTATCGCCAGAAGCTTTTTTACTGACGGAATCAAGCTCAAATGAGTAAAAGGAACCAACAGAACCAGAGTTACATGATTACATAGCACATAATAAGCATAATACTTTATATACGTTGTTTAAATTGTGACAATTATTTCAGATCATCACCAAGGAGACGACGAGGATTCTCAGGATGCAAGTGGGTCGCGCGCACAATACGTTTCAGCCAATTGTGTGGTTTTCACGCATTACCAGGGCGATGCGGCCTCTGTGGTCGACGAACATTTTTCTAGAGCTCTTGATAAAACATCAGCGCATACGAAAGGTGAGCAGCCACTATAACATTAAATTTACAGCATATATACAGGATGTCCCAGAATAAGGCATAAATTCTCGGAATTTAATAGATCTCGTCCTACAATGCATCCCTGCTGAGATATTTACCACTAAAGTTTAGAAAAATAAATTGTTATTTTACGATAAAATCTTGGTCTTTCAACGGAATGTTCTGAAATTTAAGAGATTGTTCGCCACATATACGCTCAGGGTGAACTGCCCCTAACACTTTTTACCCCTCAAGATTGTAGGGATAACTGTTTTACAAAAATTTTTAGATTTTTTATTGTTTTCACTTAAATAAGCTACACTTGTAAGATCTCGAAAAAATGAACCAGTTACGAGAAAAACGGACTCGAAGAGCAGCGATATCTTCCATTGATCCTGGTTATGACCATTCGTTGATTGTTTCTGACGACGTTTTAGCTGGATCCCACCAGCCAATCTCAAGTCGGAGTATATATACAGGGATATCCACCGGGACCGTCCGTTAAAAACTATTTGAGTTCTAATTACAATATCAAGCTGAAAGTTTATATGCGGCCATAACTAGCGATTTCCAATTGAAGTGAAATATTTTCGAAGTGATACCATTTCCGGTTATACCGGAAGTGGGTCATCACTTTGTTATTTCAAATGGCAATCTACCTTTTTTATTATACATCTAGAACAGACATTTGAGCAAGGCATAAAATACCCAAGTTGTTGGCACTTATCTGTCAAAACTTTTGACAGATTTAATTATTTTTGTTATAAACTCGATTTTTGAGGAACATTTAAAAAAATTGTAGCTCGTAGATCTTTTGCACTACAGACACAATTTTTGCTTGGGTGGATAGAAGAAGGATCAAGGATTTTTTAAGCAGTCTACACATGTCAAATGTTTATTGCGTTGTTTTGTATGATTTTTTCAATTTGGCCTTTTTCAAACAGCAATAACTCAATTTTTTCAAATGGCACGTGCCAATTTTTATATCGCCATCAGATGAAGCGTCAAATTTCAGATGGAATTATATAAGCATGTACTATACCCATCTCTTATAGTTCCGAAATAATTTGGGAATATATTGAATTTTTATGATTTTGCAAGAACTAATAGAGAATGCTTTGAAATATTTGCATCAAGTAGCTGAACTGTCTACGCTCACCTGACAAGTGCCTAAAATTAATGTACTTGTCACTTCGTTCATTCGAATTTGATATTTTAACAAGAATTGTTGGTAATTTGAAGCGAATATTTTTGAAAAACACCAGATTGATAATAAAATGGCTGATTATTCAAACGAGGATATGTTTAATCTCTTTTTAATTCATGGCGAATGTCAAAAAGTGGTGGATAGAACTTGCAGGTAATTCACAACCAATTTTCAAATATGGCGCCTATGAGTAAAACAAAATTTCGAAGAATTAGAAGCAATATTCTGCATTTTGGAGGAGCAAAATACATAGAAACTAGAAGAAAACCAATTCTCGAGGACGACAATCAAATTAATACGCTAGCGTATTTTCGTGCCAATCCACATGCGTCCATTTAGTCAGTATCATTGGATTGAGTTATACTTCCATTCAAAGGATCCTTAAGAAACATAACATGCACCCGTATTCCTTTATAAGACTAGAAAAATTGAAACCAACTGACCTTCCCAAGCAGCTAAATTTCTGTGAAAATTTATAAATTCGGCTTCAAGAAGATGAGACAATTCTACAAAAAATTATATGGTCTGATGAAGCCAAGTTCAATGAAAGTGGAATAACTAATCGGAGAAATCGATACTTTTGGGCCACAGAAAATCTACATTTCATTGAGATTATTGATTTCCAAAATAAATTCAGTTTTTGCAATTTTAATGAATGATTTGTTGGCTTATCACATTTATGAGGAAATTCTTAATGGACAAAGATACCTGGAAATTTTGAGAGGAACATTAGCAAATTTTTCAGATGGATTACCCCTTAACATTCTGAGGGATTGCTATTACCAAATAGATGGTGCACCAGCACATAAAACACGAGCTGTAGATCGGCAGCTAACAGAAATGTTCGAGGATAGATGGTGGGGTAATCAAGGACCAAATTTATGGCCTCCGCGTTCTCCGGACCTGACGCCCCTTGATTTTTATTTATGGGGCAAAATCAAGAGTGATGTGTATCTTATTCCTGTAAGAAGTAGAGAAGAGTTACTAGAGCGCATTCCTAATGCTTTTCGTAATATTGATCCTGAGGAAACTAGGAGGGTATCTCATCATGTTCGTATACGAGCTGTCAAGTGTATCGAGCAAAATGGGGCCCATATTGAACATTTATTCAGATCGTAAATTAGTTTTCTCCTATGATGTTTGCTATCATTTATTCGTATTCATGTAATTATCTACGACGATTGGTTTTCGCTTAGTTCCTACAATTTTTATTCATCCGAATTGCAGAAAATTTCTTCTAATGCTCCGAAATTTTATTTTACTCATAGACGGTAAATTTGGAAATTGGTTATTGAATTGCCTGCAATTTCTACCCACTACTTTTTGACATTCTAAAATTAGTTGAAAAAAGATTAAATATATTTTCGTTTGAATAACCAGTGGTTTTATTCCAAATGTGTTGTATTTTTTGGATATTTTCAATCTGAAATAACGACAATTCTTGTTGAAATATCAAATTCGAGTGAACGAAGTGACAAGTACATTAATTTTAGGCACCTGTCAGGTGAGCGTAGCAATTCCATCTGAAATTTCACTCAAAAGTTGTGTCTGTAGTGCAAAAGATCTACGAGCTACAGTTTTTTTAAATGTTCCTCAAAAATCGAGGGGGTTTGGGACAGGAATCTGTAACAATGGAAAAAGAAAACCAGCAGAAAAATATTTCAACAATCATATCTCTTATAAGTCTAAACAAAACTAAGAAAAGATTTTACATAGCAAGCAAGGTCATAAAAAGGACTAAGGAGATAATCAAAAAGTAAATAACTTGCGATATTTCCTTTTTCGCGGAGATGTTCTTCCGTCGCACTGTGAGTCTCCTGAAACATAATCACTTCTTTGTTGTTGCTTGCCAATTTTGAAGTATAATCGCAGAAAAACTCTTCAATATTCAAACTCAACAAAGGAATTCCTTTTGACCGAGAGAGCCCCGATGGCCAGGTTCAGTCTTCTAAGTGATGCCGATTATGATCTATAGATGTTTTAGAATCATTAGGGACCCAATAATTTGGGTTGACATCGCCCATATATTATTTATTCGTTGATCTTGTTTGATTTGAAGAAAAATTTTTGACAGTCGTTCGAGAAATATGACAAATGTCATATTTATTACGTAATAAAATAACACTCTGCTAGCGGCAAAAGGCGGTTTTATCAAAGGAACGCGCGGTACTTGTCAAAGAAAAGCCGTGTTCTTTATTCTTGCCGTTTTTCTAGATATTTCGGACAGCGCGTTTGACATTCGAGACTTTCGTTCACGCCTATATAAATGTTGCGCCTGCAGGAATTGGAGTCATTCTGAATTGTAACTTGAAGGCAATACTACGTCGATACACAGTTTATTATTAAATAGTACAAAATGAGTGCAGCGAACAAATCTAAATCGTATCATTTTAATAATGATTGGGAGGAAGAATTTTTCTTTTGTATGGTGAACGATAGTGGCATTTGTCTTATCTGTTGTACATCAGTTGCAATACCTAAGCGTGGTAACTTAGAGAGGCATCATAACACGGTTCATAAAAACTATGAAAAGGATTTTCCGCCACAGAGTGAATTAAGAAAACGACAAATACGTGATTTGATATCTTGTTTGAAAAAAGAACAAACCATGTTCACAAGACCAGCCAAACAATCAAAAGCTGCTACGATCGCGTCATATATTGGCGAAACAAAAGAAACTATTCGAAGATGAATCGGTTGTGAAGTAAGCATTTATTGAAGCGGGTGAGACTTTATTTGGAGATTTTAAAAATAAAACAGAAATCATGTCTGCTATTAGAGAACTTCAGTTATCTCGTCCGACTGTCACAAGGCGTATTGAAGTCATGAGTCAGGACATGACAGATAAACTGAAACATGATATCATGAAATGTACATACTTTTCTTTACAGTTCGACGAATCCACCGATATGACAGACACTGCCCAGCTGGGTATTTTTATGCGGATGGTCTTTAATGACATGTTGGCTAAGGAAGAATTTTTGACAATCATTCCTCTGAAGGGAAAGACCCGTGGCGAAGATATATATGACGTTTTCTTCAATTTTGTTAAAAACTACAAGCTATCAATATATAAGTTAGTGTACAACCGATGGAGCACCAGCAATGACTGGAAGCAAAAACGGTTTTGGGGCATTGTATCGAGTCTATGAAGATTTCCCTTCATTTTCATTCCATTGCAATTGAACACATTGATTTAGTTCTTTACACAGACGTCAGGTGGTTGAGTCGCGGAAAATTCCTACAAAGGTTTCAAGAATTATTGCCCGAAACAACAGCTTCTCTAGCAGAAAGAGGTGATGACACTCAGATGTTGAAAAACAAAAAATGGCTTACTGGTTTGGCATTTTTGACTGACATCACAATGCACTTAAACACCATTAACTTGGAGCTTCAAGGTAAAGGAAAAACTATTATTGAGATGATAAGCGCAGTAAACGCATTCAAAAGTGAATAGCAACTCATGAAAGATCAACTGAAAAGAAAGGATCTAAAACATTTTCCGTCTTCAAAAACAAGGATTCCTCAGTTGAATTATGATACGTATGAGGCTGAATTATCAAATATTTTGGGACAATTCGAAATGCTTTTTCATGATTGTAATAAATTGGCAGATGTAGCATGACTTATGAGTTATTCCTTTTCATGAAAAAACATTGAGGAAAAGCAAGTCAGTTTAATAGGAACTCATGGTCTGTTGAGTTGGTGCAGATTATATCAAATATACATCTCAAAGCTACAGCATCTGATACAAATTAAATAAATATCCGAATCTAAGGCAAATCGCCCTTCAACTGACGACAATGTTTGGATCAACTTACTTGTGCGAGTCTGCATTTCCTAAAATGAAGATAATTAAGTCAAAATATCGAATCGACTAAAAGACGATCATATCTCATCATGCTTGCGATTAGCTCTCAGTGGTCACGTACCATCTTATAAAAAGTATGCTGAGGACATGCAGTGCCAAGCTTCAACATCCAAAGTCACTCCTTAGTTAAGTTTAACACCATATGTAGCAACCAATAAACTCGCAATTTTGAATAACTATGAGTTTTTTCATTGATATTATAGAGAAGAACCTAACTAAACCTAACCCAAACCTTGACTAAAATAATGTGCGGAAAGCTTATATCGAAATATGCTAGGGTACACCCTACCTAGGGTGGTAGGTAGGTAGGGTGTATCGTGTATGTACGACAACCCTGCATCACACATACTTGCAGCCTCTCAGAGTCGATCGTAAGTAGCCTAAAAATATTGAGGTAGATCGTCAGCAGTTCAAGTTTGAGCACCCCTGCTCTATGACGTGGTGGAAATACAATACCCAGAAGTTGACACGTCAGTATTTCCTGTTTTCTAGAAAAATATAAAATTTTAAATTACATATACTAGAATTTAATTACCCGAAAATACGGGTGCTTAATTGTACACTTAATGCAGGAATATATAAATAACATAGAGAGAAAGTCTCATTATTCTCGATACACATTTTAAAACTACTTAAAACACAACATTCTACCGAAAAGATTAAAATCGGAGAATCTTCCATCTAAAAGCCATTAAAATAACAACATCATTCCATCTAGCCATCAAAAATCTTTCAGTTAACTCCTGAAGATGTGTCGACTTGTATGGATTTTCTAGATAAAAGATACCATGAGAACAGAAGCATGAAATCTAGCTGAAGATGTTGAATCGATAACATCCAAACTTATTCTCTCAAATAGATTAAACTTTTTGTGGTTTACACCATTTATTTTGAGATATAATCGATAAAATGAAAACGACGAAATAAACCGCAATATCCACAACGAACCCTCGATCGACCTTAGGCAGACGGAGACAACCATATTTCATCGGTTATTTATACCATTTCACTTCCGTAATTACATTCATAAATCCATCAGGACTTATTTAGTGGCTGCTCATTGAGATGGTTATCTAAACAGAGGTTCCCGCCGCATAATACCATCCTTCGGCTTCTCTAAAGGTTGCACTGGTACTGGTTCTGTATATGAGCTTTGTGCATCTTGTCTGCTTTCACCTCTTCACAACTTGTTACTGGTGATAAATTGTGAGTTTTAGGAATTTTAACTGACCACAAAATTGTTATAATGCCCATTACGGTTTCATTTTTTATACTACGAAATTATTAAGTAATTTCAACATGTTTTTTTTGAGAGGATGTTCACGGTAGATACAGCATAGAAATAGCATTTGAAATTTCTTCAAATTAGGTAGAAGCATTCATTTTTCTCACCAATTAAAATGAGGAATACTTTACCTGGAATATTAAAAACTGTTATGATTATGGACATTCAAGGTCACTCAAAATCGTCTTCAATCTCAAATATTACGAAATGCAGTAAAACCAGTATAACTGGGATCTCAAGAGACCTTGGATTTCAATTGAAATGGATAATTGTAATTTTCGTCAATATTATTGTGTAATATTGTTTCACTGTTTTATTAAAAGAAAAAGGATTCCGTACATATTCCTGAAATATTATTGTTATTTTTTATGTTTTTCGTGGACTTATGCACTATCTCAGCTGTTAGCTGGATATAATTTACCTTTCCCAGATTCAGCAATCAAAGGGAATATGCTCGATTACAATATACTTGACATAAATTTTCCTAACTATCCTAGAAGAATTACAGCATTTTTCATTTCTATATAGGTATTCTTATGCAATTTTAATTTTTTGAGACTATCATGCAAAGCTTTGGGTATTAACCCAGTCGAGGATACGATGACAGAAACAATATCTATTTTATCGAGGTGCCACATCTGCTTGATCTCAATAGCAAGGTCTGTGTATTTGGACTTTTTCTCCTGGAACTTATTCAACACGTTGTTATTCGGTATGGCGACATCCACCATCAGTGCTGTTCTGGCTCTCTTATCATACACCACTATGTCCGGCCTATTATTCATCACCATTCTGCCAATGATAACAGGCCTATCGTAGTATAATTTGATAGAGTCATTTTCCAATACGGGCGCCGCTTGATACTTGTAATATGGCTGGAAGGTATTCAGAAGTCCGTAGTTGTGTGCAAGTTTCTGATGGATAATGTTGCACACTTGATTATGCCTGTGAAGATAGTCCGTGTTGGCCAGTTGTTCGCAGCCGGACGTAAGTTTGTAATGTTCCGTCCTTCATAATGAAGTTTTTGTAGTTGTTTGTAGCGATCACTTGGTCTTGAATGGCCATAAGGAATCCTTCTGTTTCCGCGAACAATTCTCCGATTTCGTCTCTTATATCGTCGATCCAACGTCTTTGCGGCCTGCCTCTATTTCGCTTGGTCTCTCTAGGCCTCCATTGAATAACACTCAGGGTTCATTTCTCTGTTTTCTTACTTGCAACGTGACCTACCCATCTCCATTTCAGCTCGGCTATTCTTTTTATAATGTGTGAGACTCGCGTTCTACGCCTGATTTCGTCGTTCCTTACTCGGTCTTTCAAGGATAGCATCCATGGCTCCTTGAGTAGACCTTAGGCGATAGGCACTATGCTTCGTTATTGTCATCGTTTCTAGTCCGTATGTAGATACAGGAGTCGTAAACTCTTCTCCTTAAGTTGAGGAGAAGATTATTCAGGAGTTTTTCAATAGTATACGTTTTATATCCGGATTTGTGCAATTTAATTGGATTCTACCTTGAACATCCCATCTGCGAAGGCAATATTTCGAAGTTGCAGCCACTCTTTCATTTCTTCTTTTCGGTAAGCCATGTTCGGGTGTTTTTCTGTTTGTACATTGTGATATGGGGCGTTATTACTCACTAACATACTTTTTGGTGATAAGTTTGAAATAAGTTTTTCTCTCAACCATTTTTCGTAATTTGCGAAATTCATATAATCGTGATAATCACCGGTTTTACAATTGGACTTGAAGGCCAGATATGCGTTTCATACGGATTCACATTCACCACCGGCGTTCAACATTATCAGGCTGATGTAGGCCGTCGTTTGTCTCGTCACTCCGAGCCTTTTTGTGTGTATGGGAGGAATGAATATATTTTTCGTCCATGTAAATTATTTGTCTCTTCTTAACGGTATCGTTAAGATTTCTATTCTTTTTCATCTTAATCTTACGGAACCCCATTCCTTCAAAACTGCTCTCTCGTGATACTGCTTACGTGGAGTGTCAAGTAAATTCCCGGAAAAGTGCCCGGACTGTCCGGAAAATACATAAATACTTGAAAATACCTTATATTTCTTCGCAATAGTCTCCTCTAGTTCACTACACCGGCGCCACCGTTGAACCCACTGTTGTAAGCACACCCTGAACCCCCCCGAAGGTAGATCCCTCAGAACCGCCGTCGTGATGCTTTGGACTTCCGAAACTCCGTCTATCTGTTTCCTTTGAGGTACGACTAAAACTGTGGGAACAGATGGAAGTCACAGAGGGCCAGATCTGGACTGTAGGGAGGGTGTGGAAATGTTGGAGTGCCGTTTTTGGTTAAAACATCACGAACTGCGAATGACGCGCTCCGCCAATTCGGGTCGTACATGAAACACACGGGCCTTCAGACGTTTCTAAACTTCAATGTAGAATACTGCGTGGACTGTCTGACCTGCTGCATCGTATTCGTGGTGTACAACTCCATTAATATCCAAAAATGCGATGAGTAAAAATTTTACTTTCGAATTTGTTATTCTGGCTTTCGTGGGGAGCTAAGCCCCATTCTCTACCCACTGCATGCTCTGCCTTTTGGTCTCAGGGTCGTGTTCGAACACCCACGACTCGTCAACAGTGATAACATTCGTCAATCGAGAGATCATGACTTGACAGATGGACAATCGGAGCACTTTCTTCTCAACTGTGAGCACTTTGGTAACCATTTTCGCACACAGCTTACGCATTCCTAAATCTTCGTGTAGCATCTGTCGGATCGTCTAGTTTTTGATGCCCGACTCGTCTTCCAACATTCTAAGGCTTACCCGAGGGTCTCCGAGCACTCGCGAGCGTAGACGATCGAGGTTTTATGCGTTTCGAGAGGTGGAAGGAGTTCCCTCGCGCTGATCATCCTGCCGCTTCTGAACCGCTTTGCCCAATCGTAGACAGCTGATTTTTTTAGAGAATCTGCCCTCATAACCATCGGTTATTAGTTTTATAATTTCCACGTAAGTTTCACCAAAAATTCAATCACTATTTTTCGCTCAGTTATTTTATCACTAACCTTCACGACGGTGGATCAAAACAGGTCGATGTTCAAAGAACAATAAAACACGAAGTATACAACCGATCAACACGAAACTTGCACAGTCTGACGCAGAAATTAATTCTGTTTCGAATGAAACCAATGCAAACGCTGCACAGTTACCTACTGCCGCAGCATTGCCAACTTCCGCGAACTTAATTGACATACCTCGTATTCATTCTTGTACTCTTCTTGTGAATTGATATTCAGAAGAAAACTTGAAAAACTTGGCGGATTTGTTCAAATAGATAACTGTACTATTATTTAATAGGTAAAATATAAGATGATATTCCTGATGAATATACCGAAAGATCATCTGTTCCAAATGCTTGTCGTAATGTTATCATAACTTACCTACATGAAAGATGCAGGAAATAATGGTTCTTCATATAAAATTATAATAACAGCGGATTTTACAGTACAAAAAATTTTATATATATTTAATTACATGTACTAATTGCGCCAGCTGGCGTCTATCAGAACTCCCATGTTTCTTTTCATTTAGCGGCAGTTGTTTTTAAGATAAATGAATTCAATATGGCGATAAGAACAAGTTATTTCATTCGAAACCTTCTCTAGCTCCCTCACTCCTAATGAATAGCTCACAATCTGCTGAAACTTTTTCCTCTTTGCAATTTCTTGCCGTTGTCGAAGAAAAATGCAATATTAATCACATGTAATTTACAATTAAACACAGAGATAACCACTTAACATGAGCTGCTGTTAAATATTTAATAGGCGCGTCGTTAACAGGTATGATTAATATTTAGATTAGCTTTAAAAATCTGCAGCGTGATATCATAAATCTTACGAACGCAAACGGGGAGACTTATTATAATTTGTTTTAATAATTGCAACTTGTATGTGTTCAGAAATATATACTTTTCATACCTTTCGTAGACCTACAGCTAACTGAAACGAAAATAATTTCATGCATTTCATTTCTTTTGCATTTGCACAACGAACTTGAATGAATGATGTATGATGATGATCATAAATCCTGAACAGGTAAGCTCGAAAAGATTTTTCAATTGTTTTCGCATTCTATAAATATAATCAAAAGTTTTCAGTTATCCTAATTCAAAAAAAATATATACATACATTCAGGCAAAAAAATGTGGAGAATTGATTATCTAAAAAATTGCTTAAAACGATCGTCAAAGTTTTTGTTGTTGCTAACTAGGTAAAGGTAGTTCAAGATCTCATGGCACGTGCGTCACAAATATTCTGCGCGAGGGCAGCGTTTCCATTCGTGAAATTTGGTATTTCTAAAAACGTCTGTTCGCCACTAATGCCACAAATGTTTCTTTCAGGATTTCTGTTGAGTAAAATCTTCTATTATATCCTCAAAGTCAATTTGTTGAAGAATATCACTTTCTATGCACATAATTGACAAATTACTCAGTCGTTCTTGTAACATTGTTGTTCGCAATTAATTTTTTATTCTCTTAAGCTGCGAAATAGACCGCTATCCACTTCAATTGGTAACCATTAGTCAAAGGAATATTCTTGTAGCAATTTCTACGTTTGGAAAGTTTCTTCCAATTCATCTGATTTCATTAGGTTATGTAAGGTTGAGATATTTAAATCCGCTGATTGCTTTGCTATGTTTTTTAAATACTGGCTCAAATGAAAGCATTCTGTTTTGATCTCATCTGCATTAATGTTCTCATGATAAAATTCTGCAAATTCTTTGCATTTTTGGTCAACTCACCAGAATCGGTTGCTGTTAACTGACGAAGAAAACTAAAGCGACTATCAATTTCTTGGTATGCTGCCGAACGTTTTTTTGAATGTGTCATAATTGACTCGTGCTATTATGTCTTCAGCGGCCTTTACGCGATTAAATTTTGAAGAAAATGCAGGTCTTTTGGAACTTAAATGACAATTTTCAATTACCATTTCCCTAACTTCATCAATGTTAATTTCAGTTGAAGATGCTGATGGCTGACCATAGCGAGGTAAATCTTCCACCACATCTCGTCCGCTGTTGAATGTACTGTACCATTCATATGTACGTGTTTTTGATGAAGTCGATTCACCATAGACTTCTCTAACAAATTTTCTGTTCGATATTTGTATCCATTATTAAAATCGCAAAACACACTAGTGAGAACTGACAAAATCGAGCAATGTAAACAAACTGAATAACAGATCGCGTTCAAACTCGGCGTTAATATAGAAAACAATTGTGCCAACTTAGCATCAACAAAAACTTTGACAATAGTTTTAAGTAGATGTTTTAAATAATTAATTCCTGGTATTTTGTTGACAGATTAAACTATTGAACTATTTTATTTAATAATGTCCTAATTTGAATAATCTCATCTTTCATTTCCGTCATGTCTAATTATTTAATATCTCAATTATAAATAACTGATTTGTCTTACCTCTGTCTTACATATTCAGCCAGTGGATAGCGAACAGCGTCATAGCTTCGCGGTTTTTAATGTAAATCTATAAGAAAAAGTTGTGGTATTGTACTAATACACATATCACAAAACCGGATGTTCATTCATTGTATAATTGGGTCATAATAAAGCAAGTATACTTAAGTAATAATATATAATGTGATATAACTTAAATTGCATATTAATAAACCTTTTTTAGAATGTGAAATATTCCTCATTGTTCCAGTTGCACGTTTAAAAGCTCCATTGATGCGTAATGCTGAAAAACTACTATATTTCCGTACCGATATCTTCAAGTACTGGTCTTTGCCGGGATGGTACTTATTTGTCATGTTTGGCTAGTGAATAACGAGACAGCTTACGAAGAAGTTTTATTTTGAAATTATTGTACAATCGAATGCTCCCCTTCGCGCCACATACCGTTTCATTCGTTGTTTCAAACGGTCAAAGTATTGCTGAGTCTCCTTTTGTATGAGCATTTAGGAACTCTGCCGATTTCTTCTTCGCACTTTCCATCGACTCGAACCAGATTCTTTTTAAGGCACTTGATCTGCGGAAGCAAGAAAAAGTCTCTGGGTGTTGAATCCGGTAAGTAGTGGCTAACTAACGCTTTACAAACAGCGTGTTATGGGCAGCTGCGTTGTCCACACCTTCTTTTTCCACAACTTCAGCCGTTTCATACGAACGCGCTCTCACAATATTGCCAAAACTTTCAGATAGTTTGACCCCCTCCCTTAACATACCTTTAACTTTTCATGTCCACATTCTTCCTTTTTTATTCTTGACGATGAAGGAATTTTTCGGTGCATGGATTGTTATTTAGTTTCAACATCATATTGCAATATCCAAGTTCCCGCGCATGTGATGATTTTTTCACCAATTCAGTCCCTTCGCCTTTCACAAGAATATCTGAGAAGATGTGTTGACGTACGAATTTTTGGTTGGGATCATATTTGTTGTGACCAACTTCGCATAGATTCTCTTAATGATCAATTCCTCATGTAAAATTCTTCTGAATGAGTCGAATTAGACAAGGACGACTTCGACGTTCGTCATCTTTGGTGCTATCCGTGCCTTCAAAAATCGTTTTATATAATTGGAAAATATGTGCACGCGTCAGAGAATTCTCACCATAGTCCCCTTTCAATAATTCGTCGGTCTCAATCGGAGTGTTTCTTCTAATCTAACGTTACATTCGTTTTTCTCTCTACCCCTCTAGGAGGCTTCTGCGTGTGGAGTCTCATTATTTAACAGCCAGACCTCGTATATTGATGCTGTGCACCATGACGAAATACTACATACTTCATAATTTTTCGAGCCCATTTCTTCGTGAAAATAGGACTTCTTCTGACTGGTAAATAGTTTTATAGTAAGTTTTCGTTTTTAAGTATTCACCAAATTGTAAATCCCGTTCCGAATTCACTCCGCTTGGTATAGACTTCTTGGGTAACTTAAATTTGCTGTAGCCTGGTTGTTTTCCTCGATGGTATTTGTTGTGTTTTTGGTCAGAGTATCATGGTCATGATAGCCTTGTGAGATGGTGCATTATCGTGGTACAAAATCCATGAGTTTTCTTTACACAAATCTGTCCTCCTTCGACTAATTTACTTTCTCAAACGTCGCAAAATACTCAGGTAATATTCTTTACTTACCGCTTTACCTTCTAGTAAGTTTTCCGAATGCACACCATTGCGATAATCAAAGAAAACAGTCAACATAACCTTGACCTTTGATTGACGAAACTTTCGATTACCTTTGATTTAGTTTTATCGGTTCCGATTCAGCTAGTAGGCGCCATTCCGAAAATTGTTGACTGCCTTACATGTCGAACTCAAACACATGTCTCATCACCATTTGCAATGCGTTTTATGAATGTGGTGTCAGGCTCGTTCTAGAATGTCTTCAGCGACCTTTACGCGATTGAATTTCTGAAGAAAATTCATGTTTTTTGGAATTAGTCGAGCGGCAACGCGATTAATGCCCAAACAATCGTTTAAATGGTACGAATTGATCCGTGAGACTTAAATGACGATTTGCAATTACCATTCCCTTCACTTTATCGATTTCAACGTCAGTAGAAGATGTTGATGAACGGGAAAACACATTTCGCTAGGAAATAACAAAATTATTACTTGACGATCTGAATAAATTCTTTGCAGATATTTCTCTCAACTTTACAGATCATGACCCCAACGGGACGTCGGGTGAGGCATTCGTTATGAATTTTCCTCCGAATCCAAATACAATGTATTTTGAACCGGTCACGACGCAGAAAATACTTTCAATTGTCAGAAATCTGAAGAACAAACAGAGCTGCGGTTACCACGGTCTCACAACAAAAATCATCAAGGAATGTATTCATTTGATAGTTGCACCATTATGTTCTCTCGTGAACTCATCTCTGGTAAGTGGAATCTTTCCAGATGACCTCAAAATAGCTGTTGTGAAATCCCTTTATAAAAAGGGAGACAAAAATGATTTCAACAACTATCGACCCATAAGTTTGCTCAGAAGATTTTTGAATCAGTGGTTTCTGACAGAATAATCAAATTTTTCAACAAAAATAAGATTTTCGGCAAGATCAGCACGGGTTTCTTAAAAACAAAGGGACTGATACGACACTATTTGACGTTCAGGCAGTAACATCAGCCATAGAGGAAAAATTTAGAGCGTGTGGAATATTTTTGGACTTGTCAAATGCATTTGACACTATCTGACCATAAGCTTCTCCTTTGAAAACTTGAGAGGCACGGGTTACGCGGGGTTTCTTTCGGCTGGGTATTTATCGTCAAGAAAGCAGAAGGTATCAGTGATGCTCGGCTCGGAATCCTTAAACTCAGGCTATGTTGAAGCAGTGCTGGTGTCCCACAGGACAGCATATTGGGTCCACTTCTGTTCTTAATTTTTATAAATGATATTTTTGATTGCTCATTGCCAGATGCCACTCTCGTTACCTATGCAGATGACACCACTGCAATTATTCCGGTTGGGAGGGGTTCCGATGGCTCCATTGCCTCAGACAAGGCCAATGCTCAGCTAGAACGCCCGCTGGAGGGCCTAACACAGAAAGATTAGTATTAAATACTACGAATGGGACATATATATATATATATATATATATATATATATATATATATATATATATATATATATATATATATATATATATTCAAAATCCGTAGATCTTATTAGAAGCTCAAAAGTGTCGCATATCGCTTCTCAGCATTCTATAATCTATATCCTATATTTAAATATGTAGACTCCTCGCGAAGTTTATCGCGGAACATATTTGTCCCATCAAATATTCACCGACGGGAGGTTTAATCTCGGAAACAGAGGCCCAGAGCACTATTTCCATAGAGGGCGAATCTCGTACGTATGTACGAGGTGCGTCCTTTCTGGAATCGATGGGGTACCCCGATGTTGCTTGATAGGATGCTGCGACACTAATAAGGGCGAAACTGCAGTCTGCCGCTTCGTTTCTCGGCATCCTGCTTAGTTGCACTATTGTGGCTCTTGGGGGCTGCGTGCATGGCAGGCAGATTTGGGAACTAGCTTTTGTCAGGAAGGATTATTCATTGATCTACGGATTTTTTAATAAAACTTCTACGCGGAGCATAGAGCTTCAGTAAGTGTTCGCCAGCGGATCGTATATTTCTCGCCGTAACTTTGGCCTCTCTCCATGTCACTCCCACCTTCTTCAATTCATCCATAATTGACCTCCATGTGTGTGCTGGCCTTCCTACTTTTCTTCTGCCCTGTGGGTTCCAGGCCACTGCTGTCTTAGCAATACAATTGTCATCCTTGCGGAGGGGGTGCCCGATCAGGCCCCATTTCCGTAATTTGATTTCCTTCTCTATTTTATTCTGATTGATCAGGTGGAGGAGATCCTCGTTTCTAATTGTCTGTGGCCAGAAAACTGTGTGTTTAATTCTAAGACATTTATTCGCGAAACCTTGTAGCCGATCCGTTAGTTACAGTTTTCGTTACCTTCCAAGTTTAGCAACCGTACAACAGTACAGACTTCACGCTAGACTGATATAGACGCAGTTTAGTTTGTGTAGAATACTGGCTGGAATTCCACACTGGTCTGAGAATGATGAAGGCGTGTCGGGCTTTACGTAGTATCATATCAGCTTGGACTCCCCCACTCCGTGGTGTTTAACCTCATGAATTTGGTCTTTTGTATATTGATTTGAAGTCCAATCTTCTTGACTTCGTCGGCTAGCGTTTGAAGTTGTCGCGCGCTATCTTGAAATGCTTGACGAACAATACACACATCGGCAGCATACTCTAGTGTCCATCCAACTCTACGCATGCCAACGTTAGCGTTTTCGAGGACATGATCGAGCATAATATTAAATAGGAGGAGAGAGAGCACACAGCCCTGTCTCACTCCTTGTCAGTACTCGTGCCGTTGTGAGCGTCGCAGCATCTTGCATCTTTATGGAGACATTCGATCAGGTTTATTATTTTCAGGGACTCCTCTCAGCTTAAGTACTCTCCAAAGTGCTTTTCGTGACAGTCCATCGAAGGCTCGCTTGAAATCTATAAAAATCAGGTTAACGTCACTTGCCATTCCACTGATTGTTCAATGAGGATTCAGACTGTGTTGATATGGTCAGTACAATAAAAACCCAGTCTGAAACCAGCTTGGTTCGGTCGTAAGGTCGTTTCGATCTCTTCTGTTAGTTGGTTTTTTATTACTGAACCCAGTACCTTGTTGACAGTATTAAGCAGGGTAATTCCCCTCCAATTTTCGCACAAGGTGAGGCACTTTTATGATGATACCTTCATTCCAGCCAGCTAGAATGTTTTCTGTTTTCCATATCTGAGTAATTATGGTAGCTAGTAGCTCGGCGGATCTGTGGATCAGCTTTCGATAGGTCAGCTGGCTTATTGTCAATTCCTGGGGCCTTGTTATTCTTCAAACTTTTCACGGCGCTGATTATTTCGGATAATGTGGGCTTGTCGCAGGAGATTGGCAATTGCACATCTGACAAATGTTTTCTCTTTATCTTGTAAATATTTACATCTTTTCTTCGCTCAATTTCAGCTTGTACCTTCAGATCCAGGTCTTGCTTTCTTTCGTCAACTTCCTTATGTTTTCAAATTAACGATTACCAAAGTGTCTTGACAATATAGTCCTGTGTGTCTTGCACCTTATACATTTATATCATTTAGAGCGAAGAAGTATTGGCTCCAACGCAGAAACCTGAAGAATACCATGATTGAACTTTTTTTCAATGGCCCCGAGCAGTGACGTGTATTCAGTCAACTAGAAAATACTTTAGGAGGTTATAGGCATGCACATGAGAGCTATATAAATACAATGTTTGTATTTCATGAAAATCCTTGCTCACGCAGGCTGTGGTAGCTTTCTTCTTATTGCGTTGCATAGTCTTTTCAGAACTTTAACATAATATTTCTTGTTGTTTCGACAGATTCTCAGGGGCATACTAATAGTTGACAAGACCATCATAATAAGAAAGAAAATCAGGCTTTGACGTCCTGTGTTCGGTCGTGGATCAAACAAGAAGCTTGTCGTTTGTTTTCAGGATTCTATCCATAATCCCAAGGTTTATTACTGCTCATTAAGTTTGAACAAATTTTCTTCATCACTAAACATTTCTTAGTTGTCCAGAGTGATTTTAATGCAATACTTTTTCCGCTCATCCACAAATTTTCATTTTAAACCCTCTAAACACCAATTCCTCATATGCGAAAATCACATTCTTGTTGTTATAAGTTGTACGGTCAAGAACCGTCCGAAGCGTGGGTCGCTATCAACAGATGTGCGGTAATCTTTGAATAACAGTCATTTGTTTCTTGCGCATACACTATAATGTTTTTTCATCATTTCGATAGTTTCCGCATTATTCTTTCCGAGTTCAAAGCGAAATTAAACGGTTTTTTAGTCATTCTTCGTATAGAGAAAATATGAAAAATGCAAAAGAGATAATCGCCCATCGATCATTAACAAAGGAGTTCGGCAGGTAACAAACACCTTCAGAGAGGTCTTAGTGGTTACGTTTATGCCCCACAGGAGTCGCTTGGTCGTTCTAGCACGGATAATTTTGATACTAGCCTCAGATAGTTCTGTTTCTCTATGAATGGCCTGCCATATCAGCTTGGATTTGATCTCAGATCTTCATATTATGATGTTCTTATTCCTGATAAGTTTTCCTGCATTTTTAAGCTCAATACTTTTTCTATAAAGTTTGTGAGCACTTTCTTCCTGATTTCTGCACTCTGCAGACCATTGGTGCTGATAAATTTCTACACTGATTAAAAAGAACTGAAGGATTCTAGCATTTTTATACTTCAATACAAGTAGCTCATCTTTACTTTCAACCATTATTATAAATTTGCCGAGCTATGGACTTACTTAATATATTGAATTATTATGTACTCAAAAAATTACTTAAATAAAAAGCATTATCTAACAAACAACTTAAATTAGGAGATCATAGACATCGAATGCGGCATAAATACCAAATGATTAGTTAGGTATATATGCTATGTATATAAGTGTATCAGTAAATCAACAGTTAAAACTGAGAGTTTTTTATACATAAATTGTTTCATCTCCCGACATATAATCAAGGCAAGACCATCTGTCTAATTTTATGTGCTAACATTTTCCGTTCGTTGAAAGGATATACGTTTCTTGGAAACCATTTGATTTCTCTATGCAGTAGATTGCTGATATATTGATGCTATTATTTGTTCAGGTCAGAATAATTGTGTATTCAATTCAGTTTCTCGATGATCGCTTCCAATTACTAAATTGTTATCGATCAGATTTGTATTTGTCATTTAATTCAAATGAGGTTGAATATACTTCATGATTAACAGAATGTTATATTACTTTACATGTTTGATACATAGTCCAGTTGAAAAGTTTGTGGTACAATGCAAAAATTAAGTTTAACATAAAATCAGTAAAGTGCTTATTAAGTTATGTAAAAATTAAGTTTCTAGGTCTTCATAAATATCTCAGCGGCTTTTAGTTGCACATGAAAAGTGAAACAAATATTTTTATAGTTGTAAAATGGTCTATATTTCTTTCTATCGACAGTTGTCTTGTCAAAACATTTTTCGCAAATAATTCATTTTTCTCTGAAAGAATCCGAACAATTTTCTGAGTAACACTAGATAATTTTCGATTTGAAATCTTGAACCTTAAAATAAGGTGTACAAAAATTCAGATTATTGCTATTTTTCCTTTCGATCGTTTTCTTTCCACTAATAAGGCCTTTTTCGACGAATTTGCTCTCTCAAACACTGTTTAACACTTGAGTAATATTCTTAGGTTACCGTCCGACTGTCTAGCAAGAATTCTGATTGCAGAACACCGCGATAATCAAAAAAACAGTCAACATTGCTTCGACTTCGACGTGGCTTTTTCAGTTTCGGTTCAGTTGAAAGCCTCCATTCCGAAACTTGTTGACTGCTTTGCATGTCAAACTCATAAACTCATGTCTCCTCACCAGTTACAATGCGCTTTATGAACACGATTCAATTTTTGAAGAAAATTCAGGTCTCTCGGAACTAGTCGCGCTAAACGCGTTTCATGCCCAAACAATAGTTTAAAATGGTACGAATTGATTCATGCGACACAGAAAGTTCATTGACTATCTCTCAGAAGTTAAATTACGATTTTCAACTACCTGTTCCTTCACTCTATTGATGTTAATTTCAGTTGAAGATGTTGATGGCTGATCAGAGCGATATTCAGATAATAATTAGGCTATGACGAGATCCACATACCAGAGGTCTCAAACTGCTGGTGATCTATCCCAATATTTTCAGACTACTTACGATCGACTCTGAGAGGTTGCAAGTATGTCTGATGCAGGGTTGTCGTGCATACACGATACAACCCACCTACCTAGGTAGGGTGTACCATAGCATATAAAGATATTAGCTTTCCGCACAATATACATTATTTTAGTCAAAGTTTGGGTTAGGTTCAGTTAGGTTCTTCTCCATAATATCAATGAAGAAACTCATAGTTATTCATAATTGCGAGTTTATTGGTTGTTACAAAACAAAAGAGTTACATATGGTGTTAAACTTAACTAAGGAGTGACTTTGGATGATGAAGCGTGGCACTGCATGTCCTCAGCATATTTTTCATAAGATGGTACGTAACCACTGAGTGCTAATCGCAAGCATGACGACATATGATCATCAGTTAGTCGATTACGATATTTTGACTTAATTATCTGCATTTCAGAAAATGCAGACTGGCACAAGTAAGTTGACCCAAATATGTCAGTTGAAGGGCGATTTGCCTTAGATTCGGATATTCTTGTGATATATAATATTATATAATATATAATTATATTATATAATTTTTATCAGATACTGTAGCTTTGAGATGTATATCTGATATAATCTGCACCAACTCATTTTCAACAGAACATGAGTTCATATTAAACTGACTTGCTATTTCAGTAGCTAATTCCTCAATGTTTTTACATGAAAAAGGATAACTCATAAATGATGCTATATTTGCCAATCTATTGCAATCATAGAAACGCATTTCGAATTGTCCCAAAATATTTGATGATTCAGCCTCATACGTAACATAATTCAACTGAGGAATCCTTGTTTTCGAAGACGGAAAATGTTTCAGATCCTTTCTTTTCAGTTGATCTAGCTTAAGTTACAAGTTACTTATGAATGCGTTTACTGCGCTAATCATCTCAATAATAGTTTTTCCTTTACCTTGATGCTCCAAGTTAATGGTGTTTAAGTGCATTGTGATGTCCGTCGAAAATACCAAATCAGTCTGCCAGTTTTCGTTTTTCCACATCTGAGTGTCATCACCTCTTTCGTCTAGAAAAGCTGTTATTTCGGGCAATAATTCTTGAAACCTTTCTAGAAATTTTCCGCAACTCAACCACCTGACGTCCGTGTAAATCAGTGTGTTCAGCTGACTCCCTATCTTCCAACTGCAACTTGAAGAGCCGCCGTTGCAAGCTACGTGCACCTCCGTGTTTAAAACTTTTGAACACAAAACTTGTTGATGTATATACAATGGAATGAAAAAAATGAAGGGAAATCATCATAAGCTCGATACAACGCCACAAAACCGTTTTCGTTTTCAGCCATTGCTGGTGCTCCATCGGTTGTAATGCACACTAATTTAAATATTGGTAGCTTGTGGTTTTTATAAAATTGAAGAAAACGTCATATATATCTTCGCCAAGGATCTTCCTCTTCAGAGGAATGACTGTCAAAAATTCTTCCTTAGCCAACATGTCGTTGAATGCCATCCGAATAAAAATACACAGCTGGGCAGTGTCTGTCATATCGGTGGATTTGTCGAACTGTAAAGAAAAGTTTGTACATGTCATGATATCATGTTTTAGTTTATCTGCCATGTCCTGACTCATGACTTCAATACGTCTGGTGACAGTCGGACGAGAAAACTGAAGTTCTCTAATAGCAGACATGATTTCTGTTTTATTTTTAAAACCTACAAATGAAGTCTCACCCGCTTCAATAAATGCTTCCTTCACAACCGATCCATCTTCGGATGGTTTCTGGTGTTTCGCTAATATATGAGATATTTTAAATGACGCGATCGTAGCAGCTTTTGATTGTTTGGCTCGTCTTGTGAACATGGTTTGTTCTTTTTTCAAACAAGATATCAAATCACGTACTTTTCATTTTCCTACTTCACTCTGTGGCGGAAAATCCTTTTCACAGTTTTTATAAACCGTTTTATGATGCCTCTCACCACACTTAGGTATTGCAACTGACGCACGACAAATAAGACAAATGCATTTATCCTTCACCATACAAAAGAAAAATTTTTTCTCCCAAACGTTATTAAGATGATACGTTCTAGATTTCTTGCTGCGCTCGTTTTGTACTATTTAATAATAAACTTTGCATTTATTTAAAATTTTTCACTTCTCGAGATCGACCGTTGTGTGCGATGAAAAAAATACAATGGATTTACCTGATGATATTCCAATTTTTACGAAGCAACTCGCTCATCAGATTCATTAACTACAACCAAAGTATTTATTTCTTCTGAAAATGAAACAAAGAATGAAAAAATTGTCGGTCGAAAAAGGTGATTCCAATTTCTGCAGAAACGGCAGCCGGAATCTCCACTCTACCGGTAGGCAAGAGAAAAAAGCACAAAACACTATAAATAAACGTTTGAGTTTGTTGCTAAACGACAGTGTCTCCTTTTAAATAAACGTTGGGCGACTTTTCTACCTGCTGTGTGAGGATTTATGACAGCTATAAACATGAATTGTTTATAGGTATATTGCCACGATCCTGTATGAAAACTGCTCTAGAGACAATAATTGCGCCAGGAAAACATAAATTACTTTCCATTATTTTTAAATGAACAAATGTTTAGGCGATAATTGATAGTTATAGCAAGTGGAAAGTTAGAACAGAAAAATAATGTTATCCTTGGCAGTTATTCAAGGAATTTCATGCAAAATTGATTAATTTGAGTATATTTCTGTACGTTTATAGAAAATAATTAAATAATCAATTTTGGAAACAAATTGGTTTGAATGCATAGATTTAGGATTATGAATATGAAATTCGTGAATAGGGTTCAGACGATGTTATCAAAGAATACTATTAAAATGTCCCATTTGTGAAAAAATAATAGAAAATATATATATATATATATATATATATATATATATATATATATATATATATATATATATATATATATATATATATATATATATATATATATATATATAATAATTTCCTTTGTGTGAACTGATCAACGATCGAATAGAATACTGCTCTGAATATATATATATATATATATATATATATATATATATATATATATATATATATGTCAAAATTGTCAGTTAATTATACTACATTTATATAAACAAATAAATAAAATATGAAATGAGATTCTGAGCAGTGTAAACTAAAGAGAAACCTATGACTCTACCTCATTATTTTTTCGGAAAGAAACCTACGAAGAATATTACAAGATTTGATGACTGTTATCTTTTGTAACTGTTCAAACAAATTTTTCTTCAGACCCAAAATCTCAATACTTTTGTGAAGATTCCTAGGAATAACACCTGTTGTGGAAATAATAATCGGTAGAATAAAATTTTTTTCATTTCCCACATTTTCTTAATCTCGTCGCCATATATTTAATTTTTTCATTGTATTTATTTTGTATATTATGTGTGTCGGGTATAGCAATATCAATTATATATGTTATTTGTTTCTGTTTATCAGTAAGAATGATATCTGGTCTATTGTGTTTTACAGCTCTGTTGCAAAGAATTGTTTTATCAAAATAAAGTTTATATTTGTCATTTTCACAAATAATCTCATATTCTATATATATATATATATATATATATATATATATATATATATATATATATATATATATATATATATATTTGTCAGATACCTAGGAATAAGTCTGGTATTCAGACTTAACTAGTGTAAGCATACTGACGAAACTTGTAAGAAACTATCCAATTCCTTTTATACCTTTACTGACAAAATTGACCATAGTGAGAGAGAATTCAACCTAAATAACCTATTATTTATATTTCAATTCTCTATTGTCTTATGGCCTGTAAGTATGGGAGGACCAAATGGCCAATATGAATAAAGGAATTACTCTCAGCAGTGGATACTGTTGTCAAACGTTACCATATGCACTTCATAGATCAAACTACTCTGCAATGAACTATGCAAATTTTATAAATATAAATCAGGTTTCATGGTTTCTCTGTAGAACGAAAAAATATGTCAGAACACCAGTAACTACTGGATGGTGAAACATCATTACAATCGTCGATCGCATTTCGAATGTTTGAATATATCAGGATGTAAAACTGAATTCAAGATTATGCTATTGAGAATAATCTCAACTTCGTAGCTATTGTGCATTGTGGTGCTCTCTTGTTTATTTCGTTATAAATATTTTTAATATTGATAGTTTTGCAATGTTTGGTTTCTACGTTTGTTATTCAGCTTGTTATGTAAACAGAACTAACTCACAGAATGGCTGTAACTGTTGTAGTAATTTTTATTATTTTTGTCTCTGTTATGTTCAATCATATGAATACATTGCCTATAATTCATTCGTTTGTCCTAATTTTTATGGTGTTACACTTTAGAGGCGATCGTAGGAGGATTGGTATATTTTGAATGTTTATTCTTGCTACATACTGTGCTTTACGCAGATGGTGTTTGAATCACATGAACATTTGACACATTTGACGGTGCTAATAACACATTAAAGCATTTAAGTCTGTGAGGAACTAGCAAAGAATATTTTTATGTATGTTTTGGATCTATCTTTTTGTTTTTATCCAGTCAGTTCAATGAATGAGAAAAACCGTTCGTTTATATATAATTATTTTATTCAAAGATTGTATACTTTTGTATTTGTTTCAAATATTTTGGGATAAGATATGATCTTATAGAACTCTGAAGATGTCTTCAAATAAAATTTACACGTCGACATAAAATGAAATACGTTTCTATAAGTCAAACCCTGACACAGTCAAAACAAGCCATGTCATGTCCTTCAAATTTTTACTGTCTTTTATTCGAACAAATAAATAAATGAATAAATAATATTGATAGTGAATATATTTTTATTTTCAAAAAATACTGATAAAGTGAAACGAAATGAGACACTTTTGTCACTTTTCCACAATTTATTCAATAATCACGACCGGTTTCGACCCTACGGTCATTTTCAAGTGAATAACAATATAATACATGAGTAGGCGAGTACAAGTACAGAATGAAATTTATCCTAAATATTGAGTAGTGGGGATCCATTATGCTCTAGCTGGCTGTTGAGGGTAATAAATTGTGGGTTTTTACATAGTTTGTTAATCTCCAAACTTTCCAACAAATTCATCTCTCTCCCTTTGTTACATTTATGAAGGATTTTAAGATTGTTCAATGATATCGAGTGGTTAGTTGATTTTATGTGTTCAAATATTGGCGAATTTTTATCTGAGGAAATATGTTCCTTGAATCTAGCTTCAAAACTTCTCCCTGTTTATCCGATATAGGCTATCTGACATTTATTGCATTTGTTTTGATAAATTCCTGATTGCTTGAATTTATCGTTCTTTTGTTTGGCATTGAATAATAATCTGCTTAAGTTGGGGCCGCTTGAGAATGAAGTAGATATGTTCAATTTGGAAAAGTAGTTACTGATTTTGTTAAAGAGTTCGCCGGTATCTAAGACTAGTGTATCTTTTTCCGGGGTTTCTACGTTGCTATATAGTAATTGAGAGGTAATACGTCTTTGCGTTTAATGATTGTATTAAGAAAATGTTGCGGTATGTTGTTATTTGAGGCAATTTTTCTGATGATATTAAGTTCAGTTTGAAAATTTTCTTTCGCAAGGGTAAGCTCTATGAATCATGGAGTTATATGCAGCTAGTTTGTGACTTAAATGACTGAATGAGTCCATTGGAATCGATGCGTCTGTGAATGTTTCCTTTCTGTAAATTTTATAAGTGAGTTGGTAATTTGAATTTGTAATGGTTATATCGAGGAAATTAGTTGAGTTATTATTTTCTAATTCAGAAGTGAAGCTGATTCGGCAATATATTTTATTCAGGAAATTTAAAAATTGCTGAATTTGTCTCTTTGAACCATGAAAACCAACTAAAATGTCATCTACATATCTGTACCAGAAAGTAATTTGTCTTTTAGTGAAATCTGTGTTTAATATTGAGTTTTTCTCTAAATTATTCATGAAAATGGCAGCTAGTAGAGGGCTAAGAGGTAAACCCATTGTAAGACCTGAATTTTGTTTGAAGAATTTAGATTGATATTGAAAGAAACTTTGAGATAGGCATATTTGAAGAAGATTGCTAAATTCATTAGTGATATAGGGCATTGTGTTCAACTCGGATAAGATATCTGTAACAAGGGGAAGACACTCAACTAACAATTAATTTCCTCGACTTAACCATTACGAATTCAAATAACCAACTCACTTATAAAATTTACAGAAAATAAACATTCACAGACGCAGCGATTCCAATGGACTCGTTTAGTCATTCAAGTCACAAATTAGCTTCAAATAACTCCATGATTCATAGAGCTTACTCTGTTTCCCTTTCGAAAGAAAATTTTCAATCTGAACTTAATATCATCAGAAAAGTTGCCTCAAATAACAATAAACCGCAAAATTTTCTAAATACAAGCATTAAACGCAAAGAACAACGTATTACCTCTCAATTACTATATAGCATCGTAGATACCCCGGCGAACTCTCTAACAAAATCAGTAACTACTTTTCCAAATTGAACATATCTTATTCATTCTCAAGCGGCCCCAACTTATGCAGATTATTATTCAATACCAAACAAAAAACACTAAATTCAAGCAATCAGGAATTTATCAGCCAAATGCAATGAATGTCAGGTAGCCTATGTCGGACAAACAGGGAGAAGTTTTGAAGCTAGATTCAAGGAACATATTTCCTCAGATAAAAATGCACCAATATTTGAACATATGTAAAAACCCACAATTTATTACCCTCAACAGCCAACTAGAGCATAATGGATCCCCACTACTCAAAAAATGACAGTAGAGTCGAAACCGGTCGTGATTATTGAATAAATTGTGAAAAAGTGACAAAAGTGTCTCATTTCGTTTTACTTTAAAATGAATTTCCATAAAATAAATGAATCATCAATATTATCAATCAAAATGCTTTCATTCCATTTATTTCGAATAACTTAAACATAGATTTCCATCATTTATTGGTCTCTTCTATTCAAAATTCGCAGATTAAAAGTTACTAACATTGATTTCGAAGTACCAAGACTTTAGAAGAAACTATGAAAATATAGTATATAATATAATTTTGTGCTGCTGAACCAACTTTTGATGCCTATAATGTATAAAATCGTAATAAAATGAATTATACTTACCATTCCATACTTTTGATGATCGACCTATATTCAACGACGTTTCACTCTTCTGATTCCTATACACTATCAAACAAATATTGAATATTCTGATTTCGATAATCATTCTATATTCGAAAAATTCTCGGAAACGTTTAGTCTGAATCTTTTGCCTCTTTTTTTTTTAACTGAGAATTGTGGTGGCAGGTTTCCAGGTAACAGGAATTTTTGGTACGAAATTCGATGGATCTGAAAAGAACATCTACTGTGGAACTTTATTGGAGTGAAATGAAGTCGATGCTCGATGACCATGGAAATAAGAACAAGAGATGTGGGGGCCCCCGCTGGGATGTGCCATCTGGGCACATTCTTATTTATAATTCTCTCTTCGTCTACTCAGCTTCGTTATTGAATGTTTCGAAGGAAATTAAATAAGTTCAGACTGAATTACGGGAACATCTGATTCTCAACGATTATACAGAATGTATTATACATATTTAAGATGAAAATTTCTTTGAAAAATGAAACAATACATAATCTACCAACAAATTTATATATTTGTTTATGTTTATATCATTAATCAGGAAGTTAATTAAAGAAACGATGCTCAGAGATATGCAGGAAATAATTAAGGAAAAAATCTAATATTGCTAATACCTATGAAATTTCCCTTCACTCTACAGGGTGTTCACGCTAGATGGGACATTAAAAGTATATGGAGAAAGTAACGACCGATTGAGGAAATTTTTGTTGTTGACTTGAATGTTATTCGAACTAAGTTACGAAAATATTTTTAATGCTGTGTATTTTTTTTCTTGTATAGAATAAAATTCTGAACAAAATTTTGTCGAATCATTGCCACCTGAAATCAACCGAAAGGAAGATAGATCAATATCTATTATTTGTAGCTCGTTGTAAGTAGCTCATTCAGTAGAATTCGATGCATTTAGAGGCTTCACGCTGTACAGGGTTTCCAAAGCATGTGGAAAATCACTATACATTCAAAGGTACAAAAGTCAGTTGATTCAAGTTAGACTAACTATTTTTGCACACACCATTTAACTAGTAATATTAATGGGCATCGATCTGTTATAGGTTTCTCTATACATAAAATGCATCGTTTCCCAGTTATTCACGATTTTATGCAAAAAATTACAATTTTTCACGACTGAATTCTTTCAAGTAATGCATTTTGATCTCTCAATACGAGATCCATCCTAAAATCTTCATCAAAGTAATTCTAGTCAGGATTCTGAGAGAAAAAGTGCGAAATCAATCCACTATTGAAGTGGATTGAATCTGACTTCTCGTTTTTCTTCTTTTCTAGTAGGTATTCATGAGTAACTTCTCGGGAAAGTCATCTTCGAATTGTTATTGATTTTAGAGCTAGACGTTTTGAAATCCACAAGTTTTCCTGAAACAGAATATTTCAAATATTATTCCACAAATTGAAACTCTGATATTTTTCAGCATAATTGCTGAAGCGAGGTGTTTCTGGTAATTCGAAGATGACTTTCCTGACAAGTAACTATTGTAATCGACAATACTTAATGCTCACTCTAGAACTATAGTTTATAGACCTCCCAAAGCGCCATGTGTTTGCAAATTGGGAGCGTCAGCTTAACGAATATAACAATTATTACCAGAAAATCATCCTCACTAACGAAGCTCTTTTTAGTTTAATGGCTTTGTCAATAAGCAAAATTGTCGATTTTGATTTGAGTCCAACACAGAAGAGATATTAGAGAACCTTGGCATCCACAAAAACTGACGTTCTGTTGTGAAATTCATGCTGGCGGTGTATTTGGGCCATATTTCTTTCGCGGCGATGTTGGAAACGTGTACATCATAAATGACGAGGGATATCGAGGCATGATCCATCATGTCTTGTTCGAACAAATTGATGAAGTGGCCTTGGATGACCAGCAGGACGGAGCCACAAGTCATACAGCGACCCAAACAATCAATTTGCTGACAAGCAAGTTTGGTGAGAGAGTTATCTCAAAAAATGTCTCAGTCAATTGGCCACCTCCAAAAACGTCTCGGCCTGTAGTTTCCAATGTTAAGTAGTAAAGTAGTGAATCCATAGTCCAAATCCTATATGGCTGCTTGAACCACGTGACTCATCGAAGCCTTAAATGGCTCAAATGAAAGGTCTTGAGTCTCACTTTTATAAGTCCCACGAAAAAAATTTTTTGTAGCCATAAAATTCAAGGTGGCAACCAAAACCACGTAAATTAGGTGTTTTACGCCAAATTCGAAGAAAAAACCTTTTTTAATGATTTGAATTTCTATTTCTTTTGGGGGATATACATTTTTCAAGAAGAATAATTATTGTCATTTCCAAAATATAGTAATCTATGATCAGGTTAACTCATTTCGTTTTAGCACTGAAATACATTTAAAATAAATAGCATCACATGAATTTTTCATTGGCAATACAAATATGATGGAATAAATTGACTTCACATTATTTCAACTGTCCATGTTAAATGGAACAAAACATGGAATTTAGAATAGATGCACTTTTCCAACTAGATTTGGAAATTCTAAAGATGAAATTAATACGTGATGAATAATAAATTTTATGAAATTAATTTGATGGACATTTTTCCATATCCTTATCGCACTTTCCTATATTGGTATCTTTTAAGCAGAATAAAAACGAAAAATCTTATTTCAATTACAGTTAGCTTATTCAAGCAACACAACTACGATAAAAATGAACATTTGAATAACTAAATTTACATTATGCTTTACTCAATGTACTTTCGTTATTAACATTAGATTTAGGAATAAAGGTACACTCATAAAAAAGAGATGAAATTAATAATATAACTTCGAAAATCATATCAATTTAAAAATCAATCAATTCAAAACAAATGTATGTCTAACATAATATACTACAACACCTTTAAAAATATCATTTCTGTCCTTATATATTGATTACCTCGATCAATAATTTATTCACACATATTCTACCACGAAAAACTGATATTCAGTGGATCTGATCGCCATTCTGGATTTTTGGACAGAGGAAAACTGCAACACTATATTATGCTTGTAGAAGGATTGAATAATTTCCATAAAAGCTCTTTTGCATTGGTGCAGGGCTCGAAGGATCTTCATTTAGCTCTTTTAACGAAAAAACGTAATTTTTGCGTGACCAAGGCCGCCATTTTGTCTCTATCAGAACTACTGTTATATATCTCATAATCATTCACTCAAAACAATTTGGAGACTTGATTGGACAAAAAAATGGAATTCCTTGGATTTTGGTGAAAATTCACTTGTTTTTGGATTCAAAGGCTACGAGAAAATTGTTGCCTGTATTTTATCTAAGCCTTTTTAGACTTCGATAGATCAAAACTATTTTGGGCAAGGGGGTGTCATTCATTTGAAAAGAATGCTTCATAGATATATACACTCTCCACAAAAATTGTCGCATCACCCTACTTTTACGACAATACCAATATAAACTTTTAGGTTGGTCATTCAAGAGTCACTTGGTAACTTTCAGAAGTGTAAAATAAGAAGATATCATTCAAAAGAGATGAGTTTATGATGGAAAATGTCAACAATATTCGAGTAAATGAAAAATCAAAGAATTCTACCATCTTCAAACATTCGCGAAGAGACCAATCAACTAGCATCAAATAGTTACTAATCATTTTCAAAATCGAATGTTTCATCCCCGGGCCCTAATTACTACTATTATTCGTCTCGGAAGCCCCTCAAACAAATTTTGGATGTACTCTTGAGTCACTGAATTCCAAATTCCAGGAAGCAGATTTTCTAGTTGTTGGAGTGTTCTATAAGGCATCCTACGTTGCTGAATTTGCCACCCCATTTTGTCCCAAACATGTTCTATGGGATTCAAGTTGGGACTTCTGGCTGGTCATCTTAAAATATCAATTTTAGCACTTTGCAGAAATTCTGTAACTACTCTAGCTGCATGAGGCCGAGTATTATCATGCATTCAAATGAAGTTTTCGACAATCAATGGGCCAAAGGATTCAACATGGGGTTCATGAATATCTGCGATGTATCTGTCCGCTGTCATTCTTCCATCATTCACTAGGACTAATTTAGTTCGACCATGGAAAGAAATGCCTCCCCACACCATTACTGAGCCCCCTCCGAAGTTTTCGGTTTGTCGGATATTGCATTGCTGATACCGTTCCCCAGGTCGTCTGTATACAGGCATGCTTCTATCATTTCATACTAGACAGAACATTCGACCATTCTGGAATACCCTAATTTGCATGTTCCCTCGCAAACTGATGTCGTGCAACTCGATGCTTTCTGGTGAGACGCGGGTCGGTAGAAGCTACCCTTGGTCTGATATCGTCTTCTCTGAGCCTGTTCTTTACAGTTTGCAATGAAATATGCACATTTCTGGAAAGTGCAAGTTCATTTTGTAGCATTCTAGCCGTACAGTGCTGAACCCTTACTGCAGTTAAACGAATCCAATGATCATAACTGGTGTTATTATCCGATTTCTTCCCTGTCCGGCCGTTCTCCATATTCTCCTGTTTCGTGATACCGATTAATTGCTCTTGAAATAGTGCTTTGGTTAACATTCAACAAGTTAGCCACGTAACGTTGGCTTCGCCCCTCCTCTAGAAGTGTTACAATTCTTACCACTTCATGATCACTCAAATATCGTCCAGGACGTTCAGCAGCCATTACAATAAATTCAAAGATTCGAAAATCAACAAGAAACACAGAAAACTTGCATTAATTCAGCGTGAAAACTGAAGAGAAATTGAATGATTACTTATAGTCAAATAAACTCATTCTTGTTTCAGACGTGTTTGAGATCATATGGAAACAAATGTTACTACATAGATAAGATTTTTTTCCCCTCATATGTCCAAAAGATATGTTGACAAAGAAACTGCGATCGAGCTGCTTAATCGATTGTGGAATTCAGAATACCAGGTGATGCGACAATTTTTGTGGTGTGTGTATATAGAAATCTAATACTTGAAATCGCACTAACAACATAATATTCAACTATTGACAGAAGAAATTAGTTAAAATAAAAATTTATATCGATTATCTATTGAAAGAAAAGTAGAAACTATTTTATCATATCGATAATGTATAAATATAAGAAAAAAATGAAAATTTTCGCCATTGAACTATACTGCATTTCTTTGTTCAAATAAAAATCTGTATCGAAATACAAAGCAAGATTCAAAAATTTGATATGTCTATGTTTTAAGATCTGGCAGAAGTCCAAATATCTCAATTTCATTACTTATTACTGATAAGCTGATAAGCTTTTCCTTTAATTAAGAAAAATAGGTAACATGATTTTTTATTAATATTGCTAAGCAAATTTTTCAAATAGTTATACTGCGAGAAAATCCTTGCTGGATTTATTTATTGTAAGAATTGCTGATATTTCTTGATTTTTGAATTTTGGTGAATTATCGACAATTAACCAACTAATCTAAATTTGAATTGTGGAGGCCGTTACTTGATGTAGATCCATGATATAAATGAGATAAAAAACACAAGGTTTAACTTTAATCTACACTTTATTTGAAAAAATTCGACGACGTTTCGCTGACACAGCAGCTTTATCAAGAATGAAAAACAGAATGAAGAGTATAATATTATAAACAAATCGTAGAACAAGTTGGATGAATAACAGGAAAATCCACACCGAGCCATTGTAGAGTTAGTATAGGTTAAAACTAATTAAACAAGTTAATTGAATAATTCACATCTACCTGTTCATTCAAAAGCTTGTCCGAATGTTTGTATCTATTTATTTCTAATGCTTCTAGGAGATCTAATTTTGAACTTTTTGATTTTGTATGTAATATGTCAAAGTTTTTATTGAATGAATGGTTTTCTTATTCATTCATTCAATAAAACTTTGACATATTATATATAAAAAACCATTCATTCAATAAAACTTTGACATATTACATATAAAACCAAGAAGTTCAAAATTAGATCTCCTAGAAGCATTAGAAATAAATAGATACAAACATTCGGACAAGCTTTTGAATGAACAGGTAGATGTGAATTATTCACCCCTACTTAACTTGTTTAATTAGTTTTTATTACCTTTCATACTAACTGTACAATGGCTCGGTGTGGATTTTCCTGTTATTCATCCAACTTGTTCTACGATTTGTTTATAATATCATACTCTTCATTCTATTTTTCATTCTTGATAAAGCTGCTGTGTCAGCGAAACGTCGTCGAATTTTTTCAAATAAAGTGTAGATTAAAGTTAAACCTTGTGTTTTTTATCTCATTCACAACTAATCTAAACCAATTAAAAATCTATGAATCTTGTTGAAAATCAAGATTTCTAAATCACAAAATAAAAATAACTGAATTTCAAAATAAAATAATAAAGTATTGAATTCGATTACATTACTTTCATTTTTTACTCTCTCTAAGTCCTGACAAGAGAAATATAGCAAGCATTTTCAAGTTTTATATTCTGTTATAATTTCTAAAATAATCGAGATGTGGTTGCGGATTTCACTCATTACTAGAAAAGGTAGATGGATGAAAATTTCTGATTTAACACATCTTGTTAATATGGGAAAATCGGCAGAAGTTCAAGCATTTTTTGCACTCATAAATTTTAGAGTTACGAAAAATTATAAAATTTTCATTTGTTTCCGCAGCAGCCATATCTCTTAATTAAGGGACCTGGGGAGAAACTTCTTCCCATTCTAACTGGGGAATCATCACTGGAAGTAGATTTGAGTACTTGGAGCAAATATCCTTTTTTTTACATGGTCTGCTTCCCTGTAGAAGTGACTTTTGTTTGAATTGTCATTTTTTCATATCTATTAACTCTAAGATTGTTCTTTAGCTTTATCTTCTTCATCAGATTATGATAATTCCGATGTTTAACAGTAAATGACACTCATTTTCTTGTATTCTATTTCACTTATATTCATATCTTTACTGTTGTGAGAAAAAGCAGAAGTAATAGTGGGATTGAGGTATAATTGTCCAAATTACACACATGTAGCTTGGCAATACGACTTTTTTAAACCCACAGCTTTTGCACATTTGGCGCGATTACGGAAGATTGTGTACGTCCGGCGCTGTTGGTAGCTATGTGATGAAGAACACTAAAAGATTATTACTAAGTACTCATTTCCATTACTCAGGATTTAAGGGGTTACATGGGTTTCCTCGGGCAAAAAACGGCCTTTTTTCAATAATTTTTTTTACATATAAAAATGAAATATTTTAATGAAATTTTTCTAACCTAACCTTACCACGTGTCTGGATCTTCAGGGCAATTTTGATGCTGCGGGTTTTTGTCTGTAGAACTGTAGTGGTAGTAAGTTGCCCATATCGCATCCCTCATTTTATCATCTGAATCACTGTTTCTTCTTATCGCTAAGCCGTAATATACTGTTAATTTGTCAATCAATTTACTAGTCAATTTACCTTTACCAGAAAGAATTTTTTTGAGTTTTTTGCCATTGACTATTTTTTTCCTCAACAGTTTTCTTCACTAAATCACGCAACCGGGTTTCCATCCTCTTCTGTACGTGGCCAACGCATTCTTTCTTGTTGACAACAAAATTTTCACCATAAGGTTTGGCTTTGAGAATACCAGAGTATGTTTTAGAATCTCCATCTCATATATAATTTACGTACCTCAAGCCATGTTTTACAATAGAACGTTTAAATATTTCAATAATTGAAGATACTTTTGATGTGTTCTTCTTTCCACTCTTCAAATTCTGCCGTATCTAATTTTTTTTTCCAAGACTCACATAGTTTACAGTATGAACATTTAACATTGACATCCAAGACTTTTCCTGAGTGATATCCGATTAGAGAACTGACATCATAAAGTGATGCAAAACCACGCTTTTTCCACGTCCCATCACCGGAGACAGTCACATCTGTCGTATCTTCCATGTTGTTTGCTAAACTTGTCAATTGCTTTTCCTCTGTAGCAGCAGAGGAGAACAGTTTCTCAGTAACTATGGTAATACATTCATGTATTTTATTAATATAAAAGTCGTATGTTGATTGATTCAAAAAGGAGCTGCTTAGATCCATCAAACCGCAAAACTTCTTGCATCCAGCAAGACCCAAACCCAATACTCGCATAACAAAAATGAACCGCCGATTTAGTTCATACATTCTGCCAAATTGTTGACATGATAAAATATATTTTGGCATACATCGTTCACATTCTACCTCAAGTTTAAATCCCAGACCGAATTTGGAGCATTGTTTAAAATTTACTTTTCCATTACAAAATTTTCTTCACCTCCACTTTCAATAATGTTTGAACACCGTACAAAACACGAAAGTGTAGAAAAAACCAGAGCAAAGTCAATGATCGAATATTGTAGCGTGGCTTCCTCTGGCACGTGCTGTTTGTCATCGCCTTTTAATTTTTTGCCGACGTACTCGTGAAAGAATTATCATCTACTTCAGGATTTTTGGATTAAACGATTGTTTCCTCTTCTTAAGTCTATCTTTTCTACGAACACCTTCCGTTATCTGGGTTCTAGACACTTTAAACGGCATTTTTTATCGAATAAAATTCACAACAAACACTTATAAACTCAAAATGAACTTCGTAGTTTAACGAGAAATCACCAAATGAAATATTTTCCAGTAGTTTACCTTATTATAAAGAAAAAAGGGACAATAATTACGGCTAACAATAGATGAGCTGCAGCTGCGCTATACCTATTGCGCCCTCAGCCTATACCTGACCTCAAGCGTCCACCTTTTCAAGGCTGTATCTCCGAAACTATTAGTTGGATCAACTTGAAAATTTAGGACAATATTCTAGAGATGTTATAGAATTTAATAAGACAAAAAAATTTTCGATTTCTTGAAACCGTGAATCCCATGCAACCCCTTAACTAAAGATAAAAAATTTTAAATAGTTTTATGACATAATCTTGTTAATTTGAATATGAGAAGAGCGTCAAAAGCTAAAATTTTCAGACCAATTATATTAACGTCAATTACCAATTGCTAACTTTTCGAAAAATTATTTGTATAGTTTTTCCAGAGAGACATTCTTCTTCAATTGACAGAATTTGTTTTCAAAATTTTGAGTTGCTATTTATAACTTTGAAAATGGTTTGGAGCAGTGCTCAGTCTGCTGACTATGCGCTTGTGTCGTGAAGATCACGTGTTGCGCTATAGAGTTTACTCATTCAGTACTTTTTGATCGACAATTTAGTTTACTATGAGAATCTTTTCGACAGTTTCTAATCTATTAGATTTTCTAAATTATTCTTGCAAACTACTTTTTTCATCAAAACTTCCTTATAATTTTCATGTGCCAAAAAATATTTAAATACGTTCTGCTAAACGTCATTCCGAATCCAATGAATTGTCAGGAGCTTTATCAACAATATCGATTTGAGCTTGCATAAAGTAAATAACCCTGTTAGACCAGTCGTATCATACGTTACAGCCCCAGCCGTGAAATTGTCGCATTACCTTATAGATATCATTAAAAATTATTGTTCATTCAAATCAAAATTGTCTATAAAAAAATTCTTTCGAATTGATAAATAACATAAAAAATGTTAACCTACCACCTAACGCAAAACTTATTTCGTTTGATGTTGAGAATTTATACCCAAGTGTTCCTCCAGGTGATGTCAAAATATTAATCGAAAACATGTTGAATTCGAATCATGTTAACCACATAATTAAATCAGAAATATTGAATCTGTTGGACGTTTGCATTGAACAAAATTATTTTTCTTTCAACAACATCTATTACAGTAGTGAAAATGGTTTGATCATGGGAAATCCTTTGAGTCCACTTTTAGCAGAGATTTTATGAATAATATTGAACAGAAAATTCATACACATCCACTCATTTCCAAATTTCTTTATTGGTATAGATATGTTGACGACATCTTAGTATGTTTCATTGGAACTACTCGTCAATTAGACTTATTTCTTAATTTCATTAGTTCCATCCATTTGAACATTAAATTCACGATAGAGATTGAACAGAACGATTCCATTAATTTTTGGACTTGAAAATCACTAAACGAAATAATAATCATGTTTTTTCACATATCCGAGCAGAGAATTTCGGATCAACGAAGAACAATCGTTAAAAACAGGCTACTTTCTTCAGAAACGCTGCAAAGCTTACGAGAAGAGGTCATAATGGAACTCAGAAGCGAAAATGATACTCATAACGGTATACCTGCTGGAGTCAGATAACATCGAAGCCACGGAAACGAATATTAACATGGAACGCCCTCTTGAGCCGAATCAGCAGAACGAATATACGTATTTAGCAAGATCAGAACTCAACAGAGCAATAACTGAATTCAGTGGTAGTAACCAACTAAAAGACCTAAACTGCCCAAACTCAAGACGAACAAGAACACCAATATCATCCTAGCAAGTGTAAACTCAATGTTTGAAGAATATACCGAACAGAACACCTTGGAGAAGATTCACACTTTGATTTACTGTGGAGCAGTAGCGGTTCTTCGACTTCACAAACAACAAATCTCCACAACTCTGATTCAAGCTGAGCCAAAAGCGTCAGAAAACCACCATGGCAAAAACGACTGGAGAAGGATATTGATAATATTAGAGCAGAAATCGGTCGCCTCACAGAATTCTGAGAAACAGAAAACCCTCAAGGCGCTTGAAATCACATATACGCAAAATTTATAGGAAAATTGGTACGAACACAAAACACCCTGATCACAAACAACACATCGACGTGTATATGGACACTTTGAAACAGAAACTCCAAGCAAAAGCAAAGAGGCTTTCAAGATACATCAAGTGTACTGAAAGGAAACACCAAAACCAAAGGTTCCTCCAAAACGCTGCCAATTTTCATAAGGGAAATAACAAAACTGCGACCAACAATAACAGAGAAGTACCTGACGCACAGTGCTTGACCGACTATTGGTCATCAATATGGTCGAACCCCAAAGAACACAATAGAGATGCGGAATGGATCACGAATGAAAAAGAACGCCTCGATATCAGACATATGGACTTCGATGGAATAACGGAGGAAGAAATTACAACAGTAATTAGAGCGACCAACAATTGGAAGGCCACAGGTATAGATAATATCCACAACTACTGGTACAAGAAGTTTGATAAGCTCCATGGAGCCCTAGCGAAACAGCTCACGTATGTTCTTCAACATCCCAAGAAAACACCCACTTTCCTAACGCAAGGCTTAACATATATGCTACCTAAGAGCGATAGAACACAGGATCCGTCTCAATATAGGCCAATCACTTGCCCAACACTCTACAAAATACTCACTTCATGTATATCCAATCGAATATACCAACACCTTGACGACAACAATATATTAGCAGAGGAGCAGAAAGGATGCAGAAAGAAACACCACGGGTGCAAGGAACAACTCATCATCGATTCTGTGATAATGAAACAGGCACACGTAGGACATCGCAATGTTCATTCAGCTTTTCTCGATTATCTGAAAGCATTCGATAGTACCGCCCATTCTTGGCTTGTTGAAGTATTGCAGATATACAAAATTCACCCAGCCCTGGTAGAGTTCTTAAAGACAACAATGACACACTGGCGCACGTCTCTGCAGGTCAACATGAACAATAAATCAATTAAAACCGACGAGATACCCATACGTCGTGGAATTTTCAAGGAGACTCTTTGAGTCCACTATGGTTCTGTTTGGCAATGAACCCATTGTCCTCAATGCTCAATAGAACTGGATACGGATTTAGGATAAGAGCAGAAAGGAATTATCATACAATCTCCCACCTGCTGTATATGGATGACATCAAATTATATGCTTCGAACAAGAAGCAATTGGATGATTTGCTGAAAACTGTCAGTGAGTTCTCGGCAGATGTTCATATGAAATTCGGGATTGAAAAATGTAAGACCCTGAACATTCAAAGAGGAAAGTCATAGATGGTGAAACACAACTTCCAAACGGTGACATTATACAATGCATGAGAGATGGCGAAACATACAAATATCTGGGATACCAACAAGCCAGATTGTTAGACCAAAAACAATCAAAGGAGAAGATTCGTTCAGAATGGTCTTTCGTAAACCAACACATACTGATACAATTATACAAACAGCATGGTACATCGGTTACTCAATTTACCTTTATCAGTAGAAGATTATAATAAAGAGTTAAACATCATCAAACAGATAGCCATTAATAATTCATATAATCCGGATATGATAAATCTAATCATTCGCAAAAAACTGTATCAGAAAGCAATAAATGAAGTATATCCTATTCATAAAGACTATAAAATATTCAACAGTTTAACATTCTGCGGTTCTGCAAGTTCAAATATTAAATCCTTTCTCGTCAAACAAAATCTTAATATAACTTTCAAAACTTCTAATAACTTAGGTAAACATATTAAAATAATAAATCTCGTGTTGAAAAATCAAGTAAATCAGGAATCTATAAACTCAATTGCGGTTCTTGTGATAAAATTTATATCGGTAGGACCTATAGGAGTTTTGGCATAAGAACATCTGAACATAAACGTAGCTTCGATAAAAATAAATCTGATTCAAATTATTCAAACCACTTAATGAAAGAAAACCATTCATTCAATAAAAACTTTGACATATTACATATAAAATCAAAAAGTTTAAAATTAGATCTCCTAGAAGCATTAGAAATAAATAGATACAAACATTCGGACAAGCTTTTGAATGAGCAGGTAGATGTGAATTATTCACCCCTACTTAACTTGTTTAATTAGTTTTTATTACCTTTCATACTAACTGTACAATGGCTCGGTGTGGATTTTCCTGTTATTCATCCAACTTGTTCTACGATTTGTTTATAATACCATACTCTTCATTCTGTTTGTCATTCTTGATAAAGCTGCTGTGTCAGCGAAACGTCGTCGAATTTTTTCAAATAAAGTGTAGATTAAAGTAAAACCTTGTGTTTTTTATCTCATTTATAAAGAAGAATATGAGGTGTAGCAGTTTGGGTGGGTACATTGGTATACGGAGGAACTGAAGGTGCCGAGGGAACGGCTTGAATTAGTAACTGACTTATACAATAGATACAAGGGTGAAGACCTATAGCTCTCGAGAAATAGACTGCGTTCAAAATATAGGTTCGAAATAAACAAAGCGAAAATTCTTGCAATTCTGAGATCTGCTAATCGGCCCAAAACAATGTGGGATATTATCAATTCAAAACGAAATGTCAGAAAAAACTGCTGACACCAAAATCAATCCCAATGAGTATAGTGAATTTTCTGCATCTGCTATCGGTTGTGTGGTCGAGACAATTCTAACTAGTAATATTCCATCTGATAATCTTTTTTTGAAGGAAATTCCGAATAACTTCAATGTTTCTTTTATCAAAGTTAGTCCCATTATGGTGAGATTACTATGGCCTATCAGTAATGTTGCTAAAGAGAAATGTTGACAAAATTATCAGTCCACTTACTTATTTGATCAACAGATCCATTAGGGCTGAGGTTTTCCTGATTGCCTCAAAATTTCAAAAGTTATTCCTTTACATAAAAAAGTATTGCCAGTGATGTTTTAAACTATAGGCCGATCTCTTTAGTGCCTGTTTTCTCCAAAGTACTTGAAAGGATTCTGAGTGATCAGATTGCTCTTATTTTGAAAGTTACTTGTTTTCACCGAACCAATTTGGCTTTAGAAAAATCAGAAGCACAACAGATGCAATAATTGAATTTATCTAAAGAACAATGAGATGTTTTGAACTATGAATGTACTCTTTCAGCCTCTTTTTTGATTTAACTAAGGCCTTCGATTCTGTCTCTCATTCAGCTCTCTTTGTGAAACTTGGTCGTTATGGGTTAGGCGAGTATCTCTGCCTTGTAGGATCCTTCTTAAAGAACAGGTATCAATATGTTCATGCTCAAGGTAATTGGTCCGATAGAATACCAGTTAATGTAGGAGTACCGCAGGGCTCAATCTTAGACCCTTTACTATTCATAACATTCATTAATGATTTGCCTGACTATATGACCAGTTATCGGAGCATATTGTTGATGATACCACGGTTTCCGTTGCCTGTGACGATCTTGATGAGGCTAGTGAGCTGTTTGAGAGAGCGCAGTCGGAGGCCTTCAGTTGGTTTTCGGGGAATCGGTTGGGTGTGAATAGTGAGAAGACGGAAAGAATGATTTTCAGTCTGAGACATACAGAGTCATCTATTGCTAAGTTTCTAGGCATTCATCTTGATACAAGGCTCACCTGGAGAGTTCATATAGATCACCTTGCCAACAAATAGAGTAAGAATATCTTTGTCTTGAGGTTTCTCGAATCTTCAGTTCTGAAGACTGCATACTTCGCGCTGACGAGCTGTAAGAATAATTGCCGGTATTGGGTATAGGGATTGTTGCAAACACTATTTCAAAAGGCTTAGGATTCTATCATTACCTAATCTTTTCATATTCTAATGTCTCGTGCATCCACATAATCACCTAAACGAGATTGCTTTACATAGCAGTAACCATTGTCACTATACTCGTAACAAAGATGCAGTCTGTGTACCGTTTTTCCGATTACGTAAGACGCAGAATGGTCCCGATTTTCCCGCTCTTAAGTTTTATAACAAATTACCTACTTCAGTAAGGTCATTTTCTAAATTAATGTTCAACAAGAAAATTGAAAACCTTTTATTAAATAACGTTTTGTATAACGTTTATGATTTTCTAAATTTACTTCCAAATTGTTTTATAGATTTTTGACTTTATACACAATGGTTCTCTATGATATATACCTATTTTAAATTTATTTGTTTTCTGTTCTTTTTGATATGTGCACATACTGTGATAATTATTGTATAAGACATGAATAAATGAATCTGAATTTGAATCCTCAGTAAACGACAATTCTCCAAAGATTCTACATAAAATTATTGAATTCTAGGTATTATCAGAAGTATCATAGGACAGTAACACATTCTCAAGCGCTCAACGTATTGCATACTGTCTACTTCCATCAGTACTCTGTTTTATCGTTTTATTGTGACGTCACGTGGCTGATATTGAACTAAGTAGAGGCTTGTTAGATTTAGACGGCTGTTAGTATATCTGCACTTTGGTGCAATATGGCGGATGCGCCAGTAAAAGAGAAAATGTACTGGTGGAATTGATTTGTAGCGGATATAAGAATGTTACGTACATTCTGTCAAAAAGTACCGGAAATTGGAGAATGAAACGGAAAATATTGATTTTGATCAAAAGTTATTGTATGCCCCTTTCGAAATATCAGATTTACACCAAGGATTAATTAAATCATCAAAACATTTTTGGAATGCGGAATCGACTTCAGTTTTCATCGCGAATTCTCCTTTATGTATTCTATCGATTCAAAACTGTACCTCGAAGTGGTAATTTAAGTTTTGGATAAAGAAAATCGTCGGCCGAAGTCATATCAGGTGAACACGGTGGTTATTCGATGGTATTTGTTGAGTTTATGGTCAGAAATTCATTCACAATGATAGCCGGTGAGGTTGAGCAAAATCCACGAGTTTTATTACCAGTTATCTGGCCTTTTTTGACGCATTAGCGCTCTGAAAAGACGCATAATGCTCAGGTAATATTCTTTATTTACTTTGAAGGCGGTACTTTTTCGACAGAATGTAAAGATCGCAAAACACACTTATGAAATCTGACAAAATCGAGCACTGTAAACAAACTAAATATTAAATCGCGTTCGAAGTCCGCGTCAGAATAGAAAACAGTTGTGCCAACTTAGCAACAATATATATTTTGACAATCGATTTTAGCAGAATTCTTAAATGAACAACTTGCGCCACTTTTTTGACAGAAAGTAGCCTAAAGAAAGTATTTTCGACAAATAGGCTATCCGATACAGAAAAAAATCTTGTTAAATCCGTAATGGAAATAACTTTACGACTGTATTATATTTATATCGGGTGTCCACGCGAGATGGGGCATTTAAAATATATGGAAAAAGGAATGACCGATTGGAGAAAAATTTTGTTGTTGTCTTGGATATTATTCGCACTAAATTCAGAAAATATTTTCAATGCTGTGGCACTTCCGATTAAACCGGAAGTTGACACCATATTTGGTATTTGAAATAGCATATTGTATGTTTCTATTTTTTGTTTATTACAGATAATTAAATTATGAAAAATTTTTCTGCATATCGTTGCCACCGAAAGGAAGATATTAATTTTTCAATCGGAATTTTGCTATTTTTGGTTGTTTCTTAGAAGGCATCATAAGAATACTAAAGACCATTCAACATCGATTATTTCTAGCTCGTTGTAAGTAAAAAGGTTTATTTAGCAGAATTCAATGCATTTAGAGGCTTCACGGTATATAGGGTGTTTCCAAAGCATGTGGCTAATAGTAGTACATTCAAAGGTACAAAAGTCCGTTTTTTCAAATACGACTACCTATTTTTGCACACACCATTTAACTCAAAATATCAATAGGCATCGATCTGCGCTAGGATTTCCCTTACCTAAAATGCATCATTTCCGAGTTATTAATATCTTCCTTTGTGTTGATTTCAGGAGGCAATGATTAAGGAAAAATTCTGAATTCAATTTTCTACAATAAAAAAAAATAGAAACATACCTTATGCCATTTGAAATAACAAAGATGCTATCGAGAACGACTCGATCGATAAAACTATTTTTGGTATCCGAAATCGGGTGCGTTATTCACGTTTTTTACTGATTCACTCAATGACCTTGACGTTTTACAAGTGTCCCTAAAAACTCGAACGTGTTTTTAATCAACCATATTTTTCAAATGTCCGCGTTCGAGCAAAACTGTTTTGGACATTTAGTAGCTAGACTAATTATCAAACTTTGTTGTATCTTGAGAAATTTTGATTTGATGGGAGGTTCAATCAAAAAAACAGTTTTCTAATTTCATAATTTCACTTCTTCAACCACCTAACTAGTCAAAAATATCACATATTGACCATGTTGGCTTTGAATTTATTTCTGTGGTCTGGCAGATTGGCATTTTATTAGGCTTGACAACCAATTGATGACACAACAGTGTTCCTTAAGTTCTTAACTAGGTATTTTGGTGAGTTTTTATCACTATTAGGCACGGAGATGTACAGTAACTCTGCAATGGTTGATGTGGTTATAGTGTACGGATTTTGTCAAGGCAATTTATTGATTTATTTATTTATTTTGGCTCTTTGGGGTACAACAGGCCAAGGCCCAAAAAAGTACCCACTTAATAGATATAAAATAGTGAACTTAAATTATCTTAACGCTAAAAATTTAAAAGTACCTATAAGTATATAAAAGTCTAAATAATATGATATTAAAAATCTAACGGTTAGTTCCAAATTATAGTTATCAACAGCAGTGTGAACACATATAGTATAACAAATGAAAATGGAGAGAGACTATATCCTCTCATTTAAAACAACAGTATGAGAAGAATAGAAAAATATTACAGAAAAACTAGATAAAACAAGAAAAATATATAAAACACTAGAGAGACTATATCTTCTCATGTAAAAACCACAATATGAGAAAAATATTACAGAAAAACTAGATAAAAACAAGAAAAAACTTATAAAACACTAGATCTTATATGTCTGAATTCAAGAATTTGAATTTCAAAAGCTTCTTTACTTGGAACAGTGATAAATGGAAAAAATCGATTCCCTGGCAGTGATCATTATGGAGTGTAATCATTCTATTTATCGGGGAGTTCTAAGCAGCATTTGTACGATAAAAAGATGGACGAAAGGGCATATGCGATCTTAACTGGCGCTGAGGAACACTGATTGATATTTGCTCCAATAGTTCGGAACAGTCTATAATATTGTTCAATATTTTGTACAAGAGGGTCAAATTAAAAACTATTCTACAATGTTGAAGGGAATTCAATCCGCATTGTCGTATTAAATCAGGATAGTGGTGATTAAGATGAATATGAGACTTGTATGCATACATACGCAGGAACCTATTTTGGACACTTTCTAATCGTTTGATATAAACTACGTATTGAGGATTCCAAACAATCGAACCGAAGTTAAGCTTGCTGAACACATGAGAATAATACAACGACACCAGAGATGATGCGTCGCTAAATGGTTTAGACTGCCTATAAATGAACCCTAGCATCCTCAAACAGGCCCTAACAATACCTTTAACATGCGAATCAAATATCAATTTGGAATCGAAAATAATACCCAATTCTCTGATGGTTTTGACCCTATTGAGATTACTGTTCTCAATCCGATAGGGAAAGTGCTGGACATGAACACGGCCTCGGGTGAAGGATATGACCTGACATTTGTCAGTGTTCAAAGTAATTCTATTTCTAATGCAATAAGCGACAAGTCTCTCAAGATCTTCCTGAAGAAGCAAACAGTCAGACAGGCTCTCGACTTTCATAAACATTTTCAAGTCATCAGCGAACAGTAAATATTTACAGTACAGAAAACAGCCCCCTATATCATTGATATATATTGAATAAGAGGGGCCCCAAGTGAGAACCAATGGATGTGAAAGCGCGAGAGTATATGCTGAAAGATTTCCAGATTGCATAGTGCCGTACCACCAAACGTTTGAAAATCTGGAGAGGCGCTTCCGCGAGAATGGTTGCTTCAAGCCCAGGAATTTGGATCGAGGACGACAACGAACAGTAAGGACGGTAGAGCGCGAAGAACAAATTTTGGACCTGGTTGAGGAAAACCCTCAATTAACCACGCGGCGTTCAGGTTTGCAGTTGGTCGTTCCTAAAACAATAATTCATGATGTCTTGAAGGAACAATTATTCAGTTCTTATCATATCCAGAAAGTTCAGGAATTACTTCTCAACGATTCTGAGAATCGCCTAACTTTCTGCCGATTTATCCAAGAGAAGAGAACTCAGGATCTCCACTTCAGTAGGAAAATTCTATTTACTGACGAATGCACTGTTACTAGGTCTGGCATCACTAACCTTCACAATGAACTCTGTACAGTGTCGAAAATCCACATGCTTTAAAATCTAGAGTTTACTCCTCTCCAATTGACACCCGAGAGGAGTTACAGATGAGAATTTTAAATGCGGCCAACTCCTTCAAAAATGACCCTAAAGTAATGCCAAGGGTGCAATTTAATTTCTTAAAGAGGATTAGCTCCTGTATTCAGCAAAATGGTGAAATTTTTGAACATTTACTATAGTTGAATGAAATTTTGGGTGTAAACTAATTTAACGTTATACTGAAGTGATTCGTTTTTCCTTATTCAGTTTCCAACTGGCCAACCTGTTTTCATATTTCTAAATCGTCATCGTGAAAAACTAAATTTTTTCTTCGAATTTTTCGATTTTTGTAATACAGAACATTGAGTTTCCTTTTTTCCCGATCCGATTTAGCAACCTAGAAAACATAATTTGGCAACAAGAGGTTGTCAAGCATAATAAAATGACAATCTGCCAGACGACAGAAACAAATCCAACGCCAACATGGTCAACGTGAATAGAGCACCCGATCACGCATACCAAATATGGTTTTTATAGATCGAGTCGTTCTCGAATGATTTGAAAAATAAGAAAAAACTCTTTGGATTTAGCGACCTCTAGCGGCCAAACGAAGAAACTTTTCATATAGGTTAGTTGGCCTGAATCGACACATTTCAAGCTGAAGAGTCTGTGGTATAACGTTGTACACGCAATAATCAATAAACTCCTCCATAGGGTGAAAAAGTTACTTCACCCACAACCTAATTCAAAGGCACTATTCCAATCTATCAAAGCCTGGGCGGTTCCAGCTATGGCATACACGTTTGGTATTCTACGTTGGTCTACAACGGACTTGCGAGCAATGGGCACAAAAATGAGAACTCTGCTGACCAAGTAGGGAATAAACCACCCCCACTCTTCCGCGGATAGATTATACCTTCCAAGGCATGAAGGCGGAAGGGACCTCATCAGTCTCGAAGCAACTCATGCAAAGCAAACTCAAAAAACTCGGCCTCCATCTGACACTAAAAGCAGATCTATCAGCTCTACGACTGGCAAGTGAAAACTACCTAGTAAACACTTACTCAAGGACCCAGATAATGAAGGGATGGCAAGCTAAAGCACTCCATGGGAGGTTCCCCAATAGTCTGATGAGCCAGGAGGTAGATAAAGTCGGGTTACTAACGTACTTGCGTGCGAACTACCTATTCCCGGAAACCGAGGGAAGATTGCATGCTGTGCAACAAGAGCGTACCTCAAGCATATTACAGGTAAAAACATTCTGTCAGATCAGTGCCGGAAGTGCTTTAAAGCGTTAGAATCGATCCAACATATAACAGCTGCTAAATTTTGGCACCAAAAGACTACTTGGATCGACATAATGCGATGGCTAGAGTGTATCATCAAGAAATAGGGCTAAGTAAAGGGCTGTTACAAAGGAGAATCAAACACTACAAATACCAGCCGAGGAGTATACTTGACAACACGAGGTATAGGTTGTACTGGGACACAACTCTTCTGACGGATAGGACAGTGAACCACAACAGATCTGATATAGAGATTTTTGACAAAATAGAACAAACATCGATACTCCTCCACGTCACAGTGCCCTCAGATGATAATATCCCTAGAGCTCATTCAGAGAAAATATCAAAGTACCACGATCTCGCATTTGAACTGAGGGAGATACATCAGCTGAAGACGGTCACAATTTTACCATTGATAATAACTGTAAATGGGTTGGTTGAAAAGCACTTGATAGAGAACACGGTTAAGTTAGATCTCGATCGAAGAATTATCTCCACGGCTCAGAAGAAGGTGGTTTTTGATAGGCATCTAACGCCCTACATCCCGAATACACTTTGGCGAGAAATTCAGTATTCATTCATTACTGCCTTACAGATAATATAAAAGTGTTTGCACAGAATTGATTACAATACATATCAAAGGACAAAAAGAACAAGTGAATTTGTATAAATGAGAGCTCATATAATATATAAAAAGTAATAGGATGAATGTTATCAATTTAAAAATGACTTGAATTAAAATAGAATAAACGTACATTGAATTACACATACACGATACAAATACTTAAATACAAGTAAAACAGAAACCTTCAAATGGTTGATAATGAAAAATTGACATTATGATATTATAAAACTCATCAAATGAGTATAAAATCTCCCGACCAAGAATCTGCCTCAGCTTTTTTTTGAAACCGTCCGATTTGAGACATATTATGGAATCGGGCAGCCTATTGAAGAAATCAACAGCATGAAGATCGAAACCTATCTGTGATTTGTCGAGTCGAAAGAAATCTTTTCTTATATGAAATTTCTTTCTTTAAAAGTTGCTAAGTTACTGTGGACATACACTAGACACCCAAGTACATAAAGAGAAGGAAAGGTAAGTATGCCAAGCAGGAAGGTGCTCCTACAGCAATCCCTGTAGCCCAGACTCCCCAACACCCTGACAGCCCTCCTCTGGAGACGAAACAGTAATTCACGACCAGAACAAGTACCCCACACTACCACACAATAAGGTAAGACTCGATCAACACAAAATAAACCATCCTCAGGATCATCGGAGAAACAGATGAAGCCAGACGTCTAAGAACATATACATTCTTACTTATCTTAGAAGCCAAACACTTAACATGAGCATTTCACGACAAAACCGCATCAACCCCCATATATATATATATATATATATATATATATATATATATATATATATATATATATATATATATATATATATTAATATTTCAAAACAATCGTTAAAATCCGAAGTAATTCCAATCAAAGAGGCATTTTCAAGGTGATTCTTTAAGTGCTCTTTGGTTTTGTCTTTGCCTTAATCCATTATCTCATGAATTAAATGCTACTAGTTTCGGTTTGAAAATAAAGAGTCTATCAACTGAATTCAAATCAAGTCACTTAATTCATTTAGATGATATTAAATTATATGCCGGAACCAGATCTCATTTAAAAGTCTACTTGAGATTACTTTAAACTATTCCAATGATATTCATATGAAATTTGGGATTCAAAATGTAAAAATCTTTCTATTGAAAAGGAAAGATCACCTCTGATTATATAAAGATTTCCAATGTCGAAATCGAGCCACTGCATCAAGGAGATACATATAAATATCTTGGATTTTGTCAAGAGAAGACAATTAACCATAGCAGCACTAAAGAAAATATTAGAGTGTTCATATTACAAAAGACTTAGGATTATCATCAAGAGTCATTTAACTAGTAAAAACCTTTTCAGAGCTATCAACTCCAATGCAGTTCCTATTCTTACATCTTCTTTTGGAATTATTAAATGGTCTAAAACTGATCTAAATGAATTACAATGTCAAACGAGGAAAATGCTCTGTAAATATCATAAGCACCACCCAAAGTCAGCTGTTCAGAGAGCTACACTACCTAGACATCTTGGAGGTCGTGGATTAACTGATTTGAATAATCTTCATAGTAAACAGATTTTTCATCTACGTTCCCATTTTCATGATAAACAGAGAACGTCTAAATTACATGATATTGTTGTTGCTTCAGATTATAATCTTACACCTCTGAACTTGACAATGCCAAAGGTAGATTTTGATATATTTGATGATAATTCTGAAAGAGAAAGTTGGATGCAGAAGGAATTACACGGAAAGCACCCTAAAGAATTGAAGAATGATTATATTGATGAAATCGCATCAAATAGATGGTTAGTATCTGGAGAATTATTTGCTGAAACAGAAGGCTTGGCAATTGCGATCCAGGATCAGGTTGTTTTCACGAGGAATTATAGAAAACACATCATCAAACAAAATATAGATGATTCGTGCCGTAGATGTTTCTGTTCTTCAGAAACAGTTTTTCATATATTATCATCTTGCTCAGTCCTTGCTTCAACAGATTATTTAGAAAGACATAATACCGTCGCTAATATTTTCATTTTAATCTAGGAATTAAACATGACCTAATTCCCAAAAGAAAAAATTTTACAAATATGAACCTGAGATTATTTGTGAAAATGACAAATATAAACTTTATTTTGATAAAACAATTCTTTGCAACAGAGCTGTAAAACACAACAGACCAGATATCATTCTTACTGATAAACAGAATCAAATAACATATATAATTGATATTGCTATACCCGACACACATAAAATACAGAATAAATACAATGAAAAAATTTCTAAATATATGATGCTTGGCGACGAGATTAAAAAAATGTGGAAAATGAAAAAAAAAATTATTCTACCGATTATTATTTCCACAACAGGTGTTATTCCTAGAAATCTTCACAGAAGTATTGAGATTTTGGGTCTGAAGAAAGATTTGTTTGAACAGTTACAAAAGATAACAGTCGTCAAATCTTGTAATATTCTTCGTAGGTTTCTTTCCGAAAAAATAATGAGGTAGAGTCATAGGTTTTCTCTTTAGTTTATACTGCTCAGAATCTCATTTCATATTTTATTTATTTGTTTATATAAATGTAATATAATTAACTGACAATTTTGTCATATTTATATTCAGAGCAGTATTCTATTCGATCGTTCACCACTTCACACAAAGGAAACTATTAATGAGTAACATTCAGTGTTACTTGACTAAGGTCCGTACACTGGATTTTTCCGGGAAAAAGCCTCTGACACTACTCGTTGGTACATTGATATCATTGTCTGATGATGCTATAGTATGTATATATTCTGGTAGATTGATATATTCTCATAACATTTAACGTTATCCTAATATATAATTATTCCAGGATATGTTTTGATTATAATCATTGCCTGGCAATGGTATTAATTACCGGGTGCTGGATTTATATTTTTCATGAAATCAGTTTGATTGCATTCGCTTTTGTCTTCGTTGAATAATATTTCATAATAAATCATAATATAAAACAGTACTGCTAAAAATCTGGAAAAGATAAAACCATATTACTAACAATAAATAAGCTAAGGTTTTGGAAGAAAATAAGGAATAATAAATTTTATATTGGAATTTTCAGTAAAGTGGATTATTTTGTTGACCAACTGCGTTACACCACCCGCACAGAGGTGAGAAACTGCATAAACTTGTTGCCGTCAACGGCGGAACTCTAAAACGCGCGACTCCGAAAGGGGGATCGACTGACCGGTCCCAGAAACGAGCTAGAATGTCGCGGTGTCGCCTCTTCTTTCACGTGATTTATAGCAAATGGTGACTGATTATTTTTTTATTTCTGAATGTTAACCTAAGTTTTATATTGTCGATTATTCTTTTGACTTTGCCGGCGAAGCTCCTGATTCCCACACTCGAAAGCGACTCTCTGATCTTGAGGTTATAAATGGGCCGGTATAGTTGCTGACGTAATCGTTCGACAGTTCAGTTTAATGAGCTAGCGAAATATTTGTCACTGGAATTATTTGTATTTCTCAGGGGACGAGAGTACAACTTTTTACTTTTGTGTTCCGAATTCTGGCTCCGTTGGAATTCGTGTGGCTTATCGGAGTTTCATGAACTATGTAGACATTTTTTGACTTGAATACTTTTATAAACTTACTTTTTATTACAAAACGCAATATTCGGTATTCATCGGGCTCTACACGCTTAAATACGGGATATTTGGTTTTTTTGGTTCGTTATTCAACTACTGGTATTGAGTCATATTACTGTAATCGATAAATCATAAATCGGCAACAGCAATAGGAATCGGATATTTTCTTCCAGAAAAAAAATTAATCGAGCATACAAAGGCAACCCTCCTATTTGGTAGAGCCGTAGAGTAATAAAAACTCATTAAATATACAAATCCCGTAGAAATGTGGTACGTGGGCAAATTCTAAAATAAATGTAGTTTCTATGATTTCGTCTTGGAGAAGGCACCAATTTCTTGCCGGATTTTTGATAGAAACCCTTGTACAAATCTCCAGGAAGAACCCAACAACCTGACTACAATCTTCTCTGTCTTTTTTGTTACTTGCGAATATTGCTGTCCTCGTTTTAAATGAAATGTTTATTTTATACGTCTGAAATTTGTAATCAGTAATGTAGACGAATATGTTTTAAGGTTCTCTTCGAATATAAAATTGAATCAATTGAACATATATTTAAAAACGATAATAATTTAATGTGAATTTCTAGATAGTTACGTTTAACAAAATTAATTATTTCATGAATTCCATGCATACCCACCCAACTTACGCTTAATTCTATATGTTGAAATACACTTCCCACAAAATTGTCGCGTCACCCTACTTTTACGACAATACTTTATCAACTTTCAGGTTTGTCATTTTCAAGAGTCGCTTGGTAACTTTCAGAAGTGTAAAATAAGAAGATATTATTCAAAAAAGATGAGTTTATGATGGTAAATATCAACAATTTTCGAGTTCATGAAAAATTAAAAAATTGTACCATCTTCAAACATTCGCGAAGAGACCAATCAACTAGCATCGAATGGTAACTAATCATTTTCAAAATCGAGTATTTCCTCCCCGAGCCCTAATTACTGCCAGTATACGTCTCGGAAGAAGCCCCTCAAACAAATTTTGGATGCACTCTTGAGTCAGTGAGTTCCAAATTTCAGGAAGCAGATTTTCTAGTTGTTGGAGTGTTCTACAAGGCATCCTAAGTTGCTAAATTTGCGACCCCATGTTGTCCCAAACATATTCTATGGGATTCAAGTCGAGACTTCTGGCTGGCTATCCTAAAATATCAATTTCGGCATTTTGCAGAAATTCTGTAACTACTCTAGCTGCATGATGCTGAGCATTATCATGCATATAAATGAAGTTTTCGCCAATCAATGGGCCAAAGGGTACAACATGGGGTTCAAGGATATCTGCGATGTATCTGACCATGGAAAGAAATGCCTCCCCACACCATTACTGAGCCCCCTCAGAAGTTTTCGGTTTACCGGATATTGCATTGCTGATACCGTTCCCCATGTCGTCTGTATACAAGCATGCGTCTATCATTTAATACTAGACAGAACCTGGACTCGTCGGAAGAGAGAACATTCGACCATTCTGGAATACCCTAATTTCCATGTTCCCTCGCAAACTGAAGTCATGCAACTCGATGCTCTCTGGTGAGACGCGGGCCGGTAGAAGCCACCCTTGGTCTGATATTGTCTTCTCTGAGCCTGTTCCTGAAAGCTTGCGATGAAATATGCACATTTCTGGAAAGTGCAAGTTCATTTTGTAACCGAACTCTTAGTGCAGTTAAACGGAGCCAACGATCATCAACTGGTGTTGTTATCCGATTACTTCCCTGTCCGGCCATTGTTCCATATTCTCCTGTTTCGTGGTACCGATTAATTGCTCTTGAAATAGAATACAATAAATTCAAGGATTCGAAAATCAACACACAGAAAACTTGCATTAATTTAGCGTGAAAATTGAAGAGAAATTGAATGAATACTGATAGTCAAATAAACTCATTCTTATTTCAGACGTGTTTGAGATCATACGGAAACAAATGTTACTACATATATAAGATTTTTCCCTCATATGTCCGAAAACATATGTTGACAAAGAATCTGCGATCGAGCTGCTTAATCGATTGTGGAATTTAGAATACCAGGTGATGAGACAATTTTTGTGGTGTGTAATTTCAGTAAATTATGGAAATGAACATTTATTTTAAATGAGTCTTAACATTACCTAACAGAATGTTAAACAATGTTTATAAATTATTTCATGACTTTATAAAGCGTCTAGTTCTAAAATTTCTTTGTACACTTTAAAATTATAAACATCAAAATAATGCTTTTTTTTCATAGTTCATCTTCTAGTAATGTATTTTCATCACCTACATTCACTATAACTTATTAGGAATACGTCATATTCCAACGAGTTATTTATAATATGAAGAAGAATATTTCCGATCATACCATATGTCGATTTAATAAATTTCCTCACTAGTTTTTCAACCCATTCCGGACGAGTCATTCAATTCGTGTAATTTAAATTTTGTGAATTTACTCTTAACATAGTATGGACTAACCCATTCTGGCCCATCTTGAATAGTATTGGTTATATCTTGTATACTTTGAACAAAATACATATTGAAATTTCTTGCAATATCATCCTTGCTACTAATATCTTTCCGTACTCCGTCTATCTCAAACAAAATTCCTCCGTTGAAGCAACTGCCGCCATTTTTAGGGTTAACGAGAGATTTCAATGTTTTCCACATTTTTCGTGGATTATTTCTATTTACATCAATTGCGCTGAAATAATTCGTGATGTTTTTTACTTTAAGAAGATTTGAACATAGATTCCGTATTTTCTTGAAATTGATCCAATCATCTTGCTCACCCTTACTTCCAAATATAACATATGCCCTATCCCTCCCATTTGCTTAAATCATAATATGGCAAGCCATTATCCCTATGCATGAAAAATTTCTCGGGAGCCACCATCCCGACTACTTGGGTACAGTTTATTGACAACTCCTCACACAATATGTATGCATTCACACTAAAAAGATCAAATTCGCAGGATAGAAGTTCCAAATTAATCGAGTGGAAACTCTTCTCGCTCAAATTTCTATATTCATGACATCAAACTCCATTTTGAACAACGAATAACAGCTGAAATCACTGAATGATCAGCTATTTTTGGCACGGAATGTACAGTAGCAGTAACACCACCGTAATTTACAAGAACGTAATCAGTGTTGAACTTATATCAGTACATCTAGTATAGTTTGATTCCAAACATATTCAACAGATTTTTAATTTTATTGCAATAATGGGATTTACCCAAATAATTCAAATCAGTCACCAATTAATACAGCCCTGAACTGTCGCCAAAGAACTCACCACATAGATTCAAAGTCAATGCCAGTGATATAGGACGAACATAACTTTTAGCAACACTATGAGACATCCTCCCTCACGAAAAATAACACAACCCCAGTATGGCGCGAGCTCGAATCGCACCGTTCCACATTATAACCAGGAAGATTGATTTGACTATTTTCAACATCACAAGTAGTAGGACTTTCACTGAACAGCATGATGGCAGGTTTGTAAAATTTAAAACGACCTCATCCCTATGTGCCAGGAAGCTTCATATTTGTATAAATTATGTCGGTCCCATATTGTACATCAGGATGTTGCGCTAGTAGTTTTTTTGTGAGGATAAACCCTTTGATACAATAGTTGGTTTTCCATTCATATATCTGATCATTTTCGAGTTATCCTTCTGAGAAATTATTTCATTCAGCTTATTTTTGACACAAAGTGTTTCTTTTGTCTGCCACTTTGATCTGGGAACATTTTCACGTTGGCACCCCTATTTTTCTTCTCCTTAAGAACTCTTTTGGCATCTTCACAGTTGTTAAGAATAACCTTGTCGAGACTACTCTTACCAGCTCATTTTTTGCACACTCGCAAGATTCTAATATTTGCTAAATCGATCGATTCGCTAAGATCTTTCAGTAGGTCCTTAACATAGCTACTGTCATCCTCCCTCCTTTCCTAGCCTTTTTCTTTGGTCGATTCGCTCACATTATCCATCATGAATTTAAAGGCTCTTTTCCGTCAATCAACCATTTCTGTTCTAAAATCCTCCTCTCTATTTCATTGTGGACGCTGATTTGATTTCCTACCTTATCTTCCAAAGCAACTATTCTCATTTCTACCGTTCCTCTGAAATTCCACCTGTTTTCGTGGATTATTGCAGCGACTCATGTCAAAGGTTGAATTATGAGTCAAGCGCATCAAAAATTTTGACAGCCATGCAGCGAGCATTCATCGGTCTCACGTTGTTACCATTCCATGGTAACAACCTCATCGAACACCCACAAGTAAATCATCTAAATAGCTGCTAGCATCGAATGAATTCGTTAACATCTTGTATCCGTTTGTCGTCAGCGGCGATCAATCGATGGATTTGCAATAAAGCGCATAAAGATTGTGGAGTCGTCAGCGGGCGGCAGAATGAGGCCCCTTTTTATTGTACCGGTTCGTAGATCGCGGGTCACGATAATGTTCCCTTCTCGGTCCCATCGAATTTCTCCGTATAAATTCCCGAATGTCCCCGACGCAACATGGTATTTTGCAAGAGCGTGAAAATGAGATAATAATATCGGTTTCCTCTTTCTGTAGATTCATTGTTTCTTTGCGGCGGCTACGAAATAATGAGATACTCACCTGGTAGTATTTCGATATGCGTATCGGCATAATCTTGTGTTAACTCTTGCTATCTTAAATCGATTACTATTGTTTCAGCCGATAATTTTTCATTTTGAGAAACATCTTCATTGCGCTTCAGGAATATTTTTACTTTGGGGATTTGTTCTCAAGTAATATAATACTGTGTGAGATCTTTAGGCAAAGATAAACATGTATGGTTTTTTGCGTTTATATTTTAGTGCAATGGCATCAATATATTTGTCGATATGTTTTAGCGCCTGATTTGGTCATAGTAGAACAGGGGTGCTCAAACTTGAACTGCTGGCAATCTACTTCAATATTCTTAGAGTGCTTACGATTGACTCTGAGAGGTTGAAGTATGTGTAATGCAGGGTTGTCGTACATACACGATACACCCTACCTACCACCCAACTAGGTAGGGTGTATCGTAGCATATATAGATATTAGATTTCTGCACAATATACATTATCTTAGTCAAGGGTTAGGTTTAGTTAAGTTCTCTATAATATCAATGAAAAAACTCATAGTTATTCAAAATTGCGAGTTTATTGGCTGTTACAAACCAAAAGAGTTACATATGGTGTTAAACTTAACTTAAGGAGTGACTTTGGATGATGAAGCGTGGTTCTGCATGGCCTCAGCATACTTTTCATGAGATGGTACCTAACCACTGAGTGTCAGTTAGTCGATTGCGATATTTTGATTTAATTATCTTCATTTCAGAAAATGCAGACTCGCACAAGTAAGTTGACCCAAACATTGACGTAGGGCGATTTGCCTTAGATTCGGATATTTATCTTCAGATATAAAACGTGTTTTATTTTACTTAATAATTGCGCGTTTACTACACCGTAGCTTCTTCAGACGAGTGAAACGCGTTACGAATCGTAATTATAAGATTCTTACTTGTTTTATTATTGATAATGGAATTTTACAGTAAAAGCCTCCCAAATTCAACAGATATAAAACACCTTAAATTTGTGTCAGATGCTGTAGCTTTGAGATGTACATCTGATATAATTTGCACTCATTTTCAACAGAACATGAGTTCATATTAAACTGACTTGCTATTTCAGTAGCTAATTCCTCAATGTTTCTACATGAAAAGGAATTATCCCAAAATATTTGATAAATCAGCCTCATACGTATAATAATTCAACTGAGGAATCCTTGATTTCGAAGACGGAAAATGTTGCAGATCCTTTCTTTTCAGTTGATCTATCATAAGTTACAAGTTACTTATGAATGCGTTTACTGTGCTAATCATCTCAATAATAGTTTTTCCTTTACCTTGAAGCTCCAAGTTGATGGTGTTCAAGTGCATTGTGATGTCGGTCAAAAATGCCAAATTAGTCAGCCATTTTCCGTTTTCCAACATCTGAGTGTCATCTCCTTTTTCGCCTAAAAAAGCTGTTATTTCGGGCAATAATTCTTGAAACCTTTCTAGGAATTTTCCGCGAATCAACCATCTGACGTCCGTGTGAAGAACTAAATCAGTGTATTCAGCTGACTCCCTATCTTCCAACTGCAACTTAAAGAGCCGCCGTTGCAAGCTACGTGCACGGACGGAATTCACAATTTTTGTTGCAATGCCCATAATTTCTTGAGTGTTTAAAACTTTTGAACACAAAACTTGTTGATGTATAATGCAATGGAATGAAAAAAATAAAGGGAAATCTTCATTAGCTCGACACATTGCCACAAAACCGATTTTGTTTCCAGTCCTTGCTGGTGCTCCATCGGTTGTAATGCACACTGATTTATATATTGGTAGCTTGTAGTTTTTTACAAAATTGAAGAAAACGTCATATATATCTTCGCCACGGTTCTTCCTCTTCAGAGGAATGATTGTCAAAAATTCTTCCTTATCCAACATGTCCTTGAATACCATCCGAATAAAAATACACATCTGGGCAGTGTCTGTCATATCGGTGGATTCGCCGAACTGTAAAGAAAAGTATGTACATTTCATGATATCATGTTTTAGTTTATCTGCCATTTCCTGACCCATGACCTCAATACGCATTGTGACAGTCGGACGAGATAACTGAAGTTCTCTAATAGCAGACATGATTTCTGTTTTATTTTTTTTAAACGGTTTTATTTAGCTCACCCCGTTTGTTTTATTTATTCTTGGGTCAAATTTAGTAATTCAAATTTCCCCCTCTTCCTGTCAACCGATTAATCTGAAATTTTGTATACACTTTGGATTTTGGTGACAATACAATTATATTTATTCATTATCATTATAAATACAAGATGGCCGCCGCTACAAAATGGCGGATAATTTATGTTTTATTAATCCCATCAATATGGGTATCAAATGAAAGGGCTCAACAAGCAGAATACAATATACTATGAAAAATCGAAATCCAAGATGGCGGCCGCTACAAAATGGCGGATAACATAGCTTTTATCAATCCCATCAATATGGGTATCAAATGAAAGGGCTCAACAATCAGAATACAATATACTATAAAAAATTGAAATCCAAGATGGCGGCCGCTACAAAATGGCGGATAACGTAGGTTTTATCAATCCTATCAATATGGGTATCAAATGAAAGTGCTCAACCAGTAGAATACAATGTATCCAGCCTGAATTCACCACCCAAGTCAAGATTTTGTATCGTGTTGAGGACTGTGTGGCGTTAGGGTGGCTAAAAAAGATACGTCGTTAGCGGTACACCACCCAAGTTAAGGTGAAAGGTTAAAACGCGCCGAGAACTGTATGGCATTAGGGTGGACAGGGACAGCTGAAAGAAGAATGTTGCCTTTAATACTATCAAGGGCTTCTACAATACATAAAATGCAAGGCAGCATTGTGGATCACGCAGTCGTATACTTAGGTGCGAAACTGTTTGAAGAAGGTCAAGACTACGTGGCTCTTAGTAGAGTAAGATCTTTGCAGGGACTACGTATAGAGGAGTTGGATTGCAATAAACTAACGGGCAAGAAACCTTGCAATAATGAAGCACTAAATGAATTAAAAAGAATGCGAAATAAAAACTAAAACTAGAAAATAAAATAGGTAAAAAACTTTTTAAGTTAAACGGTTTTATGTTAAACATACATTGCACTGTTTAAGATAAATGTACTAAAACCAAAAAATAATAAAATAGATACAGTCGGGAATTATAAACATATGCATAGACTAGACTAAAATAAAACCGTGGGGCACGTCAATTGTCTACAATCGTTGATTAAAATGTTTGTTTTGTAATGTTACACTATAATTATTAGGCAGTTGTGCAACCGACAACGATGGACGTGTGATAAGTAGGTCTAGAATGTGGAAACAAGCTAGCAAGCTCGATTATAAGCGAGTTTTAGGGTTTCATGGTGGTGAGCGAGTAGTACTTTTGTCATATGTTTTGTCGATTAAAGACAAACAACAAGCAGTGAAACGATTCCTCGCCAGCCAGCAGTGTGAATGTCCAACGATAAACTAGTTAAAACATCTCTTTTATTTACATGGAGTGTATAACTATTAGAATTTCCATGAGCAAGAAAATAGTAAATAATTTCTCACCGTCTGCGGGCCAACTGCCTAACGACGAATTAAACGATTCTTCTATCGCACATTAAGTCGATAATTTGTAGACAATTGACGTGCCCCACGGTTTTATTTTAGTCTAGTCTATGCATATGTTTATAATTCCCACGACTGTATCTATTTTATTATTTTTGGTTTTACTACATTTATCTTAAACAGTGCAATGTATGTTCAACATAAAACCGTTTAACTTAAAAAGTTTTTTACCTATTTTTATTAAAATTTCCAAATAAAGTGTCACCCGCTGCAATAAATGCTCCTTTCACAACCGATCCATCTTCGAAAGGTTTCTTGTGTTTCGCCATTCTTGTGGACATGGTTTGTTCTTTTTTCAAACGAGATATCAAATCACGTACTCTTCGTTTTCTTAATTCAATCTGTGGCGGAAAATCCTTTTCACAGTTTTTATGAACCGTTTTATGATGCTAAGTGTTACCACACTTAGGTATTGCAAATGACGCGCGACAAATAAGACAAATTCATTTATCCTTCACCATACAAAAGAAAAATTCTTCCTCCCAATCGTTATTGAAATGATACCTTTTAGATTTCTTCGCTGCATTGGTTTTGTACTATTTAATAATAAACTTTGTATCGACGTATTGACTTGAAGTTACAATTCAGAATGACTTCAATTCCTGCAGGTGCAACATTTATATCGGCGTGAACGTTCCTGTCAAACGCATCGCCCGAAATTTCTAGAAAAGCGGTAAGAATTAAAAACGCGGCTTTTCTTTGACAAGTACCACGCGCTCCTTTGATAAAGCCGCTTTTTGTCGCTAGCAGAGTGTTATTTTATTACGTAATAAATTTTTATAGTTTAGTTACCTACTTATTAAAAATTGTTCTTCTCGAGATCTACTCAAAAAGCACTCGCGATCAACTGGTCGATCGCGATCGACCGTTTGAACACCCCTGCACTCCCATCGAAACGTTCTGCATTTAAAAGAATATAACAGTTTTTCTACCTTTTCCTCATTTCCACACATTTATTGTTTCTGTTTTTCTCTATTGACGGATATGTTCACGTTGTTCACACATTTATTGTGAAACATGATTCTCACATATCGAGATTCTCACCTAAATAAATTCCAATATATTAATGAAATAAGTTTGAGTAACAATTATATTTTATATTCATAGATTCATGGTGCCACCGTTAAATGAATCTCAAAAGAAAGTTATCTTCTATGATAATTGATGTGCTCAATAAATATTTTCTAATAGTTTCATAACATTACATTCAAATATTGGTGCTTCAATGAACAGTTGAAACATCACCAAACTGTGTTGATATCAAAATGTTTGAATATTTAAAAGTATAAGTCCATGGTGAATAAATAGTACTTGATATTATATAGAACATGATATACAGGGTATTTAATAAAGTTAAGGCAATATTTATGAAGGTTATTTCATGAAAAAACATAGGTCTGCAAGCACTTCTACAGGGTGTTAGAGTTTAATCGAAAGATGCAGTTAAATCTGAATTTTTCATAAACGCTTGAGATTTGGGGTGAAATTTTGGGAGTGTCGAAAACTTTCAAAGAAGCATAATTTTCAATATGAAACTATATTTTGGACTCACCAGTGGCGCTCGTATGGGTCAACGCAGGATATTCTCAAAGAAAATACTCGCACGCTACTTTTAAATGTGCGTAGAGACGCTTTGCCTTCTCCCGGATAATTAGACAATTCAGGGGCATTTCTTTTTGGTTGCGGTCTTCGATTTCTGAACCATGTACTCTTGATTAACCCAAGTTTTATCCAGATAAAAAATTTTCTCACTTTGAGCACGATATTTTCTAATTGCTCTCGAATAATTTCTTCTCCAGTAAACGATTTCTTCTTTATGAGAACTGACTTCTTGTTGTGTTTTTCCCGTGAGAAATTCAATTCATGCAAAGCTTGCCACAATTTGTTTTTTATATTTAAGGCAAGTCCTGTTCGTTTTTCGAATAGTATTCTTAAAGTCTTCATCAATTACTATTCAGGGCCTTCCTAGAGAAGTTTTGGAGGTTTCACTATAAATCCATTTCCAGATTGTCTTTCCTTGAGAAGCTTGTAAATTGTGCACTGTCCAATTCGTGTCATCTCAGAACACATTTGAACATTTTCATCGATTGAAAATAAATGGCCTTGATGTCTTAAACCATCATATAAACACCTCAAAAAAGTCTAGGTAACACTTCTGAATATCGATATATCGTATCCAGAACGATCAATATGGATGATTTTTTTAAGAAATGAATACCTGCATCAATTTCTCACCAAATTATGTAGAGTGCCGCAACAGATTTCAGTTTTTTTTTATAAAAAACTAAAAATGCAGCAGATGCGACTCTGCTTTATAATCATTTCATGTATTCAGTGTTTGAAATCAGTTAGTTGGCACTTTGTTTCTGTTGTAAGCACAAATAAAAGATTCAAGTTTTGTGATTCGACCATGGAAAGACGACATTTGACTAGAGAAGAGATGTTACGAGCCGTTGGATGCTCCAAGCTGGGAGCTCACAACGGGAAGTATCCAGGGTTCTGGGAAGTAGCCCAAGTGTCATAAACCGTTAATGGTCGCGTTTCAATGAAACAGGTAGCGTACAAGAACGCCATACAGGTCATTTCAGGATTACTACAGTCGCCCAAGACCGATTTTTGGTTTTACAAGCCAGAAGAGATCGTACTACCACAGCATCTCAATTAGCTCAAGAGCTATCACGAGTTCATAATGTACAAATTTCCGACCAAACTGTGAGAAATTGACTGAACGAAGGTCAACTCCACTCCAGACGTCCTTTAAGAGTTCAACAACTGACCCATGGAAATCGCGCTGCTCGTTTAGCTTGGTGCCATACGTAAACTGGGATCACCACAGTTCTCTTCAGTGATGAATCTAGATTCAGTTATTATCCCGATTCGGGAAGAATTCGAATATGGAGGAACCTGGAAAGCAAAATCGTCACCAGCATGCTCGAGAAGTTATTAGACAGGGAGGCGCATCAGTGATGTTTTGGGAGGTATACGCCTTTGTGGAAGAACTGACCTCGTTTTCATACAGAATAACCTCACGGGAAATTCTCACGCAAATGAGATAGTTTTACCTGTAGTGGTACCGTATCTCCAAACAATGGGTCAAAATCCACTCTTCCAACAAGATAATGCCCCTCCTCATCGTGCATGAGTTGTCTTGAACGTTCTTGAAGAGAATGATATCGATCTTCTACCGTGGCTATCCTGCTCCCCAGATCTGAATCCCATCGAGCATGTGTGTGACACCCCAAAAAGAAATCTCCTGCGTCAAAACGTCTTCCATCATGAACATGACCTTCGATTAGCAGTTCAAGGGGCTTGGAATGACTTAGGCCCAAATGTAATAGACAATTTAATATTGAGCATGCCGCGACGATGCCAAAGTGTCATTAATAATAGAGGTGGACCTTCTGGGTACTGAAAAATATAAGTACTTTATATCGTTTCGAAAATATTAGTTCAGGATTTTTTGTGTTTTACGAAATTACGTCATTTTCAAATTTCAAATTTTTTTATATAGTGCTATGGAGATGTCAAATATTATTTTGTTTTCTTGAGAATACATTATATACAATACATCCCAACAAAACCGAAAGATTTCTATAAATTCGAATCATCAAATTCATATTTTAAAGATATTGGTGTTCCTAGACTTTTTGAGGTGTTTACATTCAATATAATTAATTTTTTACTTTGGGAAAGTGGTATATTTCATTTAGTTTAACAGGGTTAAATTAGAAAACTTTTCCAGTATTTGCGAATGAACAAAACACTTTGACCAACTACTAATTGATACATACAAATGATAAAACTACTTTTAAAAACTTGTACTAATTACCTAAAAATTAAAGCTTTAACTGAGAGGACATTCATCTCAATATACCTGACGGGCGGTGGTGCCTGTGTACCACTGAGTAATCAAAACTGTTTTCTTCATTGTAAATAAGTCAAGATAGGAATTACTCATAAAATTTACATCTATAATGATCTCATACACTGGTTATTGTGTAGGATGAAAACAATTTCCATATCAGTATGGGTATTCAACTAAATGCTTATGAATAATTAAGAAAAATAGAGATTAAACTCACCTGGATTGCCAATATTATACCCAGGTACTCAGGATTATAATATGTAAGAAGAATATATGACCATCCTGCTTACCTAAAGATTTATTACTCTATGGCATAACCAAATGAAAAGTTTCAACATCACATAAAATAGAAAAGATTTCAACATCGTAAGATGAAAGTGAATCGCAATTAATTCTGAGGCTCCCTAAATTTTAGTTTCTAATATTTGCATTCTCGATACGAATTCAACGCCTCTGGTTCGATCGTTTTAAATATTGAATTAATTGAGGTTTTATCAGACCTCTCGAAAAAATGGAAAGTTAGGTTAGATGTTCAATAACATTTCCTGGAGCTCTGTTCATTCAAATGTTGTTTATCACGTTGAATATGAATTTTCAGATTCGCCGATGTCGACCCGAAACTTCCCCCCCTCCTTCTGGAATAGTCAGCATTATAGCGGCGTCAGCGGAAGCAGTCACCATAGCAACGCAGCCGACCTCTATTCTGAGCATTACCACTCGGACGCCTGGTACCAATATAGTCAACATCACCGAGCAGTCCACGACTACCATCACCATAATATGGCAGCTCAGTATGGCGGACTATTACTACCGCCATCTAGGTTACACATGGGGCCGCATGCACCCTGCAAAGCGATGGATTGGCAGCACCCCTCAATAGAAGGATATTCCTCTTATCCTACTATGTCAGGTAAGTTACTGTCCTCAAAACATGTTATATCTATATTCTAAACACAGATATTATGAAAGCAGTGTTCTTCAGAAACTACCGTACAGATTGCTTCCAAGATGTACAATCTGTAGCAATGAAAAAATAAGATTCATATTGCTCAATAGTGATTCAGTATAAATACGCAAACTAGGAGGATGGTTTGAAGAGTTTCCGACCTCTACGTGAAGATCGCAGCACTCGTAAATAAAAGCTAGTGGATTTTCATTGTTGATTTGTTGACATCAAAGTTTCTGTCATTTAGCTTGAATGAGTTGATCTGAGTGTTTTTTGAGTAACGAGCTGTCATTAAATATTCCTTTTTGAAAAGCAATACACCTATTCAAATTGAAAATTCTCTGTATGAGTACTCTGCACCATCATATACCACAGTGACATTCAAAGGTGGCCGTAGGAGCTTAGGAGACGATGAACGTTTGGAACGTCCAGAGACTAAAACTACTGGCGATAACATCGCCATAGTTCACCAAATGGTGCCAGACGACCGCCGAATTAAAGAGAGAGAGATAGCAGAGGTTATGAACATGTCAAAAGAACGTGTTTGTCATATATTGAATTGACATTATACATGATAATGCTGTCTGCGCGTTAGGTGCTGCGTTTGTTCACGTCAGACCAAAAACATTTTTAACGCTCTGGTAGAACGTTTGGGCGTAATAAATCCGAGTTTTGGCGCTATAAAACGCCAGAAATAAAAATACACTCCAAACAGTGAACTGCAAAGTTGGAACTGGCCCCAAAGAAAAGGCTGAAAAAGTAATGGTGACTGTTTTTTGGGATAGTTGTGGAGTTATTCTAATCGATTATCTTAAAAAAGGAGAAACTTGAACTGCTTGACGAGCTAAGAGCGAAATTTGCAGAAAAGTATTTACTGGAAAAGAAATCCTGTTTGACCAAGTTTCACACTTCAGCGGTTGCCGGAGTGAAAATCTACGAATTACGGTTTTAACTGCTTGACCATCCGCCTTACTCACCCGATCTGGCCCCGACCGACTTTTTTTGATTCCCTCATCTAAAAATTGCGCTTGGAGGACAGAGATTTTCGTGAACCACAATTTTGCAAAGAAAAAAACCGAGTACTATTTGAACATATTCATTTCTGATCGAAACGCAAAAACAGGTCAATTTTTGTTTCAAGGGGGACATCTTTTGGGGTACAAAACTTGCCTGAAATATCAACCCCCTAAGCAGGGGTTTCAATTCTTGAACATTTTGAATAGGGAAGATGGGTCGAGTGATGCCTCAAAAGAAAGGTGGTATCTTTGTCTACATCGCCTTGAACAAATTTCCCTTTTTTAATTGAAAACTGTAAAAGATACAGGGTGAGCAACTGAAAGATAGGGAAGACTATTTCCTTGAGACTATTCAAGTTTCAGTGAAGTAAAATGGAACAGATCGATGCTGATCAATGGTAGTCATCATCAAGTACCATCCTCATCTCGAGTTTCAACCCCTAGAGCAGAGGTGACCACCCTTAAAAATTTGGAAGAGAGTAGATGGGTCGAGTGATACCTCCAAAGTAAGGTATTATCTTTGTCTGCATCCCCGTGAACGAATTTTCATTTTTGATTGAAAACTATAGAAGATACAGAGTGAGCTACTGAAAAATAGATGAGACTATTTATCGCCCTGAGCTATGCAAGTATTAGTGCAAAAAAAATGGAACAGATTCATTCAAGATCAAAGCCTCTCATCTTCCGAAACACCATTCACATCTCAAATTTCAACCCCTAGAGCAGGGGTAACCACCCTGTGTTATTTTCAAAGCAGAAGATAGGTCCAGTTATAACCTTCTGAGAAAGGATTTTTGTTTGTCTCCACAATGTTGTGCAAGTTTTCGTTCTCCATCAAAATTACTGGGTAAGCAGCTGAAACATTGGAATGATTATGAAGGATTATGAATCTTGAAAGAAAACGATAAAACCCATCTACCCTCTTCCAAATTTTCAAGGGTGGTCACCACTGCTCTAGGGGTTGAAATTCGAGATGGGGATGGTACTTGATGACGACTGCCATTGATCAGCATGGATCTGTTCTCAGGGAAATAGTCTTCCCTATCTTTCAGTTGCTCACCCTGTATCTTTTACAGTTTTCAATTAAAAATGGAAATTCGTTCAAGGCGATGTAGACAAAGATACCACCTTTCATTTGAGTCATTCCTCGACCCACCCATCTTCCCTTTTCAAAATGTTCAAGGATTGCAACCCCCGCTTAGGGGGTTGATATTTCAGGCAAGTATTGTACCCCAAAAGATGTCCTCCTTGAAACAAAAATTGACACGTTTCTGCGTTTTGATCAGAAATGAATATCTTGGTAGATATAGCCTCTGTTATATATAATTATATTTCGAAGATATAGAATTTGATTACAAAGTTTATTAAAAAATGAATTCAATATAACTCACATGAACTTTCCAACACATATTTTCTTTGACTTAAAATAATTCCTGGAATACCATTTTAACTCTACCCCCTCTCAAAATAGAATCTCCCTCATTTAATGCCGGATATTTCGATGGATATTCATGACACTTTTAAATGAAGATCATTTTCGCAGTTATTTGAAGCAATATGGATTATAGAAAGAATCCTAATAACTCTTGTTCTTAAAGTTGTCCCCTTTTTGCGAAAAACTGGTAACCGTTCCCCTAGTTCATTATTTTCAAACCTTCAATCCCCTGATATTGATCTGATTCAAGATAAAGTCCACTGTATTAAGTATATAGACATTGCATGCTGCTGATGATTATGAGTGACGAATATGGATTGAAGTCAGGCATGCCAGTGTAATTACACTCATAGCTATTTTCTAGTATGTTGCCTATCTGCTCTCTTTATCTACCTTTACGTATACATGTTCAGCCTATTCTTTTCCATGAGGATTACCATTGTTCTTTGAAACTCGAGTGATTTATTGCTTATATAAATTATTAAACTGCATTTATTATTCAGAGGCAAATATTGACACATGCTTGGAAAGTTACAGTAATATTCAAATCAAGTATTCAGACCAAAAAATAGTATCAAAATTAAAGACGGTGGTTTTGGAGAACTTTTACCTTTCATTTCATAATGAACGTATTTTGGATTAAAATGGCATATACCTTAGCCGCTATCACAACATTCAGGCCGATTGCTATGCAAGTATACATTTGACAGTTTATTGAAAGTTTGGAAAGATAATCATATACTATTCTATTCAAAAGGCATTACTTGTGTGCTTAGAGGGTCCTGTTGAGATTACATTCACATAAAATGATTAGGAAATTATCTGACATCGTCGTAGACACACGTAAAATGGATGTGAATAAATCAGCTAAATCACAAGTAGGCTAAATGATACTAAAGATCGCCCAGTATCCAGAATATGCATATTAAGAACTGACTAATCTGTCAAGCATTGATCCGGGGCGTATGCTGTTACATAGTGGATTGAGATTTCTGGTAATGGAAAGGTCTTTCTCTTCTGTTGGATAGTCCCTACAGCGGTCAAGGATCAGTCCCGATCACGAGGAGTTGAAAAGATAATTCTGGTGGAAGCTTGATCACAACCATACAGTTAGGCGATAGAATTTCCCGATATAACTTAAACAATTACGTCGAATATAATAGCGTTAGAATCAAAGCTACGTCACGAGAACTTAGCTCTTCCGACAAAACTTCGAATCACCATTTTTCTACTGAAAGTAGTATAAGAATCAAAACAGTGGATCAATTCCAGAAAAAAAATATTCGACATTTAAATATGCTTATAGCGACTGTTTTCTGGTATTTGTGAAAACATGATAATTACAACGTTTGAATGACTCAGTCAACAAAATAACCTTATTTAACAGGGAAAAGAATCTCATTCTAGAAGTTGGTGTAAATACTACATCTATCCGCCAAAAGTACTTCTTATTAATTATTTATTAATCGATCAAAACGTTCAAGTTGAGGGTTATCCTCATTACCTACAGCTTTAATTGGGTATCCAATAGTACCTACTGCATTCCATAGTCGCTGAAAGACTATCAACGAATCCAAACGCCAGTAGAACTTTGGAAATGCGTGGCTTCAAGTTATCTCTGTAAAACAGGAATATGATTGGCATTGATTCAGTCTATAGATCATAAATAAAATGTGCTGAAACACAATGAAAATTAGTAAAGTCTTTCTAAGGTGCTGGCCAAATGAATTATTAAATTAAATATTATATTGAAGCGTTTTATTGCTGCTCTCTATTACTCTTGTCTTTGCATCACTTCGACTATTGTACATGTTTCTCTGTTCGGAAATGCCTTTATTAAATTAATCATCATTATCATGTTGGCGACGCTGCAAAAACTACCTCTAGACCAATTAGTTTTTATTTGCTTTACTTTGAATCACCGCACTATCACAACTAAGACTAGAGCTTCACTAAACAAGCCTTACCTACCAAATTCGACCTGCCATGGTGCAAACTCAAAGTCGTAAGAGCCAGCTGGCTATATGAGCTGAAAAATAGTTTTATATTTGTCTCCAAGACTAATATTTTTGTTATTATTTAGGTATCAACCCGTTGCATGATTTCAACGGAATTTCAAAAATTTCATCTAAAATTCACCATTTTTCTCATTCTTCACTCCGAAAAGTAGAGTGTTGCAACACAGCCAACTGCTCACCAAAATGCATGGAGATATTTATTAACTAGTTGGAGAAAACAACACTGTGATTGCTGGAAGGCAATTCTAGAGCACACAGTTTGCAAATTATTTTGGAAAGGATGAACTAAGTACGAAACCTGTCAATTGTCTGATGCATCTTCCATATGTAAAAAAAGAAACATTCAGAAATCTCAGAGCGAGTAATTAGAGATAACGATGACCGATATGACGCAATATATAATAGTGGTAGGGCCCCACAGACGCTGTCAATGTTCCAAACCTAGTCTAGGTTGTCAGTTGCAGTTAAGAACTCTAAAAAGCATAAAACTTGCAGAAACTGATTGAACAATTGCTGAGACATGCTGATGCCGCGAAGCACCGGTGCCAAGGTAATTCATACTTCTGTTCGATCCCTTTCCTTTTCATAAAACAGAAATGTAAATTGCCAGCGTTAGAGGAATATTAATCCTTGGCCTGCAGCAGATACAATATTTGCACTAATATGGAACACTCCACGCGGAGATCAAGCAGACATCACAATAACGAATATCCCTTAAAAATTATAATTTGAAAAGGAACACGTTCTGATAATTATAAAAATTTGTCTATATTAAAAAAGGATATTGGATATTATAGTGCAGGAATTTTGTTTAGGCTAAAAAATGGTGTAGTATTCTGAAAGCTGCTAGTCTTCAATACGTATTCAATTATGCAATCAATTGGAAATTTAATAAATTAGAGTCATGATCAAAATTTTCAACTAATTTTGCTTCTTACTGACGTTAGATGCCAAATGTCAATATGTTTTCAAATATTTCCTAATGGTTGTACCCCAATTATAGATAGGATTACATAATGATAACATGGACATTTTATTTCTGACATTGCTTTGAACAAAATTGTTTATTGGAATTTTTATAACCAGAGATTTATATTTCCATAAATTATATCTTAAAAAGACAAAACTTCAACTCAATCTTTTAAAGGCAAGGAAAATCTGTTGGTTCGAGTACTTCGAAGTGACTTTTATTTCCAAGTAAAATTACTGTAATTTAGCTTGCTTTTTTAATCTTATCGGCAATCACATTGCGTAGAACTTTTCCATGTACAAAATATCACTATTTCACGCCATTACGACAATGTTGTTAATTAGGTGCTTCCTTATACTAAATGTCCTGTTTTTTCACAAAGTGTCACAATGTTTTGCGGTAAAGTAATTCTGGACGATTAGTGCTTTTAAGTCTTTTATATTTTACGATGGTAAACTGAGCTAAGATTTGATACTTCGGAAATCGACATTATCTTTATCACATGAATCACTATTATTGATTTGAGGAATAGTATTAAAATACCATACCCGATGCAAAAACAACGGTGCATAATTGTATAATATATAAACACCTCAAAAAGTCTAGGGAACACTTACCAATATCTTTAAAATATGAATTTGATGATTCGAATTTATAGAAATCTTTGTTTTCGTTAGGATGTATTGTATATAAAGTATTCGCAAGAAAACAAAATAAGATTTGATTTCTCCAAAGCACCTACTATAAAAAAAATTTGAAATTTGAAAATAACGAAATTTGGTAAAACACAAAAAAAAATCCTGAACCAATATTTTCGAAACGATATGGAAGCACTTATATTTTTCAGTACCCAGAAGGTCCACCTCTTTTATTAATGATACTTTGGCATCGTCGCGGCATGCTCAATATTAAATTGTCTATTACATTTTGGCCTAAGTCATTCCAAGGCCCCTGAACTGCTAATCGAAGCTCCTGTTCATGATGGAAGACGTTTAGACGCAGGAGATTTCTTTTTAGGGTGTCCCACACATGCTCGATAGGATTCAGATCTGGGGAACAGGATGGACACGGTAGAAGATCGATATCATTCTCTTCAAGAACGTTCAAGACAACTCTTGCACGATGAGGAGGGGCATTATCTTGTTGGAAGAGTGGATTTTGACCCATTGTTTGGAGATACGGTACCACTACAGGTAAAACTATCTCATTTCCGTAAGAATTTCCCGTCAGGTTGTTCTGTATGAAAACGAGGTCAGTTCTTCCACCAAGGCGTATACCTCCCCAAAACATCACTGATCCGCCTCCCTGTCTAACAACTTCTCGAGCATGCTGGAGACGGTTTTGCTTGCTCTAGATTCATCACTGAAGAGAACTGTGGCCCACCTCTCTTGATTCCAGTTTACGTGTTCTTGGCACCAAGCTAAAAGAGCAGTGCGATTTCCATTGGTCAGTTGTGGGACTCTTAAAGGACGTCTGGAGTGAAGTTGACCTTCGTGCAGTCGATTTCTCACAGTTTGGTCGGAAATTCGTACATTATGAACTCGTGATAGCTCTTGAGCTAATTGAGATGCTGTGGTAGTAGGATCTCTTCTGGCTTGTAAAACCAAAAATCGGTCTTGGGCGACTGTAGTAATCCTGAAACGACCTGTATGGCGTTCTTCTACGCTACCTGTTTCATTGAAACGCTACCATAAACCATAAACGGTTTATGACACTTGGGCTACTTCCCAGAAGCCTGGATACTTCCCGTTGTGAGCTCCCAGCTTGGAGCATGCCAACGTCTCGTAACATCTCTTCTCTAGTCAAATGTCGTCTTTCCATGGTCGAATCACAAAACTTGAATCTTTTATTTGTGCTTACAACAGAAACAAAGTGCCAACTAACTGATTTCAAACACTGAATACATGAAATGATTATAAAGCAGCGTCGCATCTGCTGCATTTTCAGTTTTTTATAAAAAAAAAACTGAAATCTGTTGCGGCACTCTACATAATTTGGTGAGAAATTGATGCAGGTGTTCATTTCTTGAAAAAATAATCCATATTGATCATTCTGGATACGATATATCGATATTCAGAAGTGTTCCCTAGACTATTTTGAGGTGTTCATTTATAATAGCAAATATAATTAATATTTCATATCAAATTCCTTGAGCGACTTGACCTACACCTGCAAATGGAACAAATATTTTAATTTTTCCTTCACTTATAGGTTAAACATTAAATTCAGGATTCTAACATTTTGCAATTTGTGTATCTACTAGCAATACTTCAGAATTTTGATGGTCGGAAAGAGTGTCAGTGACCAAACTGAAGAACTAACGATAATTTACGAATGAGACTGGTTATGGTATGTCCTCTTGAAACTGAGGTCTCTAGAACGAACTATCCATATCCATATACATACCTCGATGATGATATCCTTTTGATTCCAGATTTTTGGTGTTTTACTCAATATTACGAAAATCAGGTTTCACTTTTACTGGTACAATATTTCACATTTGTAGTTGTTTAACAATGTTGTGAACATGAGGTCTCATAAAATGAAGAGACTTTACTAAAATATAAAATCCGTTTCTTAACTATCGAAGATTGTAAGCACACGGTTGTTAAATTGTAGCACTCGACTAGACATTTTTGTCCTCCTCCTAGTCTCAATGACTCCGTCAGTTTCGTTTTTCTTCTACGGTTATTTAAATTTACTGACTATAGCCGAGTATCACTTCAAATGAATACCTATTTTTACTGAGTGATCTATTAGACGTTAATAGAGAAAAGGACATAGAATTATCCTGAAAATTGATGTCATTATACTTTCAGACATGATCTACTTTCCTGAAATATTTTAAAGAATGTGGTGTTGCCTCTTTTATCGAAAAGTCGTAGTAACTCTTATTTTTCAAATAGCAGATTCTGTATTTTATTTTCATTTCAAGGTCCTTATTTAATTTCTTGTATTTTTCAAATATATATCCTTATTATTATTTTCAATAGTTAGTGAGATAATGTCAATTTTTCATATTTAATCCCTCAAGAAGCTTTTTTATGAAAAAAACTGATATTTCTAAATCTGGAGCTGAGCATCTTTGAAATTCGGCACTTATACATGGTGTTACAGAATAGTATGTCACAACTGGAGGGGGTAGGTCTACGTGTAATTTCAAGAAAAAAAGTTCATACAAATATAGGTCCGCAAAAGCTTCGTTACAGAGGTACAGGCTGTTTTTTTCCGGAAAAATTGTTTTTTTCTTCAAAACTCCTGCAGTTTTTGAGATATTCAGCCCAAATTTGGAATGCAAGCTATTTTTTACAGCCTCCATCATAACACCTCCTAAATTTCAACTAGAATCTACAAGGTGTTTTTTTTCGGAACCATGTCTTCTTCTGCCCTTTCAAACTGTTTTGCAGTACGCCACTGATGAGCGCTCGATTGTATGCTTCCGCTGAATTGAAAGCACTTCTAATTGAAAAAATGACTAGTACCTAGGCTTTGATTTTTTTCATTTATTTATTCATTTTGACAGTTGCTTAAGTTGAACCAGTGTCTGTTCGAATTGTTCATAAAATTAACAATTAGTTTTAAGACTTTTGAAGTTATTGCTATAAGAAAAAATGGCTAATTTTACTAACGCCGAATTGGCTGATATCCATTATATGTTCGGTTTGGCTGGCGGAAACACAACAGAAGCAGGGCGATTATATCAGGTGCGCTTTCCAAATCGAGTAACACCAGACAGGCGAACATTTTCAAATATCTACAGAAGGTAGAGGAAACTGGTACTTTTACTGCAAAAAATCATTCAAAAGGTGCAACACAGACTACGAGAACTGCAGATATTGAGGAAGCAGTTTTGAATTGTATTGATTTGAATCCTCATGTGAATACAAGAAAAATTGGAAATTAGTTGAATATTTCACATGTTCTAGTTTGGAGGATTCTCCACGACTTTTTATTGTACCCGTTTCATATTCAACGCGTCCAAACTCTACTTCCTCAAGATTTTCCTTCAATACTGAATTTCTGCCGATGATTCCTAGATAAAATTAGAGAAAATGCTCATTCTGATGGTGAAATAGTGTTCACAGACGAAGCTAACTTTTCGAGAACTGCAATCACAAATTTTCACAATAATCATTATTGGGCTGAGGAAACCCCATTTGAATGAAGAATCTCATCATCAAGAACAATTCTCACTGAATGTCTGGATCGGAATAATTTGAAATTATTTGATTGGGCCATTTTTTTGCCTAACAGACTAAACGGTCTCGCTTATCGGCAATTTCTTGAGGAGGAATTACCTTTATTGCTCGAGGATGTGCCACTTTTGGTGAAAAACAAAATGTGGTTCATGCATGACGGGGCATCGGCACATTTCAGTGGAAAAGCTAGGGAATTCTTAAATGATACATTCAACAACCGATAGATAGGTCTGGGTGGGCCAGAACCATAGCCTCCTGGGTCCCCTGGCTTAAATAGTTTTGTCTTTTTCTTATGGGGATATCTCAAAAGTTTAGTTTATACCACTCCAATGAACACTTTAGATGAATTGAGAAATCCATTAATAACCTCTTGTGACACGATAAGAAATACCCCAGGAATATTTGAAATAGTGCGTGATAATATGTGAAAGAGGACAGAGGCCTGTATTCTTGCAGGTGGAGGACACTTTCAGCAATTTATTTAGTTTTCAAGTGTTCTTTTTCAGTTTGATATTGAATAAGATAAGTTGAGTCTCAGAAGACGAGCTATCAAAATAAAAGCAAATTTTGGGTATACCTATCGAGTATTTGTATTATTTTTTTTTATTTGGCGAATAACATACAATTTAAATAATTCAAATTCAATAATTTTTCACTCGAAAACGGTTTGAGATACGAAAAAATTACAAGTGTCAAAAAAGTTTCTAAATTGAACGAAGATGACGAGAATTGATTGTACGCTGATCAGTGGCGTACTGCAAAAAGTTTGAAAGGGCAAAAGAAGACATGGCTCTGGAAAAGAAAACACCTTGTGAATTTCAGTTAAAATCTAGGACGTGTAATGATGAAGGCTGTAAATTTGGGCTGAATATCTCAAACTGCAGGAGTTTTGGAGAAAAACCCTAATTTCAACACCCTGTAGCTTCGTAACGAAGCTTTTGCGGACCACTGTTTATATAAACTTTTTTTCTCAAAACCTTACCATCCTCAAGTTGGGACATAATATTATGTAATACCCTGTATTGATAACATATCAATCCTTGACTTCACGTTGAAAATCTTGCTCAAGTGTTATCAAATTCGCAGTATTCTGATTGAGTTAAATAAAAATTATTTTAGTGTTTGCATTGGTGTATTCTGAAAACCAATTGCTGATCAAATGTTCAATACAAGTGAGATATGGACGGAGTTAATATCTACACCAACGAAAGAATCAAGAATTAGTTCGTTTCACATGTACAGTATGACAAAATTAAAGAAAGAACATGTAGAACGATCGATGAGTTATATCCCGATATACCACAACTGAACAGAAAAAATGTGTGCAACTCGAGAAGAATTTTATGAGCTACGGATCAAGCTGAGAAATACTCCAGATTCACGAAGATCTTCAACTTGGAATTAAGAAAAGTAGTCAATGTTTAACCTACTCCAACACTTTCCTGCAAACTTCCACCCACAAGGCAGAAGAGGATCGAAGCATCAAACGCGTCTTTTACAAAGAATCTTTCCTTTAAATTTACCAAAGTTCAACCTCTGAAGCCTGATCAACCACGGAAGGAAAATATGCTTCTGTGAGATGCTTCTAATCCAGCTCCAGGACGACCAAATCTATGTGTCAAATGTTATTTGGGCTGACGAATAGAAATTTTCGATAGAAGGTTCTACCAACAGCAAAAACTGCCATTTTTGGGCCGATCAGAATCTTAAAACAACTAAGGCCAACATCAGAAAACTCTAGTTTCAACGTCTTGTTGAAGAAAAATAGAGTGACATTCCATATCTACGATAGTACATTGAATTCCTATTGATTCATCGGAATTATCCGGACAATTGTCAATGATTTTCTTAAGAGTTTGCCACTCCAGAAACAACGAGATTGTTGGCTTCAATTGGACAGTGCTCCACCTCATTACATACATAGAGTAATGGCTCAAATTACAGAAATGTTTGATGAGAGATGGTACAGGGATCTTGGTACTGGCCCTCAAGGTCACCAGATCTTACACCATTGGAATTTCGGTTATGGGGCAGAGTGAAAGAGAAAACGTATGAAACATTCATACAAACGGAAAAAGAATTACGTCATAGAATGTGGCGCCGTTGCATTGTGTAGATTTTCAAACACTTATTTCAAAATGATTGGTTGACAATGGACACCATTTTGAATAACTTCGATGATTATCCTGATGAGTGTTTCTACTTAATAATAACTCAGACTATCCAAGTTGTCTGAGTATTAACTTTGCTTTTGGCCCATTTTTAAAGTTGTGAAAATCCTAATTTGGCGACACTCTGTGTGGTCTGGTATATGTGCTCGTTCAAGCTTGACTTCAACTATTGTGAATCAACTCGATTTTTTGCATTTCCTTGACATTCGATTTATAGAGATTCCACTATATATAAGAAAGAATGTTGAGAGTAAATATATCATGAAAAATAAAAGTACACAAAGTGTACCCATGACCATACTTCAGAGATATTTATCATTAGAAAAGAATTTTCGAAATTAAATCATAAATCAACAACAATTTTTATCGGTATGTGTGATTGTGAATGAACATTTATTCTGAAATTATTTTAAGATTAAATGCTATTTTTTCGTTTGCTTAATTTCATCAGCAAAAGCCATATTATATCATGATAATTGTTATGATCTAATTGAATAATCTCAAGATAATGCTTAAATGTATACTTACAATGAAATCCTTTTAAGTTATTTCAGTTCATAGTATTGTTCCATTGTGGCTGGAATTTTAATAGCTATACTTATTCCTATCTAAATAGATCTCTGAGAAAAAATGATTCCATTACAGCGAGGATATGCTTAATCGATATTGGACTAAAATTCACACTTAGAACAGGAGAAAAATCATTCGTTACGAGGTGGAATTCAAAATTTAAATGACTCCAATTAGTTGTCGGCAGATTCCTTTGATGAATTCGTCTATTCGTTGTTTTTATTTATTAGACGAATTTCAGACGGTTCTGCTCCTTGACTCCATAATAAATGCCTCGACTCGTGTTTCTATTTAACTTTTTATCCTCTATATCTTGCCATAAAACATCCATCGGCTCTTTGATAACCTCATTCCTTCTACACCAGCGGAATCAAAGCCGAGTAGTTGAAGGATTTATAGGAGCGTTCAGAAAGAAATTATTTTTTCCATTTTCTATTCGTTATTTCATAATGGCTAATCTGACAAAATATTTCCTTGATTCCTAGCATTCAGGATGTTTTGCAATACAATTCTAAAGTGGAGCTGTATCTTTCTCATCATGAAACACTTTACTTCATTAGGTTTTAATCGGTTCGACTGATAGACTCTTTACTTTTTACTTCGAAGACATGAGAATTTGTCTCATTTCAATATCCTATCAACACGCGAATTTTGTCGCTATGTATGAAACACATTGATAACTTTCATTCAAGGAGCAATATGCAGCCTTTCCTGGGAAGGGATATAGCGATACATTTCGCGAGTTATCAGATATTGAGATATTATGTACATCTGGTTTAATAGCCAATCTGCAGCGTTTGCTAATTTTGGCCACTGCAAGTGGTAAGCACAGCGTGCCGCGTTGCGGTGAATGGTCAAACTAGGCTGGTTTCTTGAAGTTTTCTTCGTTTAGTCTACTCTTCGTTTTCCAGTGGCTGTCGTAGTTTTCAATATCAGTTGGTTGGAGAGTGGCAATGTATATGTATACATATACTTCTACTTGATGATACATTCCAACGAATTGATACCGAGGTGGTGGCAGACTGGCTTAATGTTGTGAATGGGCATGCAACTCTGACGAGATTAAACGAGACCGAAACTGCTCTTTGTTGCTCCTATTCATAATACCCTACTAGAATGTACCACTACTATATGACTCTGGTTGACAATGATAACGAAGAGTGAACCTTCAACATCCTACAGAAAGTTGAATATTGTTCCTCTGAAGAAGAATCTTCAAGAATTAGTTTGCTGAAGAGATTTCACTGGACTAATAAGCCGTTTCAAAATGGCGACTGTTCAATTGTTAAATTTTCTCTAAATATAATCCCAGTTACCCTTCCTTTCCTGTCAGAAAAAAATATGGAAATGGTTTTAGCATAGAACATTGATAATATCAGAAGAGCGGAAGAATAATACATTCAGTCAAAAAGGTACCAGGAATTGAAATTGTTAGAAGGATTGTTGAAATTGTTGTTGTTGCCAAGTTGGCAAAATTGTTTTCTATACTGACGCAGAATTTGAACGCGATCTGTCATCTAGTTTGTTAACAGTGTCTGATTTTTGTCAGTTCTCACAAGTGTGTTTTGCGATTTTTACAATGAATAAAAATATCGAACAATAAATTTGTCTCCAATTTTGTATTGATAATGGAATTTTCTGTGCTGACTTTATCAAAAACACGTGCGTATGAGTGTTACAGTCATTCAACAGCGATTTGTCTTGCTCTGGTCGGCCATCAATATCTTCAATTGAAGTTAACATCGATATAGTGAAGGATATGGTAATTGCAACTTGTCATTCGAGTTAAAGAGAGATAGGCAATAACTTTGTGTCACAAATCAATTCGTACCATTTTAAACGATTGTTTGGGCATGAAACGCGTTGCCGCTCGACCTGAATTTTCTTCAAAACTTGAAGCGCGTAAAGGTGGTGAAGACATGCTAGAACAAGTTAATTCCGGCTCCACATTCATAAAACGCATAGGTACAGAGAATTGGGTTAACAGAACAGGTAAAATACAATAAGTGATTAACATTGGGTATTAATATATAATTGAAAACTACTTAATAATCCCAAATATTGGGAAATAACAAATCTGTCAGTTTAAGTAATATTTGATTTTTGTCTGTATTTTATTAGGCTTTCAGTATTTCTAAGCATTCAAGATAATTGAGTTTTATATCTTTTGTGCTTGGTATAGGAACTGTAGATTGTCTTTTGACAGAAAAATATGGTTGTTTTCTATGCATAGTTGTTAAGTAGAATCTGTTTTGTTTAAACAAAATGTGAATGATGTTCCTTCTAAACGACCTGTCTGTTCTACCAATATAAATTCCGTAACAATTGACATTGAATTAATTTATACACTCCTGAATTATCGAATTTGTGAGTTTTATCTTCGGCATTGAAAAATATATTTGAAAGTTTGGTTGTGGATTTGTAGACTAATTTTCGTCAGAGATTTCGACGTTACTTGCAATTCTTTTAGAAATTGGACCGAATAGGTTAATCAGGAATATTGATATATGTGGTTATTTTTGGATGAATATCAGCACAAGGTTTAGGAAAATGTCTAATTTCTAGAAGTACCATTAAAACACGCAAAAATATCGTCATTATATCGATACCAAAATATAATATGAGACGCTATAGGTGATTGAAAAATTATATTTTCTATGTTATTCATGAAAACTTCTGCTAGGAGTGGACTAAGAGGTGAACCCATAGCCAGACCTCCGTTTTGCTGGAAAATTATATTGTTAAATTGAAAATAATTCTGATTGAGGCATAAGTTTAATAAAAAGATAGAACCACTGTGAACAAGCGGATTGACTTGAGCGTTGTCTAAATTTTTGGAGACTAGAGTTGGGCATTCAGAACTAGATATTTTTGAAGACATGTCATCAACGTCCAGAGATATTAAAAAGGACTTTGGAGGAACAGAGTTCAGCAATTTATTTATGAGTTCATGTGAATTTTTTATTGATATATGGGGGAAAATTTAGTGAGATGCTTGAAAATATCGTTGAGTTCTTTTGAAGCTCGTATGTTAGGGAGCTGATATACGAGACAACAAGACAAATGGGAGTGTTTTCTTTATGATTTTTATGAGTCCCTAGAATTTTGATGCAGCCGGTTTCATATTAATAAGAAATCAGATCGGTTTTTGAATAACGAGGTGGAGATTTCTTTAAGAAACTAATTTTTGGAAAACGGGAGTAGAATCATGTTTTAGTACTTTTATGGACTCATACGTCCTATCGTTTTATACTGGGTGATTACTAGTGGCGCGGTTCTCTGTAGCTTGTACAATCTTAAAGATTTCATTTTTGTTGGACGGTATTGTATTTAGAAAGTAAGAATCCACTTCAGCAATTTATTTTGCAGTAAACAGGCTGTCTCAATTTTCTATAGCAAAATCTTGGGAGGTTTTTTCAGATTGGAAGACCACTTTTTTGTTGAAGATTCAAGAGCGTCCTAAACTCTGCTATAATGTCTTTAAGTAATAAGGTTTTTTGGTGAGTAGTTTCGTCACAATATTTTTTTTCCTTAAAATTCATGAAAATAGGCTCTCACATTATCGCATGCTCCTTCGGCCAGATAGGATGAATACTTTTTGCTTTCGTTCTCTTATTGACCATGGATTGCTTTATTGATGAATTGAAATAGATTATCCTCATTTTATACAGGAGTGACTCAAAAAATTATTGAATATTGTAATTTTAAGATATCATATCTCGATTTTTCCAAATGGAACACCCTGTATTTTATTATTCATGTCAACGAATAAAATATTGTGCTATATTTTTGCATGAGTAACCTTATCTTTATCTTCGATCATTTTCGAAATATTCGATTATTTGTACAAAACCGTATCAAACTCATCAGCATGCATTATTCGCACAGAAGTTTTTTTTTTCTGTAATGATTCAAGTAGTAAAAAATTAAACCTAAACAAGATAATTCTTTTAACGAATGATAAAATCAAGATGATTAAAACGTAAATCGAGGTATGTGTTGACATTTTTCTAAAATGTGCCTTCTGTCAGGTGTCCGGACGTATCATATTCTGCATTTTACATGGTGAACTTATCAGTGTTTCGTTATTAAACATTGTTGAAGTGAGGTTTGAACCCAATTTTCTTAATTGACTGCCATGAAGTTCTCCAAAGAAGAAATGGTTGATATGATTTTTATTCTGGGTGAGTGTGATAGAAATTCTTTGTTCGCAAGTAGAGTTTATGCACAAAGGTTTCCTGATAAGAGGCATCCTGATGCAAGATGCTTTGAAAACTTCGAATTAGATTCAACGAAACGGGTAATATCGCTTACAAAAAACATGAAAAACCAAAAACTGCTATAGCTGAAGACAACCAGTTTTCAGGAACTGAACAATCAAGACTATAAAAATCGAATCAATTCTTGCAATTGGGCAAGTGACAAAGTAGCGGAAAATCCAAATATGTTTAGTTGAGTTCTTTTCTCGGACAAGGCAACTTTCCACAAGAATGGGAATGTTAACAGGCACAACTTTCATTATTACGCCTTGAATGTATGGGCCGTTATAGTAGATGGATATCTAATTGGGCTGCACTTTTTCGACGGGCACCTCAATAGTGAAATGTATTTAGATTTTCTGCAAAATCATCTACCAATGTTACTTGCCAATGTACCAGAGCATATAAGACAAGATTTGTGGTTTCAACACATTGTCTTATTGTCTACAGGGCCTTGAATAACAGGTTCGGTGCAGATTTATCTCCACTTCTAACGATCAATCACAACGGACGTCTACGAGGCCACAGACTGAAATTGTATCGAGAAAACTTCAAATCCATCCCAGAAGACAGAATTTTCTTTCCAATCGTGTATTTACGCCATGGAATGATCTACCACCACATGTAATTTCTTCTTCTTCTGTCAATGCTTTCAAGAATGCCTATGATTCATGGATATTATCTGAAACAGGCAACTGAAGATTTCTAAGTACCTACAACATGTTTTTGATAAGCAATTATTATATTTCATTTGAGTTTTCTGTAAGTAGGTTAAATGTTTGATCTACTTGCTTTTGAGAATCTTTTTATTTTGTTTTCACCAGATTAGAATAGCCTAACCTATTTTTTAAGTCATTTTGTGTTACTTTGTTTTCACTGCTTTGCAACCTGTTAGACATAATGTATATTATGATTTTTGAGTTATATAGGCATCACGCCTCAACTCTAATTTATATTAAATAATAATAATAATAATAATAATCATCATCATCCAAAATCGTCTGTGATACGAACAACTTTAAATCGGAAAGAAGGAGGACGCGGATTAATAGATGTTGTCAATTTACACACCGAACAGATTAAAATCTCAGAGAATTCTTCTCTGCAAAAGCTTTCACTTCTGACCTCCATAGAGTGATATCGTTGGCTGATAGGAATATACACCACTAAATCTTGCTAAATGACCTGCTGAATTTACCGTTCCTATCAGATACTGAAAAACAAGATCAATGGTCAAGAAAGGAATTGCATGGACGACATCACCATGAGATTAATGAACCACACATCGACAAAGAAGCCTCCAACAAATGGTTGATGAAAGGAGAATTATTCGCAGAAACAGAGGGATTCCTCATGGCTATCCAGGACCAAGTGATCGCTACAAACAATTACAAAAAATTTATAATGAAGGACGGAACATTACAAACAGATAAGTGCAGAAAATGCCATATAAGATCGGAGACTATACAGCACATTACGTCCGGATGCGAACAACTGGCTAATACGGAGTATCTTCACAGGCATAATCAAGTGTGCAACATTATCCACCAGAAACTTGCACACAAGTACGGACTTCTGAACACCTTCCAGCCATATTACAAGTATCAGCCGGCGCCCGTATTGGAAAATGACTCCATCAGATTATACTACGATAGGCCTGCTATCACTGACAGAATGGTGACGAATAATAGGCCGGACATAGTGGTGTATGATAAGAGAGCCAGAACAGCAATGCTGGTGGATGTCGCCATACCGAATAATAACAACTGAACAAGTTCCAGGAGAAAAAGTCCAAATACACAGACCTTGCTATTGAGATCAAGCAGATGTGGCACCTCGATAAAATAGATATTGTTCCTGTCATCGTATCCTCGACTGGTTTAATACCCAAAACTTTGCATGATAGCCTTAAGAAATTAGAATTGCACAAGAATACCTATATAGAAATGCAAAGAGCTATAATTCTTAATACATGTAGGATAGTTAGGAAATTTATGTCAAGTATATTGTAATCGAGCCTATTCCCTTTGATTGCTAAATCTGGGAAATTATATCCAGCTACTAGCTGAGATAGTGCATAAGTCCACGATAAAAAATGATAATAATAACAGGATGGAGCACCGGCACATTACTCACATCAAGTTAGGGAGCATTTGAATCATGTATTTCCACACAAATGGATAGGGCGTGGTAGTCCTGTTAGATGGCCAGCTAGGTCTCCGGACCTTTCAAGTCTACATTTTTTCTTGTGGGGTTATATTAAGGGCATCGTTCACCAGATTCCTTCTACAACACAGTTGGATATGAGACAGGGATAATCGACGCCTTTCAGTCAGTTAATCCGCCAATGTTGTCGAGAGTTCAACGGTCTTTCCTCAGAAGGATTGAGTTGTGTCTACAAAGAAACGGGCAACATTTCGAACACTTATTGAAATAGTTCAACACCTTGTAGATCATCTCACCAAAAACCAATCTATTACGTATTTCATACACGACTTCCTCGAAATATCAATAAATAAATAAAATAAATATGCGTTGACATGAATAATAAAATACAGGATGTTTCATTTGAAAGAATCAAGATATGATATTTTTAAAATTACAATATTCAATAGTTTTTTTGAGTCACTCCTGTATAAAATGAGGATAATCTATTTCAATACATCAATAAAGCTATCCTTGGGCAATAAGAGGACGAAAGGAAAAAAGTATTCATCCTCTCTGGCCGAAGAAGCATGCGATGATGTGAGAGCCTATTTTCATGAATTTTTACGGAAAAAAAATATTGGGACGAAACTACTCACCAAATAAACTGATTACTTAAAGACATTATAGCAGAGTTTAGAACGCTCTTGAATCTTGAACAAAAAAGTGGTCTTCCAATATGAAAAACCTTCCAAGATTTTTTTACTGAGACACCCTGTTTAATTCAAAATAAATTGCTGAAGTAGATTCTTGCTTTTTAAATACAATACCTTTCGTACAACAATGAAATCTTCAAGAGTGTCCGAGCTACAGAGCACCGCGCCACTGGTGAAATATTCAAAGCCAAACACAATACAGACAATAAACAAATATTACTTAACGACCTGACTGATCTGGGTTAGATTTTTAAGTAGTTTTCAATTATATGTCAGTACCCAATGTTAATCTCTAATATGTATATTACCAGTTATGTTGATCCATTTCTTTGTCCCTATATAAAAAAAATTGCTAACTTTATATTTTAGTTTCAAATTCATACTTGTCTGATGATGAGCGAAAGCTCGTAATAGCTAAAACGTTGAATAAACTTTGCCATCTTAAACAATATTTTTGCGTAGTAATAATCACAATTGTCATCATGTCAATTACTTATCACGGCAAAATCTATTTCATTTCACTCAATCTGTTTTAACACTCGTTTCTAACTGAATCTTTTCATAGTCAGTTAAGGTTATCTGACACGTTTAATAATTGGATTTGAATCAGGACATTTCCGATTCCAAGTTCATTCCCTTCGGAATCAAATTATAATTTTTCAAACAAGTTTAATCTCGTGATTAAAATTTGATTTCAACTGAGCACAATAACATTCATCATAAACATTAAGATCGTGGTCAACTCAGTTTATCATAGATTCCTAGTTAGGCAAAAATTGTGGCTTGCAAATTGCTTCAAAATATTTGCCATTGCTTCACATGTGCCATATGGGGTGTATACATTTTATCCATGTGCCTTATGCAAGATACGATAACATTCCATTCTCGGAAATATGACCAGCTTATGTCATAATAATGGTAAAATTGACTAATTATTTTCAGTCATATGCAAGAGATCCCCATATAACAGATATGACTTCTGACTGCTGCCATATTGAAGTGCCGGTGATGAGGGGCCGGAATGACAATTAGCGGCGTCGAAGGATGCCGCACAGTCCGCCAAGGGAAGGGGGCCCCGGTCATCCGACCGCTCCTATTGGCCGACAATGGTCAAACGAGTTATTGATTTCTTACGGGCGGCCCCCGTACCGAATACACTGGTTCGCCCCGTGCTTTTCATTATAATTGCAGCCAGCCATCTAGATGCCTGGACGTATATTCGCTCCAGAAGTGTATTTAACTTGGGTTTTTCTTCTCTCTCGTTTTCAATCCTGGCTCACTCCCCATCTCTGTATGTTTTATTCAACTCAGAGGTTAGGATTTAATTAAAATAGGGTGATTTTTGAGATCGGTAATATTAATTTCTTGGAGGTGGAAGCCCAGTCAGATTTCTTCTTTTTGCATTTATGATATTATAAACACCACCTTAAAACTTGATGTAGATTCATTTCACATTTTGAATGAAAGAAAATCTGATTGACACTTGATTACTACACTACAACCTCTGTAAACAGAATCGTATGGGACCAGGGCTTGTTCGGATTACTGAAATATTCGGATTATCGAGATAATTAAAATGAAATAGTAAAGAAAAGACAGGACTGAAAAAACGTGAAATATTCATTGAAAAACTCAAAATTATTATTATAATTTACAGAAAAACATGAAAATATAACTACATATTCTTAAGAAAGTGATACATTTCACAGATCATTTTTTAGTTTCTGAAGAAGTCTTGGATCGTTTTCTGTTTTAACGAACGTAGATGAGAATTTGCAGCTTCCGCTCTCAATTTATTCAATAATAATATTTGGTGCTGAGGAATATCATTTTCTGTGCGCCTTTCTAAACATTCGTTGTATTGTTTCACTGATTGTGACATCGCCTTCTTCAAGTTCTTCTGTATCCTCGTGACTCTCCATGTTGATTATTTCAGCTTCAGAGAGATAATTCTCATTATCTCCTACAGTGTCTTCAGTTGTTAGTTCTTGACCAGATCCATCCGTCATCATGCGTAGATCGCGATTTTTCTCTTCTTTTTCTAGCAAAATTTTCTCTCTCAACCATGAAAGAGGCAACAGGTCACCTGCGCCATAATCATCATCTTTTGTGGGCCATGAATTCTTCCATGAGTTCTGAATTAACTCTTGGGACACAGATGACCAGGCCCTTTCAAGAGAAAACACCACATGTTTGAGTTCCAATTGCTTCAGTAACTACGAAACGTTATTTATTGTCTTCTTGTCCCACAATATTCAGTAGCAAAGATTTTCGATAATGCAATTCAACATTCTGTATCTTATGTTGATCCATTGGTTATAATAATGGAGTACAATTAGAAGGTAGAAACATGACCTGAATATTTCGGTCCTCACCGATTAATTCCTCTTCTCTTGGATGTCCAGGAGCATAATCTAATAAGAGCAGAGCTTTTCGTGACAATTTCAGCTCGTTCATTTTATTTTCAACATCAGGAATAAATTGTTTGTGGAACCATTCATAAAAAAGTTCTCTCGTTTCCCACCCTTTTCTTTGACCTTTATAATAAACAGACAAATTGGAGCCGTTCTTAAATGCTCGGGGTTTGTTGGCTTTTCCAATGACCAACAATTTAATTTCATGAGATACTGATGCATTAGAGCATGGCATGAACGTAATAAGGTACTTACTCATCTTCCGATCTGGAGCTGAATTTTCAGCAGCATGGGCTAGTGTTTTGTTTGGAAGAATTCGCCAAAATAACCCACTTTCATCTGCGTTGTAAACTTGATCTGACACAAGATCCATCTCCTGTATTTTTTGAAGAAATTTATTCTTGAATGGTTCTGCCACACTAACGTCTAAGGACAATTTCTCGCCTGATGGTAAGTTGCCGAATTCCATGTCTTTTTTTGAATTTTTCCAACCATCTTTGACTTGCCTTGAAATCATCTCTACCTGTTATATTGGAGTAAACAAATCTTGCTTTCTAACATTTTCAACATTCGGATTTTCACCAGTTCTGAGCGTACACTGTTTCCCAGTACCAGAATCAGAAGAAGATATAAAATTCTCAATAGATTTTTTTTTATATCGCATACTGTAGATTTTCCAATTGAGTGTATCCTGTCCACTTCAGAAACACTTTTTCCATTGTCTAATTCTTTCAAAATTTTGCATTTTTACTGCAATGTTTACGTTTTCGTTCGGACACTTTCAATCCATGAAATTATTGAAGGCGTTCGGATTATAGAGGTAAAATATAAATTGTGTTGATTATAGAGGTGGGTGATTTCAAAGTTTTGTTGTTCGGATTACTGGATATGCTGATTAGAGTGTGTTCGGATTAGAGGGGTTGTACTGTATATTGGTAATTATACCGACTAATGGCGATAGTCAGAATTCACTGAAAAATTGTTTTCTTACTGATTTTGGGACCCAGAATTCAAATCTGAAATCGTTTCGCCGCTGAAGGCGAAAAATAAATTTTCTTGAAAGTCCTCTTGTCTATATCATTCAAACTCCATCATTGCTTAACTAAAATGCCTTGTTATTATTACAATGGATAATATATATATATATATATATATATATATATATATATATATATATATATATATATATATATATATATATATATATATATATATATATATATATATATATATATATTTCATAGCTATATAACTCCTATGCTGTTCCTATTCTTACATCTTCTTGAATTGGAATTATTAAATGGTTTAAAACTGTTCAGAGAGTTACACTACCTAGACATCTTGGAGGTCGTGGATTAATTGATTTGAATAATCTTCATAGTAAACAGATTTTTCATCTACGTTCCCATTTTCATGATATACAGAGAACGTCTAAATTACATGATATTGTTGTTGCTTCAGATTATAATCTTACACCTCTGAACTTGACAATGCAAAAGGTAGATTTTGATATATTTGATGATAATTCTAAAAGAGAAAGTTGGATGCAGAAGGAATTACACGAAAACACCTAAAGAATTGAAAAATGATTATATTGATGAAATTGCATCGAATAAATGGTTAGTATCTGGAGAATTGTTTGCTGAAACAGAAGGCTTGGCAATTGCGATCCAGGATCAGGTTGTTTTCACGAGGAATTATAGAAAACATATCATCAAACAAAATATAGATGATTCTTGCCGTAGATGTTTCTGTTCTTCAGAAACAGTTTTTCATATATTATCATCTTGCTCAGTCCTTGCTTCAACAGATTATTTAGAAAGACATAATGCCGTCGCTAATATTATTCACTTCAATCTAGGAATTAAACATGACCTAATTCCCAAAAGAAAAAAATTTCAAAAATATGAACCTGAGATTATTTGTGAAAATCACAAATATAAACTTTATTTTGATAAAACAATTCTTTGCAACAGAGCTGTAAAACACAATAGACCAGATATCGTTCTTAATGATAAACAGAATCAAATAACATATATAATTGATATTGCTATACCCGACACACATAATATACAAAATAAATACAATGAAAAAATTTCTAAATATATGATGTTTGGCGACGAGATTAAAAAATGTGGAAAATGAAGAAAATATTTATTCTACCGATTATTATTTCTACAACAGGCGTTATTCCTAGAAATCTTCACAAAAGTATTGAGATTTTGGGTCTGAAGAAAATTTGTTTGAACAGTTACAAAAGATAACAGTCATCAAATCTTGTAATATTCTTCGTAGGTTTCTTTCCGAAAATAATAATGAGGTAGAGTCATAGGTTTTCTCTTTAGTTTATACTGCTCAGAATCTCATTTCATATTTTATTTATTTGTTTATATAAATGTAATATAATTAACTGACAATTTTGTCATATTTATATTCAGAGCAGTATTCTATTCGATCGTTCACCACTTCACACAAAGGAAACTATTAATGAGTAACATTCAGTGTTACTTGACTAAGGTCCGTACACTGGATTTTCCGGGAGAAAGCCTCTGACACTACTCGTTGGTACATTGATATCGTTGTCTGATGATGCTATAGTATGTATATATTCTGGTAGATTGATATATTCTCTATATTCTCATAACATTTAACGTTATCCTAATATATAATTATTACAGGATATGTTTTGATTACCACCCGGTAATAATACCATATAATATATATATATATATATATATATATATATATATATATATATATATATATATAATAAATATATATGAAAAATATAAATCCACCACCCGGTAATTAATACCATTGCCAGGGAATGATTATAATCAAAACATATCCTGGAATAATTATGTATTAGGATAACGTTAAATGTTATGAGAATATATCAATCTACCAGAATATATACATACTATAGCATCATCAGACAATGATATCAATGTACCAACGAGTAGTGTCAGAGCTTTCTCCCCGGAAAAATCCAGTGTACGGACCTTAGTCAAGTAACACTGAATGTTACTCATTAATAGTTTCCTTTGTGTGAAGTGGTGAACGATCGAATAGAATACTGCTCTGAATATAAATATGACAAAATTGTCAGTTAATTATATTACATTTATATAAACAAATAAATAAAATATGAAATGAGATTCTGAGCAGTATAAACTAAAGAAAACCTATGACTCTACCTCATTATTATTTTCGGAAAGAAACCTACGAAAAATATTACAAGATTTGATGACTGTTATCTTTTGTAACTGTTCAAACAAATTTTCTTCAGACCCAAAATCTCAATACTTTTGTGAAGATTTCTAGAATAACGCCTGTTGTAGAAATAATAATCGGTAGAATAAATATTTTCTTCATTTTCCACATTTTTTAATCTCGTCGCCAAGCATCATATATTTAGAAATTTTTCATTGTATTTATTTTGTATATTATGTATATATATATATAATATCAATTATATATATATATATATATATATATATATATATATATATATATATATATATATATATATATATATATATATATATATATATAAATAAATGGAATTTTCAAACCAAACCTAACTAACCTAACGGAACCTCAAACCTAATTTAAATTTATAATTTTGAATTGAATTAGTTAGTTGGCTAGGTTTTAGGTGAAGTTCGGTTTGTAAGGTTAGGTTTGGAAAGATTCCCATTTGAATTTCGGTCTCAGTTATGAACATAGTGAGTACTTCTATCTCTTTCTTGCATCGTTTTCAGCCGCACGTCGTGTAACATGTAACATGAAAACACTGTAAATATGGCGGGTTAACTGTCTAGAAGATAAACATTCGAATTGAAAAGCATTTTGACAAGAAATTAATAAATATTTGAACGTAGAAGTATTATTTAATGGTACATATGGCATTTATTATCCATTGTGCTTGTAACAAGGACATTTTAATGAAGTAATTATAGAATTTAAATGATCTAGACAAGAGTATGTTTTTTTGGTTTTTCTTTTCATAAACGATAGCCTTCCGGGGAAAAACGATTTCAGATTTGGATTCTGGGCCCCAAAATTAGTAACTATACGGTATAATTACCACAATAATTTATACATTCTGTCAAAAACGAACCGGGAATTGATTATTCAAAAATTCTGCTCAAAACGTTTGTCAAAATTTTTGTTGTTGCCAAGTTGGCATAACTGTTTCTATACTGACGCGATCTGTCATTTAATTTGTTTACAGTGCTCGATTTTGTCAGTTTTCACGAGTGGGTTTTGCGATTTTTACAAAAATTTTGTATTGCAAATGGAATGTCCTGTGCCGAATCGCCAGATTCGGAATTCTTGTTAGAAAAATAAACTTCTATCTATATAAAACTCGTGGCGAAACTTAATATTCAATTATTTTCAAACTAAATCACTTCATGAGTGCTTTCAGCAAACTGAATTATCTGGTCTTCTTCTAATGGATAAATATAAAATCGACGAATTTTGAATCAGATGTGTACCAACTACACTGCCTTGAATGTAATTCTTTTTTATATAGTACAGTTTAGTCGTTGTTTCAACTCTAGATACGAAGACATATTTCATGGAAATAATATTCTGTAATTGTGATGCATTGCTCTGAATAACAACATCCCTTCTTGTAAATTCAGGACGTGATAATACTTACAATTATGTGTTAAATCTTTTAAACTTAATCTCTTAGATTCGCTGGAATTTTCAAAAGAGTTGAAAGGGATAAGCTCCTCAATGACCAGACAGATCAAATGACAGTCCTGTCGCATTTCGTTAAGTTATTGTAATTCCTACTATTGTTCAATTCGTTTCACCTGGTATTTTGCTATTTTAAATATGAGATTGTAATGGAATTTTTATTGCTGAAGAAGGACGAATATACACAACCAAATTTATATGGAATCACTCGGTATTTCACATTATTGATTGTTTTTAATCATGGATCTTTGCGTACTTGTGAAAATGAACTTTTTTGTTGTTAAAAAACTGGATAGTATGATAACAAATGTTGAATTATCACCACATGTTCGGGATACTGTACTCAGTTGTCACTGAAATTTGAAACTGAGAATTTCAAAATTTAAAAAAGCCTATAATCATAATTGAAAACGTTGGATTGTTCGATGTGCATAGGGTTCGAATAATTGCTCTCGTTGAAGAAGGAGTCCCAGAGGGATATATCGGCCACAATGGAGGTATCACAGGAGGTGCTTTCAAAAACCTACGCCCGATACGTGGAACTACAATCTCTGCAGAATAGGCCTAGAAGAAGTAGAAAGATCACTTCTGAAGAACAAGACCGCTTTTTGTGCCGAATTGCATGAAGAGACCCTAGCTCGTCGCACCCTATACTCCATAGGGAATTTCTGGAAGCAAATACTTCATTCAAGGGATGTATACAGCAGAAGGCCCTTAAGAGTTCCAGAGCTAACCAGACAACGAAAAATGAACAGACTTAATTGGTGTATCCAGCACCAAAATTAGAATATTGAGAATTGACGAAATGTTCTTTTTTCGAATGGAACAAGAATAGCTGTTCGATCAGACGACCACCGGATTCAGGTTTTAAAGGGTCGTGGAAGACAAGCTCGACTCTGAGCAGCAAGACAAATTCCGAACTACCAAGGGGACAGTGTGATTTTTTGGAGTGGCATTATGCTGGGAGGCAAAACAGATTTGATTTCGTTTCCTGCGAGTATAACGGCTAGAAATTACGTGGACCTAGTTCTGGAGCCATAGTGAGACTCTTGCGAGGTGCACACGGTGAGAATTTTACTTTTATGCAAGATAATGCTCTGCATACAAGCAACCTCGCGCTACAATATCTTGAAACAGAGGGACCTGAATCCTATTGAATATTTATGGGATAATCTCAAAAAGAAAATTAGAACCGTCACAGAAGAGTGGTAGAATATCACCCCAGAGGAGGTCGAAAACCTAATCCAAAGCATGCCTAGACGCATTCAGGCTTGTATCAGGGCAAGCGAAGGTAATATAAGCTACTGAGGTCCACCTACTCCATGAGAAAACAATTTTCAATTTTCTTACTACATGCTGAAAGAGTCTTCATTTGTTTTTCTTAAAATAAACCTTAATTTTATTTCTTTTTCAATTGAAATATCTCAAAAGGATCAATTTAAAGAATCCTTTGAAATATTCAAAATCCCTCAGGTAATATTCAAAATATTGGATGATTCCATATAAATTTGGTTGTGTGTATATCTCCATGTACATTTTCAATCGTATTTACTGAAAATATTTATAATCTGAAAATCATTAATAAAACAAAAAAATGTTTTATTACATTTAATCAACGTGAAACCCATATTTTCTGAATTATGATTTTTCTTTAAAATAATGCAATTGTTATTATATTATTATTGAATTCTGTTTCTTCTTTTCAGGTTTGGAGGCTCAAGTGCAAGACTCGTCAAAGGATCTCTACTGGTTCTGAAAGTTGCACTATAAACGCTAATTAAAGTGACAAAAAAGTGATTCAAAGTGTAATATATAAAAAGTACAAACTTTTACTATTTAATTGAAAAGAAAAGAGACATTTCGAATGATGATAAACAGCAAGCGTTTGTTATGAATGAATGTTCCTCCTCCGAAAAAACGGACTATGTATTATAGCGATTGTCGAATATTTACGTATTAAAATATTGAATATTATATTTAGGTGGTTTTTTTACTTCGCACCTGATTTTGCTGAGAACATCCCAAACAAATAAGTAATATTTGAATATAAATCAATGCAATGATTTGAATAATTACTACATTCTGTCAATTGAGTACCTGGAATTGATTGTTTAAAAATCTGTTTAAAACGATTGCAATTTTTGTTGCTTGTGATGGATACACCAGTTTTGGGCTTCCTGAATTTTCAGAAGATTGAAACAAAAGTTTCAAATTGGAAACTGATGCGTCTTCTCTGATTCTGGGAGCAGTTTTACGTAATGCTAATGACAAACCGATAGCTTATGCAAGTAGGGTATTGGATCCAGCTGAGGGAAACTACTGTACGACTGAAAAAGAACTTTTAGCAATCGTATGGGCAGTTCAAAGGTTTAGACCATTCCTACTGACGTCGATTCTGGGAAAAGCGTTTGAAAACTGATTTGATGATTGGGTTGTTTGTTAGCGTAAATGCATTATTTCGTAAGAGTTCTATTCTGAAGGCGATACAATCAATTTGGATGAAAAATAAGTGTTTTGTGTTTAAATTGGCCAATTCCAGGTACGGTTTTAACAGAATGTATAATAATCTACTTTGATCATACATTCATGATACAAGTATATAAGGAACAATCCTTTTATGTCAATATTAAGTGAGCCTACTAAAGTAACTATTTCTCTTTTCTATTATCTGATCAACTTCTGGTTCCATAATGTTGTAGTGCCATTATAAATATACACACAACCAAATTTATATGGAATCACCCGATATTTTGAATATTACCTCAGGGATTTTGGAAATTTCGAAGGATTGTTAGAATTTTTGAGATATTTGAATTGAAAATAGAAATAAATTAAGGTTTATTTTAAGAAAAGAACAAATAAATGAAAATGAGAGAGTCTTGCCGCATGTAGTAGAAGAATTGAAGATTGTTTTCTCTGTTCAATAGGATTTAGGTCTGGAGAGCAAGCTGTCCAATCCAAAATAGCGATTCCTTCTGTTTCAAGATAATGTTGCGCGAGGTTGTTGGTATCCGGAGGAGCATTATCTTGCCTAAAAGTGAAATTCTCACCATGGGCACCTCGCCAGAGTCTCACTATGGGTCCAGCACTATGTCCACGTAATTTCTAGCCGTTACACTCGCAGGAAACGAAATCAAATCTGTTTTTGCCTCCCAGCGTAATGCTACCCCAAAACATCATACTGGTATTTCGGAATTTGTATTGCTGCTCGGAGTCTAGCTTGTCTTCCACGGCCCCGTTAAAACCCGAATCGGGCGGTCATCTGATCGAACACCAATTCTGGTCTCATCCCAAAAAAAGAGCATTTCGCCAATTCTCAATATTCCAACGTTGGTGCTCGATACATCAATTAAGTCTGTCAATTTTTGTTGTCTGGTTAGCTCTGGAACTCTCAAGGGCCTTCTGCTGTATAAACCTCTCAAACGAAGTCTTTGACGTATCGTTTTGACTGATACACAGATGCATCTTGATTCCAGAAACTGCCTTTGGAGTTTGGGGTGCGACGCACTAGGGTCTCTCCTTGCAGTTTGGCACAAAAAGTGGTCTTGTTCCTCAGAAGTGATCTTCCTACGATTTCTTCTAGGCTTATTTTGCAGAGATCGGATTGGTGATATATACTGAATACAGCTTTATGGTTGCTCTTCTCGCATCGTAAAGACCATAGCCTCCGATCATCTGGTTGTATCCTTCTTCTGTTCGTTATTTCTTTTTCAAATGGTACGGTCATATGAGAAGGATGACAGAGGAAAGATTGCCGTGAAGAATTTGGGAATGGGTTCCAACCATGAGAAGAAGAAGAGTGAGACCTAGAAAAGAATTCAGTATTTATTGGTGCTAATATACAAAACTATTTACACACGTCATATCACAGAAAAATATCACTAAAAAATTAAAAACGACCCTGATACCCCTTCAAATGCAAACACAGCGAATAGAGTTCAGGTTGTCAGTTCTGAAGAGTTGAGTTTAAAATAATCATTAGTCTTATACAAACATTCTATAACACAGCTCTACAAAAAAATTTTTTTATTGTTGCCCTGGATATCATCGCAAATTTTATGTTTTCAAGTGCCCAGATTACGAATATATTCATGAAAGTTCTCAATGTGCTCGTATTTTCATGATTTTTGCATTTCTTATATTTTGAACAATTATAAGCTTGTTAGAAATAAATTTTAATTTTCCAGTCATGATTAGGCTTCTGCGCAACTTTTCGCGCATACAAACATCACCTGATCCCCACTCTCAGACCCCTTGCTCCACAGAACAGCTGAGATCTCAGTTATTTGACAATATTGAAGTACATATACACGTAAATCTGGATAAAGTGTCATGGATTAATATTTTGTTTCAATTACTGAATGTCCATTCTTATATATTTGTCTTCTAGTCTAAAATATGAGTTCGTCACGAAGGAAGTGTAAATATTGTAGTGATTTATTTTGTTATATTTGCGGTGTTTATATACCAAAAAAACAAAAAAGAAATATCACAGACTTTGTCAAGGAGACTTATGTTGAATATTTTGGTTTCAAAATGGACCAATTAGGTAAACCATGGGTTCCTAATAAAGTTTGTAAGTCCTGTGTTGAGTCTTTACGGTTGTGGAAAAAAGGTGAACGTTCTGGATTAGACTTTGGTATTCCTATGATCTGGATGGAGTCTAAGAATCATTTAGATGATTGTTACTTTTGCGTAGTAGATGTTAAAGGTTTTAATCGAAATCAAACGTGGAGATACCCAGACTTACAGTCTACGAAATGTCCGGTTCTACACAGTGAAAATCTCCCTCGGCCCATATACATTTCAAAAGTAATTCGCATGCCCTCAGAAACAATAATGTTACCAAATTCACAGAAATCGGGACCATCTACTAGTGGAAGTGAATGGGAAGGTGAAACATCTACGCCAAAGTTATTTTCTCAAAATGAACTCAGTGATTTAATACGTGATCTCAATTTATCAAAACAAGGATCAGAACTGTTAGCCTCAAGACTGAAAGAAAAAATTTATTGGCACCAACAGTAACAATTACAACATACAGAACGCGAGAAAATAGTTATTACAATTTTTAGTGAAAATGAAGGATTAGTGTATTGTAATGATATCGCGAAGCTGCTTATAGACATGGGTTCAAAAGAGTACAAATCTACTGAATGGCGCCTTTTTATTGATAGTTGGAAAAGAAGTTTAAAATGCATCTTATTGCACAATGGAAATAAATTTGCATCAATTCCAATTGCCCATTCAACGAAACTCAAAGAAGAATATGAAAATGTAAAATTAGTTTCAGAGAAAATTAAATACTCTGAGCATCAATGGCCGATTTGTGTGGATTTAAAAATGGTTAATTTTTTACTTGGCCAACAAAGTGGATATACAAAATACCCTTGCTTTATTTGTATGTGGGATAGTAGAGCAAAGCAACTTTGGGAACAAGATGTTTGGCCTGTAAGAAATTCTTTAACTGTCGGTAAAGCCAACGTAATAAGGTAGCCGCTGGTGAGCAGAGTCAAAATCATACTTCCACCATTACATATTCAGTTAGGTATGATTAAGCAATTTGTAAAAGCGTTGAACAAAGACGGAAATTGTTTTAAAAACATTTGCAGAAAATTTCCGAAGCTTAGTATGGAAAAATTGAAAGGTGGAATATTTGATGGTCCTCAAATACGGCAATTGATGAAAGACTCAGATTTTATCAAAGTTATGACTGTTCCGGAAAGTAAAGCTTGGAAAAGTTTTGTGTTGGTTGTCGAAAATTTCCTAGGTAACCATAAAGCAGCAAATTATGAAGAAATTGTGCAAAATATGCTGACAAACTTTCAGACTTTAGGAGCAAATATGAGTATTAAGTTACACTATCTCCGCAATCATCTAGATAAATTTCCGGATAATTTAGGAAATTATAGTGAGGAACAGGGAGAGCGGTTTCATCAAGATCTAAAAGTGATGGAAGAAAGGTATCAAGGTCGATGGGATTGTCACATGATGGCAGATTACTGCTGGTCTTTGAAAAGAGATTGTCCCCTGAAAAATCATAGAAGAAAAGCTCATAAAAGGCGTTTTATGGAAATATGAAATATATTTTCGACATTTTCCTCTTTATTTACTTCGATGTATCCGTTTTTCTCAAAACATAACTGACATTATAAATATATCTGTTATTTTGTTTCTTGTTTTACGATTTTGTTATGTAAAATGAAAATAAAGATTTAAAAAGAAATCAGAGCAAATCCTACAAAATCATTAATTGTTTCACGAATTGTGTGCATAAATAGACCCAAAATCATTTTCATATCTAGGGCAACAAAACCATTGTAGACCAGTGTAATTAAACATTTCTTGATTTTATTTTTAAATGATGCCACAGAAAGTTGACGCATACAAACAGGTAAAATATTATATCGTTTATAACACAGAAAGTTTGGTCCATTCTGCGAACTCCTCAACCTATAAAACGGAATTCTTACATCAACTTTGCCTCTGGTACTATAGGAACGAAACTGGCTATTTAAAATTACTAATTGTTGGTTTTTATGAGCATAGAGTACACCCAAGTACAAACAAGCTAGGGAGAGTCAGTGTAATCAGTTCCCTGAAAGAATTTTTACAACAATCTTAATAGCCCACTCCACCCCAATAATTCTCACCGCCCGTCGTTGTATTCGGAAAACCCGATCAAACTTACTGAAATTTTCCCACACCATGATACTGTATTTCAAATTCGTCTCAATAAGGGAAAATAGGCAGTTCTCAGTACCCTACAAGACAAAGAGCATGCCAAACTTCGCAAAAGAAATGCATTCTTGATAATTTTTTTAGCAAGCACATCACAATGAACGTCCCAAGTGAGACCCGAATCCAAATGAACACCCAAGAAAAGAACACTTTTAGCCTCAAGAGCTCTAGCACCAAACACAACTCTTTCATCTTGTTGTTGTTCATGCTCAATAAATTACCCGAAAACCATTCCAAGGCCCTCGACCCCGTGCGCAAACTTTTCTTTAGCTTCCACCAAACTATCACTAGGTACAGATACAGTAGTGTCATCAGCAAACAGAATGTGAAGGTAATCTGAAAAATCAGGTAATCCGGAAAATCATTAATAAAGATGAGAAATAATAAAAAAGGACCCATCACAGAACCATGTGGTACTCCAACTTCAATTCTCTCCTTACCCGAGAAACAGCCATTCACAAAAATCGTTTGAAACCTATCAGTTAAAAATGAGGAAATGAATTTACAACTATTTGTATCAAACCCATACCGAGTGAAACCGAATTGATGCTGTGAAAAAAGCATATTTTCCTCAAAGCAACAAACTATTTGATCACAAAGAATCTTTGAAAATATCAATATAGTGGCCGCTATATCCCTCTGTTTCACCCCTTCTTCAACAACAGCAATTATTCGACTCCTCTGCACATCGGACAATCCAACGTAAGGCATTTTCAATCATGATTATAGGTTTTTTTAAATTTTGAAATTCACAGTTTCAAATCTCAGTGACGACTGAGTACAATATCCCGATCATGTGATAATTCCACTCATGTGTCAAAATGCACGTTTAAGAACACAGAAATTCAAGTTTGATATCGGAAAGTAGAATATTAGTGGATACATTTGCTCATAGAGATTCCTTGCGTTTCCATAGCAACGCAACATTCACAACAAATAGCACGGTTTAAAACTGTCAAGAACAGCCATTTTAGTACCTGTTGTAAAGTTTCTGCCGATATAAATTAAAATGTAGCTCGATTTGGAATCAATTCAGTATACTCTGCAAGGAACGAACGTCCGATTTGGATATAGAGCATTCTATTGAAGATATTGCAGAAATTCTTATGGATTGGGGTTTAAATATGAAACAAATAAATGGACAAGATTACAAAGAATACGTTGTCAAAACAATGTGAACCACAACTGCGAAAATGATGCAGAATATGTATTTCGAAAAATTCAACATGAGTTTCAACTCATGATGTTACAAGGGGATGTGGAAAAGTACAAATAAAGTTCCGTTGCATTAACAAGAACTGAAATTGATAGCATGGCTCTGTACTGGGACGAAAATGCTCCGATAGGTACTCCAACTTCTCCTTACCCGAGAAACAGCCATTCACAAAAATCGTTTGAAACCTATCAGTTAAAAATGAGAAAATGAATTTACAACTATTTGTATCAAACCCATACCGAGTGAAACCGAATTGATGCTGTGAAAAAGGCATATTTTCCTCAAAGCAACAAACTATTTGATTACAAAGAATCTTTGAAAATATCAATATAGTGGCCTCTATATCCCTCTGTTTCATCCCTTCTTCAACAACAGCAATTACTCGACTCCTCTGCACATCGGATAATCCAACGTAAGGCATTTTCAATCATGATTATAGGTTTTTCAAATTTTGAAATTCACAGTTTCAAATCTCAGTGACGACTGAGTACAATATCCCGATCATATGATAATTCCACTCATGTGTCAAAATGCACGTTTAAGAACACAGAAATTCGAGTTTGATATCGGAAAAATTGCATAGAAATAGGAAGGAAGGTAGAATATTAGTGGATACATTTGCCCATAGAGATTCCTTGCGTTTCCATAGCAACGCAACATTCACAACAAATAGCACGGTTTAAAACTGTCAAGAACAGCCATTTTAGTACCTGTTGTAAAGTTTCTACCGATATAAATTAAAATGTCTCGTTTTGGAAGCACCAGTGAAGCAGAAATAAAAAGTTCTATACTGAATTCTATCCCCCAAAATACAAGAAAAACGCACAGCTCGATTTGGAATCAATTCAGTATATTCTGCAAGGAACGAACGTCCGATTTGGATATAGAGCATTCTAATGAAGATATTGCAGAAATTCTTATGGATTGGGGTTTCAATATGAAACAAATAAATGGACAAGATTACAAAGAATACGTTGTCGAACACAACTGCGAAAATGATGCAGAATATGTATTTCGAAAAATTCAACATGAGTTTCAACCCCTTCACCGATTCAGCATTTAGAAAGGCTCGTGAAGCTCGCAATTCTGAAGGGAAGATGTTACAAGGGGATGTGGAAAAGCGCAAATAAAGTTCCGTTGCATTAAGAAGAACTGAAATTGATAGCATGGCTCTGTACTGGAACGAAAATGCATCGATAGGTTTGTTGAAAAAATTTTTCCATATTGTTGCTTATGAATTAGCATGGCGTGGCGGTGAAGCAGCAACTTGCAAGGTACACTTTTTCAAAGAAGAAAAATTTAATAACGGAGAAGTGACTAGTCGTATTGAATATAACCCAGTATTCTCGAAAACTTTCCAAGGCCGCTCAAAAAATGCTGTGATAGTGAATGGCTAGTAAAAAATGAGGAAAACCCAATTTATTTACTGTGAGGTTGTTTCATAAGATATTGTCGAAAAGATCCGATCATATTACAAGTGATAGATTATTTCTGGCTACCAATCAGTTTTGGAAAAACAGTACTTCTAAGGGTTGGTACAAAAATATACCTTTGGGAATAAATGAAATATCTAAATGGACAAAACTTTCAGCAGAGAAAGTTGGACTGGATACGAAAAATAAAAAGATCACAAATCATTTTCTAGATCCAGTGGTGTTTCGAACCTATCTGAATCAGGTGTAGGTGAACAAGAATTGATCAAACTAACCGGATACTCTACGGCAAGCTCTGTTAAGCCCTACCTGCAACTGAACAATGAGCATCATTTGAATCTTGTTTCAAATCTTCGAAAAACTGAATCTTCCATAATTCCTCAGGCATCGTCCCATATAGAATCGACCCGGAGTGAAAAAATTGTATATAGTAATTGCATTTTCAATAACTGCTCATTCCAATAATAACTAAACATGTTCGTAATGAATGCTTTATAATTTTCTCGTTGAGTTTGTGTGCATTTCTCAATAAAGTTCATTTTGTACGTTTTGTCATTCGCGGTATTTTCTCAGCAAATACCACTCAAACTCAGATTTGGCAGGATATTTTTCTTACTACTACTTTTCGGAAATTCAACTCGACTGCAGTTGCCTGCACTTTAGTATTCGAAAACGTAGAAAAATATCCGGCCAAATCTGAACACTTGTGGTATTACTCACGACAATTCAATATTTCTTACCATACTATCCAGTTTTAGAACAAAAAACTTAATAATTCACAAGTAGTCAAAGATCCATGGTTAAAAACAATCAATAATGTGAATACCGAGTGATTCCATATAAATTTGGTTGTGTGTATTTATGTGCCTAGTTTCAACAGGAGAATATCCATGAGCAATCGATCATCAAATATTCTACCCTTAGGACTGAAATATTCTCTTCAAATTTAAATGGAACCAACTTTAAAATAATCTTCGGACCAATGAAATACGAATCATCCAAATCAAATTATTTGATAGATAGTTGTGCGAGAACGTACATACTGAAAAATAGGGACCTACTTGAAGATCTTCGTTTTTCGTTGAAATTATATTCTCAAAAATAATAGGAAGTCCAGGTGGTTGAGCACCTGGTTCAAGTAATTGTACTTAAATTGTGTGAAATATTTATAATATTAACAGAAAACTAAGTAAAACGAACAGATTAGGACTAGTTTTCCATTCAATTCTGTGGTTTCTGCTCTGTCGAGTGTGTGTATTCTTTTGAATGTAATTCGGAAACGGCCACGCTTGATGACCTAAGCAGATTTATGGTGAGATTTCTGTCTAGGATTTGATGAATTGGGCTGCTCATTATTTATGATTCATCTTGTTCCTTTCCGGTCCCCTCATTTGGCTGGACGGTTGTTAGAAGAAATAATTATCATGCATTGCCTTATGTTTTATGTTGCTTCAATTCTTTCGCTTCCAATGTCAAATGCAAATTCATAGTATTCAGTCTTTGTGTTGTAGTAGTTTACGGTATACAATACAGGGTATCCCAAGTAGAGTGGCCTATTAAACATTTATGGAGAACTGATAATGCTATCATCCTGAAATTTTATTACTTGATTCAGCTGGTCCGAAACTCTATTTCTCAAATATTTTTACCTCAAGGGCACTTCAGGTTATATCGGAAGTGCATACCAACTTTGTTATTTAATATAGAACACCCTGTATATTGATGACTATTTCGATAACACTTGTTATTCCAATTACAAAAACACCTAACACATAATTGTAGCTTATTTCATTCATGAAATATCCTAGATTGAAAATAATCGATTTTTGCTTTTTGAAAAAATTGATATATCTCGAGAACAGCATGAGTTACCAAAATAATGAAAGGTGTTTTGCAAACAAGAAACCATATTCGACTGAATCTCAGTCAGTATACAAAGTGCTCTCTTTTCCGTCTCACATTTCGAAACGAAGAAACATCTAAAACTACGTTTTCTCAAATTGTAACCCATATTATTTTCAATTCATTAGATTCGCGTAAAAAACTAAATGAAGTTCTCCATACATACTCCAAATTTCAAGTTATGGCGAAAAACGAATTTTACGTACGTACCTACGTACCACGTGCATAGATAGTTTCCAGAGCATTAACAGATAACTGTCCTTTTGTCATTGGATAATTGATAAATTAAGAGAACAAAAATGCGAAACTGCAGTTGTTGTCGTATTTCCAGTCAAATTAAAAACTATCAAAACGAATTGAACTCTATTTTCCTAATTTCATAATAATTGTTTAAAGTGATGACCAATTACTTCTAGACATAATTCTACTCGACGCATAACGGTCGTGGTGTAGTTCGCTTCAGTTCCTCCACATCCAACTGCATGAACGCATCTTGTAGTCTATTATGCAAATAATATCTTGAAGTCACAGGTTCAGAATAAATTTTATCTTTCAGCGTTCCCCAAAAATAAAAATCCATAGGCGTTAGGTCAGGTGACCTTGGAGGCCACAAAGACGGACCGTTCGTTCCAATCCATCTATCTTCAAACATATCAGTTAAAATTCGATTTTCATTTGTGCGATGAGCTAGCGCTCCATCGAGTTGGTACCAACAAAGCCTTGATTCAGCTACTGATAAAGTGTCAATGAAGTTACTTACTACCGTCGTCAAAATCTCCATATAAAGTTCTCCATTAAGTTTGCATCATACACAAAATACGAAAAGTTGTTGTCCTTCAAGAGTGCAAACACATTAAAATTAAATTTATTAGATTTCTTACCCTCTTAATATGAGGATTTTGGTTGGCCCAAAAGTGTGAAATCTTTTTGAGAAAATCGGGATCCTCTTGTGTTCTGAGAAGAAGGATTTCACACAGTTCTATTCGAAGCTGTGCATAGACAACTTGTAGAGTTTGGACTGTAACGTTCTAGAATCACGTCACAGCTATTGGAATTCAAAACACCTAATTTCAATCAACCCTCCGTCTATGCCTAACCGTTACGCTACTGGCTAGGTCTAATGCGCATTGTCGGCTACCATGTTGACTATCCCACTAGCTTCAGAACTTTCACTTTTCACGCTCCTTTTTTCTTCTGCCGACTTTCAAACTAATGAGTTCAACTTGAAAATCATTTTTGATTTTATTTGAAATAATTTAATTCTATGAAAGTTCTCTAGTGACTATTAGAGATATGAACATGATCTATATCTTAAATATTGTGTAGTGACCTATATCAAAAATATAGGTCGCAGGTGGAGCACTGAGGTCGGAATATAATTTCTATCTGAAGCCCTGAAATCTAGATAAATCCTAGCTGAGGGAGCTTTGACGATGAAATAGAGGTTTTCACTCCATACACAGCACTAAAAATACAAAGGACTTTTGGAATTCGCATAGACGACCTCTACCTCAACTCGTAAAAACTGTATCAGAAAGCAATAAATGAAGTATATCCTATTCATAAAGACTATAAAATATTCAACAGTTTAACATTCTGCGGTTCTGCAAGTACAAATATTAAATCCTTCCTCGTCAAACAAAATCTTAATATAACTTTCAAAACTTCTAATAACTTAGGTAAACATATTAAAATAATAAATCTCGTGTTGAAAAATCAAGTAAATCAGGAATCTATAAACTCAATTGCGGTTCTTGTGATAAAATTTATATCGGTAGGACCTATAGGAGTTTTGGTATAAGAACATCTGAACGTGAACGTAGCTTCGATAAAAATGAATCTGATTCAAATTATTCAAACCACTCAATAAAAAAACCATTCATTCAATAAAAACTTCGACATATTACATATAAAATCAAAAATTTTTAAATTAGATCTCCTAGAAGCATGAGAAATAAATAGATACAAACATTCGGACAAGCTTTTGCATGAGCAGGTAGATGTGAATTATTCACCCCTACTTAACTTGTTTAATTAGTTTTTAATTACCTTTCATACTAACTGTACAATGACTCGGTGTGGGTTTTTCCTGTTATTTATCCAACTTGTTCTACGATTTGTTTATAATACCATACTCTTAATTTTGTTTGTCATTCTTGAGAAAGCTGCTGTGTCAGCGAAACGTCGTCGAATTTTTTCAAATAAAGTGTAGATAAAGTTAAGCCTTGTGTTTTTTATCTCATTGACCTCTACCTCATCTATATCTTCAAGATCAACAATCTCTGCCTCGTCTGTATCCTCAGGAACATTGATTAGTTGACTATCACCAAGATAAGTGATATTAATTGTATATAGGAAAGAAGCATTTGTTCGTAAAAATTAGATTGTAACTCTATAAGTTTTTATTGAAAATTTTAATGTTTATTATTATGATTAAATATCTCAGTAGAACAACCTAGACTTTCTCTTCCAAGATCCCTCAGTGACTGTCATTGAATTAGAGTCTCATTGCACAATATTTCTCTGTGCTTACCCAGTGGGGTAGTCACGTTTCAGGACCAATGAAATTTATAAGGGTGCAGTTTATGTTTTTTTAGAATTCTGTGAATACTACTATTAGGTTAATTCAGATCATGATGTGCTATTGCCAATGATGCACGTTAATTAACATCAAAATTAGCTAGAACGGCAATTTCATTTACTTCATTGTTGACTACAGGCGATGAAAATGATGGCTTATTCTGGACCGTTCTAGCCGAAAGAATATTTGTAACGTATTTCCTGAATTTGTTAATTGTCATAGATGGCATATTTGGATATAATTCTTTAAATCTCCCACAAGTTCTACTCACATTCCGTTTTGCATCTCCTAGAATGAAAAATAAATTAAGTATTTGCCCATTTATGTAGCTAGCCATTCTGTTAGAATTGATTCGACTGACAGTTGAAACAATAATAGTTTGTTATCTATGCTAAGGAGCCTGTCTATGCTCTGGGATATGTCCATGCACTTGGAAGAAATCTAAGCTTTCTTTGCCAACTTCGTAGGTACGTAAAATTCGTTTTTTCGCCACAACTTGAAATCTTGAAATCTTAGGTACAGGGTATGTATATGGAACTTCATTTAATTTTTTACGACGAATCTTACGAATTGAAAAATAATGCAATACAATTTGAAAAAACGTAGTTTTCGATGTTTCTCTGTTTCGAAATTTGAGGCGGCAAAAAGAGCATTATGTATACTGACTGAGATTCAGTCGGATATGAGTTATTTCTCTCATGGTTTCTTGTTTACAAAACAATATTTCATTCATTTTGGTAGCTCACGCCGTTCTCGAGATATATCAATTTTTTCAAAAAACAAAAAATTCGATAATATTCGAGTGAAACTGGGATAATTCATGAACGAATTAAGCTAGACTTACGTTTTAGGTGTTTTTCGATTGGAATAACAAGTGTTATCGAACCAGTCATCAATATACAGGGTGTTCTCTATTAAATATTAAAGTTGCTATGCTTTTCCGTATAACTGGAAATGCCATTGTTGTGAAAATATTTTAGAAATAGAGTTTCAGACCAGCTGAATCAACTACCAACATTAGAGAACGATAGCATGATTAGTTCTCCATTCATTGTATGATGATCTAATATTTTCAAATATTACCGATTATTTATTCTTGCTAGTCGAGTTCCACTTAAAGCAAACTTAAATTCCTCACATTCCTACAACAAATAAAAGTCAAACCATTATGAATATGAGAAGTTTACAAATCAGCTACAAATGATTATTTCCGAAGATTGTCACAACACGCAAATACCAGAATACGAAATGAAAACCTATTTTGTTTTCACATATCTCACATAATTTTATTATAATTGTTATTGATACGAATAATGTTACGGAAGATAATCCTGTTTTGTTAATTGTTTTTCTATATGAAGCAAAAAGTAGTTCAGTCTATGGTATGAATTGTCGATTGATTTGTACTTATTCTTTTAATTAGTCAAAAATTATAATGCGAAAAACTATCTTTCTTTCCCGAATCTATCGCTCCATAAAACCTAATGAGTTATTTCATAATATAATGCATTATGGTTGGCTTAGTAGCTTTCTTTTGAAAAGATCAATTCAAATGGTACTTGATGGTGTAATGAGTTAAGGAATACATTAGGGCCCTATACTCTCGCTAACTCTTTTACTGTTGCAGATTAATAAGTTGCTCCACTCCATCAAGAACAGAATATTTAGTTTGTTTGTAGACGATTGAAACCTGGTGTCCACATTTTGTGGACAGCGTCCTATAACTTCTGAGGAGTCACCCTGATAAAGATACCAACACATCGCATGTCTCTGAATTCAACTTGGAGACGATATCACGCTCGTTGAATTTGGTCAATTTCAACGCGAACAAGACGCTATCATCATTCTCCTGAAAAAGGAATATGCATCTACTGGGCATTACAGTCCACGAAGGAGATTGCTGGCATCATTATGTGTCAGCTATTGCCAAACCTGCTTCTACTAAATCCTTTTCTTTTTAGAGCTAAACAGTATTTCACGCCATCACATATGATGCTTTTATACTGCATACGTGCAACCTGGTCTAGAACACTGTTCCCATGGATAGTGTGCAGAAGAGTGCTGTACGCATCATCAACCTCCCGGAGATCTCGCTCAAAGGTGGCAGGTTGCTGATATTTTCCTTTTCCACAGATAATATCTGTTAAAAAAGTATCGTAAATCGATTATTCAGAAATCTGCTCGAAACGTTTCTCAAAATTTTCGTTCTTGGTTGGTGCAACAGTTTTCTATACAGACGCGATATGTCATGAAGTTTGTTTAATGTGCTCGATTTTGTCAGTTCTCACAAGTGTGTTCTGCGATTTTTAGAATAGATAAAAATATCGAACAAAGAATTTGTCTCATATTTTGAGTCACACGAAATTCCATTTGCCATACAAAATTTGAGACAAATTCTTTGTTTCGATATTTTCGTCCATTGTAAAAATCGCAAGACACTCTTGTGAGAAGTGACAAAATCTAGTATTGTAAACAAAGTAAATGAATGATCGCGTTCAAACTCCGCGTCAGTATGAAGAAGAGTTGTGCCAACTTAGTTTTAACAAAAATTTTGACAATCGTCTAAGTAGATTTTTGAAATAATCAATTCCCAGTACTTTTCTGACTGTATAATACTCTAAAGCAACAGCTTCGCTCCTGTGGTAGTAGAGTATGGTGAAGCAACCATATTTCAGAGTTATTAAATCATCTTTATCACATTTGCAAGTATATAAACTTCCAAATTACAAATTTAATCAATTGTAACCTGCTGTATCCTTAAGTTTTCAATGTAAATTTTCGTCATCTATCGATTATCTGATCATTCCCATGAAGAGTTCCACTCTAAAAAGATATTAAGAAATATTCCTTTTTTTGTAGTCATAACAACAGATGCAGTAAAATTTGAAACGTTCACTCTATAGCATAATTTTTAAATATCTTAGTTCATATGAATCTCCATCATTCTAATCTGGTGCTGATGGTATGTCTAAAGAACGCGAGTGCTTTTTGAGTAGATCTCGAAAAGAAAATAGGTAACTAAACTACAAAATTTTATTTCGTAATATAATCACACTCTACTAGCGGCAAAAGGCGGCTTTTTCAAAGGCACGCGCGGTACTTGTCAAAGAAAATCCGCGTTTTTTATTTTTGCCGCTTTTCTAGAATTTTCGGGCGACGCGTTTGAGGGGGACATTCGAGACTTTGGTTCACGCCGATATAAATGTTGCGCCTGCAGGACTTGGAGTCATCCTGAATTTTAACTTGAAGGCAATACTACGTCGATACAAAGTTAATTATTAAATAGTACATGTGAGTGCAACGGAGAAATCTAAAACATATCATTTTAATAACGATTTGGAGAAAGAATTTTTCTTTTGAATGGTGAAGGATAAGAGCATTTGTCTAAGAGAGGCATCATTAAATGGTTCATAAAAACTATAAAAAATATTTTCCGCCACAGAGTGAATTATGAAAACGCAAAGTACGTGATATCTTGATTGAAAAAAGATATCTTGTTTGAAAAAAGAACAAACCATGTTAACAAGACCAGCCAAACAATCAAAATCTGCTGCGATCGAGTGATTTAAAATATCTCATATATTGGCGAAACACAAGAAACCATTCGAAGATGGATCTGTTGTGAAGGAAGCATTTATTGAAGCGGATGAGACTTTATTCGGAGATTTTAACAATGAAACAGAAATCATGTCTGCTATTAGAGAACTTCAGTTATCTCGTGCGTATTGTCACAAGGCGTATTGAAGTCATGAGTCAGGAAAAGGCAGATGAACTTAAACATGATATCATAAAATATACATACTTTTCTTTACAGTTCAACGAATCCACCGATATGACAGACACTGCCTAGCTGTGTATTTTTATTCATGACATGACATGTTGGCTAAGGAAGAATTTTTGACAATCATTCCTCTGAAGGAGAAGTTCCGTGGCCAAGATATATATGACGTTTTCTTCAATTTTGTAAAATACTACAAGCTACCAATATATAAATTAGTCTGCATTACAACCGATGGAGCAATGACTGAAAACAAAATTTTCTGGCATTGTGTCGAGCTGATGAAGATTTCCCTTCAGTTTTTAATTCCATTGCATTATACATCAACAAGTTTTATGTTAAAAAATTGTAAATGCTGAGGAAATTATGGGCATTGCAACAAAAATTGTGTATTCCATTTGTGCACCTAGCTTGCAACAGCGGCTCTTTGAGTTGCAGTTGGAAGATAGGGAGTCAGCTGAACACACTGATTTAGTTCTTCACACGGACGTCAGGTGGTTGAGTCGCGGAAAATTCCTTGAAAGGTTTCAAGAATTATTGCCCGAAATAACAGCTTTTCTAGACGAAAGAGATGATGACACTCAGTTGTTGAAAAAAAAAATTGATTTGATTTTGAATTCTTGACTGACATCACAATGCACTTGAACACCATTAACTTGGAGCTTCAAGGTAAAGGAAAAACTATTATTGAGATGATTAGCGCAGTATACGCATTCAAAAGTAAATTGCAACTTATGATAGATCAACTGAAAATAAAGGATCTGAAACATTTTCCGTCTTTGAAAGCAAGGTTTCCTCAATTGAATTATGATACGTATGAGGGTAGATTATCAAATATTTTGGGACAATGCGAAATGCGTTTTTTTTTATTGCAGTAAAGTGGCAAATATAGCATCATTTATGAGTTATCCTTTTTTATGTAAAAACATTGAGGAGTTAGCTACTGAAATACCAAGTCAGTTTAATATGAACTCATGTTCTGTTGTAAATGAGTGGGTGCAGATTATATCAGATATACATCTCAAAGCGACAGCATCTGATACAAATTTCTGGTGTTTTATATCTGAAGATAAATATCCGAATCTAAGGCAAATCACCCTTCAACTGACGGCAATGTTTGGGTCAACTTACTTGTGAAAGTCTGCATTTTCAGAAATTAAGATAATTAAGTCAAAATCTCGCAATCGACTAACTGACGATCATATGTTATCATGCTTGCAATTAGCACTCGGTGGTTACGTACCATTACGTATACGTGAAAAGTATGCTGAGGACATGCAGTGCCACGCTTCAATATACAAAGTCACTCATTAGTTAAGTTTAACTCTTTTGTTTTGTAACAACCAATAAACTCGCACTTAGAATAACTATGAGTTTTTTCATTGATATTATAGAGAAGATAAAAAACAAGTACTGTGTTTTAAGGAATTTTACTTAATAATTGCGATTCGTAACGCGTTTCACTACACCGTAGCTTCTTCAGACGAATGATTATGCAGAAAAAAACTTTTTTTTTTCTAATCTAACCTAACCTAACCTGGAGACAGAGTGTGTGTGATGCATGGTTGTCGTACATCCACGATACACCCTACCTACCTACCTACCTAGATAGGGTGTACCGTAGCATATATAGATATTAGCTTTCTGCACAATATACATTATATTAGTCTTAAATCGACTTGTTCATTGATGAGTCTACCTGAGTGTCTGTATTTATTGATCTTTAAAGTTTCCTAAAGATCTACCTTCCAATATTCATTATCTGTATGCAAAATTTCAAACTGTGGGTCGAAAGAGTGATTATTTTCTAAGAGATGATTCGCGTAATTTGAATCTGATTTTTATTTGAAAAACTGCGTTTATGTTCCGATATTCTAATATTAAGATTTCTATGTGTTCTACCAATGTAGAAATTATCACAGTGATTGCAATTCAATCTATAAACACCTGATTTATTGTTTTTACCTGGTTTGGTTTTAAATGAGATAAAAACACAAGGTTTAACTTTGATCTACACTTTATTTGAAAAAATTCGACGACGTTTCGCTGACACAGCAGCTTTATCAAGAATGAAAAATAGAATGAAGAGTATGGTATTATAAACAAATCGTAGAACAAGTTGGATGAATAACAGGAAAATCCACACCGAGCCATTGTACAGTTAGTATGAAAGGTAATAAAAACTAATAGAACAAGTTAAGTAGGGGTGAGTAATTCAAATCTACCTGTTCATTCAAAAGCTTGTCCGAATGTTTGTATCTATTTATTTCTAATGCTTCTAGGAGATCTAATTTTGAACTTTTTGATTTTATATGTAGTATGTCAAAGTTTTTATTGAATGAATGGTTTTTTTTTTATATGTAATATGTCAAAGTTTTTATTGAATGAATGAATAAGAAAACCATTCATTCAATAAAAACTTTGACATATTATATAAAATCAAAAGTTCAAAATTAGATCTCCTAGAAGCATTAGAAATAAATAGATACAAACATTCGGACAAGCTTTTGAATGAACAGGTAAATTTGAATTACTCACCCTACTTAACTTGTTCTATTAGTTTTATTACCTTTCATACTAACTGTACAATGGCTCGGTGTGGATTTTCCTGTTATTCATCCAACTTGTTCTACGATTTGTTTATAATACCATACTCTTCATTCTATTTTTCATTCTTGATAAAGCTGCTGTGTCAGCGAAACGTCGTCGAATTTTTTCAAATAAAGTGTAGATCAAAGTTAAACCTTGTGTTTTTATCTCATTTATATCATGGATCTACATCAAGTAACGGCCTCCACAATTCAAATGGTTTGGTTTTATTATTTTTATATATTTGCCTCAATTATTATTAGTTTGGAAAGCTATGTTGAAATTATTGGTACTTAAGAATGATTTCAGTTTCTCACTTGTAATGCCAACGTAGGTTAAGGTGTTGAATTTTGTTTCAATTTATCGACAGGGTAAACTTCATTCAATGCGATTCTACTTTGTTTTTATTTAAAATATTATTTATTAGTTTGGGATTGTAACCATTATTTTCGGCTATTTGTTTAATCAAATTTAGTTCTTTGTTGAAATTTTCTGGTGATAGCGGGATGTTAATCAATCTATGAATAAAACTATTGAATGCTGACATTATGTTGATATGGATGACACGACGAGTTATGTATTATAATATCTGTATGTGACGGCTTATGGTAAATTGCGAAAACATGTTTTCCATTTTCATTCGAAATTGTTACGTCTAAGAAATTTATCGAATTATTGCTTTCTATTTCGGTTGTGAATGCAATTTTTGGATGTAATGAATTTATATGATTTTCGAAAATTTTCAACTGTCTATCTGTTCCAGTGAAGCAAATAATGATATCGTCTACATAGCATCTACATAAGTCCTTTGTTAGCAGAAATTTTCATGAATAACTTAGAGAAATTAATTCATAATCATCCACTCAGTAAATATTGTTTATACTGGTATCGCTATGTAGACGATATCATTATTTGCTTCACAGGAACAGATAGACAGTTGAAAATTTTCGAAAATCATATAAATTCATTACATCCGAAAATTGCATTCACAACCGAAATAGAAAGCAATAATTCGATAAATTTCTTAGACGTAACAATTTCGAATAAAAATGGAAAACATGTTTTCGCAATTTACCATAAGCCGTCACATACAGATATTATAATACATAACTCGTCGTGTCATCCATATCAACATAAAATGTCAGCATTCTATAGTTTTATTCATAGATTGATTAACATCCCGCTATCACCAGAAAATTTCAACAAAGAACTAAATTTGATTAAACAAATAGCCAAAAATAATGGTTACAATCCCAAACTAATAAATAATATTTTAAATAAAAACAAAGTAGAATCGCATTGAATGAAGTTTACCCTGTCGATAAATTGAAACAAAAATTCAACACCTTAACCTACGTTGGCATTACAAGTGAGAAACTGAAATCATTCTTAAGTAGCAATAATTTCAACATAGCTTTCCAAACTAATAATAATTTAGGCAAATATATAAAAATAATAAAACCAAACCAGGTAAAAACAATAAATCAGGTGTTTATAGATTGAATTGCAATGACTGTGATAATTTCTACATTGGTAGAACACATAGAAATTTTAATATTAGAATATCGGAACATAAACGCAGTTTTTCAAATAAAAATCAGATTCAAATTACGCGAATCATCTCTTAGAAAATAATCATTCTTTCGACCCACAGTTTGAAATTTTGCATACAGATAATAAATATTGGAAGGTAGATCTTTGGGAAACTTTAGAAATAAATAAATACAAATACTCAGGTAGACTCATCAATGAACAAGTCGATTTAAGCCCTTCACCTCTATTGAATCTTTTCGGGGAGCAATCTATTCCTTAATTTTATTGGATATACCTGTCATAAATAACCACTTAAGAATAAGCAACCAATAAGCTTTTAATTACTCAAGACTATTTATAGTTATATTCTCATTTACATTTTTCTGCATAATCATTCGTCTGAAGAAGCTACGGTGTAGTGAAACGCGTTACGAATCGCAATTATTTAGTAAAATTCCTTAAAACACAGTACTTGTTTTTTATTATTGATAATGGAATTTTACCAAGTAAAAGCCTCCCAAATTCAAATGTTATAGAGAAGAACCTAACCTAACCTAACCCAAACCTTGACTAATATAATGTATATTGTGAAGAAAGCTAATATCTATATATGCTATGGTATACCCTACCTAGGTAAGTGGGTAGGTAGGGTGTATCGTGGATGTACGACAACCATGCATCACACACACTCTCTCAGAGTCGATCGTAAGTAGTCTTAAAATATTGAGGTAGACCGTCAGCAGTTCTAGTTTGAACAGCACTGATTTACACTGTAGTGTAGATTACTAGTGTAGTGCACTTTGAGGATGAGATCGCGAATATAACACCACGTATTTGCAAGTCTTTCCGTGTTTTGGTTTACATGCAATGCTGGAATAGAGTGCGGAGATTCACGTTTATATAAAAGGAAAATTCTCATAAGGAAATTTAACACAATATTAACAAATTGAAACACTCAAGCACACACCCATTCATCCAATCCAATTGGCAGGAAGCTGAATTGTTGCCGAAAATTTGATTATCTCACGTTACATTAATACCATTCAGGTGTTTAAATTACCTATAACCGCCCCATTCTGTGCTCCTTGGGTTTCTGTACTCGACCACAAGTCTATGTCCGGACTAATAGGTGAATCGAAAAATTAAATTTAATAATTCGTAAAGTCAAATAATAATAACTGTCAATAAAAAATTATACCGACGAAAAAAAGGAATCAAAAACGAAGCTATCCCATCACCAATTTGAGTAGATACCAAGGTAGCTTTAAGTCGGCGCCAAATCAACGAAAAGATCATCAAATTAATTCTTTTTTGTATGCGCGTTCTCCAGAAATAGGCGAACCTGTAACACCACATGAGTGGGCGCTTGGGAAGAATTAAGGTGTCCGTTTACTCGCTTCTTTAAGAGGGCCAAATTGTAGGATGTTGGGTTAGATTTCAACAAAACCATAACAGTTGTGGACGGTATCATTCATGGTTGCAGAAATGTTTTTATTATTCATATGGATCAGGATAACAACGATAGTTTATTTGAATTAATTCATTCAACCAGCTCCTAATCTGATAAACAATTAGGAAGGAGTACCTTATTTATAGTTACAATTCACGTTAAAATTAGAAAACTAAGGACCTTATTTGTATTTTGTGCCCTCTGATTTTTATTTCAAATACGTGCTTCTATTCCAAATCAAATTCTCCCTCTTAATTACTCGATTTCCCATAAAACCAATTAAGGCTCTTTAACATATGTGTTAATAAGCTTTCCTGTCCATCTTGTCAATGACAATCATTATTTCTTTTTGTCTAAAGGGGACCCGAAGACTGAAATGCAGATGGTCCACACTTGAGTTAAAAGTTGAAAGGTCCCGATATTCAGGGGTTGTGATGTTGCAGCTCGTAAGGAACGAGTAGGCGTTTTAACACGGCACATTAATCAACCTGTGCATGAAATTAACAACTCCTCTGACACAACATGCTTCCACCCTTGATCGTTCGAATGAACGGAGAAATATGGCAATAACTGCTTCAGATTATGAAATATTCACCAAATTTTCCACCTGAAATTTACTTAATTGAAATTATTTGAGAAATGGAATGAAAAACACTTTTTGAGGAATAATTGAATAGCACCTCATTCACGTTGATATTTCATAAAGGTGCCTTTGTTTGTATGTTACCAAATGAAAGCAATGTATTTTTTATCCAAAAATTGATGTCTACTGTATACAGGGTGTTACATAATAGCATGTCACATCTTGTGGGGTAAATCTACGTGCAGTTTTAAGAAAAAAAGTTCATATGAACATAGGTCCGCAAAAGCTTCGTTACGGAGCTACAGGGTGTTGAAATTTCCGGAAAACATTGGTTCTTCCTTCAAATTAAGCATTTTCTCTCTTTTTATCTAAGAACCATCGGCAGAAATTCAGTCTTGTAGGATAATCTCAAGAAAGTAGAGTTTGGACGCGTTGAATATGAAACGGGTACAATCAAAAGTCGTGGAGAATCCTCCAAACCAGAACATGTGAAATATTCAACTGATTTCCAATTTTTCTTTTACTCACAGGAGGATTCAAATCAATACAATTCAAAACTGCTTCCTCAATATCTGGAAGTCTCATAGTTTGAGTTGCACCTTTTAAATGATTATTCGCAGTAAAAGTGCCAGTTTCCCTCAACCTTCTGTGGATATTTGAAAATGTTCACCTGTCTGATGTTACTCGATTTGGAAAGCGCACTTGATATAATCGCCTAGCTTCTGTTGTGTTTCCTTCAGCCAGACCGTACATATAATGGATATCAGCCAATTCGGCGTTAGTAAAATTAGCCATTTTTCTTACAGCAATAACTCCAAAAGTCTTAAAACTAATCGTTAATTCAATAAACAATTCGAGCAGACACTGGTTCAACTTCAGCAACTGTCAAAAGAAATAAATAAACGAGATAAATCATAGCCAACTAGTCATTCTTTCAATTAGAAGAGCTTTCAATTCAGTGAATGAATAGAATTGTTTAATAATTTTTGCTCGAGAACGGTTGGAGATACGAAAAAATTACAAGTTTCAAAAAAGTTTCTTAATTGAACAAAGATAACGAAAATTGATTGTACGCTGATCAATGGCGTATTGCAAAAAAGTTTTAAAGAGCAAAAAAGCCATGGCTCCGGAACAGAAAACACCTTGTAGATTCTAGTTAAAATTTAGGGCGTGTAATGATGGAGGCTGTAAAAAATAGCTTGCTTTCCAAATCTGGGCTGAATATCTCAAAAACTGCAGGAGTTTTGACGAAAAGTTTTTTCCGGAAATTTCAACACTCTGTAGCTCCGTAACGAAGCTTTTGCGGACCGATGTTTATATGAACCTTTTTTCTTGAAATTGCACGTAGATTTACACCCTCAAGTTGTGACATACTATTATGTTATTGTATATCAATCAATAATCTGTTCCTTCTAGCCATTGTTTTTACGGTTCTTACATACGAGGTTTGTTCGAAAAGAAGTTGAAATTATTTTTTTCTTGAAATAATTTTCTTTTATTCATCAATATCAATTAAAATTAGTGCTTTCTGCATTTTAAGAAATTGATATTATTCATAAATGTATTCGTCTAATTTGAACATTTGTTTGTTCAGAATGTGATTGCGTTTTCTACTATATTTAGGGTATCAGTTTCAAAAATAAAAGAAGGAACCCTCATACGATCACATCGTTGTCTGAATGTCCTTCTGATGTCTGCCAAGAGACTTTTTTCGAGAGCACATGTGGGTATAGAGATGAAATTGCTACTGAATATTATGGTCAGCAATATGGTGCTAAAATGTGAGAAAATGATACTTCTTAGTCAACGCAATCCAAAGATGCGACCGCTTATGTTGCATCTTGCAGCATATTTTGAGTTTGTCAAGGAAATTAATACCTTGAGGACATGTTGTTGTTACATCGAGAGAAAAAAATTTCTTTGCAATAATGAACGTATTCACGTTTTCTAAGAGACGCGTAAAAAAGCCATCGACTTGAAAATGATACCAAATACTCAAGACTTCAATTCCATCGATTTGCAAAAAAATTAAACTTTTCAGGCTCTGATATTTCAGGCGCTTATGTTGCATTTTACTCTCACGAAGAAATTAGAACCTGTAAGGTACATTGCGTCGAAAAATTCGAAAACGTAAATTTGTAATTACGTCGTGAAAAAAAATTATTTGTGTTATAATTCATCTTATCTAAGAAATGCGAATTGGTAGCGAAATAGACAAAAAATTTAAATGATAATAAGAAATTGAACTATGTACAGGGTAGGGCGTAATGAAAGGGCGTTTTTGGAAAAGGTAGTACACGTAACGGTGAGTGCGTAGAGTGGAGCGGCTGAGGTCATTCGGCTCAGGAGCAGTTACCATTTAGTTCACAATGGTTATCTCGACAAAAGGCTTATTTGCGTCGATCAAAACCCTCAAAAAACCGTGGTTCATCAAGTGTGGCAGTGGATGCAGATCGTTAAAATAATGGCCTTACACCTCAAAGGATTACAAATACATTTAGATGTGTTATTTGCCCTAACATAGTACGTTGGAGTTGTCACAAATGGTCAAAAACACTTTGTGTAGAGAAACCATGTTTCGGTATATTTCAGATTTGATTTGCCCATTGTACACGCGTGGTACACCCCTATAACTTTCCAAAAAAAACACTTTTTCTTATTTTTTTATCTGTCCTTTCTCATTCTGTATTTTCAAGTAAATTATGAAAGCTTAATCATTTAAAATATAATTTATTTCATGTTGGGCGTTAATGGGTTTGAACAGAACTACCGATATTGGGCAGCAGAAAACAGACTAAAGCAATGCATTGCGGAACACGGACGTCATCTGCCTGATGTCATTTTCTTTTCACTTTTTTACACGAAATGGTAACAATTGAGCTTTAATTTTACGCAATTAAAGTTTATTGAAATTTATGATTGCAATTTCTGTCTCTCGACCATCTTCATCTGAAGACAAGTACTGAACTGAAGTTGAAATACATACATACATAAACAGGTAGATATAAAATTAATAAGGATGTAATAATGATGTAATAAACGAATTATGTTAAAAACAGGTATCATTTAAAGATATCAAATATGGACGAAACTCTATACAATGTGAAACGAAACTAGATTCACCGGTTCTCTGGTTATTGCACTCTAATTGATGCTCTTCGTATCTAGTTTTGAATCAACGATCAGTCTGACCTATATAAACGCCTTCGCAATCCATACAGGACAACTTATTAACTCCTGTATCGTCAAATCAATCAGTTTTATGTTTACTATCGAAAAATTCTTCATGTGGTCTTAGAAAACTTCTTTCTCATGCTGTTTTGAAGAGACATTCGCAGTCTATTTGCTGATAGGGCCAAAAAGTTTAATGAAATATATTTATCTATATTCGTTGATTCTATATGTGGTTACATATTATTGTACACTATATGTGGTGGGATAACCATTGTTCTTAGCTGCTTTAATACTTGACACTTCCTTGAACATATTTTTTTCGGATAATGGCAGAGAGAATTCGAATAAACTCTTGTGATAGATTAATTTCTAATTATCATCATGGTTAACTATCACATAGTAGCGGCGAAATCAATTAACTATCTTGAAAAGAATTGAATACGATCCATTTTACCCAAATTTGCATTATTTTTCCTCAAACAATCTCATGTTTTGACATATCTTAGAAGATATTATGTTTCTAAACAAATTTTGTAGTGAAAAAATAACTGCTTGGTTATGTTCATCATAAAAATTTGCTATACTTATTGATAATAATGAAGACATGGCAAATACATTTGTACCAATTATCATTAACTTAATGTTTGAATTTGGGAGGCTTTTACTTGGTAAAATTCCATTATCAATAAAAAAACAGGTACCCCGAATTATATTCGTTGATAAAACTTCATAAAACTAATTACCCTATTAGACCTGTTGTTTCTTATGTAACAGCACCTTCTTTCAAACTTTCAAAATTCCTCAACGACTTGCTAATAAAACATTGCAATTTTAAATCTAAATTTTCGGTCAAAAATTCATACGAACTAATTGCCAATATCAAAGATACCATTATACCACCTAATTCCAAACTCATTTCTTTCGATGTTAAGAATCTATTTCCCAACATTCCTCCGAAAGATACGTATTACTTAGTTGAAGAATTATTAGAAAAGAATCATGTCAATACTATCATTAAATCAGATATTCTTTCATTATTACAAATTTGTTTAGATCAAAATTATTTCCATTTCAATAACAAATATTATACTATTGAAGACGGCTTGATTATGGGCAATCCGTTAAGTCCTTTGTTAGCAGAAATATTGATGAATAATTTAGATAAATGAATTCATAATCATCCACTCAGTAAATATTGTTTATACTGGTATCGCTATGTAGACGATATCATTATTTGCTTCACTGGAACAGATAGACAGTTAAAATTTTCGAAAATCATATAAATTCATTACGTCCAAAAATTGGATTCACAGCCGAAATAGAAAGCAATAATTCAATAAATTTTTAGACGTAACAATTTCGAATGAAAATGGAAAACATGTTTTCGCAATTTACCATAAGCCGTCACATACAGATATTATAATACATAACTAGTCGTGTCATCCGTATCAACATAAAATGTCAGCATTCAATAGTTTCATTCATAGATTGGTTAACATCCCGTTATCACCAGAAAATTTAAACAAAGAATTAAATTTGATTAAACAAATAGCCAAAAATAATGGTTACAATCCCAAACTAATAAATAATATTTTAAATAAAAACCAAAGTAGAATCGCATTGAATGAAGTTTACCCTGTCGATAAATTGAAACAAAATTCAACACCTTAACCTACGTTGGCACTACAAGTGAGAAACTGAAATCATTCTTGAGTAGCAATAATTTCAACATAGCTTTCTAAACTAATAATAATTTAGGCAAATATATAAAAATAATAAAACCAAACCAGGTAAAAACAATAAATCAGGTGTTTATAGATTGAATTGCAATGACTGTGATAATTTCTATATTGGTAGAACACATAGAAATGTTAATATTAGAATATCGGAACATAAACGCAGTTTTTCGAATAAAAATCAGATTCAAATTACGCGAATCATCTCTTAGAAAATAATCACTCTTTCGACCCACAGTTTGAAATTTTGCATACAGATAATAAATATTGGAAGGTAGATCTTTTGGAAACTTTAGATATGAATAAATACAAACACTCAGGGAGACTCATCAATGAACAAGTCGATTTAAGCCCTTCACCTCTATTGAATCTCTTCGGGGAGCAATCTATTCCTGAATATTATTGGATATACCTGTCATAAATAACTACTCAAGAAGAAGCAACCCAATAAACTTTTAATTACTCAAGAACATTTATATTTATATTCTCATTCTTATTTTCTGTACATTCATTCGTCTGAAGAAGCTACGGTGTAGTGAAACGCGTTACGAATCGCAATTATTAAGTAAAATTCCTTAAAACACAGTACTTCTTTTTTATTATTAACTTAATGGTAGACAATTGCAGACGTCAATCTTTCAATATCGTTTTTCCTTTTCTTTTAATAGAGTTGATGCCATGTACAGTTAAACATACACTTAATTAAGACATAATAAATATGTATATCGAATATTGATTAAATTCCGACAATTTTGCTTATTAATTAATTGTTGTGAAGGTCAGGGAAGTATTTTATGTTAATATATTTCAAGAATATCAATAAAATATGAGGAAAATATGTATCTTGATGATAAGTTAATACAGATTCAGTTCCAGAATGAGAGGTCAATCCAAGGAATGTTGATCTAGAACTGAGTCCACTTAATCTAACCATTTTCACTGAGCGATTTTTTCTGAGATCTTCAAGGTCCTTTGTAGAAATGATTGACTTCATGTAAATTATTGTGTCAACTATTCTTTTTAGAATATTCAGGTTATGCGTTTGATTCAACTGAATAAGGAATTTATTGAGTGTTATAGTAGGATTCCAACTGTTGTAACACGATTTCATATGCCTTTGACTAATACCAGTCGTTTGTGCCAATATGTCTGTGTTACCCACACTCAAGCATCTCAACCGCAGTGTTCATTTAATCAAGACTTAAATTGTACCTTCCCATAGTTGCATCACCTCAATGCTGAAAAATATAGAAAAAACGAGTCGAGAAACTACATTTCTAACCGATATCCAAGAAGTTCCTCTGCACTAAAGAGAAAATAAGAAGACATGTGAGTAAAATAAATGCAAACATATGAATCAACATGTGGTTAAATAATATGTGCAAATTTATAAAAAAGCTATGTTTTGTCCTTATGTTGTTTGGGAATCATAGAAATTTTGATAATATACATTCTTGCCATGTGTGCATATTGATACTAATTCTTATATTTAAATTTTTCTGTAAACGTGTTACTACATTTGCATTAGGGACTAACAGGCAAACGACAATCATTATTCATCGAAAGATTCTATTCGTTTATGTAGTATGTATGTATATTATTCAAAAACGGGGAGATGTAATTTACCTCCTGGATAATGAGGGCCAAAAATACAAAGAGCGCCTACGACCCCCGCAAGTATTTTTTTCCGTTAGGAAAGGGTCGAAGGAAGGTACCACACCACCAAGAAGAAGGAAACGGCGAGATTTCTTCAGAATCGGAAACTTTGGTCTTTCGGAAAGCAATCTGAACGATCCACCGAGCGAAAGTTTCGAAGACAAGTCCCCAAAAACGAAAATAAAAAATGTCTCAGATCGTTCGCGAGTGGAGGGGATAATTTCTTCGGACTTTTCTATCGCGTTCGATCGTCTCGAAACCTAGACGAGGACGTAGCCTCAAACTTCGCATGTTGCGCCGTGGTACTTATACGAGGTTAGCGGGAGAAGCGATTCCTATTTATCTTGAGATCGGGCGGCTTAATTTTCGTGTTTGGTACGATTTTCGAGACCTAGATTTTCAAGGAGAAGACCGGAAACAAGGCAGCCTGGCTAGCAACCTCTCCTACCGCCCCTATGATCGCTATTCAAGTTCGGTCTTGCATTCGATCTGTCAGAATAAATAATTCCGAATTTTATTTCAAGAAGAAACTTCACTGATTATTATTCAATTCTGGAAATTCGTAACCCTTAAAACCTCTCTAAATACATTTCTAGCACACATCACATAATCGCAAATAATTAGGTAGGTTCAGGTACCTGAAAAGCTCGGGATAAGATTTACATATTGATGGTTGCAATTAGATTTGAACCTTCGGGAAGAAATTTACCACCGCCCTTTAAAACGTATCTTAAAGGATCAAGTAGACTTATTTCAGATTACAAGTGTGAAAACAATGGATGAAGAAGATTGCTGACAGTTTTGTCAAGCCCGTGTCACAACTTACTGATTTGTGGCTCTTAATGACTCGCTAGAATGCACTAGCAATTCGGCGTTCATTTCGGTTTGAAATGTTCATGAACATACTTAGCAATTGGTTTGAGAATCGGAATCATCAAAGTTCATTGTTTGGTCTCAGAGAAGTTAGTGTGTTTTTTGGAAGCGTAAGTAAATTTGAAACAATTTGTATTATTATCGATTTATTCATAGCGGGTGGCTATATATATATATATATATATATATATATATATATATATATATATATATATATATATATATATATATATATATATATATATATATATATACAGGGATACAATAACAATATTACAATATCAAGCTGAAACTTTATACGCGGCCATAACTAGCGATTTCCAATTGGAGTGAAATATATTCGAAGTGAAACCATTTCCGGTTATACCGGAAGTGGGTCATCACTTTGTTATTTCAAATGGCAATCTACTTTTTTTAATATACATCTAGAACCCACATTTGAGCAAGGCATAAAATACCCAAGCTGTTGGCACTTATCTGTCAAAACTTTTGACGGATTTAATTATTTTTGTTATAAACTCGATTTTAGAGGAACATTAAAAAAATTGTAGCTCGTAGATCTTTTGCACTACAGACACAATTTTTGCTTGGGTGGATAGAAGAAGGATCAAGGAATTTTTCAAGCAATCTACACATGTCAAATGTTTATTGCGTTGTTTTTTTCAATTTGGCCTTTTTCAAACAGCAATAACTGAATTTTTTCAAATTGCACGTCCCATTTTTTATATCGCCATCAGATGAAGCGTCAAATTTCAGATGGAATTGTATAAGCCTGTACTATATCTATGTGTCTGTAGTGCAAAAGATCTACGAGCTACAATTCTTCTTAAATATTCCTCAAAAATCGAGTTTATAACAAAAATAATTAAATCTATCAAAAGTTTTGACAGATAAGTGCCAACAACTTGGGTATTTTATGCCTTGCTCAAATGTCGGATCTAGATGTATAATAAAAAAGGTAGATTGCCATTTGAAATAACAAAGTGATGACCCGGTATAACCGGAAATGGTATTACTTCGAAAATATTTCACTTCAATTGGAAATCGCTAGTTATGGCCGCGTATAAAATTTCAGCTTGATATTGTAATTGGAACTTTTAACGGACGGTCGGTGGATATCCTGTATACTATATTCATATTATAAATATGAATATAAGTGAGTTTTCAGTTTCTTAATATACACTATCGGAAACATCATGTGAAGTTTTTAGTATCTACACCGGAAGTTTTAATTTTTAAATAGTTGAATTTCTGATTGATTCAATTAAATGCCTTGGATTTCTGGCTCAAATCTGTGTTATCTATTTCGTATGAAATGGAATTCGAACGAAATCGGTATTCATTTATGATCCCTCCCACTTATGAGTACAAAAGGGTTAATAGCAACCCTTTTGCTCTCGTAATAATAAAGTTGATCCTATCGATTATGCTCGAATCGCAATTAATCTCCATACTCCATCATTAAGTTCTACTCTAATTAAACTTGGAGCTCCGTAGAAGCGGTGGCGTCAAAACGGCGGTGAACTTTCGAAGCCCAAGACAAGTCGCGGAAACCCTGCTGATTAAATTAACTTGAGTAGATGATCTTCAATATGGAAATTTGAAGGAGTTTATTAATGGAGAGGAATGCAAAGTAACTTCGAATTGACAAGAAATCCGTTTTGTGAATTTGCTCGATATTAATGGATCGAATTGTATGTATATCATACAGGGTGCTTCAACGAAAACAAAACAGAGGCTGTATCTACCAAGATATCCATTTCTGATCAAAACGCAAAATCAGGTCAATTTTTGTTTCAAGGGGGACATCTTTTGGGGTACAAAACTTTCCTGAAATATCAACCCCCTGAGCGGGGTTGCAACCCTTGAACATTTTGAATAGGGAAGATGGGTCGAGTGATAGCTCAAAAGAAAGGTGGTATCTTTGTCTACATTGCCTTGAACGAATTTACATTTTTAATTGAAAACTGCAAAAGATACAGGGTGAGCAACTGAAAGATAGGGAAGACTATTTCCCTGAGACTATTCAAGTTTCAGTGAAAGAACAGATCCATGCTGATCAATGGCAGTTATCATCAAGTAGCATTCTCATCTCGAATTACAACCCCTAGAGCAGGGGTGACCACCCTTGAAAATTTGGAAGAGGGTAGATGGGTCGAGTGATAACTCGAAAGAAAGGTATTATCTTTGTCTGCATCCCCGTGAACGAATTTTCACTTCAAATTGAAAACTGTAGAAGATACAGCATGAGCTACTGAAAAATAGAGGAGACTATCTATCGCCCTGAGCTATTCAAGTATTAGTGCAAAAAATGGAACAGATTCTTTCCAGATCAAAGGCTGTCATCTTCCGAAACACCATTCACATCTCATATTTCAACTGTTCCATTTTCAAAATGTTTAAGATTGCAACCCCGCTTAGGGGTTGATATTTCAGGCAAGTTTTGTACCCCAAAGATGTGCCCTCGAAACAAAATTGACCTGTTTTTGCGTTTTAATCAGAAATGAATATCTTGGTAGATATAGCCTCTATTTAGTTTTCGTTGGAGCACCCTGTATGATAATATTGGATAAATCGGCAGAAAGTTAGGCAATTGTCAGGATCGTTTGAAAGTATTTCCTGGACTTTCTAATGTGATAAGGATGAAATAATTGTTCCGTCAAGACATCACGAATCATTGTTTTAGGAACGACCAACAGCAAACTTGAACGCCGCGTGATAAATTTTCTTCAACCATGTCCGAAATTTGTTCTTCGCGTTCTACCGTCCTTACTGTTCGTTGTCGTTTTCGATCCGATTCCCGGGTTTGAAGCAACCATTCTCGCGGAGGCGCCCCTCCAGATTTCCAAACGTTTGGTGGTACGGCACTATGTAATCTGGAAATCTTTCAGCATATACGCTCGCGCTTTCACGTCCATTGCCTTGACAAAATCCGTTCACCATAACCATATCAACCATTTCAGAGTAACTGTACATCTCCGTGCCTAAAAGTGATGAAAAATCACCAAAATACTTAGTTGAAAATTTAAGGAATACTGTTGTGTCAACAATTGGTTGTCAAGCCTAATAAAATGACAATCTGCCAGACCACAGAAATAAATCCAAAGCCAACATGGTCAAATGTGATATTTTTGACTTGCTAGATGGTTGAAGAAATGAAATCATGAAATTGATAAACTGTTTTTGTGATTGAACCGCTCCTCATATCGAAATTTCTCAAGAGGCAAAAAGTTTGATAATTAGTCTAGTTACTCAATGTCTAAAACAGTTTTGCTCAAACGAAGACAGTTGAAAAATTATGGTTGTTCGAGTTTTGAGGGACACTTGTAAAACGTCAAGGTCATTGAGTGGATCACTAAAAAATCCCGATTACACATACCAAATAGGGTTTCTATCGATCGAGTCGTTCTCGAATTATTTGAAAAATAAGAAAAAATATCTTTGGATTTGGCGACCTCTAGCGGCCAAACAAAGAAACTTTTCATATATGTGAGCTGGCCTAAATCGACTTATTTCGAGCTGAAGAATCTGTGGTATAACGTTGTACACGCAATTCACGGACACCCTGTATAATTTAATTAAGTATTTGAATTGTGGAGGCCGTTACTTGATGTAGATCCATGATATAAATGAGATAAAAAACACAAGGTTTAAATTTAATCTACACTTTATTTGAAAAAATTCGACGACGTTTCGGTGACACAGCAGCTTTATCAAGAATGAAAAACAGAATGAAAGTATGGTATTATAAACAAATCGTAGAACAAGTTGGATGAATAACAGGAAAATCCACACCGAGCCATTGTACAGTTAGTATGAAAGGTAATAAAACTAATTAAACAAGTTAAGTAGGAGTGAATAATTCACATCTACCTGTTCATTCAAAAGCTTGTCCGAATGCTTGTATCTATTTATTTCTAATGCTTCTAGGAGATCTAATTTTGAACTTTTTGATTTTATATGTAATATGTCAAAGTTTTTTTTTTAAGTTTTATTGAATGAAAAAATCATTCATTCATTAAAAACTTTGACATATACATATAAAATCAAAAGTTCAAAATTAGATCTCAAAGCATGAGAAATTTTTTTGAATGAAAAGATTTAAACTTGTGTTTTTTATCTCATTTAATTAAGTATTTGTTTATTATACGAGAACTGTCTTTCATTTGTACAAAAAGACGAAATTACCCTATAGTAATCTGTCATTATTTGTTCACAGAGAAAGTTTGTCGTACTTATTTACTAACACCCTGTAATATTTGAACTGATATAATCTGATACCCTTCATCTTTTCGTACACATCTAGAAAATGCTGATTCAGATGAATAACAAATCGGAGTTTCCACCGGGTCAATCAATCCACAAATTTATGAGTTTGTGTGGTATCCACAAACCAGCGAAAGAATGAAATTCTCTGGCTTCCAACATATAGTGGGTACATCATCGCATCGCATCAGCATGATTGCCATACCTCGGCATTCCCTGAGGCATTCCTGTTAATGGTGATTAATTAAATTTTAGAAATAGGTATCCCTTCGTTGAATTGGCTTCATGTTTAGAGGTCAGTTATTGGTCAAGATATGTATTAAAGAGCATCAAAAGAAAACTGCATTCAGTTAAGTACTACATATTTATATGCATTACTTATTCAAACAACTACTTGAGCTACGAAAAATAGTCTTTATGAATATATTTCACACAATATTTATAACCACAGACGCAAAAAGAGGAGTGTTTTAAGTTTAACTTCATTAGGTACATATACAGGGTGTCCCCCAAGCTATGATAAACTTTGAAAGGTAATTCCTGAATCAATTCTAGGACAAATTAGTGAGAACAGCAACGCCATAAAATTTTAAATTCGAAGATATTCAGCTTCAAAAGCTTCATCCCCGCTAGACCTAGAAACACAATTTTCAACATACAAGAGCGATTTTGTGTTACCATTTGGCAGGGGTGCTCACACTTGATCTGCTGGCGATCTACCTCAATATTTTTAGACTACTTACGATCGACTCTGAGAGGCTGCAAGTATGTGTGATGCAGGGTTGTCGTACGTACAAGATACACCCTACCTACCTACCTATCTAGGTAGGGTGTATCGGAGCATATATGGATATAAGCTTTCCGCACAATATACATTATTTTAGTCAAGGTTCGGGTTAAGTTTAGTTAGGTTCTTCTTTATATCAGTGAAAAAACTCATAGTTATTCAAAATTGCGATTTTAATGGTTGTTACAAAACAAAGGAATTAATTTTCATACAATGGTACGTAACCACTGAGTGCTAATCGCAAGCATGATGACATATATATATTTCAGTTGTCGAGGCTTTTACGTGATAGAAATCCATTTTCACAAATACAAGTAAACGATGATTTCTACTAAAATATATTATTGAATGCTCGACGCGTTTCGATACACAGTATCTTCCTGTTTTCAATTTATCATAAGCCTTCTCATACAGATATCACAATTCATTATACATTGGCACATCCTTACCAACATAAAGTTGCAGCATTTAACAGCTATATACATAGACTCTTGAACACACCGATGTCTGATGATAATTATTTCAAAGAAGTGAATTTGATAAAACAGATCGCAATAAATAATCGTTATGATGCAAATTTAGTTAGCAGCATATTACATAAGAAAAAACAAAAATTAGCTATACAACATATATATCCAATCGGTGAACACCAAGACAAGAAATTCAACTTTCTCTGCACAGTGACCGCAGGTACTACAAAATGTTCCAGAACAAAAAATTGATTCATATATTAATAACAGTAATAAAAATAATTTCTTCAAAATAAAATTTTTGCCTTTGACGACGTGTCCTGTGCAATTTAATGAAAAATATTGTTGACGATTTTGACGAATTTATTCCTTATGAAGTACACACTCTATATAAATTAGATGTCAACTTCTGTTGCAGAAAAATATAATAAAGTATTTATATATGAGAATATATTTCATGAATTTTTATATTTTAGTTTGGATAATTCAGTTTCGTTGTGTTACGAAATAGTTATAATAAAGAAATACTTTTTCATAGCCATAGTATATAAACAGAACAGTACTGAATGAATTTTAATAGAATAGTGAGCGCTTGTCGCTATTCAAAATCGCTGTAGATTGAATTTATAGCTTGTGATTACAATCACTTTTGGTTTCAATGTCTTCTGCTATATAGTATCAAATGTTATTTAATAAAAGGGATATAATGTTTCTCACTATCACTTCCTCTCAGTTTTTCCCAAGAGTAAAATTCTTTTATTTCTTTCCCTACCAAAGCAGTTCAAATGATTTACAAGGTAAACAAGTATTTTACAAGCCAACTTGAATGGTTTGTTTGGAGAGAATACCATTTAGTTTATATTGTCACGGGATGAATTTAGGTCTGAAAATACCCCAGCGTTATAACTCAATGACATATTCTCTATTTTTATCTTAACGACATTTAGAACGTTTCTCCACGAGTAAATGAGATAGATAGCAATTTTCAACCCTAGGGAACGAAGGATAGAGGAAGAAAATCGATAACTATAAATAGTTTGTACATATTTTGTTTTCGAGAGAATTATGATTAGATATTTATGACATTGAAAGAAGAACTTTTCAGTGTTTTCACGAATTTTTGTATGTACTTTTCTGTGCAAAATAGGAGGAATTTTTATTCTGGTGGAGGTGTCTTGTATGAATATATTGCATGTTGAGTAAATTGAATAGATTACTGATATTTGTTGCATTTCCACTTTTTGAATGGCTGATATCTAATTTCGTAGTATATTTGTCTCACTCTTAAAACCATTTATAAGCAGTTTAGCAGTTAAATTTCGATCAAGAGAAAAGAAGTTAAGACAACAATCTCTTGAATTCTGAACTTTGAATATATTGGATAGCAGCATTCTGCCAAAACTTTGAACTCGATTCTGAATTATTACCTAATTAAGGCAATCATTCATTGAACAAAACTCAATATTTAATTGTTCAATAATAAGATTTTGTGACCTTACCAGATGTCATACAAAATTTTTATTTAACAAACAACTGAAGATTTTGATCTAAATATACGGAATATTTTGCTACAAAACGGACATGGTGAAACCAGACGTATAACAGACCATGGGCTATCTCATGCCACATTCCAATTTCATTTTTCGGTGTTCCTTTACGATATATAGGTGGTTTTTCGATTTTGCTCAAAATACTTTCATCAATAACTTCTGTTCCCAGGAAGTGAGCCAAGATAAATTTGGACGAAGTATTTTAGGTATCTGTGCAAATTGTAGGATGAAAAAAAACCAAAAAAATACAGTATTGGGCTCGTAATCTTTATTTTTTCAACACACTAGAACAAACACCCTGCATATCGTTTAGAGAAATTTCACTAATGATTCTAGAATGTGCACACGTCACCTGTTTTTCTGACATATCTGACATTTTTTCACGTTTCGTAATCTCAATTGTCATATGTTCGAATAGGGACAAATGCGAGGTAAAATTACAGAAAAAATACTTAAATTACAGTTTTATGAGGACGAAGTATTAGAATCATGCTCGGTGGACATTTTTCATATGCAGTTTCGATAGTTCATTATTTTTCCTGTCTGAAATTTTGGAAGTTCCAGGGCCAGAGCAGCCAATTCCCTTTCAGCTGATCTTGTATCAGTAACTTCTATTTTCCGAACCGAATATTTATTTTCAACTTAAAAATAACGATATTCCACTGAAGTCATTGTTTTAGAGGAAATTTAATAGCAGGTTTCCAAATGAAAACTCCACTCTCGTAAAATGAACTCATTCCTTGTTAGATGATACACAAACATGAAAATGAACGTACTAATGTGAAACAATAGGAAACAAATGAGCGGGTGAAAAAGATTTACATTAAATTCTCGTAATTATTTTCATTGGCAGCCATGCATTTTCTTGCACGATAATTTCTCTGTATTATTAATTCGTAAAACATAGACTTAGTTTTCAAATACCTAAATAAACAGCAGTTTGAGGTCCGGGGATATAGTAGGCCATTCCCGAGGTCCTCCCCACACAATCCATCTTTGGTAATATGTCAGATCTAAAATCTGTCTAACATCTTGCGCAAAGTGAGGAGGAGCACCGTCGTGTTGAAACCACATGCCCTCATTTGGACTATTTTCAATTCGCAATAATTGTGGAAATACTTTCTGTAGGTGATTCAGATACTTTGCTCCGTCTAGCCTTCCTTCAGAAATATATGGGTCAACAAGATGGCCGTTGTACATTCTGATCCAGACATTTACAGAAAATTTTCGCTGAGAATTGGGTGAATTTTGTTGAGACCAATCGTGCGTACTTCTCGAATAGAAAATTTCATCTTTTGTAAATATACTCGGCATCCAATAACAAAATGTAAGTCTGACATAATCTCCTGGTCCAATTCTTGCACTTGCTGAAGGAGTTAAGCATAGTAATCTTCTTTCTTTAAAGTTTTCCACATTCGCGTATGAGTAACTCCCAGAGCATTGAATTTTCTTCGTGTACTTACTCCTGGCTTTCCTGCCACTTGCAAAAGGAAATTTCAACTTTTGTTAAAATTCTGCTGCCGTTTTCTCTCTTGTTTGTAAGCAGAAGGAAATTTTCCATGTTTCTAGAATAATGAAAAACTGATGCGAACGTCTTATGGTTGAGCTGGTGTCTTTCAGAAAAACGCATTCTGTACTCACGAACGCATTCTCTTTCGTTATCGTCACAGAATTCGTGAATGAAAATCATGTCGCAATGTTCCTCATTGGTAAGAATTGAAAGACATTCTTAACAAATACAGAATCAGAATAACAACGAGAAGAGCTGTCAATATTCAAAATGCACAATTCAATTCATTGTTTTGTTATGTCACAAGCCACCTATAAATCAGCACAATAGAAATCTAAATGATTCGAATATAATATTCTGTGGATCCATGTGGATTGGATATAAACATTACACTTCTCATCAATAATAGTTCAAGCCTAATTTTTCTGTGTTTTCCATTATAATTATTCTGATCCAATAGAAATGAAGAAATTCCTTCAACTGAAAATTATGGTAATTGATAGTTGTTGATTCGATTTTATTTGCGGATTTTATTACGGCAATCTGAACTTGTGAGTATAGAAGACATTCTAGTAACTGTTTTACAATATTCGAGACAACATTGAGAATATCTTCATCAGGTCTAAAAACTAGGAAGACAGAATATTTTCAAAGCAAAAGTTATTCTCCGAAAATCAATGCAATTAATTGGATTGATCATTGTTAACCTCACCGTGCAAGAAAATACGTCGCTTCGAATGGAAATCATTTTGAGAATTCTTTGTGAATCTTTTTTATCTTCCTATTCATTTACTACTGTTTCATAAAAGTCAAAAAAATTAAAATTTGTCATTTTCTTGCATGAATCTATCATGGAATGAATTGAAGCCATGAGGGTAAATTTCCTCGTTTAGAAACCTGGAATTTTATGTCCTTTTGTCCACTGAATTCAGGGAAATATGTAGATATTTTTGTCATTAATCCCAAGTTTCTATACAAAATGAATTAGGGGCAATGTATAACAGCAAAACAAAATTAAGACAACGATAAAGAAATGATATGTTTTTCCGTATTTCAAATGACGAAATAACTTTAAACAGTTCGGTGAGAGTAAAAAGTAAATTGAAACTGCTATTTGAAAGCATAACTTAAAAAACTAAAAAATCAGTGGAAGTCTATGTTTCTCGCATAACCCGATATTGTTTGTTTTTCATTCAACGTGCTCTTTTTCTGGCTTTTCGGCTAATGACACGCTGGGGAATTCTGTCACCTCACTAACCCGGGAATTTTGCCGAATCCCTCTCGTATCGAGAGAAGGGATCTTTAATGTCCAACACATCTCTGTCAGACAGGACCGACGGCTTTAAATCTCCTCCGAAAGATGAAAACTGAAGCGATTCGAAGAATCCGAAAAATCGCACGGACTTTGTGGGGATTGAACCCCGATAACTCGCGCAGGAGACGAGCATCATATCTTCTACGCCACCGAGTCGGCTACAACCCGATATTGAATGCTTGAATCTTCTATTTGCAATTGTGGCTTAGTAAATAATTAAATCTCAACGAAAAAAAATATATATATATATATTTTTTTTGTATGAGTATCATCTCAAGTATTTCTCTCTTTTTTGTGTTGTTGTTCTTTTCATAGTCAAATTCGTGTTTTTCTTGTTTTTTGTGTTTGTTTAGTGCAGTGCTGTCGTTTTTTGCGTATTTATGGGGTTTGAGACGTTCTTTGAGGTGTTATTCTGTTTGTCCAATGTAGACCTTTCCGCAGTTGTTGCAGGGTATGGCGTACACTATGTGGGTTTCCTCCATGTGCGGTATTTTGGATTTTAGTTTTGTATGCACGTGTCTTATTTGATTCATGGCTGAGTAGGCCATTTTAAAGTTATAAGGTTTGAGAATGTTCTTGATGGTTTCTGTTAGTTGAGGTATGTAAGGGATGGTTATGTATCGTGTGGTGCTAGTAATGTCGTTTTTCTTTTTTTGTTCTGTGTTGTACAGTATATGTGTTCGTTCTTTGATGATTTTGTTTGTTACGTTTTCTGGGTAGTCATTCATTCTTAGTAGGTCTTTTGTGTCCTTTAGTACGTCTTTTCTTAATTGTGTTGAGGTGAGTTTCAGTGCTCTGTCAATATATCCTTTTATAATGCATTTTTTCTTGGATGGGTGATGGTTTGAATTATAGTTTAAGATGTTATTTTCGTTTATTTCTTCTCGGTACCATCTCGTTGGTAATTCATTGTCTTTTCGTATTATTGTTATGTCAAGGAAGTTGTTATCTTTTCTGTTTCTAAAGTAAACTGCAACCTTCTGTGGAAATCATTGAAGGTTTCAAGAATTTGGTCTACTTCGTTTTTGTTCATTATTAGTAAACAGCAGAAACGTCTATTTCAGATAGTGTTTAAATATTCTTATAAACCTTAAACCCCAAAAAAAAACAAACTTAATATCGAAATATATATATTTATATATATTTTATCAAAATCTCTTTTACCATCTGAAACGCTGTAATATCTACAATATATTAACATTTCATGAAAATTCGATACATTAACAATATTGTTCATATATGACATTTCTCCATTCAATCTTCTGTCTTACGATTGTTTTAGCCTCTGTCCAATTTTCGCCCTGTTGTAACAATATTTCCGCTATTACCCCATCCCATGTTTGTCGTGGTCTACCTCTTTTCATCTTTCCGTTAGTTTTTTCTCCCATATACGTTTGACTTGCCGTGTATTATCAATTCTCTCAGCACCAGCTGAGCTGCCTTTTCTCTATAAATTTCAAAGTTGACTCAATTCCTAATTCCTTACGTATGTCAATGTTCTTTGGTTTATCTCTCTTTGTGACTCCCCTTACTTTCCTAAGATATTTCATTTCGACAGCTTATTCATGAAATTGTTGCTGATAGCATAATATGCCTTAATGGTCTTTTCGATTCTATCATTGATTTCAGCATCTTGCTTTCCTGATTCTTCGAGTTCAACTCCTAATTACTTATATTTTTCCAGTTGTTTTATTTTTGTCCCCTCTATCTTTATATTTATGTCTTCCTTTTCTGTTCCAATCACCATTACCTTAGGTTTTTCTTTGTTCATTTTCATACCACTCTTCTCTAATTCTCTGTTCCATATATTCAAGTTTTTCTAAAGATCCTTTTCATTGCTGGCCATTGTCATTATATCATCCGCGTATGCCCTTTCTGATACTTCTACTTGCAGTAAGTTTCTATATCCAATCTGGATTTTCCCCCTTTCTGTCGAGCAATTTTTTATTATTTCATCCATAAAGATTATAAACAACAGAGGACTAAGCCCACCCCCCTGTCTAAGTCCCTCCGTTGTCTTGAAATAGTCCGGTCTCCTGTTTCTGCTTTTAATGCAATTTCTATTACTTTCATATATATTTATTACACAGCTCTACAAAAAAAATTTCTTTTATTGTTGCCCTGGATATCATCGCAAATTTTTATGTTTTCAAGTGCCCAGATTACGAATATATTCATGAAAGTTCTCAATGTGCTCGTATTTTCATGATTTTTGCATTTCTTATATATTGAACAATTATAAGCTTGTTAGAAATAAAATTTAATTTTCCAGTCATGATTAGGCTTCTGCGCAACTTTTTCGCGCATACAAACATCACCTGATCCCCACTCTCAGACCCCTTGCCCCACAGAACAGCTGAGATCTCAGTTATTTGACAATATTGAAGTACATATACACGTAAATCTGGATAAAGTGTCATGGATTAATATTTTGTTTCAATTACAATTACAATTCTTACATATTTGTCTTCTAGTCTAAAATATGAGTTCGTCACGAAGAAAGTGTAAATATTGTAGTGATTTATTTTGTTATATTTGCGGTGTTTATATACCAAAAAAACAAAAAAGAAATATCACAGACTTTGTCAAGGAGACTTATGTTGAATATTTTGGTTTCAAAATGGACAAATTAGGTAAACCATGGGTTCCTAATAAAGTTTGTAAGTCCTGTGTTGAGTCTTTACGGTTGTGGAAAAAAGGTGACCGTTCTGGAGCCTACGTGATGATTGTTACTTTTGCGTAGTAGATGTTAAAGGTTTTAATCGAAATCAAACGTGGAGATACCCAGACTTACAGTCTACGAAATGTCCGGTTCTACACAGTGAAAATCTCCCTCGGCCCATATACATTTCAAAAGTAATTCGCATGCCCTCAGAAACAATGATGTTACCAAATTCACAGAAATCGGGACCATCTACTAGTGGAAGTGAATGGGAAGGTGAAACATCTACGCCAAAGTTATTTTCTCAAAATGAACTCAGTGATTTAATACGTGATCTCAATTTATCAAAACAAGGATCAGAACTGTTAGCCTCAAGATTGAAAGAAAAAATTTATTGGCACCAACAGTAACAATTACAACATACAGAACGCGAGAAAAAGAGTTATTACAATTTTTTAGTGAAAATGAAGGATTAGTGTATTGTAATGATATCGCGAAGCTGCTTATAGACATGGGTTTAAAAGAGTACAAATCTACTGAATGGCGCCTTTTATTGATAGTTGCAAAAGAAGTTTAAAATGCGTCTTATTGCACAATGGAAATAAATTTGCATCAATTCCAATTGCCCATTCAACGAAACTCAAAGAAGAATATGAAAATGTAAAATTAGTTTTAGAGAAAATTAAATACTCTGAGCATCAATGGCCGATCTGTGTGGATTTAAAAATGGTTAATTTTTTACTTGGCCAACAAAGTGGATATACAAAATACCCTTGCTTTATTTGTATGTGGGATAGTAGAGCAAAGCAACTTCATTGGGAACAAGATGTTTGGCCTGTAAGAAATTCTTTAACTGTCGGTAAAGCCAACGTAATAAGGAGCCGCTGGTGAGCAGAGACAAAATCATACTTCCACCATTACATATTAAGTTAGGTATGATTAAGCAATTTGTAAAAACGTTGAACAAAGACGGAAATTGTTTTAATTACATTTGCAGAAAATTTCCGAAGCTTAGTATGGAAAAATTGAAAGGTGGAATATTTGATGGTCCTCAAATACGGCAATTGATGAAAGACCCAGATTTTATCAAAGTTATGACTGTTCCGGAAGGTAAAGCTTGGAAAAGTTTTGTGTTGGTTGTCGAAAATTTCCTAGGTAACCATAAAGCAGCAAATTATGAAGAAATTGTGCAAAATATGCTGACAAACTTTCAGACTTTAGGAGCAAATATGAGTATTAAGTTACACTTTCTCCGCAATCATCTAGATAAATTTCCGGATAATTTAGGAAATTATAGTGAGGAACAGGGAGAGCGGTTTCATCAAGATCTAAAAGTGGAAGAAAGGTATCAAGGTCGATGGGATTGTCACATGATTGCAGATTACTGCTGGTCTTTGAAAAGAGATTGTCCCCTGAAAAATTATAGAAGAAAAGCTCATAAAAGGCGTTTTATGGAAATATGAAATATATTTTCGACATTTTCCTCTTTATTTACTTCGATGTATCCGAATTTCTCAAAACATAACTGACATTATAAATATATCTGTTATTTTGTTTCTTGTTTTACGATTTTTGTTATGGAAAATGAAAATAAAGATTTAAAAAGAAATCAGAGCAAATCCTACAAAATCATTGATAGTTTCACGAATTGTGTGCATAAATAGACCCAAAATCATTTTTATATCTAGGGCAACAAAACCATTGTAGACCAGTGTTATTCGTTCATATATTTTCATAGCCGTGCATAATAACGTGATTCCTCTGTAGTTGCTACATTCATGTTTATCACCTGATTTGTAAATTGATATTATTATTGAGATCTTTCAGTCTTCCGGGATTCGTTCTTCTTGCCATACCCTATTATATATTTTCAGAAGTACGTCTTCACCATATTGTCCCATATTCTTGATCATTTCGGTCGTAGTATGGGGCTTTTCCATTTTTCTAGCGCTTTATAGCTTCCTGTAATTCCTGTTTTGTTATCTTTTCTTGGTCTCTATCTTCTTCTATGCAAACTTCACTATCCTCTAATCCGTTTCCTCCGTTCCCAAGTAGCTCTTGAAAATATTGCTTCCATCTTTCCATTACGTTCCTGTCATCTATGAGCATTTCTCTATCTCGAAGTAAAACAAAAGTTTATTTCCATAAATTACAAAATCTCCACAAATAAAACTCAAAACGGAGAGTATTCAAAAACTGTTATAAATTAAGGCGAAACCAAAAGAATATGACCGAAATATTGGGAAAAGTGAATTGACCAAGTGTAGGAGCATACGCTCTCATTTATATTGGAAAGAGGTGCGTTCGTTCTGCTCTTATAACACAACACAGTAGGTGGGCTGAAGATTTCATAGGCTGATATACAGATGGTGTTATTTTTGTTGGGAGTACTCGAATTCTTTGTACTTTGATATCATAAAACTCTCTCCCCGTTCTTTAGGTATTCGTCGTCCACCGTTTCGTCAGATACTGCCGTTTTTTTTGTAAATGGTGGGCCACCAGTCTCTGAAAGTCAAAATATGTATAGTTCGTACACAATGAACAGTAAACCGTCCTGTACATCTTGCTCGTAGAAAGAGTTCCCCATACTGCTGAGGAGTGTAGATCCGATCAGCTCTTCTTGTGAGACGTTTGATGCTCCCAAAGTTACGATCACAGGGGAGAAAAGACTGTCCACGAACAGGGAAATAATAACGAATTACATCAAACCTCCCAGAGTCACAGAAAGTCATTAAAAATCTGACCACTTTCCGATTTTTGTTCTGCCTAGCAGCTCCGTCACTGAACAGTAGAAGTTCGGTAGCTGTTGGAAGTATTGCTTTTATGAAGTCTTCAAAAAACTGCATACTTCTCGGGGGATTTTTTCGCGTTGCCCTCATGGTATAGGTACAGCTTAGCTTTGTTAGTTTTGACGTCGTGAATGCAAAAAATATTGACCCACAGCTGCCGTAAATAGAACACCTCTTGCACAGGAACCAGAGGTAAAGGTCGATTTTGCATGTAAACAAAAGCTTTCCTCGTTGTTGGCATCTTCCTCCAAAGCTGCATAAAATATCTTAGCTCGCTTTTTCTAAATCAGAAGTTTTACCACTACAGTTTTTTTTGTATTGTTACTCGATTCGGAATCTCTCAGTTTTGCGACAAAATTTTCGCATTTCGAAAAGACGTGAAACAATAATCAAAGTTTTCCTGAAAGTATTTGTCAAAAAACTGTACTTCACAATACTTCTGCACTCAGTGTGGTCTTCCAGAAAAAGCTGGTGCATAAGGGTCACATTAAGACGAGCATCTAAGTACTTGTTGGCCTTCCCACCATAATGGGTTTGTTTTACCTCATACTTCATAATATGGCGATGAATTTTGACCAAATTTCGCCACTAAAGGTGTTCCCACTTCTGTCCAAACCCTGCAAATCTTCGGGTGTCTTTCCTGTAGTCAGTAGTTTACATAATCGACGAACTGGAGCCTAAGTAACGCCCAGTAGGTGCATGAGTGTATTTTTGCAAACTGCGACGATTTTCCCATCAACCTTTATGCTGTAGTTGAAAAAGTTTTGCTTGGGTTTTGTTCTCTGACTATCATTACTTGGATACGCTTTTGCTTCACTCCAAGCACTTCAATAAAACTTTGCAAGTATACATCTTGCGTGTTTCTACTCTCCAATGAGTAAAACTTACGCCACAAAACTTGCCTGATTTCAGCAGAGACATGACAATAATATTCGTCTGTACATCTACAAAGGAATGTTTGTTGTTGTTCGGCTGCAACGTCTTTACCTGCATAAGTCCTGTAAGAAGTTCCTTCAATTTGACTTTTGCGAATAATATTTCGTTGACATTTGTCCTCATTCCCCACACCTTTCTTTCTCTCTCTTAGCCGGAACATCTGATTCACTACACGGCATCACAGACCGAAAGAACGCTATGCTTAGAAACAAAATCTCACTACAAACAAGGGAAACCAAAGCTAAAACGTGCTTTAATATTATAGCAAGGCACGAAACTATTAATGTGAGCCACACGATTAGATTCAATATCATGATTTGATAAGGTTTTTATCAAATCAACAATCTCGCCAACATAACAAAATACGTTGTTCTGCAGAAACATCACCAGTGATTCACGTGTGTCGTTTCTGCCCAAAACTTAATCTTTCAACTCAAATATCTAGTAGAAAGGTTCATGGAATATGTGATGTTTCTGCACCTGCGTCAAGGATTTCTGTATAAAAATCTACCATTAACTTAAAAAATGTCTCATGTGTCGTTTCTGTAATAACCAATTCAATTAACTGTAATAAAGCCGAGGTTTTTCATTGATACATCACAATATATGAAACATGAATTCATTACTATACTCCAGAAAACAATCGACAGTCTGCCGAGTGGACTGAAAGTGGTGAACTGCATCTAGATGAAAGGCGTTACAACGATGTTCTAGTAAATTATTATAATCGATGTTCATAGGTGAAGAGCTAACATCACATTACCTTTAATATTTCGAATTTGAAGAAAAAGTAGTCACATAGCATAGACTGCATAGACCACTTAATTCCCACGCAGGTCGCTTCTGGTGGCGGTAGACTTTTAATTATTAAAAATATGTAATTTACTGTGACGCTCGAAAGTAAGACAACGATAAAATTCAATGATCCAAACAATAAATAGCCGCGCAAGAGTTGTGTAGCGGCTTGTAAGAATCGATTTACAAGCATTCCATGGACTGTCGGTAAATTTCGACCTGAGAAACCGATTGGACCTCGAGATAAGTCTCCACTTGTTGACTGATTCTAATTCTGGTTTGCCTTTATTTCAATCCTTTCATGATTCCGATCAACTCTGTTTAGAAACACATTGCTTGAACTTGCTTCTGACTGGTTGTTTAATCTTTCTACTTTGACGTCTGAAAATATAGCAGAGTAATCATTCAAATTATATATTAGTTGAGAGAACTATTATTCAAGTGAATATCGTTGGAATGAGTAATATTGATGATTTATTTATTTTATGGAAATTCATTTTCAACGAAATGAAGTAAAATATATTTGTTTGTTTTTCCTTTATCGTGTTCTATTTCTGCCTTTCGGCTAATGACACGCCGAGGAATTCTGCCACCTCACTATCCCGTGAATTTTGCTGAACCCCCCTCGTGTCGAGGGAAGGGACCTTTAATGCCTAACACATCTCTGTTAGACAAGACCGACGGCTGTACATCTCCTCCGATTCCCCGAATCCGAAAAATCGCACCGACTTGGTGGGGGTTGAACCCAAATAACTTTGCGCAGGAGACGACTATCATATCCTCTACGCCACCGAATCGGCTTACAATATATTTTATACTTTCCACAATGTTATTTTTACAAACAGCACCGGTTCCGATGTCTGGTCATTTTCAAGTGGTAACTACAGAAAATCACCTAACTTATATCGATACTAGCCTAATTAGATATTAAGTAATGGGGATGTATTAATTTTTGTGTTTTTATATGTTCACATATTGAAGAATTTTTGTCAGAGGATAAATCTGGTTTCGAAAATGATACTTATCTGCCCAACATAGCTACTGTACACTTATTGCAAGCAATTTTGCAAACTTGTGATTTTTTGAATTCGTCTGTTTTCTGTGTATCATTGAATAATAATTTGCTCAACTTCAGAGTACTTGTGAAAGAGAAGGTTATTTTAAATTTAGGAAAATAATTGCTGAAGTTATTGGTTGGATTACCAGAGTAGCTGGAACAAGCGTATTTTTCAAGCAAGTATTTTTTATGGAATATAATAGTATTCGAAGTTTTTCTCTACGCTTGATAATCGTGTCTATAAAAACTAGTGTCTGACCGAAAGTTCGCTTTCGGCCAAAAATCAAGTTTTGGCGGCAGTTTTGGTTTCGGCCAAAATTGGAGAGATGAAGACGGAAGTATAGCATCATCGCCGAAAGAGAAAGCTGATCTCTGTGCTCTCTTGTTCTCAAAGAATTCTGTGCTAGATTCATCAAACGCAATACCACCGAACATTCCACCTACAAATTCTTCCATAGCAGAAATCAAGTTCAGAGTCAGCTCTGTGAAACGGGCTCTCGAGCAGTTGAACTGCAAGAAGGCAGTTGATCTAGACGAAATACCGCTAATCGCCTTGAGATAGTGTGCTCCCGAATTGGAACCCGTTCTCAACCGTTTGTTTCAGATTTATTATGAAAGCCAGACTTTTACGATCAGCTGAAAAATAGCGACAATTCATCCGATCCCTAAGAAAGGAAAGAAGTCCTTACCCCAAAACTACCGTATTGTTGCACTTCTTCCAATTATGTTCAAAGTGATTTAGAAAGTCATAAATGATGAACTCATCAAATACCTTGAGTTGCAATGAATTACTAAAGACCGCCAGTATGGTTTTCGCTGGCAAAGATCGACAGGAGATCTACTCGCTTACGTCACTCATGTTTGTACATCAACACGATGGAAAAGCATGGGGAATCTAGAGCAATAGCCCTCGACATCTTTGAAGCCTTCGAGAGGGTATGCAGCCTTGTTGAAGAAACTTGCTGCATATGGGCTTCCCGAAAAATTGCGGGGTCGGATAAGTAGCTTTCTTTCAAATAGATCTACACAAGTTGTGATGTACGGTATAACATCTGATTGTTTCACTTGCAAGCAGGAGTACCAATCCAACCTTGTTTCTGTTGCAGATAAACGATCTTCTGTCATCTACAGAGAACAAGATATTCGGCTTTGCAGACGATTGTACCCTGGTTTCGTCTTTAACAGCTGCGGAATCTCAGCGTCAGAGATTTCAACAAATTAATAACTCAAACTCTGACTTACAGAGGATATGTGAGTGCTTAAAATGTGTTTATTTATGTTACTACTGGTTTAGCGGATTACCTTACCTTGTGCAGTTTTATTGGTCCGTATAAGTTTGAAGATTGAATCAGAGTTCTTTTTTCCCATTCTGTATGTGCTAGGTAATTTGTATGTAACAACCCTTTTTTTATGTCTGTTATGAAGGATTTGGTCGGATCCGTAGCTATTTTCAATATGTTCAGTGTTTCCAATATCTGACATTTTTTCTTTATATTGGTCGTCACTGAGACATACGATAGTGTTACCTTTATCAGCTTTTGTTGAAATTAAATCTTCTTCCTAGATTTTGATCCAACTTGTGTTGTTTCTAGCCACTTCACTCTTTGCCTGTGCCCATATTAGTTCAATCGGATTCAATTCGCAGTGGTAAGGTAGAGGGCGGAGTATACTAATTTCCCCATATTTTGGCATTTCGTCAATCCCATATTTTTCTGTATGATTTTTTATGTAAATTTACAGTTGATAATAACTTTTTTTTTACCATATTTTCTTAAAAAGAAATATTTTTATCCGTGCGTTATCCATTACTATAACAGATCCTAGTAGAATCAAATCCAACAACTGTTCAACATATTCTTCGAAAACATCTGCATTTATGTCTTCATGATAGTCTCCAGTACTTTTACTTTGAAGTGATAATAATCCCCATCCACAAAACCGTTAACAGTACCTATACGCCTTAATATTATACGTCGTCCTTTTCCTGAGGGAGCCTGAAATTCTTGGAGGAAGGCTTGTCGATGTTTTATGTTTCTATCATTCCAAATTTTCTGAGCCGTGTACCCTTGAATAACCCAAGTTTCATCCAGATAAAAAATTTTCATACTATACTATACTATACGAGCACAACATTTTTTAATTGCTCTTTAATAATTTCTTCTCCAGCAAACGGAATCCTCTTTATCTAAACACCTCAAAAAGTCTAGGGAACACTTCTGAATATCGATATATCGTATCCAGAACGATCAATATGAATGATTTTTTTTAAGAAATGAACACCTGCATCAATTCTTCACCAAATTATGTAGAGTGCCGCAACAGATTTCAGTTTTTTTATAAAAAACTAAAGATGCAGCAGATGCGACGCTGCTTTATAATCATTTAATGTATTCAGTGTTTGAAATCAGTTATTTGGCAATTTGTTTCTGTTGTAAGCACAAATAAAACATTCAAGTTTTGTGATTCGAGCATGGGAACACGACATTTGACTAAAGAAGAGATGTTACGAGTCGTTGGCATGCTCCAAGCTGGGAGCTCACAACGGGAAGTATCCAGGGTTCTGGGATGTAGCCCAAGAGTCATAAACCGTTTATGGTCGCGTTTCAATGAAACAGGTAGCGTAGAAGAACGCCATACAGGTGGTTTCAGGATTACTACAGTCGCCCAAGACCGATTTTTGGTTTTACAAGCCAGAAGAGATCGTACTACCACAGCATCTCAATTAGTTCAAGAGCTATCACGAGTTCATAATGTAAAAATTTCCGACCAAACTGTGAGAAATCGACTCCACGAAGGTCAACTCCACTTAAGAGTTCCACAACTGAACCATGGAAATCGCGCTGCTCGTTTAGCTTGGTGCCAAATACACGTTAACTGGGATCAAGAGAGGTGGGCCACAGTTCTCTTCAGTGATGAATCTAGATTCAGTTATTATCCCGATTCGGAAAGAATTTGAATATGGAGGGAACCTGGAAAGCAAAACCGTCTCCAGCATGCTCGAGAAGTTGTTAGACAGGGAGGCGGATCAGTGATGTTTTGGAGAGGTATATGCCTTGGTGGAAGAACTGACCTCGTTTTCATACAAAACAACCTCTAGGGAAATTCTTACGCAAATGAGATAGTTTTACCTGTAGTGGTATCGTATCTCCAAACAATGGGTCAAAATCCACTCTTCCAACAAGATAATGCCCCTCCCCATCGTGCAAGTGTTGTCTTGAACGTTCTTGAAGAGAATGATATCGATCTTCTACCGTGACCATCCTGCTCGCCAGATCTGAATCCCATCGAGCATGTGTGGGACACCCTAAAAACAAATCTCCTGCGTCAAAACGTCTTCCATCATGAACAGGAGCTTCGATTAGCAGTTCAGGGGGCTTGGAATGACTTAGGCCAAAATGTAATAGACAATTCAATATTGAGCATGCCGCGACGATGCCAAAGTGTCATTAATAACAGAGGTCGTTTCGAAAATATTAGTTCAGGATTTTTTTTGTGTTTTACCAAATTTCGTCATTTTCAAATTTCAAATTTTTTTATAATAGGTGCTTTGGAGAAGTCAAATATTATTTTGTTTTCTTGAGAATACATTATATACAATACATCCTAATAAAACCGATAGATTTCTATAAATTCGAATCATCAAATTCATATTTTAAAGATATTGATAAGTGTTCCTAGACTTTTTGAGGTGTTTATAAAAACTGACTTCAATTCATGCAAAACTTGCCTCAATTTATTTTTTGATATTAAAGTAATGATTTCTTAAGAGCACAGCGTGAATTTTCCCACAGTGGAATTTCTTTCCGAAAATAAAAAAAATATATATATATATATATATATATATATATATATATATATATATATATATATATATATATATATATATATATATATATATATATATATATATATATATATATATATATATATATATATATATATATATATTCTTTTGAAAAGAGAGGATTTACAAAATGTGAATAATTGTATTGTAAATACAATATTGTATTATTTACAATAAATGCTTGTATCTATAATTTTGGTGTGTGTCAGAAAAAGCACAAGTGTGAGCTCAGGAAATGTAACAGGGGAACCATACTATCTGATTCAATAAACGAGTGAAAAAACCTGAGGAAAAAACTCGTTTCCCTGTCGCTATTGCACTAGCAATAGCTTGTCTGTTTATGTTGTGTTAGTGTCGTGTGTACGAAAAGGGTACCAAAGATTTTTCTGCTTAGCCGCTTCATTCTCTCTTGCATTCCATGATTTCCAAACGAAGACGAGGGTGAAAGAAACAGGACAGGAATCTGTAACAATGGAAAAAGAAAACCAGCAGAAAAATATTTCAACAATCATACTTCTTATATGTCTAAACAAATCTAAGAAAAGATTTTACATATCAATCAAGGTCATGAAGAGGACTAAGGAGATAATAAAAAAAAATACATAATCTGCGATACCTCAAATTCCATCTCTGTTCGACCAAGAGAGCCCCGATGGCCAGGTTCAGTGTTCCAAGTGATGCCGATTATGATCTATAGATGTTTTAGAATCATTATGGACCCAATAATCTGGGTTGACATCGCCCATATATTATTTCTTCGTGGAACTTGCTTAATTTTAAGAAAAATTTTCGAAAAAATTTTGACAGTCGTTCGAAAAATATGACATTTGTCATATAAAAATAAAAAGGATGCACAGTTTTTCGAATAGTATTCCTAAAGCCTTCATCAATTACCATTCCTGGAGAAGTTTTTGGAGGTTTCACTATAAATCCATCTTCAGATTATCTTTCCTTGAGAAGCTTGTATATTGTGGACTGTCCAATTCCCGTCATCTAGAACACATTTTAACATTTTCATCAATTGAAGGTAAATGGCCTTGAGGCCCCAAAGCGTCGTATATATTCAATACAATTAATTCTCCACTCTGGGAAAACGGTATATTTTCAGCACGTTTAACAGGGGTTAAATGAGAAAACTTTTCCATTATTTGTGAAATAAACAAAACACTTTCACGAACTTCTAATTGATGCATACAAATGATAAAACTACATCAAGAACTCTTTTCAATATAAATCTATGTAATTATTACCTTTCTTGGGCTTGAATTCGGAGAATATACTTCATAATACTATTTAACCTCATCCGAGTGGCACGCCGATGACCATCCTGTCACCTAAAGATTTATAACTCTAGGGCTTAACGAAATCGACTGTTATTGTAAAATAGTTCAGTTACTTTTAGAATGGAGGGTATATGAACGAACGAATTCATCGATTGAGAAATTTTTCCAGATTTACCATTGTTACTTCCACAATTTTATACAAAATATACTTTCATGTTTTTGATAGAATGAAGCAATATCAGTGTATTACGTTCCTGAATTTTTTCAGAATTTTGAATTGATTCTGAACTCTGCAATTCGATACAACCTCAAATTATTATTCAAGCGATTGTTTAATATTTTATCATAGTCCGTTTTAAACTAAAAGGTTTTCACTTGGAGCAACTACTTAATCCTTACAGTTTTATTCATCCTACCTAGTTAATGTTAATTATCAACACATTTTTTATTTTCGACTACTAATGTTGAATAATATGAACACGAAAACAGTGTTAACTTAATTCTTTTATGAAGAAATAAATTAAATATTACTAAGTAAATTTAGCATTTAATGATTATCAATTTTCATTAAGTATTTAATGCCATAACTCATGAATATTTCGAAAATTGTAATCAGATAGATCCAATACAGAATGTACTGAAAATTGGCAACAAATAATAAAGTTTTCATCAATCTGAGCAATTGTTTAGGAGAAAATGAATTTAGAATTTTATTTTGGGATCTTTCTTTTGATTATTATTTTAACTGTCAATAGTTTTAAATCAATATACACAGGGACTCAAGAGCTAAGGGACGGTTTTTCTTGTTACATTCAAGTCAAAAACTACCGGAAATTGATCATTTAAAATATTTCCTCAAAACGATTGTCAAAATATTTGTTTTTGCTAAGTTGGCTCAACTGTTTTCTATACTGACGCGGAGTGTGTAGGAAATCTGTCATTTAAATTACAGTACTCGATTTTGTCAAGTGTGTTTTGCGATTTTTACAATGGATAAAATATCACATAAAAAATTTGTCTCAAATTTTTTATTGCAAATGGAATTTCGTGTACCGAATAGCTGAAAATATGCCGAATGTTTACGGTCAATCGACTTGATCAGAAACACGTGAATATTAGTGGTACAGTGGATTCAATAGCGGCCGAGATGAGGTGGAAGATTTGTTTTGCCATGGTCAGTCATCAACATCTTCAACTGAAGTAAACTTCAATAAATGAAATAAATGGTGATTGAAAATCGTCAAATCGTTTGAGAGAAAGGCTATGAACTTTTTGTATCTCATTAATCAATTCGTACCATTTTAAATCACTGTTTGGGCATGAAACACTTTGCCACCCGACTAGTTGCAAAAGATCTGAGTTTACTTTAAAATTTGAATCGCGTGAAGGTCGCTGAAGACAAAAAGAGTCGATTCCGACCTCACATTCATAACAGGCATGGTAACTGGTGATGAGACATGGGTTTATGAGTTTGACATGCAAACCAGTCAACAAGCTTCGGAATGGCAACGCCTGGATGCAAGAAAACGAAGTTTTGGGAGCCTTCAAATCTTTTTTCCTCTAGTATGGTGATGATTTTCTCTCTCATAATTAGTGAAAAGATCCCTATTGATCAACATAAAAGAGACTGACTCAAGAATGTAAATATATGGCACGGTAAGTATTTGGTGATGAGAGAAAAATGGTTTACATGAATCTTCTTCTTCTTCTTTTTCAGCCCTTCTCTGTCCACTCCTGAACATAGGCCTCCCCTTCTAGCTTCCATCTCTCTCTGTCCTGTGCTATATTATACCATCCTCTTCCTACTTTTTCCTTTATGTCATCCAGCCACCTTCTCTGGGGCGCCCCACCCCCTTTGTATAAGCGTGGTCTCCATTGAGTTATTCGCTTAGTCCATTTTACATCCTGTTGTCTTGCTACATGTCCAACCCATCTCCACTTCAATGCAGCTATTCTCGTGATTACGTCCTCTACGCCTGTTCTCCTTCTCATGTCTGCATTACGTATGTGATCCCGCAGGCTCACTCCAAGCATAGTTCTTTCAATTGCGCGTTGTGTGGTTCTAAGTTTGTTAGCAGATCTTATTGTGAGAGTCATGGTTTCCATGCCATACGTTAACACTGGGAGAACGCACATATTAAAAACTTTTCTTTTGAGGTTAATGGGGATTTGTTTGTTTTTCAAGACAAATCCTAGTTTTCAACAGCAGCCCAAGTCATTCTTATTCTTCTTGACAATTCTGCAGTTTGATTGCCTTTACCTATCTTTATAGTTTGTCCAAGGTATAGATATTCATTCACTTACTCTATAACATTGCCGTCGACTTCCAATATTGCGTCCTCCGTTGTCATTATTTTAGTTTTTGTCAGATTCATTTCCAATCCTACTTCTTCCGATGTTCTTTTGAGTTCTAGCATTATTTCGTGGAGTTGTTCTAGGTTATCGCTTATTAGAACAATATCATCTGCAAACCGGAGATGGTTCAGGAATTTTCCATCCACATTTATACCTTTTCTATCCCATTCCATCATATAACATGAATCAGTTATCTTAATTGCAAATATTTACTTTAAGCACCTGTTTTGCAATAGGAAGATTTTAGAAGTCTCGACCGACTCATCCCAAAATATGATACCATACTTAATATCTGAGTTTCCACTCGCATAGTGAAAGGAAAGCGCCGCTTTCAAGGCCACAGTACAAGAAAGAACCGACAAGCATAGCTTCAGCTTTTCAACGCTCTGGCAACAGTATTCACATGGCTTCTACAGTCTAACCAACTATCCATCCGCACCCGCAGAAGCCTTATATCATTCATTGCATGAATTGTGAAACTTTCGCAGGTAACTTCATCACACTTTTGTACTTGGTAGGAAATTTTCATTAGTTGTGTTTTAGCAACATTTAGCAGCAAGTTATTATCCCTCAACCAATCGTCAAGGTGGTGAATTGTTGTGACTATTTCTCGCTGAACACTATGGATATGTCATCGGCATACGTAGTCAAAGCCGTAATCTTCTCACCTGGCAGCTCATTGGTGTATAGTGTATATAGGAGTGGTCCTAATATTGAACCCTGGGGAATACCTTGCCGCATCACAATCTCCTCAAACCTCAGAAGCCCCCCTTGATTACCTGTATCCATGACACGCTGGCGCAGATTTGTCAGGTAAAACTGAAGAAGTATAAGTGCAGTTCCTCGGATTTCATATCTTTCCAGCTTCAAGAGTAACGTATCATGGTCAACACTGTCGAAGACCTTGAATAAATCCAAACACCTCACCGCAGTGGCCCTACTATCATCATCATATCTAACCTAACCTAACCTATAATAAAAAACAAGTACTGTGTTTTTAGGAATTTTACTTAATAATTGCGATTGGTAACGCGTTTCACTACACCGTAGCTTCTTCAGACGAATAAATGTACAGAAAATAAAATATAAATGTTCTTGAGTAATTAAAAGCTTATTGGGTTGCTTCTTCTCAAGTGGTTATTTATGACAGGTATATCCAATAAAATTAAGAAATAGATTGCTCACCGAAGAGATCCAATAGAGGTGAAGGGCTTAAATCGACTTGTTCATTGATGAGTCTACCTGAGTGTTTGTATTTATTGATTTCTAAAGTTTCCCAAAGATCTATCTTCCAATATTTTTATCTGTATGCGAAATTTCAAACTGTGGGTCGAAAGACTGATTATTTTCTAAGAGATGATTCGCGTAATTTGAATTATTATTATTTGAAAACTGCGTTTATGTTCCGATATTCTAATATTAAAATTTCTATGAGTTCTACCAATGTAGAAATTATCACAGTCATTGCAATTCAATCTATAAACACCTGATTTATTGTTTTTACCTGGTTTGGTTTTATTATTTTTTATATATTTGCCTAAACTATTATTAGTTTGAAAAGCTATGTTGAAATTATTGCTACTCAAGAATGATTTCAGTTTCTCACTTGTAATGCCAACGTAGGTTAAGGTGTTGAATTTTTGTTTCAAGTTATCGACAGGGTAAACTTCATTCAATGCGATTCTACTTTGTTTTTATTTAAAATATTATTCATTAGTTTGGGATTGTAACCATTATTTTTGGCTATTTGTTTAATCAGATTTAATTCTTTGTTGAAATTTTCTGGTGATAACGGGATGTTAATCAATCTATGAATATAACTATTGAATGCTGACATTTTATGTTGATATGGATGACATGGTAAAATGGTAAATTGCGAAAACATGTTTTCCATTTTCATTCGAAATTGTTACGCCTAAGAAATTTATCGAATTATTGCCTTCTATTTCGGTTGTGAATCCAATTTTTGGATGTAATGAATTTATATGATTTTCTAAAATTTTAACTGTCTATCTGTTCCTGTGAAGCAAATAATGATATCGTCTACATAGCGATACCAGTATAAACAATATTTACTGAGTGGATGATTATGAATTAATTTCTCTAAGTTATTCATGAATATTTCTGCTAACAAAGGACTTAACGGATTGCCCATAATCAAGCCGTCTTCAATAGTATAATATTTGTTATTGAAATGGAAATAATTTTGATCTAAACAAATTTGTAATAATGAAAGAATATCTGATTTAATGATAGTATTGACATGATTCTTTTCTAATAATTCTTCAACTAAGTAATACGTACCTTTCGGAGGTATGTTGGGAAATAGATTCTTAACATAGAAAGAAATGAGTTTGGAATTAGGTGGTATAATTGCAATGTTTTATTAGCAAGTCGTTGAGGAATTTTGAAAGTTTGAAAGAAGGTGCCGTTACATAAGAAACAACAGGTCTAATAGGGTAATTAGGTTTATGAAGTTTTATCAACGAATATAATTCGGGGATTGTGGATTGGAGTTAATGAATTTAATTTTTCGTGGTCTGTAATTGATGATGATTGATGATTTTGCTGTCGAAATTATGTTTTTAACCAGTTCCTGAAATTTTGCGGTAGGATCCTTAGTTGATGTTATATAACATCAATAGAGATCTATTGATAGATATACCTGTCATAAATAACCACTTAAGAAGAAGCAACCCAATAAGCTTTTAATTACTCGAGAACATTTATATTTATATTTTCTGTACATTCATTCGTCTGAAGAAGCTACGGTTTAGTGAAACGCGTTACGAATCGCAATTATTAAGTAAAATTCCTTAAAACACAGTACTTGTTTTTATTATTGATAATGGAATTTTACCAAGTGAAAGCCTCCCAAATTCTAACCTAACCTAACCTGTTTCCTGCTTAATTATTGTCCAGGTAGCTTTAACCTTATTGTGGGAAGACTCGATGTACTTTCTATTTGCTAATTTCTTCACTGCAATAATAATCTTCTTCAAAAGGTTTTTATAAGTACTGAAATACTCATATTCATTATGGTACCACAGTTTTCCGCTTATATAATCCTTTTTTACAAGATACTTTTATACCTCTAGTTATTCAGGCAACCGTTTTATTTACTAATGTATTAACTGTCTTTGTCTTAACAATACTATTCATAGCAGTTTGTTTTTATGAATGAAACAGTTTTCTCTTTGTATCACCTCATAAATGCTTTAGAGCTTATCTTTGGTGAACATTTTGATTCGTATTTTTGTGTTTTATCAGTATCAGTATTGAATGGCAACGAGATTTATTGTCCATGATGGTCCGAAAGTGCTGTGTCGAGGAACTGCCTAGTAGTATCCAAATCAAATTTTGTGAACATGTTATCCAGTAATGTGGACGTACTAGAAATTATCATAGTTGGTTGAAATATATTTTGCTTAAAATTAAAACAAAATAAGATATCTAAAACATCCTACCTCAATCCCATCGGCCAAAAGGTTCACATTAATGTCACCACATAGAATGGTTTTGTGGTTCGAGAACTTTTTATGCTTAGATAGATAGATAGGTTTATTCGTGCTAGAATACACAAAACGATACATATGTATATGCACACGTCAACAATGAAATAAATAAATACAAAAATAAAATAATTGTATGTAAATGTATCGTTACCCTTACTTATAAAAAAACATAGAAGAATTAAAATTTAACATTGAAAAAGTTATCTATTTTGTATAACACTCTATCAATCAGTATTTTCTTTACAGAATTTTTGAAGTTTTTATACGGAAGTATTTTAATAGAAGCATATAGATGGTTGAAAAATGTGACAGAAAACCCAGACCATTCTGTGACCTACTTAGCCTGTAATAGGGAGTATAGATATTATTTCTGTTGCGTGTGTTGTAGTTGTGAATATCACTATGTCTCTCCATCAATGTTATATTTTGGTGGACAAAGGTTAGACATTCAAGAACAAAGAGGATAGGTAGCGTTAAAATTTGTAGTTGCTTAAATGTTTGTTTACAGCAATCCCTATAACCTAGTTTACCAACTACTGTTACAGCCCGTCTCTGTAATCGAAATATTCTTTCCAGTTCACTGGCTGTGCCCCAGACTATGAGACCATATTTCAAGTGAGACTCACATAGAGCGTAATAGGCAGTCTTCAAAACATTTGGTGATACAGAATTTCCTCAATACAAATATATTTTTGGTCAGTTTACCTGCTAGGTAATCAATATGGATATCTCAGATGCTTATCTGAGATATCCCTTGTCCAAATATATGCCAAGAAATTTTGCACTAGAAGACCAAAGGTCACCTTTTCCGTTTTGCTAGCATTCATACTTAAGCCATTTACTGAGAACCATTCCAAGGCCTCAATCAGTCCATATATATATATATATATATATATATATATATATATATATATATATATATATATATATATATATATATATATATATATATATATATATATATATACGGTGTAACTGGAAAGAGGCTCGCCCTAAAACTTTTTTCTTATCCAATAGTTTTCAATGAAATTTTTGAAATTGATTAAAATTTACTTCAAATTGAATGGCACTGACATTTTATCTGAAACGCTTTCGGTTTCACCGGAAATGAGCCAAAGTTTCAATTTTCAAATGGCTCACCCTTTATATTTTTTGGGAAATCGAATGAAACTCTCTTTGTCTATACATTCAGTATATTTAAAGATGTGTTTGTCGAATTTTTGAATCATTCTTGATAAATTTGTTCTCAAGTCTAGGTGGCTATGACGACTCAGCTGGTTCTAAAATTGTAATGCACACAAAGCATAAACGCAAAACCCTAGCTTTATTTTGGCAAGGCGCACATACTCATCATCGTACATTCCAGATGAATAAAAATTTAACAGAACACATAAATAACGCAAAATACACAAATGGACCATAGATGGAATGTCATCAAATCAATTGAGCATAACTTCACAACAGGTTTTCGAAGAGACCCCATTCTGTGCCTGACACAGCCTATTGCGGCGAATGGTAGCCCGTACTACATTATCCATTTGATTTGGAAAAATTTTATTAATTGCTAGCCGAACTCTATTCTCTAAATCCTCTCGATTTTCTGAAGCAGTTCTATAAATACGATTTTTCACATGGGCCCACAAAAAAAAATCTAATAGGGACAAGTCGGGTGATCGAGCTGGCCATCTTGTCGGGCTGTTGGTGCCTATCCATCTTTCATTTAAATTATTATTTAGGTATTGAACAACTTCCCTGCAGTTGTGCGTAGGTGCTCTATCTTGTTGGAAAATTAAGTTATTAGCAACAGCCAGTGGTAAACCATCAATCAGATCGCCTATTTCGTTTTGTAAAAATCCTAAATATCTTTCCCATGTTAATGGTCCTTCAAAAATGATTGGACCTATGAGATGGCGCCCTACCATTGCCAACCATACATTAAACCCAAATCGCTCCTGGAAATTACCCTCACGTACTAAATGCTCGTTTTCGTAGCGCGTATTGTTTCTATTGAACATTCCGTTGTTAGTAAATCAGGATTCATCTGAATATAACATTTTATAAGGATACCCTGGATCCATTTCTATCTTTTGAAGAAACTGGTTGCAATATTCTAATCTTCGGCCATTATCATTTTCATAAAGGTGTGGATGAAGATTGTATTTGAACAAGCGAAATTTATGCTTCTTAAGAATTCTCCCAACACTCTGATGACTTATCCCTATTTCTTGTGCGATTTCTCTGGTAGATGCCGTACAATTCAAATTAATGTACGCTAATACATCAATTTCAGAATTTTCGCTTACTATTTTGATTATCTGCAACAACCGGTTGCTGACGAAACTTCACTTCCAGTTTTGGAAAATAGTGCCTTGAAGGATGTTGCCGTTCTGGATAGCGTTCAGCGTATAAAATTGCTGATGCTGTAGAGTTTTTTCGGCATTCGCCATAAATGAATAGCATATCTACTTTTTCTTTCTGTGTGTACAGCATTTCGTCTGTTTTTCTACCGAGAAAATTCAAAACTCTGAACAATTTATACCAACTCACAGATTCAGATGCAACACAATCTTATCTTATGACACTTAAAATTGAATACAAAAGTTCTATGATCTGTGATCTATCTGTGATAGGATTTTAATGCATTTCCAAAGCACTTCAGATAATGAGTTGAAAAAAGAGTATTATACTATGTCTAGGATTACGAATGGAAAATTTCAACGAAAAATTATCAATTTGGTATCAAAATATTCGTAAAAATATTCTGCGTATTATAGTGAAATGAGCCTCTATTATACCTTGTGGAAATAAGATTTTTTTAAGAAACAATGTTTGGAATGTTACGAAGCCAATAACAAAAGGAATTCTACAGTTTCAGTGATGAATCCAAATGTACTCGATTTCGGTCGATAAATCACGAAGTTTTTTTATCGTCATAGCCACCTTGACTTGACAAATTTATTAACAAAAATTAAAAATTCGGCAAATTCGTCTTAAAATATGCTGAATGTATAGACAAAGAGAGTTTCGATTTCTCAAAAAATATACAGGGTGAGCCATTTGAGAATCGAAACTTTGGCTAATTTCCTTTGAAACCGGAAACGTTTCAGATAAACTGTCAGTTCCATTCAAGTTGAAATAAATTTTTAATTAAGTTCAGAAAATTTCATTGAAAATATTGGACAGGAAAAAAGTTATAGGGGCGAGTCTGTTTCCAGTTACACCTGGTATATTTATATATATATATATATATATATATATATATATATATATATATATATATATATATATATATATATATATATCTATATATACTTTTGTCTTTATTTGAAAAGAGCAATATTTTAAGAATACTCTTTAATTCTATTCTACTGATCGAAAATCAATGGTCAGATCAAAGTACATGTGAACGAAGGCAATTCCGTACTCTATGTTACGATTGTTAAAGATAACAACGGTCTCATCTAATTGTTATAAAGAGAAACTTTACATCGTTTAATTGAATCCTGTTGAAAGTTCAAATGGGAGAAAACGGGTGCTTATCGGGTTATTTACGAGTCAAAATATTATTTTTGGTCCTGTTGATACCGTATCAGATCTTCAGTTTACGACCCACTAAGATGGAACTGATAAGTTCTCAGTTTATTTTTGGTTCACTATCTGGGAAGGTGGTGCATAGTACCAACTAATTATCTGAAAGGAACAAGCTTTACGAACCAGTTTTCTGCTTGTGTTACAAATACGATTTCATTTCGAATCTACTACATTTCATGTCTGATATTTGAATTGAAAAGTCTATATATAAATATGGTACTATTTAAATATGGGAGAAGAACATTGAAAAAAAACTATGCAAGCTAATGCAAAGAATTTGAAAAGATCGTATGCCAGAGGAGTGTGAAATGGGCAAAACAGTCACAATATACAGAAAAGGAGACTAAGGCACGTGTGAAAACTACAGGGGAGTAGCATTACATACCGCATATAATATTCTATCCTCGGCGCGTCCGGGTTATATATACAAATTATTATACAATTTTCAGTTTTTCATGAAAACACGTACTGGATCAAAAATTTGAGTGCTTATGTGATATATTTTTGGAAAGGAAAAAACTCTATTCAACAAAATCATAATTGTCCTGCATTATAACTCAAAAACTGCTGGGCAAAAACAATTTATGCACGTAGCTCGATTCTACACAAAAATACCTGTAGAATGTCAAAACCAATTTAACATAAATTTTAGATATTGGCACTTTAGTGATTCCGAAAATTTTCAAATATTTCTAAAACGAAAATAGCTAGTTTGAATTTGTTCACGGCAAATGAATTCCAATGAAGAACCCCAGGAAGGGAGGGTCATTTTCCTCTATCCACAATATTTCACACACTTGCCGTACTAAAAAGTCAAAATTTGGCCACCTGTACATATCGCAAAATGGAGGCATCAGAAGCAGAAGTGTCTCGAAAAATTTTGGATGAAGAATCGTATGTGAAAAAATTAGTTTTCCATGTGTGTCGAAAAATTCTGGACCACTTGATCGGTAGAAACTTCAATGAAAATAAAGAGCATTGTCAGTCGAAAAAGAACATTGTCAGTAGAAAAGTGATGAAGCTTTGAACCAGTTCAAATATCGTAATTATTTTATGAATAGAACAAACGAACAATACAAAGTTTCTCTGAATAATATTGCTAGTATGCGCTCGGTGTTAATGGAAAAATCTCTGCAATACAGTTCAAATATATCATTTTTCTGTAAACATAAACATATCAGCACTGAGATCCTGAGGTCTAACCTGCCATTAAATCCCGATTAAACTCCCAATTTCTTCATTTAAGGTACCAAATATCACGAAGCATAGCGCAGCCTGTACATGTCGATAATTATGAAAGCCACATCACACACCAATGTTTATTTCTTACAAAAAAATCCGCATCGCTCCACTACTACGCAATACTAATCATACTCGTTATGTTACACTATTGCTAATCTATTTCAACTTAAAAAAGAAAAATCCTATTTGAGATATATATTGATCCATGGATTCGTAGAAAACTGTTGTTAATGCCTGTAGGCTATTCCTATAAATAATAACATCCTGATAAAAATATCAATGTATCGGAAAAAGTTTCCGTTTTAACTAAATTCATTAATTGATGAAAAATGTTCTATAAGATTGAATTCGTAATTTTACCTAGCCGACGGCGTAAGTGTCATCCTCTCTATAATGAATCCTGAATGTCTTAGCAGGCAATGATTAATTCAAAGAGGATGACAAGTGATGAAAAATAAAGCTGATTATCCATAATATATCCCTAAGAATTAAATTCGTCATTATTATTGCGATTTCCTAATAATGTCATCTCAGAGATATATCATATCCTTGATGGAAAATATAGAGCTAGTGATGTGTACACAACTTAATCGAAATTGAACAATAAAGTATAACAAGTGTTTTTAAATCTCGAAGAAGACTATCATCGTTAATTGTAAAGGGTGCGGTAATAAAAACGAAGACATATTTTAGCATCACGAAGATTTTCGTCAGAAATGACGTTTACCAAAATATGGTGGTTCATTAACGCGTACCAAACATCAACACTGAATGTTGAATATTCAATTCCCGATAGCGATTGACATCGTACCATTACTGTTCACTGTTGAGATTGAATGATCCGTCACTGATTACCCTCACTTCGTCAGTGCATATGGTATACTACAGAATTTTCTCTTCAATGTTCCTGATAGCTTCGGAACCTGGCTATAGAAATGTCTTTATCTTGAAACTTATTTCTCTGAGAATTCGCGAAACCTTAGGTTTTGGTATGGTACTCTGCTTCAAGTTGCCTTCATGAAATTGGGACTAGGCAGTAACATATCCTGAAACTTCCATTGTAACTTATTATTATCTTGTTTATTGTAAGTGTTTTCTGGAAGCTCTGAAAGATCCAGTTTCGATGAGATTCTGCTTCAATCTTTGGAATATGGCACTCTCAACTTTCACCTGTCAGAAAAACGACCAGAAGAGCTGTATCAACATCATAACCCTCCTTGCTGTAGAATTCAACATGTAAAATTTTTCAACATTCACGAACATTTTTCAATCAGAAAGTTTTCAATTGTTATTTGTGCATCAACCTTGTGAATTGAATTATGTGAAAATATAAAGCATTTGAATTGTATTGTGTAATTTTTTATCAGCATATTAGGGTCTGCGAGCTCTAAAATGAGCAATCATCCTTAAGGTTCAATATCGATTATCAGTATTCAACCACTAGAAATGTAGAAAACAAAATTCCAAGGTTGCTTCCAGCAATCCTCGAATTTCAGGCTTATCTTTTGTAGGCGAAACGAAACAGTTCAATAATAGAAAAGATATATTTAAGATAATCATTTAAGAACTACACTGGTCTATTGTATCCCAAACTGCCAAACTATCAGGTAGAAAGGGAGATACCATAGACGGCGGTAAAATTAGTTGTAAAATTGGTTTTTTATACATTAGCTTATACCTCAATTATTTGGTCTAACTTGACATACAGGTACTTAGTTGAAGATGCTATTAATTAAATACCTAAATTCAAATTTCCAATCCTAATTATCATTAACGAAATGAAAGTTTCTAGATTTTAAGACCTTACCTGCACGAAAATAATTATCAAATCATTAAGATGAATAACTTCCTCAAAATAATAAAACAGGTGATTTATTCAATTGTGAAACTAAACATATAACACTGATAGATATTTGTTAATTTTGGTGATTGAAAATAATTAACTGTCTGAAAAGCGCAATGGAAATTCTCGTAGCTTTTCTGATCTTCATTTATCCGAGTCTTCCAATCAACAAGTTTTAACTTACTGTTAAACGTCTTTATATTTGTTTCATTGATATGATATTCTCTAACGAGAATAGACGATTAGTTATTTATTTGATTTCCTCTACACAGTGGTGCAATAGACAGGGATTCTACTAACGCAATTATCACAATCAATGTTTAAAAAAATATTGCCTATGCAAGTTTTACTTGTATCTGTTATTAGATTTGCTTCTCTAAAGACAGTGTCAGAGCCAATTGATTCTAACAAATTCCCCTTAATGATTCCTGTATCTAGTTAACAAATGTTTCGTTACCTCCGCTGGGAGGTCTATAAACAGACAAGATACATATATTTTCACAGCGATCTCTGCAGTATAATTCTCCACAGAAAGCCTTTTTGCTTTTGTGATCTTCAATATTAAATAATGTAGGTGTCATTATTTTCAGAAAGAAATTCTCTCTATTGTTACTTTCAATTAATCAAAATCGCAGATGAGTTCTGGAAATTGATTCGACGAATTGATTTCATAAACGGAATGGAGAAAATGACACAAGAGAAATAGAAAAAAATTTGCTCAACACTATTGAATGCTGAATAGTGTTGGATTAAAAAAGTAACCTTTGTCAAATTTGATTCGACAATCGCAAGTGTAATTATCGAAAAACATGAAATTTTATTGAAACTTTAACACCTTGTATCTCTAAAACGAAACCTTATCAGACCCATGAGAAGGAAATGTCTTAAAATAACGCATCTGGCAACATGGCGTCAAACTCAGAACTTGCTTCAAAGTTATCTGAGCTTCTTAAAACAGAGTATTTGATCGATATAATTGTGACAAAAAAATTCCCTTGGATGTTACGGTTAACAAGGAAGTGCGTGAATTCATTGAAAACAACGAAAACGAAATGTCGATAGATTCTAATAGTGTTTTGCATGTAAACAACAATGCTCACCTCAAATCGGCAATTGAGTTAACAATACTAAGAAACGAACTTAATGTTACCAAAGTCGAACAAGACTGTCCTAAAAAATTGATACAAGGCTAGGAAAAGACTATAAAGGATAAAGAGGTAATAATTGATCTCCTGAATTCTTTTCGGTCCAATGAAAAGTACGAATACGCGCCCGACCTTGCCGCTGTGACTAAAAAATCCGACAAAATCAAATCAAAGACAAACTTTATGGAAAAAACTTATTCTGAAGAAGTGAAACGGCAGTCCAAGATTATAAAGCAAAACCGCAATTGAAACATGAAAAACCAAGAACTCCAAGGGCTCCAGTAATAAAAGAAAATGGTAACTCTACAGAAACCTTTTCAATTGCCACTTAGAAAAGCATGGTTCAATGTTGGTCGTGCTGGTATGGATTTACTGTGTCACAATGTCAAAAACTATCTGCTGAAAAAATTTCCTGTCAAGGATTTCGACGTGGAAGCATTTCCCAAACGCGAGGACTCAACTAGTGCGTCTTTAAAGGTTGGGACAGACCTTACTCTGTTAGAAGAACTCAATAAGCCTGAAACCTGGCCAAGTGGTGTTGTGGTCAATCGATTTCAGTTTTTTCGAAGAAAAACCTAGTCAAACTGAAAATAAGAAAGAAAAATTATTGAAGGTTCTGAATATCAACATCCAATCGTTAGCCAACAAAATCAACTGGGTTACTACGCTAATAGACAAGGAGCAGATATTCTTTGCGTAACTGGGCACTGACTTGAAGAACCTCAGATGCAGATGATAAACCTGAAAAATTATGAAATTATAGATTCATCATGTAGAAAATAGTACAAACACGGAGGGGTACTCATAGCTGAAAAATATGATTTGAAAATGCAACCGATAGAGGGTTTGAAAAACTTCAACTATGAAAAAGATATTGAAGTCGCTGGTGTACACATACCGCACTTGAAGCTGGTGGTTAAATAATTGACAGATCACCAGAGAGTCTACTCGACAACTTTATGTATTACATGGGCGAGTTATCAACTTATATTAATGATAAGCACAGAAATGCAAGAATTTTATTAACAGGAGATTTCAATAAAGATTTCCTAACGAGATCTAAAGAGCTGGATCTATTGAAGAATACTTTTTTAACTTTCGGAATGGTACATTTATTCAATGAGTCAGCGAGAAACATTTTATGTATCGACAATGTTTTTTGTTTCTGATGAGATAATTTATGCATGCAGGTGTAAGACAGAGGAACTCCTCATTTCTGACCACCACGCACAGTGGACACAGTTGGAGTTTCAAAAGTTGCTTCGGCCACCTTCTGAAAAAAGAAGGTCATAAAATATCGAAAAATCTCAGAAGTAAATACCAACCTCTTCCAGTGCGAACTTCGAAATAAAGACTGGGAAAACTTCTTTAGCGGGAAGAATGTCCGGGATGCCTATGCTGATTTTCATGAGCTATGGACCCAACTTTATGATATATAAACACCTCAAAAAAGTCTAGGGAACACTTACACCAATATCTTTAAAATATGAATTTGATGATTCGAATTTATAGAAATCTTTCGGTTTTTGTTAGGATGTATTGTATTTAATGAATTCTCAAGAAAATAAAATAATATTTGACTTCTCCAAAGCACCTATTATAAAAAAACCTTTGAAATTTGAAAATGACGAAATTTGGTGAAACACAAAAAAAAATCCTGAACTAATATTTTCAAAACGATATGGAAGCACTTATATTTTTCAGTACCCAGAAGGTCCACTTCTGTTATTAATGACACTTTGGCATCGTCGCGGCATGCTCAATATTAAATTGTCTATTACATTTTGGCCTAAGTCATTCCAAGCCCTCTGAACTGCTAATCGAAGCTTCTGTTCATGATGGAAGACGTTTTGACGCAGGAGATTTCTTTTTAGGGTGTCCCACACATGCTCGATGGGATTCAGATCTGGGGAGCAGGATGGCCACGGTAGAAAATCGATATCATTCTCTTCAAGAACGTTCAAGACAACTCTTGCACGATGAGGAGGGGCATTATCTTGTTGGAAGAGTGGATTTTGACCCATTGTTTGGAGATACGGTACCACGACAGGTAAAACAATCTCATTTGCGTAAGAATTTCCCTAGAGGTTGTTCTGTATGAAAACGAGGTCAGTTCTTCCACCAAGGCGTAAACCTTCCCAAAACATCACTGATCCGCCTCCCTGTCTAACAACTTCTCGAGCATGCTCGGGACGGTTTTGCTTTTCAGGTGCCCTTCATATTCGAATTCTTCCCGAATCGGGATAATAACTAAATCTAGATTCATCACTGAAGAGAACTGTGGTCCACCTCTCTTGATCCCAGTTTACGTGTTCTTGGCACCAAGCTAAACGAGCAGCGCGATTTCCATGGGTCAGTTGTGGAACTCTTAAAGGACGCCTGGAGTGGAGTTAACTTTCGTGCAGTCGATTTCTCACAGCTTGGTTGGAAATTTGTAGATTATGAACTCGTGATAGCTCTTGAGCTAATTGAGATGCTGTGGTAGTACGATCTCTTCTGGCTTGTAAAACCAAAAATCGGTCTTAGGCGACTGTAGTAATCCTAAAACGACCTGTATGGCGTTCTTCTACGCTACCTGTTTCATTGAAACGCGACCATAAACGGTTTATGACACTTGGGCTACTTCCCAGAACCCTGGATACTTCCCGTTGTGAGCTCCCAGCTTGGAGCATGCCAACGGCTTGTAACATCACTTCTCTAGTCACAAAACTTGAATCTTCTATTTGTGCTTACAACAGAAACAAAGTGCCAACTAACTAACTGATTTCAAACACTGAATACATGAAATGATTATAAAGCAGAGTCGCATCTGCTGCATTTTTAGTTTTTTATAAAAAAAACTGAAATCTGTTGCGGCACTCTACATAATTCGGTGAGAAATTGATGCAGGTGTTCATTTCTTGAAAAAAACATCCATATTGATCGTTCTGGATACGATATATCGATATTCAGAAGTGTTCTCTAGACTTTTTTGAGATGTTTATTATCCTGAAATCGAGAAAAAAATACAAATGAAATCTCAAAGTTTTTCTAAATATGTTGAACTAGATAAAATAAAGTCCAAACTCGATCTGAGCAATCCTCTGAAGCGTACAAAATTTGCAGGCGTGAATACATTTCCCTATCAGACGAAATAAATGAAAAGAAAAATGCAGAATACATAATATCTGCTTCAAAAAAATCTAAGACAGTCTGGAATGTTTTTCTTAAGGAAACAAAACCATCAAAATGTGAAGCTACCTGTCCGATTCCTGCAGAATCAATAATTTCTTGGTGAACATTGTTATGGGAATCACACTAGAAATGGAAACAACAAATAAAAACACTAATTCGGATGATCTGACAAAAAATTATCAACAAGATAACAGCAAATCTTGATTTGTCTTTGATTGCTCCGCTCGTGAAATTAAAGAGTTAATTGTTTCATTGAATCCGAAAACATCTCAAGATATAAATACGGCATGTCGAACATAATCATAAAAAAATTCGAGAATGAACTCGCTACTCCGTTATCCATATTAATTGACTAGTGTTTCAAAGATGAATATTTTCCTGACGAGTTAAAGATAGCGAAGATAATTCCGATACATAAAAAGGGCGATAAAACAAAAAACAGACCTATTGCCTTGTTACCTGTGTTGTCGAAGATTTTCGAAATGGCCATAAGAAATCGATTGGTGAATTCCTTAGAAAAAATGAAGTTATTCAATAACGTACAACATGGTTTTACAAAAAATAGATGTACAACAACGGTAATACAGGGTGCATTGGAGACAATCATTAAGGCTCTAGACAAGGGCGAGAAAGTACCAATGTTTAATTTTGATTTGGGAAAAGATTTAGATAGCTTATCACCTGAGATATTGTTACAGAAGTTGAAATTTTGTGGTTTCCGTGGAAAGGTCCACTACTTAATAAAATCATATTTGAGCAATAGAGTACAAGCTGTACAGATTGGTGATCAGAGATCAGAGCTTTTTCCGCTGAAATGTGGGGTACCACAGGGTTCAATTTTGGGCCCTTCCATATTTCTATTCGTTATTAATGACATATGCTTACAGGCTGCGATGTTACGATGATACTTCGGCAGTAATCCAAGTTTCTAGCTAAGAAGAGCTGAAAACTAAGAAGATGGTTTTCAGATAATAAACTTAAATTAAATGAAAGTAAAACAGAGCAACTCATTTTTGGGCCGAGAGAGGAAATGTCAATTAAGTTTTTGGGCATTTGGATCGACTCCAGAACTTGGATAATACAAGTTGAAAATACATGTGAGAAATTGCAATGAGGAGGATTATGAAAATCAGTACGCAGGAATCTGGAAAAATTGTTTACTTTGCATATTTCAAGCAACTATGTTTTATGGTATTCAGGTATGGGGATTGTCCTCTGAAAACCAAAAGATTTTTACATTACAGAAGAAAGCCCTAAGAGTAATCTTCAGACAAAAAGCCAGAGATTCTTGTAGACCAATTTTTAAAGTGAACGTATACTTACTTTTCCATGTGCCTTTATATTCGAGGTTTTGAAGCAGATACATGCAAACAAGGATATGCATCTGAAGAGAAGTGCCGTCCATAATTTCGATACAAGAAGAAGGAATGACTGATATTCCATTTTACAAAAAAGAGGTCACTCAAAATTTTTATGCCTACTGGGGTATAGTGGTATAAAAAACCTCCTCTTGATTTGAAAAAAACGAACAACGAATCATTTCAATAAAAAATTAAAAGAAATTCTCATAAATAGCTCTTTATATAGTCATGAAGAATTTATGAATTCAAGTATTGTGATTTAAATCTAATCATAAAAGATTTTCTGTGAATTTGTTTGTATACTTACCTCTCAACTCTGCGTACGTACAAATTTGTTTGTTCCTTTTTGGTGGTAAGTAGGAGTCGTTCTGTGTTTTAACTGTTTTATGACGTGTCATGTATTTTTTTGATAGCAAATATACACTATTCTACTATTCTATTCTATTGACTACTGCAGGATGACCAGACTGTATACGTATATAAAAGGACTGATTAGAATCAGTGGAGATTGAGCGAAGTTTTCATTGTTTTAGTTTATTATACTTAATCATGGGTATTTGAAAATTTGCCATTATATCTGCAGGAAATAATTCATCAAACAGTATGATAACAACCTTCTGAATTGTCATCTGAAATGTTTCCGGTTTATTTTCGATTCTGGAATTCCTTTCTCGTCTCCAACAAATGCATATACGATACTCATTTGCGAGGAGTTCTAAAAATGCATTTTTTCGATCGCCGTCATATATTTCAATATTCATTTGCTCTGTACAATCTTTATGACATTAATGGGGTACTGTATTTCCGTCTGGACTGGCACATATAAATTACGATGTCTAAACACGACGGCTAAGACAATTGCTGGCTGAAAATAGCACTTCGTGTCGCACCCCACTCGTTTATATATATTTTTTTGTGTCGTCTAGAGATTCAGTCAGAACACTTGGATTGAGTAAATAAAATTCAACATTGAATAGTCTCTAGGCAATTGTTAGTATATAATCAATGTCCCCCATCTTTTTGTTATATATAGATGTTTCATTTTATTCAAGTAATTTTAAAAATTAACTACACTGCGCTAAGAAAATAAAGCACAAAATCTTTATTCAAGAGTAATATATATATATATATATATATATATATATATATATATATATATATATATATATATATATATATATATATATATATATATATATATATATATATATATAATATATATATAATACCTGTGAATTCCACCCGTGGTCAGGATTACTGCATGACATCTACGATTGATACTGAAAATCAATGAGCGTATAGCATTCCATTTCATTTCAAATTTCGATCAGTCTGTTCATACACGGACTGGCAGGTTTTGCAGGCTTCTCAATATTCTATTGAGAATGTCCCAGACATGTTCAATATAAGTGAAGTCGGGACTTCGTGCAGGCCGCTCCATTGAAGTGATTTCGTTATCTTGAAGGTAATTCCTAACTATATGAGACTGGTGAGGTCTGGAAATATAATGCATAATCAGAAAGTTTTCACCCATGTTTGCCGAGAATGGTATAACACAGGGCAGCTCAAACGGTGCTTTTTGAGTAGATCTCGAGAAGAAAAAAGTAGGTAACTAAACTACAAACATTTATTACGTAATAAAATAACACTCTACTACTCAGTTCTCTCGTCACAAGGCACATTGAAGTCATAAGTTTGGACATGGCAAATAAACTAAAACATGAAAGCATGAAATGTACATACTTTTCTTTACAGTTCGACTAATCCACCGATATGACAGGTACTGCCCAGCTGTCTATTTTTATTCGAATGTATTCAAAGGCATGTTGGCTAAGGAAGAGTTTTTGACAATCATTTCTCGGAAGGGAAGACCCGTTGGGAAGATATATATATATATATATATATATATATATATATATATATATATATATATATATATATATATATATATATATATAGTGTGTTCCATCGAAAATTTGACCCCCTATAACTCCGAAATGAGTAACATTAGCGAAAAACACTAAGACACGTCGATTTTTGTTTCGAGGGGGAGCATTTTTCGAAATAATTCGAAACTTGTCAGATCAACCCCCTACCCCCAGCAACCCTAATTTCGAAATTCATCATAGGAATAAGGGTCGAGTGGCACCTTACTGTAAAGGTCTGTCAATTCTCCATTCTGATTTGTCATTTTAGAATTTTAAATTAACATACAGGGTGTCCCAACCGAGGGTAAGTTGAATTCCTGCAAATCCCAAATACTAAATGAAATCGATTTATTTTGGCATAATGCAAGCGCAGGTTTATGCTCGGTCTAGAAAAACGACCTACACTTGTGAATTTGGAGTTGGTGCAATCAACCCCCTATTTCCAGCATCCCCAACTCAAAAATCATTCGATCGAAAATAGGTCAAGTGGCACCTCGTTGGAAAGGTATTTCAATTTTCTCTTCGAATTTGGTATTTTCGAAATTCAGAATCAGCATACAGGGTGTCCCGGAGCAGGAACACTGAAAACCCAAATAACTTTTTGAAACTGGTTCATTTCGGTATAATACGAGAACATGTTTATGTTTGATTCGAGAATGAGACTCTCTTGCGTGAATATGGAATTTTTGCAATCAATCTCTTCCATTCAGCATCCCCAACTCAAAAAATCATACAAGTGATTACAGGTTGAGTGGCAAAGTTCCAGAAAGATTTTTCTATTTTCTGAATCACTGAGGCATTGGTTTCAGTTTGGCAATCGAGGTTTTCTGGCGTGAGGATCAGGATGAGGGGATGATGGAGAAACTGATTGGATGCTCATCTAAACAGGAAAACGAGATTTATTGAACTTGTATTCAATTGAAAACAAAAAACTAACTTGATTATTACAACAATTGTTCAAAATGACCTCCGCCCACCTCCATACAGTTATACAGACGATTTTCGAACTCTCTTCTCACATTAGCGACAACTTCAGGAGTTAAAAGTCGGCATTCTGTGATAATCCTCATCCGCAGCTCCTCCAGGTTTTCTGGTCTTGTGGCATAAACTTTAGATTTTAGATGGCCCCACAAAAAAAAATCTAGGGGATTTAAATCTGGTGACCTGGCTGGCCACTCAACAGGTCCTCTTCTACCAATCCACCTTCCTGGGAAATTTTCGTCTAAATATTGGCGCACCCGAGCATCATAATGCGGAGGAGCACCGTCTTGTTGAAAACGCATTTCGTCCTCAGAAAGAGTTGGATCGTTCTGTAAAATTTCTGTCAATCTAGGATGTATGTGTTCCTCTAACAACTGTAGGTAGCCATTTCCATTCAGATTACCCTCAATAAAGAAAGGCCCAACTAGATGATTGCCAAAAATTCCTGCCCAAACGTTCTGAGGCCTTTGCGTGTGGGCCTCTCTAAACCAATGAGGATTCTGTGTGTCCCAATATCGACAATTATGTCTATTCACTTCACCACTGAGCATAAAGGTGCTTTCATCAGAAAAACAGATGTTATTCAGAAAATTTGGATTAGCGTTTAGGTTTTCACTTAGATTTTCACAAAACTGTAAACGACGATCTGGATCATCTTCGTTTATTTCATGCACTAATTTTACCTTGTAGGGTGAAATTTGTGATGTTTCACGATTCTATGGACAGTTGTAGCTGATACACCAGTCAGACGAGATAGTTTTCTGATCGAAGTAGTATTCTCCATTTGTAGATGACCCACTACTGCCACTTCCGTTGCCTCATTTCTGACAGGACATGCCACTTCATGTTTTTGTTTGCCACCGAACCCGTAGCTAGGAATTTGTCAACCAAATATTTAACGTACTGGTGACTGACTCTCTCTCTTTAAGGATGGTTCCTATCGAATATCCTTGCCGTTTCTTTGGCACAACTGTTATTTCGAAAATACGTCGATACAATTTCGACCCTTTCCTCAGTGGAATAAACCATTTTCAGATTAATTTCAACTGACGAACAACAACAATAATGAGGAACTGATCTGAATAATAATAATATTTCATTGCAAAATGAGAAATAACAGATGACTGCACGCCAGATGGAAATGAAAAAATGTGAACATTTTCAATGCAGAAATCAGCTTTATTTCTTCGTAATTGATGCTCAACACATCGTACCCCAATACTTTTAACAGTTTCGAATTAATTTTAGTTGATAATTTCAAATGACGATATTGAATTTTTCGAAAGCCACATCCTGTATGGAGAGCCGAACTGAATGAAATGCTTTAATCATTCTGGAATTCAAAAACCTTTCTGAAGATATGCCACTTGAATTATTTGTATGATTTTCAAGTTGGGGATGCTGAATGGAAGGGGTTGATTGCAAAAATTCTATAACCACACAAGAAAGTCCTATTCTCGGATCAAACATGTTCTCGTATACCGAAATGAACCAGTTTCAAAAAGTTATTTGGATTTTCAATGTTCCTGCTTCAGGGACACCCTGTATGATGATTCTGAATTTCGAAAATACCAAATTCGAAGAGAAAATTGCAGTACCTTTCCAACGAGGTGCCACTTGACCTATTATCGATCGAATGATTTTTGAGTTGGGGATGCTGGAAATAGGGGTTGATTGCACCAACTCCAAATTCACAAGTGTAGGTCGTTTTTCTAGACCGAGCATAAACCTGCGCTTGCATTATGCTCAAATAAATCTATTTCATTTAGTATTTGGGATTTCCAGGAATTCAACTTCACCCTTGGTTGGGACACCTGTATGTTAATTTAAAATTCTAAAAATGACAAATCAAGGTGGAGAATTGACAGACCTTTTCAGTAAGGTGCCACTCGACCCTTATTCCTATGATGAATTTCAAAGTTAGGGTTGCTGGGGTAGGGGTTGATCTGAGAAGTTTCGAATTATTTCGAAAATGCTCCCCTCGAAACAAAAATCGACGTGTCTTGGTGTTTTTCGCTAATGTTACTCATTTCGGAGTTATAGGGGGGGTCAAATTTTCGTTGGAACACACTGTATATATAATAATAAATAAAATAAAAACGGTTTTGTGCTATTGTTTCAGGCTAATGAAGATTTCCCTTCATTTTTTTGATTCCATTCCATTATAGATCAACACGTTCTGTATTCAAAAGTTTCAAACACGGAGGAAATTATAGGCATTGCAACAAAAAGTGTGAATTCCATCCGTGCACGTAGCTTGCAACGGCGGTTCTTTAAGTTGCAGTTGGAAGATAGGGAGTCAGCTGAACACACTGATTTAGTTTTTCACAAGGACCTCAGGTGGTTAAGTCGCGAAAAATTCCTAGAAAGGTTTTAAGAATTATTGCCCGAAATAACATCTTTTCTAGACGAAAGAGGTGATGACACTCAGATGTTGAAAAACGAAAAATGGCTGACTGATTTGGCATTTTTGACTCACATCACAATGCACTTAAACACCTTCAACTTGGAGCTTCAATTTGAAGGAAAAAATGTTATTGAGATTAGCGCAGTAAACGCATTCAAAAGTAAATTGCAACTTATGATAGATCAACTGAAAAGAAAAGATCTGAAACATTCTCCGTCTTTGAAAGCAAAGATTCCTCAGTTAAATTATAATACGTATGAGGTTGAATTATCAAATATTTTGGACAATTCGGAATGCGTTTTTATGGTTGCAGTCAATTGCCAAATATAGCATCATTTATGGGTTATCCTTTTTCATGTAAAAACATTACGGAATTAGCTACTGAAATAGCAAGTCAGTTTAATATGAACTCATGTTCTGTTGAAAATGAGTTGGTGCAGATTATATCAGATATACATCTCAAAGCTACAACATCTGATACAAATCTAAGGCAAATCGCCCTACAACTGACGGCAATGTTTGGGTCAACTTACTTGTTCAAGTCTGCATTTTCTGAAATGAAGATAATAAAGTCAAAGTATCGCAATCGACTAAGTGATGATCATATGTCATCATGCTTGCAATTAGCACTCAGTAGTTACGTAACATCTTATGAAAAGTATGCTGAGGACATGCAGTGCCACGCTTCAATCCAAAGTCATTCCTTAATTAAGTTTAACACCATATGTAATTCTTTTGATTTGTAACAACCAATTAACTGGCAATTTTGAATAACTAAGAGTTTTTTCATTGATATTATAGAGGAGAACATAACTAAACCTAAACCAAATCTTGACTTACATAATGTATAATGTGCGGAAAGCTATTATCTATATATGCTACGGTACGCCCTATCTAGGTAGGTAGCTAGGTAGGGTGTATCGTGTATGTACGACAACCCTGCATCACACATACTTGCAGCTTCTCAGAGTCGATCGTAAGTAGTCTAAAAATATTAAGGTAGATCGCCAGCAGTTCAAGTTTGAGCACCCCTGCTCTACTTCATCTAGGTTAAAAATGAATTTCCATAAAATGAATAAATCAGCAATAATACTCATTGATACCAAAATCATTTATAGTTCGTATATGAAAAGATACAAGTTTGCTCCATAAACCAGAAACCGATCGGCAAAAAATGTTTAGAATACGCATAGATGCTACTCAAAAACCTGCTAGTAGAATGTGAAAATATTCTTTACCTAACGTCAATAGGGTCAATCATAAGTTGACATCCCGAAAAATCCAGAATGCCGGATAACTCGATAACTAAGAAAGAAATCCTTTTTTACCAATGAGTTTTTCTCGCAAATCGACCTCCACAGCTCTATCTACAATATTTCACATCGTAGGTTACCTTTCAAATTTTGTGCCTCTGGCGTCTCTACTTTTGCCATCAAATCGAAGAACTAAAATTATTCTGCATCATAATAATGCAAGCTCATCAGCGCATACGATGGAGTATTTGAACATCCAAAACATTGAATTAATATCCATCCACCTTGTAGTCCCGATTTGGTGTTTAAAAATTGGTTTAACTGATTGCAAAAATGTATCGATCTTCATTGAGAATACTTTGAAAAACAACAAAGCTATTTTTCCCTAAGTTACTATTCGTCAGGCGCAAAATTTAAAGGGCAACCTACGTAGCTACCGTACATAAACATCGCATTTGGTCCACCCTGTACAAGTCAATAATATCAGGATTGTAATGAAAAGTGCCATAAATATTTTGCCGAAATGAACTAAATAACAGAATAGCAGTTTTATTTTCGCCGCCAACATATTGGAATCTTTATATTCCACTTTTCTAGGAATTTGTAGGAAACATATAAATTTGTTGTTCTTCTTCCAATTAAAGGCAACATGATACTATAAACTACTATTTATCTAGCCCCTACCCGAAAATGGATAAGCATCTTATGGTGGAATGTCTAATTAACTGTTTCAAAAATGTCCAAGAAACAGGTGTGGAGACCCTATAAATTTCGATAAGAAAAAAATAACAGCTAGATCCGTGAAAAGTTTGAATAAATTGCTCTATAAATTTTTTACCTATCCTTAATACAGTAATATTACTTTCTGTTTATTATGTATCAAATATTCATAAGATGATAACGTTTTTCATTGAATGTTTGTGGTATAATTTTTCAAGAGATTAGCTCCTCAAAAATTGAATAGCCATAATTTCCACGTTCCACGAAATCCATTAAAAATGATAAATTCGAGATAAGAGTAAAATTTTCAGTACTTTACTGCTATTTTATTCAAGTATTCGAGTAAAACTTGGTAGAACTTCTTGAGTTTATTTGCTTAGTTCGAAGGAACTAATTATGTTCGATATCATTTTATTGAAAATTCAAAATACTACCATGATTATTTAAATTAATTTGACATGTTGAATGTAATTTATGTATAAATTGAGGCAAATCCTATAAATTTGGTGATTTGAAAATGAATGAATATAAAGGATATTCCATTTCAAACGAGCCACTCTGTATATTTCTTATTCCGTAGTGATTCGAAAAATTTGGCGAAACACTTTGATGATTTTGTTCGGGGGAAATATTTTGACGTATATTTGTGGCTTTAACGAGGAACCCCCTAATAGAGGGCGCTTCAATCCCTCAAAATTGAATGGGGCATAGAGGTCGGACGATATCTCATTTGAAAGCGAATTCTTTTTTTCTGCAGAAAAATTAAAGATTGTTTCATTACAACAAAACCTACTTTCTTTATCTGAAACCTCAAGGTAAGTGAATTTACTTGTTGCTGCACGCTGGCGCTAACCACCCTCGAAAGGTTTCTCTTGAAAACCAAATTTGAATTGCTTTGCCATTTTGCAATAATCCTGAAGATAGCCTGAATATTCAAGGAGGTAAAGAATTATTTTTTTTCGCAAATTTTTCTTTAAATTGAACAAGTTCCACGAAGAAATAATATATGGGCGATGCAACCCAGATTATTGGGTCCATAATGATTCTAAAACATCTATAGATCATAATCGGCATCACTTGGAAGACTGAACCTGGCCATCGGGGCTATCTCGGTCAAACAGAGATGGAATTTGAGGAAATATGGCAGATTATGTATTTTTTTATTATCTCCTTAGTCCTTTTCATGACCTTGCTTCCTATGTAAAATCTTTTCTTAGATTTGTTTATATATATAAGAAGTATGATTGTTGAAATATTTTTCTGCTGGTTTTCTTTTTCCATTGTTACAGATTCCTGTCTCAAACCCCCTTCCTTTCACCCTTCTCTTCGTTTGGAAATCATGGAATGGAAAAGAGAATGAAGCGGCTAAGCAGAAAAATCTTTGGTACTCTTTATGTATACACGACACTAACACAACATAAACAGACAAGCTATTGCTAGTGCAATAGCGACAGGGAAACGAGTTTTTCCTCAGGTTTTTTCACTCGTTTATTGAATCATATACAAGATAGTATGGTTCCCCTGTTATATTTCCTGAGCTCACAATTGTGTTTTTTCTGACACACATCAAAATTATAGATATAAGCATTATTCAAAATTTTGTAAATCCTCTCTTTTCAAAAGTGTATATATATATATATATATATATATATATATATATATATATATATATATATATTCAATTCAAACCAAAAACATGGCCTATAGAAGATGAAAATGGTAAACTTGTTACAGACAGAGAAGAAATAGCAGAGACTTGGAGGATCTATTGCGAGAAACTCTACGCCGAAAACGAGGAAATTAATGAACACGAAATAAAAGAATACGAAGAAGAACCTTTCATACCGCAGAGCTAAATTACGTCAGCTATCCATAAACTCAAAAATAACAAATCTCCAGGCAACGATAAAATAACATCCGAAATACTAAAAGGAATAGGAGAAGAGGGCACCGAAGCCTACACCACTTGTGTAATAAAATATGGAAAACAACACAATGGCCAAGAGATTGGACACAAGGCACAATTATCACAATTCACAAAAAGGAGTAACAGAAAATGCGAAAACTACAGAACGATAACACTTATTTCACATACGAGCAAAATAATGCTGACAATAATCAACGAAAGACTGAAGAACTTTTACAACACCAAATCCCTTAAGAGCAAGCAGGATTTGTTAAAGGAAGAGGGACTAGAGAGCATTTGATAAATTTAAGGCAAATAATAGAAAAGCCAGAGAGTTCAATATACCCCTATACATATGTTTCATTGATTATAAAAAGCTTTCGATAGAGTGAAATGGAATAAGTTGTGGATCGTTCTAGGAATATGGCTGTACCGGATCACTTGTGTGCCTTAATCATCAACCTATATAATGAAACCAGGGATACTGTGAAAATCAATGAATTACTGTCATCAGAATTCAAACCAAAGAGGGGAGTGAGGCAAGGGTGTATTCTTTCTCCTCAGTTATTCAACATATACACTGAATACATAATGAGAAAGGCATTAGACGGATGGAAAGGCGGCATACCAATTAACGGAAGATGTGTAAATAATCGGAGATTCGCGGATGATACGGTCCTCCTGGCAACAAGTGAGGAAGAACTGACTGAGCTTGTTAGCAGAGTGGAGAGGGAGAGTACGGAACTTGGCTTGGAACTGAATGTTTCTAAAACAAAAATCATGATCGTGGACAGGATGAACAACAATCAACCAGAAAAAAAGCAAATTGATAGGTTTGATGTAGTGCAAGAATATCTTTATCTGGGATACTTGATAACAAACGTAGGAAACGTAGAACGAGAGGTTAAACGTAGATGCGAACTAACCAAGGTAGCTACGAAAAAAATGAATAAAATTTGGGCCGATCGAAATATCGCTATTTCCACTAAAACCAGGCTTATGAAGTGCCTCATCTTTCCAATTCTCACATACGGCTGCGAATCTTGGTCCCTTCGAATGAGCGAAAGAAGAAAAATCGACGCGACAGAAATGATGTGTTGGAAAAAGATGCTTAACATCCCATGGACACAACGCCGAACGAATACATCGATTCTAAAGCAACTCCGTATAAAACAAAGACTTTCGAGTGCAATTCAACTCAAAATATTGAGATACTTCGGACACATCATGAGAAGAGGACCAGAGAATTTGGAAAAAATCATTATTCAGGGGAAAGTAGATGGAAGGAGAGGAAGAGGAAGGTCCCCAACACGATGGATGGATCAAATTACAGAAACAACAGGCCGACCCATGCATTCTCTAGTTGTAATGGCACAGGATAGAGAGGAATGGAAAACTTTCATTGATGACATTTCATTAGTCGCTACATCCTCAGGAGAGGATAAAGAATGAAGATATATATATATATATATATATATATATATATATATATATATATATATATATATATATATATATATATATATATATATATATATATATATATCGTACTGAACCACAACACGGAAAATATATACTGCTATTGAAGCATAACGATGCATACTTGTGGTATACTGTAAACATTAAAAATCTGCATGGAACGATTGTCAAAACATTTGTTGTTGCTGAGTTGGAAAACTGTTTTTCTATAATGACGCGGAATTTGAACGCGATCTGTCATTTAGTTTGTTCACAGTGCTCGATTTTGTCAGTTCTCATAAGTGTGTTTTGCGATTTTACAATAGATAAAAATATCGAATGAAGAATATGTCTCAAATTTTGTACTGCAAATGGAATTTCGTGTGGTGAATTGCTGAAAATGTTACAGAAGCTCACGGTGAATCGCTTTTATCTTAAACACGTGCATTCGAGTAGTGAAGTGCATTCAACAGCGGCCCATATATGATGGAAGATTTACCTCGCACTGGTCGGCCATCATCATCTTCAACTGATGTTAACATCGATAAATTGAAGGAAATGGTAATTGTAAATCGCCATTCAAGTTTGAGAGGGATAGGAAATGAACTTTCTGTGTTTCACGAATCAATTTGTAACCAGTGTTCCGCAAAGTGTGTACCGTGGCACACTGGTGTACCTTGGTCGTTAATTGGTGTGCCTCGGAAAAATAAGGTTGTTTTATGAACTTATTTGAAGAAAGAGTAAGTAAAATACTTAGCGAGCGGTTTTTGTTTCATTTACTGCAAGGTTTTATTTGGCGCGGACGGCGAGCGACTCATGCTTTTGTTTCGTTGCTTATACTTATGTTTATTATTGTAAGCGTAAAATAAATAGATAGTATAACAAATAAATTCATTAAACGTAGTGTATGTTTTCCATGCGAAAATAATGAAAAAGAAAAAGAGTCAACGAAAAAGAAACCCAGAATTGTTCATCGAAAACATGACGAAAGCTATACAGGGATATCCACCGGGACCGTCCATTAAAAACTTTTTGAATTCCAATTACAATATCAAGCTGAAATTTTATACTCGGCTATAACTATTGATTTCCAATTGAAGTGAAATATTTTCGAAGTGATACCGTTTTCGGTTATACCGAAGTGGGTCATCACTTTGTTATTTCAAATGGCAATCTACCTTTTTTATTATACATCTAGAACCGACATAAAATACCCAAGTTGTTGGCACTTATCTGTCAAAACTTTGACAGATTTAATTATTTTTGTTATAAACTCGATTTTTGGGGAACATTTAAAAAAATTGTAGCTCGTACATCTTTTGCACTACAGACACAATTATTGTTTGGGTGGATAGAAGAAGGATCAAGGAATTTTTTAAGCAATCTACACATGTCGAATGTTCATTGCCTTGTATGGTTTCTTCAATTTGGCCTTTTTCAAACAGCAATAACTAAATTTTTTCAAATTGCACGTGCCAATTTTTATATCGCCATCAGATGAAGCGTCAAATTTCAGATGGAATTGTATAAGCATGTACTATACCCATCTCTTATAGTTCCGAAATAATTTGGGAATATATTGAATTTTGATGATTTTGCAAGAACTAACAGACTGTATAAATATGTATAAATTTTATCTGGTTGTCCTCTCATAGTTTAGTTTTCAAGTCTTTTTTTCTCCTGTGGAGGCTGAAATTTTTGGTAGTTCCTAATTTTAAATTGTTTATAAAACTATGACGCATGCAAACACTATTTGTTACATGGAGTATAAAGCATTAATCAACAATCAATCAATCAATATATGTATGTATTTTCAACTTTAGTTCAATACTTTTTGTCAGCTGAAGATGGTCGAGAGACCGAAATTGCAATCCTGATTTTCAATAAATCCCTTGATATAATACAAGTTTAATTTCTTATTATCATCAACATATATCATTTTGCGGAAATTCAATTTCCTACAAAAATATGTACAGATAACTTTTCCACTTCAATAGTTGGTAATACCGATCATAGACCTCTTGAAATGAATATTCATCCTTGCGATATTGTTTCTGTCATTTCCATCGATATTTGCTATGTAACTTTCATAAAAATAAATAAAATAAAATTGATAGGATTAGATTGGGCCTTTTCGCCCAATCTAATCCTTGTAATTGTTACAAGAGAAAAAAGTTATCTTTACAAACTCAGTGAGGTAAACTCTAGGCGGACACTAATATTGCTAGTGTATACAGTCATTATGAGTTTCTCTTATATCTCTGATGATGTATCTTTTGATTACAATAATTTAAATTACAACTGCTACGTGGAATCACCTTGTATTCTTATTATAAAACGTTTTATGTGAAAAGTTTTTTCTATCTATCAATTAACAATAGGAAATTTACTTAATAGTGTCACGATCTATTCTTTTTAGACAGAAAATCATCGTAAAGAGCTGCAATGGATTTTGTTAAAGACATAATTAAAAACCTGGTAGCAAAAGTTATATTCATATTTATTCAAATTATTGATTTCTACCCATTATCGTGTCATAATGAGTTACTGATGGATTGTGCCTTTCTGATAGTGAGGTAAATACTATTCAAATCATAACATTGGAGATAGTGTAATGTAGAAAAGTACAACGGAATGGAATAATATTATGATTAAATCTTTCGCATATCCAGTCGAATTTCGAGGAAAGCAAAAAGTGAATATTCAAACTTACAGAAGTATATAATCATCAACGAAACGAAAACTGATAGGAAATATTCAAAAATTGGATCAAAAGCTAACTATTCCTGAAGATTTTGATTGATGAAAATTGATAATTATTTTTCGAATGGATGAAATTATCATGTTCAAAGTTTCACTATATTGACAAAGTTATGACGCATTTCACCACACTGCAGCTTCTTTGAATGAGTAGTATATTGAAAGATATGATCCTTGAACTTGGCGAGTGCCAGATTTTTATTCTTTCTCTTCTTCGTCTTGATTCCTTTACGTCTCTTTGGCTGTCCTGAGGTTCTACTGGTTGATTATCCTCCTTTTTATCATGTTCTGGTCCATCTGGACTGACCAGTCGTTTCCTCTTCATTTGTACAAGGGATATCCTCTTTCCTACAGTCCTCATTCCTCAGTTCCATTATTTGGTTGATATTGTTCATGTTCTGGTCCATCTGGACTGACCAGTCGTTTCCTCTTCCTTTGTTCAAGGGATATCCTCTTTCGTACAGTCCTCATTCCTCAGTTCCATTATTTGGTTGTTGTTATTTTTGTTGCTTTCCATCTGATCAATTGTCTTTATCGTGAGTCGTGTAATGATTCCTTTCAATGTATCAATTTCCACTTCCTTTCTGAGCTGTTGGTTACTGATATACCATGGGGCGTTTGTTGCTGTCCTGACGATCTTGTTGAGTGCTGCTTGTACTTTTCTTTTATAGAATCGGTACCAAATTTGATCTGCGTATAATATTCCTGGAATGATGATTGCTTTAATTATCTTCATTTAGTTCTCCATAGTGAAGCTGCTTCTTATGTTGAGTAGGGGTACTGTTATCCGTGAATTGCCCTCATTTTCTTTGTGATTTCCTTGATGTGTCTCTTGTAGTTCAAAATTACGCCGGCATATCTTGCTTTCTTCTTCCATTCGATTAATTGCCCTTCTACAGTGATTTGCCGGGTGTTTTCTCTTCTTGTGGTCAATGTACATTGTTACTGTCTTCCTCGAGTTAACCTTGGTCCTTCTAAAGTAATTGATCAGTTGGTCGATATCCTCTTATAGCCATTTCCTCACTGCTGCTTTGTTCCTGTGGGATGCGTATATTGCCGTGTCATATGCGAGCTGCGACATATTGAACTGTATACGTTTAATAGTACTGGACCTAGTACTGATCCTTGGGATACACCGGTACCTATCCTCTTCCGGAATCGACTTCAGTTCTCGGCGCAAGTTCCCTTTTATGTCTTCTATCTGCAAAATCCATGAGTTTTCTTTCTACAAGTGAGGCCTTTTTCGACAAATTTGCTCTCTCAAACGCCGCATAATGCTCAGGTAATATTCTTTATTATCCGTCTAACTTTGTGGCAAGAATTTCGAGTGCACACCACCGCGATAATCAAAGAAAACAGTCAACATTACCTCGATTTTGGATCGACTTTGTGTGGTTTTTTCGGTTTCGGTTCAGTTGAAAGGCGCCATTCCTAAGCTTGTTGACTCGTTTGTCAAACGATGAGTCAAACTTATAATCCTATGTCTCATCACCAATTACAATGCATTTTATTTGAAGAAAAATTCAGGTCTTTTGGAACTAATCGAGAGGTAACGCGTTTCATGCCCAAACAATCGTTTAAAATTGTACGAATTGCTTCGTGAGACACAGAAAGATCATTGCCTATCAAACTTGAATGACGATTTTACATTACCATTTCCTTCACTCTATTTATTATGTTAAATCTACTATCACATCTCGGAAAGTGTTGAATACACTGTACCATTCATATGCACTTATTTTCGATAAAATCGATTCGCCGTTAGGCGACTATAATATTTTCAGAGCGATTCGGCACACGAAATTCCATTTGTAATACAAAATTTGAGACCAATTCTTTGTTTGATATTTTTATCTTTTATCACATTTGTGAAAATTGACAAAATTGAACATCGTAAACAAACTAACTGACAGATCGCGTTCAAACTCTGTGTCAGTATAGAAAACAGTTGTGTCAACTTAGCAACAACAAAAATTTTGACAATCGTTTCAAACACATTTTTAAATACGGTACAAGAGGGTAAAAAGGCTCTTCGGAAAATCAAGCCCATCTTTAAATTTCCTGTTTGGGGTGCGAGGAGTGGGGTTGGTATCATTCTGAATTCAGTTGAAAGTCGCTTATTCACATGTGCTGACGGTCTCTAAGTTTGTTGACTTATTATTGCATAGTGTAAAGCATTAACAGTGTTTTTGTAAGTTATATTAAGAGGTAAGTCTATTATGTTACACTTTTCGAGCATAATATATTGATTTCAACCATTTCATTGTGTAATGTCTTTGTCTGGTCGAATATTTGCGCCTTCCAAATGTGAGGTTATGGTTTTATTTTCAGGGGGTTATGATTTGAGTTGGATATGTACACTGCTGATAATAAAACCCAGGCCTCATTTCCGGAAATTTTTTCGAGCCTTATTTCTGAATACCAGGATAAGAGACTGAATTATTTCTTGTTGTATTTCAGATGGCTTAATATAAATTCAGAGGATTGAGAGCCAATTGGAATAGCGAGATGATGGAAGAAGCGTTAAGGCTTTCAGGACAAAGGCATTCGCAAAGAAAGGTAGAACAACAACAAGTATCCCTCGACGCACATTAAGAAACCATCTAAAAAATAACAAAACCTCAAGAAGCCTAGGTCGCAAACCAATTTTAATGGCAGATCAAAAGTTAGAACTAAAAAATAGAATAATTCGATTAGCAAATGTTGGTCTACCTCTTACTCCAAAAGCTTTGAGGAAAAGTGCTTACAATTTCATAAAAATTAATCGCATCGACTCGAATCAAAGAAGAGGGGATGAAGAAATTGACGGAAATTATTTTTACTGTGTATTTTTGAAAAGGCATCATCGAATCAGTAAAAGAAAAGCTCAATCGATGAATCCAGCGAGATCTCAGAAACCGAACCCATATATTATACAAGATTATTTTGCAAAACTGAACTCAATACTTGAGGAATTTAATTTCAAAAATCTAACCCAATATGATATTCAATATAGACGAGAAAGGCTGCCGTTTGACCTTGCACCATCATCAAGCAGTTTTGTCGTTGAAAGGATCAAAAAGAGTTCATCTGGTATTATCTGAACACGCTGAAAACGTGACCATTGTTGTCTGTGTGAATGCTCTAGGAAACACAAAACCGCCAATGATTCTGTTCAAAGGAGTTCGTCTAAAGCCTACATTTACCGACAATTTGCAGACTGGTTCAGTATTTTCCACGAGCCCAAAAAGTAGCATTACGTTGGAATTATTTTGCAAATGGCTTGATCACCTTTCAATTTACAAACCTCCAGGAAACGTTTTACTAATATTTGACGAAACGGCATGCCACCTCGATATTGCAAATTTAACTACCGTGGAGGAATATGATGTCGTATTGCCCCCCTCACAAAGCTACTCATGTGCTACAGCCTCTAAATAGCTGTGTTAAGATCCTTTGCACACTTTTGGGATGATGAACTTATAAAATATTGGGATAAAAATCAAGATCGACGTTTGACGAAGGAAAGCTGCTGTTTTTCACCAGTTTGGGAAAAAGGTATGTCGGTTACAAATATAACCAGTGAATTTAGGAGTACAGGTATATATCCATTCAATGCCAGTACGATACCTGAAGGAGCCTTCGGAAAATCGACTTTATCTAGAACGGTATTCGAACCAGATTCGTCTTCTAATGATGACATACCTCTTTCGGATTTGCACTGCCATATAATAGGAAATTGTACCGAAGGTCCATCGGGTGTACAACAAAAATTGCCACATAAATCAAGAGACATCCAGAAAGAGAATACCGTACTGTTGAATTTGTCCACGTTGCAGGAAAAGTTCATTAAAGAAATTTTGAAAACACCAGATATGCACCAGAGGAAACATCAAACATGTAGGAAGGCTATCAATTATAAGTCGCAACACATAACAAAAGATTTATTCTAGACAGAAAACATTTCAACAGGACCCTCGAATTCTAACAAGACTCAAGGAAAATCAATTGTCGAACCAAACACACAGCACAGGGACGAGTCTTGGTATTGTTTCCTTTGAGACTTAGATAGACAAGCAAACATGCGTTTATGTGTAGGATGTTGGGTATGGATAAAGTGACCATACGTCCCGTTTTGAACGGGACTGTCCCTTTTCTCGGTCACCTGTCCCGTTGTCCCCAAACAAAGCGCCGGGACGCGAGATTGTCCCGTTTTCCGAAACCGCGCGAAGATTTAAAATAACGAAGTTGGTAAGACATGCGCGGGCGGCAAATCACAGACCGTCGCGTCTTCGACGATGGCGAATCACAGACCGTCGCGTCGTCGACGATCGGCGAATCACTGCCCGCGCACGACGTTGGTTACCTAGTAACGCGGGAAGAAGAGGAAGTATGCAGTTATTCACACAGACTTTTCACTATTGTTTTGTTTTTGCGTACCTAATGTTCGTGCAGTAATTTAGTGGTAAACCGGTATTAAAACTTAGTTTTCTTTTGTTTTGGAATTTTACCTACAGTTATGCCGAAACGCAAGTGTTCATTTAATGTCAATTTACAAGCAAAATACCCATTTATTAAGCAAATTAATACTTCTTCGGAGGTCAGATGCGAAAAGTGTCGTACAGAGTTTAGTGTTTCCCATAGTGGTGCTGGTGATATTGAACAGCATTTGAAGTCTGAAAACATAAAATTCCGATCGTGCCGTTGCTTCCAGTTCTTCAATGTTGAACTTTTTCAAAAATTCAAATGCGCCAACTCCAAAGGATTTAGATATTGCTGCTGCAGAGGGCGTCTGGGCTTATCACACTATACAAGAAAACCACAGTTTTCGCTCCAATGATTGTGCGTCGAAAATAATCCAATCATGTTTTGATCCGAAATTCACATGTGCGCGTACAAAACAGAAGCTATTGTAGTAAATGTTTTGGCGCGTACAGCGATCGACAATTTAAAAGAAGATCTCAATAAGTCCAATTGTATTACAATTTTAAACGACGCTTCAAACCACGGTAACAAGAAAATATATCCATTTGTAGTGCGCTTTTTCAACCTTACGAAGGTGTGCAAGTAAAATTTTAGATCTCCAAGATCAACCAGGCGAAACTTCTGATATCATTGTTGATTATTTACACAAAGTATTGACAGATAATAATTTGACAAAAAAGTCGTGGCATTTTGTGGCGACAATGCTAATGTCAATTTTGGGGGTGTAGCTAGGCGAGGTACTAATAATGTATTAGCAAAATTACAATCATCTCTAAAAAAGCCGTTGATTGGTATTGAATGTGGAGCTCATATAATTCACAATGCAATAAAATCTGCTGCAGATGGTCTACCTTTAGATTACGAAAGCATTATTGTAAAAATATATTCATTTTTTTATATTTACACAGTTCGAGTTGAAGCTCTAAAGGAGTTTTGCGCTGAAGCTGAATCGAACATCGCCAAATGCTTGGCTATAGTAAAACGAGGTGGCTTGCGCTTATGCCTGTCTTGGAGAGAGTTTTAAAAATGTTCCAGCCTTTAAAAAACTATTTTTTGAGCATTGAAAAATGTCCCACATTGTTAAAAAACTTTTTTGAAGATCCCACATCAGAATTATGGCTTTATTTTTTACATGCTCAGTCAGCAAGTTTTCACCAAGCTATATTGAAGGTTGAAGGTCAGACTGTGTCGGCAATTGAGGCTGCAAAAGAAATAAATCATCTTAAAGAAAATTTGGCTCAGAAACTGATCAACCAGTTTCTTCCATTTACTGTTCGTAGTTTAATTATGAAATTAAAAGATAATGGCACTAATATTGATGAAGAGTTTGTGAAAAATACAGCTACTGAATTTTATAAAACAAGCCGTGAATATCTGGAACAGTGGACTTGCTTTCTTAGTAATGAAATTGAGATATTTCATTGGACAGATTTAAGAAAAGTTCCTGAATGGGAAGATATCCAAAAAGCGCTGGATGTATTGATTAAAAAGGGATATATTGACTGTAATAAAGATACAGAAGTATTTGACGAATTCACATTAATTTCAAGCTACGTGACTTCCCAAAAAATATCCGAATGGGATAATTTAAATGTCTCCATAGAAACTCGTTGGGTGGAAGTATTCAAACATTTTCGCACCAACAATCTTCAACATGAAAATTTTTGTATTTTAATTGAATATATTTTATGTTTACCTGGTACAAATGCTCCAGTAGAAAGAGTCTTTTCTATTATGAATAAATTATGGACGTCTGAAAAAAATCACTTACAGGTTCCAGTTTTAAAAGCGATGTTGATAACTAAGGTCAACATAAAAAAAACGTGCCAAGAATTTTATTCTTATTTAAAATCGTCACCAACTTTATTAAAGCAAATTTGTTCCTCTGACAAATATAAATTCAATTAAAAAAATATGTTGCATTATTTTAATAATTACTGTCAGAGGAACTTTACTGTAATAAAGCTGGTGAATTGATTTTTTTTGATTGATTGATATTTACTTTTCATATTGATTGATATTTGATATAATAAAAGTGAATACGAGTACTCATTGTGTTAAGTTACACTTTTGTAAATAGAGACGATTAAAAGTTGTTTTTATTTTCATTGTTAACCTTCTAAGTGAGGTATAAAAACTTATGTCCCGTTTTGAGTAAAAAAAAATATGGTCAGTTTAGGTATGGATGCATGAAGAATGTGCTGGTTTCGTTTCAGATGATGAAGTTGATTTTGTTTGTCCAAGATGAGATAACTAGAACATTTTTTATATGGGGTTTATTTTCCGAGCAATCTGTGAATTTTTTTTCCGTCTAGTTTTTTTTATTTTTCAGTTTTGTTCTGGAAGAAAGTTTTGTTAACATATTAGAATATAGTTTCAAGATATTCAAGAGATCAAAATATTTTAGAAAAATACGAAGTTTTGTTAATAAATAAGAAAACAATATTAAGCGCGCTTTATTACCCTCCTGTATCTTAATCATTTCCCGGTATTTTTTTGACAGAATGTATTTCAGGACGAATCCTATTTCACTATTTTTATTGGATCTTCTTCGCCAGAAAACTAAATTGTGAATGAAAAAAATATTTCCATGACAAATACACTTTCCGCGAAGTAATTTTCAAAATATCGAATTCTCGAATAGAAAAACTGAAAGCTGCACATAGCTACTTAATCCCGATTTCTCAATTAGAGGACAAAAAGCACACCGCGCGCCGACATTCCGACGGTGACAAAAGGGCCCGATGGCCGAACGGAGACTCCTGAAAGAGACCGGCGCGTTATCTCTTCTCTGTTAATCATCGGCAATACGTTGTGTAATCGTTCCGAGGCTTTCAATTTAAAAAATGGACTGGTGGACCACGCGGAGACATCTGCCTCGCGGAGAATACCAAAGAGTGACGTACGAGTTGTCATAGTCATTCTATGATGTCCAAGACGTAGTTTATAGTAGAGTATAAATGAATTTTAATCGGTATTACTAAAGGAATTGAATTACGCTTGTACATAAAGTGACTGGAAATGAAACTGTTTTTTTATTAACATTCTTAACTTTTTTCTCTAGTTTGCGGTCATATTAAAAGGAAAAAAATATTTCAATAATTTCGTACTTTTGAGAGAAATATTGCAAGGCTTTCATTGTAACATTAATTTTCCGTGAAAGCTTTTTGTATAGTCAAAAGTGCAATTTTCAGCAAATTTTACTCTACTCATAATGTTATAGAAGCAAATCATGGCGTATTACCAATATGTCCCCGTTTTTTTGCCACTGATTCCATATTATTGAGTAGCTGCGGCGTTCCATGCGGATCTCGATATCCTGAAAATAACAGATTTAAATCTTTGAAATGTGGTTCAATATGCTTCATTTCCTTCCGATTTCTTCCAAAACATCAATCTTTTCTTCATCCACATTCCATTCGCACTAGACTTTCTCTCTCAAATCTTAGGGTCTTTGTCTGAATTTCAAAGAATTGGATTAAATTTGCGATGAGTTGCCAATTGACCTATTTTGGCTAATATGATTTTCAAATATGGGATTTCCTCTCTTGATACGGATACCTATTCTCATATTTTAATGAAATTAATCAAGAAAGATGAAGTAAAATGTTTGTTATACTTTCCAAAATTTTATTGTAAGAAAAACAACCAGTTTCGACCGTCAGGTCATTTTCAAGAGGTCGACTACAGGAAATGAACTTATTAAGATACTAGCCTAATTACGAATTGAGTAGTGGAGAGATATTAATGTATAGCTGGCTATGAAGGGTGATTTCACTTGGGTTGTTACAAAATTTATTGATTTCCAAACACTCCAACAGTTTCATTTTCATTCCTTTGTCGCAGTTATGAAGAATTTTGTTATAATCTAATATTATTGAATATTTCGTGGCTTTTATATGTTCACATATTGGAGATTTGTTGTCAGAGAATTAATGTTCTTTGAATCGAGTTTCAAAACTTATATAAGACGACAAGAATATCTGGGTGGTTGAGATTCTTATAAGATGCGCGAAAAACAAAAGAGATCGCAAACGGAGGAAGTAAAATGAATAATACGTTCTGCAATGTAATGTCAAATAGCTATCAGGGTCGGCGTAAGGGTTTTTGAGAAAATCATCGCTCTTTACATTACATTCGTGGAGGTCGATTGGCTTTGCAAGCCTTTCCGTACTGCAACCGAATTGGTCTTTTGTTCGTAACCCTTCCTATTCATTTCCCTGTTGGTCTAAATCCCCTACAAAATTAAGAATCTCCGTGAAAGCTTTCGCTTTTACTTCGTGCGGCTCTAGTTTGTCGCGGCTCTAGTTTGTCTTTGACGGACAGTTGCGATGCAACTGCAAAGAATGTTCGGCAGTTTCATCGCCTCTCTACACATCCTGCATGATGCCGTTTCCGATTTGCCCATTTTATTGAGATGGTATCTCAATGGGCAATCTCCAGTAAGGAGGCCTGTTATGATCCTCAGCTCGTCCCTATAGAGATCGAGAAGCTTTTTTGTCTTCTTTGGCGAATAGTCAATGGACTTTTTCGCTTGTCTTTGGCCTGGAGTTTTCCTGCAGTATTCTTTTTTGCTAGATTCTTCTCATCGTTCCAGTTCCTATCGTCTGTGCGGCTTACTTAGACCGCAGAATGGTTCAGGTCCGATTGGTGGGATTTCAGCAGCTGATTTGGCCAGTTCGTTAGCGGCTTCATTTCCTTGTATGCCTTCGTTGCCAGGCACCTACCACAGGAAAAGTTTGTTCCCCTCAGCAAGTTACTTCAAGGATTGACGGCATTCCCAGACAGAGATGCTCCGATAACTGTAAGAGTTTAGAGCTTTTATCACTGCCTGACTGTCCGATAAAATGTAAATCTTTGCACCTTTGAGTTTCCTTCGTAGTCCCTCCTGACATCAAAGGTTTACAGCAAGTGTTTCTGCTTGCATGATTGTGGGAGTAGAGCCCAAAGGCACTGATGACGAGTACTTGGATCCATATATGCCTGCTCCTGTTCCATCAATCGTTTCAATCCGTCCGTGTACCAAAAGAAGTATTTTTGGTCTAATTGATTTGTTTTTCCCTTTACGATGGTGCGGTCGTATATGGCCACTTCGAAGGGTGTGTGAAAATCAAACTTGAGCGGCATTATATTCGATAGTTGTGATAATATTTCTGGCGCTATGTAACCCAGAATCCCCAGGTGTCCCTTCAGATCACCAGAAAAATTATCCTTCTTAGGCATATGGTATTTCAAGATAGTCGATCATTTCAATTTCTATTACAAAGAAGTGAGTCACAGACTCATCACCAGTTAGACTACTGGAAATTTTCGAGGCAGGGGTTTTTCTAACTGAACCTTCATAATAAGTACTATTGTTTTCTCCTTATAATTCAAGTTTTCAAGAATACCTGGAATCTGTACAATAGGATGAAATATAGTAATAGAAGGTTGATATTCAGTAGGGATTTGAGGCAAAGAATTAGTAACTATGTTGTTCCTAAGTACCTATATCTTTGTGATACCTCGATGTGTTTATATACACTCGGAGGCAAAATTAGCGGAACACTCGAAAATTTAACCAAATTCGAAGTTCGATATTTTTCCTAATTCTCAACCGATTTAGATGATTTGTTCGGCAAGTTATAGATCAACTTTTCTGCTTTAAAGAAATTATAAGAGAAAACAAAAAAAATTTGAAAAAAATTTTATACGCGGGCAAAACTAAAAGTGTTTTTTTGTCAAAAATTCGTAGCACCCTGTGGGATTTTGTGGTCCGAGTTGAAACGTACAATATCATGGTCTGTCAAGATACATCTTTCTACAGTAACGCCCTTCTTGTTTCATGCGTTTATCTCTATTTTTGCAAAATATATTTAATTTCAAGTGGAAAATCACCATTTTGGAGAAATTCCATTGAATCAAGAAATTGTCATTAAAATTCGTCTGTCAATTTGGAATTTTCTTATTATAACTCAGGCATGTCGAAATTGTCGTTTGCAATTTTTATGTTTGAATTGCATTAGTTATTGATGACAATTTGGTTAATTTGGTGAAAATTAGGAATTCATAGGAGATAACAGTCGGTAGGTATTAAAATACACAACCGAATTCTGGGACCATTGATAAAACTTTTCATTTACACATGTGCACACCTTTTTTTATGAAATATGAAAAACAACACACGTTTTTTTTTGTATATGACCACATTTGCACTTGTTTAAAGAATGAGAGTTTTCCATTCTTTGATTTGATACAAATTCGATCGGTTGCGGTGTTTTGTGATTCTTTTACTGTTTACGATTCGAAACGGTATTTTTCATTCAGAATGAGGGATTAACCACCAACCTCAGTAGCAAGGGCAGTTACATTGATCGAGGAAGGGCGCACCTACCGCTCAGTCGGTACCATGTTGGGTGTCTCGACGTCGGTTATCCATCGAGTCTACCGACTTTACAGGGAAACTGGATTGTACGTGAGTAGGCGAGGACAAGGAAGAAATCGGGCAACCCGCGCTATACATGACCGTTTCATCGTCAATCAAACCATAAGAAATCCTCGTCTTACTGCTGTTCAGGCACGTAACCTTTTACAAGCAGTGGATAACATTAACGTCAGTGTGAGAACAGTCAGAAGACGATTAAATGAAGTTGGTCTGAGATCATACGCGCAAGCAAGAGCACCAAGACTCGATAGAGCCCATCGGGTAGCAAGATTGGCGTTTGCTAGGGAGCATGCAGCATGGACAATCAATCAGTGGAGACGAGTTTTATTTAGTGATGAGAGCCGATATTGTGTGAATTTCGTGGATGGTAGAGATAGAATATGGAGGCATCGAGGGGAACGGTACAATCAAGCGAACTTCGCGGGAACTGAGCAATACGGTGGAGGGTCAGTTATGATATGGGGTGGCATATGCTTGGGAGTACGAACAGAACTGGAGATTATTGGCAATGGATCACTTAATGCCCATCGATATATAACAGAAATCTTGGAGCCCCATGTTGTGCCTTTTGCTCCTTACATAGGGGAAAATTTCCTTTTCATGCACGATAACGCGCGCCCTCATACTGCGCGCATAGTGATAGAATATCTCAATGAAGTTGGGATCACACGAATGGACTAGCCGTCGCGGTCACCGGATTTAAACCCGATCGAACACGTTTGGGACATTCTTGGAAGAAGGGTTCGACAACGGAATCCAGGCAACGTTGAAGAGCTGACATTGGCTTTGGTGGAAGAGTGGGACAACATACCTCAACAGATGATAGACAACATCATTGGGAGTATGTGAAATCGTATGCGCGCTGTGATAAGAGCTCGGGGGGGTCATACTCGCTACTAAAATCAAATGTTTTTTTTTGTGGGTCATCATGAACATTTTTCTCAACATGTTCATTTCATTTCACGAGTGTATCGCCAGGATACACACCTGTTCTCAATTTTGGACAGGAATGATAATTATTATAGAGTGTCACACAAAAATATAGTACAATCGTATTGCGCTATCCTGAGGACGAATGATTCGGATTTACCTGGTTGTCAGTTTAATAATACAAATTCATTAAAAATGGTAAAAACTCTATTAATCTAGATAACTTTTGCAAACAATTCAAATATGAAACACAAAATGAGTTGAATAACGAAATAAAATATCAGATGGTTCATCAGAACTAGAAGACTCGCTGTTGCTGTATCGATCGTCTGCTTGCAAAGTAATTATGAGATTGTCGATAACGTCATCCAGCATAGGTTCTTGCTCCATGAAAGATTGTTAAATTTTCTGCGTATTGTCGCATAATGATTCCCACTGATCTGGAGAAAACGAAGAGAAAACTCACCACACAGTTTTCCACATTTCTCATTAGAAATCAACATTCCTGTCAGCTACATAAACTTTCATGGCTGCCCAAACTTTTTTAATCGGGTCTAAGTCAAGATGATATGGGGGAAGTCTAAGTACATCATGGCCCTGACCATTCAGACGTTAGTCAATAGCATACGTTTTATATCAGGGTTTGTGCAATTTAAGTAGATTATAAAGTTCTGCTTCGAGCATTCCATCTGCGAAGGCAATATTTCAACGTTGCAGCCACTCTTTCAATTCTTCTTTTCGGGAAGCTATGTTCGAGTATTTTTCTGTTTGTACATTGTGATATGAGGTGTTTCTCATTCATTTTTCGTAGTTTTTCGAAATTCATATCATCGTGATAATCACCGGTTTTACAATTGGACTTAAGGGCCAGATATGCGTTTCGTACGAATCCACATTCACTACCGGCGTTCAAAATGATCAGTCTTGGTCCTTTTAAAACAGGCTGACGTAGGCCGTCGTTTGTCTCGTCACTCTAAGCCTTCTTGTGTGTATGGGAGGAATGAATATATGTTTCGTTCATGTAAATTATTGGTATCTTTTCTTGACGGTATCGTTTGATGCTTCTTAAATAATTCAAACGTAGTTGCTGGTATTACCCATTCCTCTCAAAACGTTTCGAATGCTTCCTCGTGATCCTCCATATTCATTCTCATCGACGACCTTTTGATGGATTCGGTTGAATGTGGGTTTATCAACATCGTAAGAATTGAGGAAGAATCTACGAAGCTTAGCTCTATGTAAGTCATCGAGATCTGTTTTCTTCGCTGATTTTCTTCTCTTTTTATCGGGAGTTCAAAAACTGTTATTTTCGCTCGAAATTTTCTGCACAGTTCACAAACTTACTCCTGTTTAGACTGCTATAAGTTCTTTTCAAAGAAATTACAGATTCATTTTGCATCCCTTCTCGTTTCATGAAATGAATGATATTCGCGATTTTTTCCTGGATTGCCCACTCAATCTTTTCCCTTTCAAATTGGAAATGAACTCCATCCTCACCAAAACTTATAAATATTGAAATGAAATTGGCAAGTTTGGTCCTGTTCGCTTAGCTTTTCTTAAAGCATCCAAGTTTCATCTTTGAGTCAGCTCTTGATCACGTGAGCGGCAAAGTTGACGCGCAACAATTTTCAAGGGAGCTGAAAACTCCTTGTCATTTAAATATTCCCCAAAAGTGTAGTAAGTCTTGCTGGAGAGCGTGGCCTTAATGGTTTTTTCAAACGCCAGCCTAGGTAATTGCTTCACTGGATAAGGAAGATGATCGAACATTAAGATCCCTTTGTAAGAGAGAGAAAGTACATATTTCCTGGTTTCATATGGTATGCATAAAGTGGTTGCACTTCGATCATGAACGCTAGATAGTGTAATATATTGATGTTCGTTATCTCTTATGTGAAGAAGACTTCTATAAATGTAAATGCAGGGAAAAGTGAGAATGTTGTGTGAAATAAAAACTGGCTTACACGATTCACGTGGGTTAAGTTTGAAGATCATGCATTTAATTCTTTTCTGAGAAGTGCTCTTTGAGAGCACACGGAATTTCCCATAGAAGTACTATTTTCGATAATTAGGATGACTGTAGACGAGGCTGTATATACCCATCTCTTATAATTCCGAAATTATTTGGGAATATATTGAATATTGATGATTTTGCAAGAACTAACAGAATATGCTTTGAAATATTTGAATCAAGTAGCTGAACTGGCTACGCTCACTTGACAGGTGCCTAAAATTAATATACTTGTCACTTCGTTCATTCGAATTTGATATTTCAACAAGAATTGTTGGTCATTTGAAGTGAAAATTTTTGAAAAACACCAGATTGATAATAAAATGGCTGATTATTCAAACGGGGATATGTTTAATCTCTTTTTAATTCATGGCGAATGTCAAAAAGTGGTGGATAGAACTTACAGGCAATTCAATAACCAATTTCCAAATTTGGCGCCAATGAGTAAAACAAAATTTCGAAGCATTAGAAGCAATTTTCTGCAATTTGGAGGAACAAAATATATAGAAACTAGAAGAAAACCAATTCTCGAGGACGACGACAATCAAATTAATACGCTAGCGTATTTTCGTGCCAATCCACATGCGTCCATTAAGTCAGCATCAATGGATATTGGATTGAGTTATACTTCAATTCAAAGGATCCTTAAGAAACATAACATGCACCCGTATTCTTTTATCAGACTACAAAAATTGAAACCAATTGACCTTCCCAAGCAGCTAAATTTCTGTGAAAATTTATTAATTCGGCTTCAAGAAGATGAGACAATTCTGCAAAAAATTATATGGTCTGATGAAGCCAAGCTCAATGAAAGTGGAATAACCAACAGGAGAAATCGACATTTTTGGGCCACAGAAAATCCACATTTTATTGAGGTTATTGAATTCAGCGTGAATGTTTTTGCAATTTTATTGAATGATTTGTTGGCTTATCACATTTATGAGGAAAATCCTAATGGACATAGATACCTGGAAATTTTGAGGGGAACATATCAAATTTTTCAGATGGATTACCCCTTAAAATTCTGAGGGATTGCTATTACCAAATGGATGGTGCACCAGCACATAAAACGCGAGCTGTAGATCGGCAGCTAACAGAAATGTTCGGGGATAGATATAGGGGTAATCAAGGACCAAATTTATGGCCTCCGCGTTCTCCGGACCTGACGCCCCTTGATTTTTATTTATGGGGCAGAATCAAGAGTGAAGTGTATCATATTCCTGTAAGAAGTAAAGAAGAGTAACTAGAGCGCATTCTTAATGCTTTTCGTAATATTGATCCTGAGGAAACTAGGAGGGCAACTCATCATGTTCGTATACGAGCTGTCAAGTGTATCGGGCAAAATGAACATTTATTTAGATCGTAAATTAGTTTTCTCCTATGATGTTTGCTATCATTTATTCGTGTTAATGTAATTATCTTCGATGATTGGTTTTCGCTTAGTTCCTACAATTTATATTCATCCGAATTGTAGAAAATTGCTTCTAATGCTTCGAAATTTTATTTTACTCATAGACGGTAAATTTGGAAATTGGCTGAATTACCTGCAATTTCTACCCACTACTTTTTGACATTCTAAAATGAATTAAAAAAAGATTAAATATATTTTCGTTTGAATAACCAGTGGTTTTATTCCAAATGTGTTGTATTTTTTGGATATTTTCAATCTGCAATAACGACAATTCTTGTTGAAATATCAAATTCGAATGAACGAAGTGACAAGTACATTAATTTTGTTTTACACATAGGCGCCAAATTTGGAAATTGGTTATTGAATTGCCTGCAAGTTCTATCCACCACTTTTTGACATTCACCATGAATTAAAAAGAGATTAAACATATCCTCGTTTGATTAATAAGCCATTTTATTATCAATCTGGTGTTTTTCAAAAATTTTCTCTTGAAAATACCAACAATTCTTGTTGAAATATCAAATTCGAATGAACGAAGTGACAAGTACATTAATTTTAGGCACCTGTCAGGTAAGCGTAGCCAGTTCAGCTACTTGATTCAAATATTTCCAAGCATTCTCTGTTAGTTCTTGCAAAATCATCAAAATTCAATATATTCCCAAATTATTTCGGAACTATAAAAGATATACTACAGCCTCGTCTTCAAAAGTTTTGACAGATAAGTGCCAACAACTTTTATGTTGTTTTTATGCCTCATCTTAATATAATATATAATTAACCACAGATTCGATACCCAGAGAGTTCCTTATTCTACTGATTGCATAATACGATTTGTTCAGTTTTTGCATAGCTGGTCCACATGTTGAGTCCATCTCAAACCTTCATCCAAGTACACCCAAAGAAACCTGACACAATTACTAAACCCCAACGCTTCTCCTTTGTAGTTGATTACCAGGGGAACCCTGTTGGAATTTCTTAATCCAAAGTATACAGGGTGCTTCAACGAAAACTAAACAGAGGCTATATCTATCAAGATATTCATTTTTGATCAAAACGTAAAAACAGGTCGATTTTTGTTTCAAGGGGGACATCTTTTGGGGTACAAAACCTGCCTGAAATATCAACCCCCTAAGCGGTGGTTGCAATCCTTGAACATTTTGAATAGGGAAGATGGGTCGAGTGATGACTCAAAAGAAAGGTGGTATCTTTGTCTACATCGCCCTGAACGAATTTCCATTTTTAATTGAAAACTGTAAGAGATACAGGGTGAGCAACTGAAAGATAGGGAAGACTATTTCCCTGAGACTATTCAAGTTTCAGTGAAGTAAAATAGAACAGATCCATGTTGATCAATGGCAGTCTTCATCAAGTACCATCGAATTTCAACCTCTAGAGCAGGGGTGACCACCCTTGAAAATTTGGAAGAGGGTAGATGGGTCGAGTGATACCTCGAAAGAAAGGTATTATTTTGTCTGCATCCCCGTGAACGAATTTTCATTTTTGATTGAAAACTGTAGAAGATACAGAGTGAGCTACTGAAAAATAGAGGAGACTATCTATCGCCCTGAGCTATTCAAGTATTAGTGCAAAAAAATGGAACAGATTCATTCCAGATCAAAGGCTGTCATCTTCCGAAACACCATTCACATCTCAAATTTCAACTGTTCCATTTTTTTGCACTAATACTTGAATAGCTCAGGGCGATAAATAGTCTCCTCTATCTTTCAGTTGCTCACCCTGTATAATCGTTCAGGGCGATGTAGACAAAGATACCACCTTTCTTTTGAGTCATCACTCGACCCATCTTCCCTATTCAAAATGTTCAAGGATTGCAACCCCCGCTTAGGGGGTTGATATTTCAGGCAAGTTTTGTACCCCAAAAGATGTCCCCTGTTTTTGCGTTTTGATCAGAAATGAATATCTTGGTAGATATAGCCCCTGTTTAGTTTTCGTTGAAGCACCCTGTATACATTCTGTTTTAGCCACATTTAGTAGAAGTGAATTGTCAAAACACCAAGCGTTGTAAGCGTTTATTATCTCCTCACAAGTGTCGGAGATCTTCGCAGGAGTCCGCGCTATAGAAGAATCATCAGCAAATATTGTAATTCTATCTGCATTTATATGATCGGGCAAACCATTAGAAACAATAGTGGTCCCAGCACGGAGCTATGAGGAACCCCTGACTTAATCCCATATATCTCAGAACAAACGTCCCGAATTTTGACAGACAAAAAAAGGCTCGAAATGAAACTACTTATCCAATCAAGGAATTTTATTTTCCATGAAACTTATGACTGGCAGTCAAACACCCACGACAGGTCGAAAAAACTGCAACCACAAGAAGACCTCCATCCAAGTTCTTATAGACAAACTCTACGAAATCAAAGGCAGCTGTTTGAGTTGAAATTCCGACCCTTAAACCATGTAGACTATTAGTGATGAAACCAAATTTATTTGAGAGTCAGCCATACGATTAAACACGACAATGTGCTAGGAAAAGACTCAAAATTGAAATAGGATGATAATTAGCTATGCAAGCATCGTTCTTTTTATGCACAGTTGTTACTGTTGCAATTTTCAAGAGAAATGAAATATCCCCGATGTTATAGGAAGATCAATGAGATAAGCAAATTGATCAACAATTGAAGGTGCAATTTCCCTCAAAACTCTAGTACAAACGGAGTCAACCCTCCAGTTCTCCCCTTGTTCTTAATATACATTATTGCACTGAAAACCTCCTCCCCGATTACAGAAAAGAAGAAAAAGTGTCATTTGATAGAGCAGATTCAGTGCAGGATTGGGAGAAGACATTACCATAGTGTCTGCGTGGATCTTCACTGGCAATATCAGTGAAGTATTCCGCAAAAGCTGTAGCCACTCAAGCTGGCTCAGAGCAGATTTGCATATTTTGATAAAAGGTCATATTTATTTCATTTAATGTTACTTTTCATTAATTTGTTCGAATAGATATTTTTACTTTCGAAAATATAGGTTCACTTAGGTTTTCTTGAGTTTATAAAATATTGGATGTTCATACCGCAAGCGAGTTTTTCAGATTTTTTGGTACTTTTTATCATTGATGATTTATCAATATTGAAAATAAAAGCCGAAAAATTTTAGTTGAATCACTGGAAATTAGGACAAAATGACTAGATTATTCAAAAAAGATTAGGACATACTGGGTGATTCACCAGTGGCGCGGTGCTCTGTAGCTCGTACACTTTTGAAGATTTCATTTTTGTTTGAACGGTATTGTATTTAGAAAGTGAAAATATCTTGGGAGGTTTTTCAGATTGGAAGACCACTTTTTTGTTGAAGATTCAAGAGCGTCCTAAACTCTGCTATAATGTCTCTAAGTATTAAGTTTTTTTGGTGAGTAATTTCCTCACAAATTTTTTTTTCCGTAAAAATTCATGAAAATAGGCTCTCACATCATCGCATGCTCCTTCGACCAGAGAGAATGAATACTTTTTTCTTTCGTTTTCCTATTGCCCAACGATATCTTTATTGATGAATCGAAGTAGATTATCCTCATTTTATACAAGAGTGGCTCAAAAAATTATTGAATATTGTAATTTTAAAATATCCTATTTTGATTTTTTCAAATGGAACATCTTGTATTCTATTATTCATGTCAACGCATAAAATATTGTGCCATGTATGAAATACAAAAAAAAATAGATCGTATTCTCCGTAGCCGTGTATGAAATACATAATAGATTGGTTTTTGGTGAGATGATCTACAAGGCGTTGATCTATTTCAACGAAATGTTGCCCGTTTCTTTGTAGACGCAACTCAATCCTTCTGCTACTACTATCCCTAACCTGATGTGTGCCGGTGCTCCATCCTGTTGAAACCCCAAATCTTGTAATATATGCTCTGGTGAATCGGCAAGTAACATTGATAGATGATTTTCAGAAAATCTAAATACATTTCACTATTTAGGTGCCTGTCGAAAAAGTGCGGCCCAATTAGATATGCATCTACTATAGCGGCCCATACATTCAAAGACCAACGATGCTGGTGATTTATTTGTCTCATGAGGTGTGGATTTTCCGTGGCGTAATAATGAAAGTTGTGCCTGTTATTAAGCCCATTCTTGTGGAAAGTTGCCTTGTCCGAGAAAACTCTGCTAAACATATTTGGATTTTCCGCTACTTTGTCACTTGCCCAATTGCAAAAATTGATTCGATTTACATAGTCTTGATTGTTCAGTTCCTGGTGCAGCTGTAATGATATGCATGAAATTCATAAACTTTCAATATTCTCTGGACGGAAGTTTAACTTATATCTGTTAACTGAGAAATCTCTCTTTGGCTTTTATATGGGTCCTCTGTCACTGTCAACAAAACTGATAACTGGTTGTCTTCAGCTGTAGCAGTTTTTGGTTTTTCATGTTTTTTGTAAGCGATATTACTCGTTTCGATAAATCTAATTATAAGTTTTTCAGGATGCCTCTTATCAAGAAACCTTTGTTACTTGCCAACAAAGAATTTCTATCACACTTACCCAGAATAAAAATCATATCAACCATTTCTTTTTTGGAGAAGTACATAGCAGTCAATTGAGAAAATTGGGTTCAAACCTCACTTTACCAATATTCAATAACGAAACACTGATAAGTTCACCATGTAAAATGCAGAATATGATATGTCTGGACACCTGACAGAAGGCACAAATAAAATAAAATGTCAACACATAACTCGATTTACATTTTAATCATCTTGATTTTATCTTTCGTTAAAAGAATTATCTTGTTTAGGTTTCATTTTTCATAACTTGAATCATTACAGAACAAAAACATTCTGTGCGAATAATGATGCATTATGATGAGTTTGATACGGTTTGTAGAATTTTCATCAAAATTTTTACAAATAATCGAATATTTTGAAAATGATCGAAGATAAAGATAAGGTTACTTTTGCAAAAATATAGCACAATATTTTATGCGTTGACATGAATAATAAAATACAGGGTGTTCGATTTGAAAACATCAAGATATGTTATTTTTAAAATTACAATATTCAATAATTTTTTTGAGTCACTCCTGTATAAAATGAGGATAATCTATTTCAATTCATCGATAAAGCTATCCTTGGGCAATAAGAAAACGATAGGAAAGAAGTATTCATCCTCTCTGGCTGAAGGAACATGCGATGATGTGAGAGCCTATTTCCATGAATTTTACGGAAAAAATTTTGTGAAGAAACTACTCACCAAAAAAACTTATTACTTATAGGAATTATAACAGAGTTTAGGCCGCTCCTGAATCTTGAACAAAAAAGTGGTCTTCCAATCTGAAAAAAACACCCATGATTTTTTTATAGAAAATTGGGACACCCTTCTACTGCAAAATAAATTGCTGAAGTAGATTCTTACTTTCTAAATACAATACCGTTCGAACAAAAAGGAAATCTTCAAGAGTGTACAAGCTACAGAGCACCGCGCCACTGGTGAATCATCCAATATATTCATGAAAAATATAATAAGCAAGATTTAATTGCATCTATCAACTCGATGTTATGAATTTTTTCGCATAGTTCTCACAATGTTATTAATCTACTAGTGATAAGCAAAAATCTAGAACAAGGGCTTCCTAATGAATACTAAGTTTCTTGAATGTAACATGTTTATCAGATGAAGAGATCCCTTTAGAACTACTTTATCATACACCTTTGTCGTCGAGATTGAGATGATAAATTCCGAGATCAATAAATGCCAGCAGCAAAATTATTATTTCAAAACTAAAGATGTGATTCAAAATAAGATACCGGTTCTATTAAAATATTATTCCTCGGATAGATCGACGATAGCATCCTTCATTTAGGACCATGGAAACAAAGGGTAACTCCTTGTAAATTAACGTTGCTCTATGGACGGTGACGTTCAGATACGCGATCGTCAATCAATAACAATTATTCTGTGGTCTCCAATGCCCTGCAGGGGGCTCACCCTCGTTAGTCCTCTCTGACAGGTCAGCTGTCTTACAAGATATCTTTTCTCGACTCGGGACGATTTGAGGCCTCCGTGATATATCTGAAACCCTTCGGACATACACCCGGAGATTTAAAGATGCCGTAAAATTTTACGATTTCATTATTTGCAGAAGTTAAAAATATTAACAGCTACCGTTTGGTTTTTAAGGCGTTCATAAATTTGGAGATAACAGTTTTACATCGCAGTTATATTCTTTCAGCGCTTTCATTCATGGAACCATCTCAAAGAACTGCTGGAACAACAAACAAGGGAATATGCGAGTAGAGAGAGTCAGAAAGGTTTTGGACGGAGGTTGCTGCAAGTATTATTTTTCTATCTCGATTAAAATTTCAAATTAAGATGAATTCTTTGCATTATTGAATACATTATAAGCTCTTTATGCGTGGGGTATATGTTCCGTAAATATGCTGCGAATAGAGCAAGCGTGAATATGGAATGGTAATTTATATGGGATTATAGGGGATACGTTCCTAAGTGACAAAATAAAAAATAAATATATAAAAATATCAATAAGATTTGCATCAGAACTTCCTAGTTGTATGGAGTATGAAAACGTTTCTAGTGATGATGGTAAAATTGTAGTTGATTTTTTTGCAGATTTTTTTCGAGTGTATATAGCAAAGATGTAATTGTGCCAGGTAAAGTTGAATATGATAGGTCTCTTAATATTAGTAGCTGCCAATTTTCTCCTACCGAAGTTCTGGAAACTATAAATAACTTCAAACCAGGACTTTCTGTGGGTTGTGATGGAATACCAGCCATAGTTTCGAAAATATGTGCTTTCGTCCTTGCGTCTCCAATTTGCAATTTGTTCAATCTTTCTTCAAGTAGCGGCGAGTTTCCTGCACTATGGAAGCGGAGCTTCGTGATTCCGTTGTTCAAAAGCTGATCAAGATCTCTTATTACTAATTATAGAGGTATTTGTTTGCAGTCTGCCTTACCTAAGCTTCTAGATTGTTGAGTTTGCAATTATCTATCCTGGAAATGCTGGTCTGTTATTATTCATAAGCAGCACGGGCTCCGTAAAGGCCGTTCTATTATATCTAATCTTGCCCTTTACTAAACACATCATCGATTGCTTTGAGGCAGGATTCCAGTTAGACTGTGTATATACAGATTTTTCCAAGGCTTTTGATATCGTCAATTATAATATATTGTTGCTTAAACTTGAAGTTTTGGAAATATCAGGCTTTTTCACTTGCTGATTTTTGATGGTAGAACACAGATTGTTAAATATAAAACTTTTACTCTAGAGATTCTTGTAGTGTGCCCCAGGGTTCTCACCTTGGGCCACTGCTTTTCAACCTCTTTGTCAATGATGTTAAAGATTATATATTGGTCAAATTTCTTATGTTTACTGACGATTTAAAGTTATATTCAGTCATAAAAAATATACATGACTTATTATTTTGGCAATCTGATATTGATGCTTTCCTCCGTTGGGTAGACATTAATTGCCTCAAATTAAATTTCGATAAATGTAGAGTTATCTCATTTCACTGATCTGTCAAGTCGTGTCAGTTCAATTACAGTTTTGGTGTTAGAAGTATTATTTAGGTCTCAAGTATTCGAGACCTTGGAGTCACGCTTGACACTCAATTGAACTTTAAAGAGCATGTCTCTCATATATGTTCGAAATCATTCAAGATGCTTGGTTTTGTGCTGCGAAATTCGAAAGAATTCTCTCCTCAAACTATCAAAATGCTATACTGTTCTCTTGTAAGGTCTAATTTGGAATATGGTTCTATTATAATGTCCCTTTTTACATATGTGATATCGGTGCTCTGGAAAGGATCCATAGATATTTAGTCTACCGTTCACACTTACCTAGAGAAATAAATCTTGATATTGTGAGGACATGTTCAGCTTGGAAACTCTTGATAACCGGCGGAAGGTGTCAGATCTGTGCTTTTTGTTTGGAATTTTGAACCGTACTGTAGATTACGCTGAGCTGTTAAATATAATTGATTTTAATTTGCCATTAAGACGTACACGGCACACATCATTGTCCAATGTTCGAATTCATAGGTGCAATTATGTTTCAAATTTTTTTCTCTACCGTTCTCTCACTCTAGCGAACAGTGTTCATTGCCTCGATTTTGTTTCTGTGAATTTTGTTCGATATCACAGTGCTCATGCAATTGATTGTGTTCATTTCATTTGTTTTGCTTTATTTAAAGGGGGTTTCCCGTTCATCCATATTTTTTTTTGTAACTTACAGTTACTTTTTTTATGATCAATAAATAAATAAATTAGAAATAAATTTAAATGAAGTTTTTGACCCAATTGATTGATTATCTACAGGCTTAGGCAATGGTTTAAAGAATTTTGTAATTTTTACATGCTTGGCGGTTTTTGAAAACTCCTTCAATTCAGACTAATATTCAGCAGTGGCATTAGCAATTTTCCTCTTAAAAATAAGACTTCGTTCCATAGACCGATCAATTTACATAGCTTGAAGCTCATTTGCATTCTTAAGCCTTCACTTCAATATTAATCAAAGAAGGAGTTCGCCAGGGCTGTATCCTGTCGCCTATATTATTCAATATATACTCGGAATAATCCGAGAAGCTTTAAATGGTGATATCGGTGGTATCTTTAATTTAAAACAGATTAATCTTGCCGGTAACTTACGATTTTTTTTAGGTTTAGGTACTCTGGCTTTTCGGCAATATAAATGAAACAATGAATGATGTTTGTCGTGCTGACTAGATCGAGCTTTAATACAAACTCATCTTCAGAGCTGAAATAGATAGCAGTGTTTTCAATTTTGTGAGAAAAAAATTTTTGTTTTTGATTTTGTGACAACAGAAATCGGACAGGATACCCACCTCTCGACAAAAATTTACGAAACCAAACAGTTGAATGTTTTACATAATCAAAAACATTATTGAAATGCTTAGTCAATGAAAGCTTCAAAAAAATCTAACGATACAACACATTAAAATTCAATTGAAAATGAGTGAAAACGACGAACTAAAATATTTGAGACTGATACAAAAAGCCTATCATAACTTATTGTACACTGAAGAAAGTAAGGTTATTTCACAGAGTCTAGTAGTACTTGCAGGTTCTTCTTCTTCATTTTTGGAATGCAGCGCAGGCCCGTACTTTCATAAGAGTGTATAACAGCCGTTCATATAAATTTCAACCTATGATTTGGTTCTGTAATCAGAATTTCAATGTCATCAATATCGAATTTGAACAAATGCCCCGTCGAAAAATGGTATGATACAAGAGCTGTCTGATCAGTGTTAGCATGATTGCAGTCAGATTTATGTTTGGATATACGTTTCTTCAAGTATTGTTTGCTTTAGCCAATGTAGCAGCCATCACAATGCAGGCAGTTCATTGTGTATATGTTCTTTCTTAATTTTATCTTTAAGTTTTGTGAAAAGGAAAACCCACTGTCTAGCAATTATAATAAGCAATGTCCAGGTTATTCTACTGGAGAGATTTTTTTCCATATATCTGATAGCCCAAGTACAAAAGGCATTGGAAATCTTCATTCAATATTATCAGGATTATTCTCCATATTCACTTTACCACTTCTGGTATTATTAAGGACTCTGTTTATCAATAATTTAACTTCATTTTTATGAGTATGCCTTGAGGAATTCATATGAATTTGACAAAAAACTTGAGAAAGTTGGAGTGCCACCGGGTTATACTATGATCTCTTTTGATGTATGCTCTCGGTTCATGAACATTCCACAGGAGCTACTGACTTCGCTGATAGAAGAATTATGGCCTAAAATTGAAAGTTTCTGCACAATAGATAAAGAAATTTTCCTGTCCATCATAGAGTTCAGTTCTGAAAGTGGATATTTTTCATACCAGGGTAAATTCTTTAAACAAATTGAAGGGTGCTCATGGGAAGTCCTTTGTCTCCAATTTTTGCCAGCATTGTTATGGATCTCGTTTTGAAGTTGGTAAAAAGACAAGTAGGTTTTGAGTTTGCGATGTTGAAGATTTATGTGGATGACATATATGCCATAATTCCAGCCAATGTGATCAATTATACTCTAAGATTATTCAATGACGTACATCCAAACCTGAAATTCACTTACGAAGTTGAAGAAAATAGGACTCTCCCATTCTTGCATGTTCTTGTTACTAGAATGGAAGATGGTAAACTTAGCACAAACATTTATAGAAAGCCAAGTAATACAAATCGCACTATTAATTATCAGTCGATACGCCCTCTGCATCAAAAAATCAATTTGATAGAAGAGGAGAAGCAACGAATATTATCTCTTAGTGCTAAGATTCACCATCAGGAAAATTTGGTACAACTAAAGAGGAAATTTCTTGAGAATTGGTTAATAAACAGAGTCCTTAATAATACCAGAAGTGAATATTGAGAATAATCCTGATAATATTAAAAAAGATTTTCAATACCTTATGTATCTGGGCTATCAGATAGATTGAAAAAATCGCTCCAGTCGAATAACCTGGACATTGCTTATTATAATTGCTAGACAGTGGGTTTTCCTTTTCACAAAACTTAAGGATAAAATTAAGAAGGAACATGTATCGAACACTATATACAAAATGAACTGCCTGCATTGTGATGGCTGCTACATTGGCCAAAGCAAACAATACTTGAAGAAACGTATATCCAAACATAAATCTGACTGCAATCATGCTAACACTGATCAGACAGCTCTTGCATCACACCATTTTCTGACGGGGCATTTGTTCAACTTCGATATTGATGACTGAACCAAATCATAGGAAGCGAAGAATCGCGAAAATGATTCTGATTAAAAAACATATCACCTCCGTAAATTTCAAGCAAGACACCGAACACTAAAGTAACAACTACTCCAATCTTATCAAGAACATCCCATAGTTTGAAATTTTTATGAATGGCTGTTATTCACTTTTATGAAAGTACGGGCCTGCGCTGCATTCCAAGATTGAAGAAGAAGAGCCTGCCAGTACTACTACACTCTGTAAAATAACCTTACTTTCTTCAGTGTACAATTAGTTATGATAGGCTTCTTGCATCAGTCTCAAATATTTTAATTCGTCGTTTTCAACCCTTTTCAATTGAATTTCAATGTGTTGTATCGTTAGATTTTTTAAAGCTTTCATTGACTAAGCATTTCAATAATGTTTCTGATTATGTAAAACATACAACTGTTTGGTTTCTTAAATTCTTATCGTAAGGTAGGTATCCTGTCCGATTTCTGTTGTCACAAAATCGAAAAACTATTATCTATTTCAGATCTGAAGATGAGTTTGTATTAAAGCTCGAAACTAGTCAGCCCGACAAACATCATATAGTATTTCATTTATATTGCCGAAAAGCCAGAGTACCTATACCTCAAAAAAAATCGGTGGTATCAAAATCAATGGACGCAATATAAACAACATCAGATACGCAGATGACACCGTCGTAATTGCCAGTAGAATTGACGAACTGCAACACATGTTAAATTAACTGAATTAAGCCAAGCTTTTGGTCTGTCTCTGAATGTCTCCGAAACCGTACTAATGGTATTCTCAAAAAGAAAGAGGGTCGAAGTTCTACGCATTGGGGGTGCAAGGTCCTCCTTCAAGTACCTAGCCACAAGCATAAGCGATCAGTGCTACATGAATAGGAAATAAGATAACGAATCGAGCAAGCCAGAAAAACTTTCACAAACATGAAAAATTTCTTCCCCAGAACAGATATCGACCTGAAACACGAAATGCGGATGATAAGATGGTATGTGTTCTCGATTCTTTCATACAACTCTTGTACCCTTTATACTGAAAATACCACGGACACACAGAGTAACGAATATCGAGGTGCTGTTAGAAGTGAACAAAGAAAAAGAAGAGGCTGAGGAAACTTCAAGTCATTGAGTCTTGGTCTATCATATATCTCTATTTCCAGATTGTTTTCAGCATACACAAATAACATAAGATTTTTGTTCATTTGGTTGATACATTTAGTATCACTAACGATTTTCTGCAGCTCTCCTTTGTAATTTTCAGATACCCACAGTCCCTTCATCTGACATCGACCAAACAAAGTTCCAGTTAAAATGAAGAATGAAACGTTGTCCCAATAATTTTGTTTCCGGGCGAGACAGGGGTTTTTCTCTCTGTTCTCTTGAATCATATAAAAAATGACAAGAGCTCACACTTTAGGGGCGATTGTGAGAGGCTTAGCGAGTTTGAATGATTATCCATTCTATAAAATGTGCTTTCTCCGATCGTGATTTGACTCACATCAAATCTGACATTAAGCGATATAGTTTTTTTGAAATATAATTTACTCTACTTCAGTTCGAATGAATAAATAGTCTGAAATTAATTTATTGTTATCGCAATAAACAAATACTGTCTTGTCAAATCCTTCCATAAAATTCCACATGTTACTTCTCCTAGTGAGAACCCTTTGACAAAATATTTGTTGTCTTTAATTCTACGAAATCAGAGTTATAGTAGAGCCCTCTCGGACGCCGAACTATGTAAAGAACGAAGATATCATGAGAATCTATGATTTCGTTTGGGAAGATAAAGACCCAGTGGTTCGCATGGTTCAACGAAATGATGAATGATCGGCTATCCTTTCGACGGACCTAAGAGATGAGTCACACTGTCGACAATTCTCCTATGAAAGATAGGATATTTTCAGTTTTATCCATTAGAAGATTCAGTTCTTATCAATTACTTTGTATCATCGAAAATTTTGTCCGCTTTAAGAATCTCGAAAATTCCTGAATTACTAAAAGGTAGTGAATTATTTGCAGTAAACTGAATTATCATTTTTTCATCTCAATGTTCTGTAATTTCTTTGCAATAAGGTACTGGAGGGTAATAAAGCCCACTTAATATTTTGATCTCTTGAAAATCTTGAAATTATACTCTAATTGATTTGTTAACAAAACTTACTTCTAGAACAAAACTGAAAAATGAAAAACTAGATGGAAAAAAAATGAAACTGGGCTTTATTTACAGATATCGCATCTTGGACAAATAAAATCATCTTCATCATCCGAAATTAAACCAGCACATTCTTCATGTAACCATACCCGACATTATGCACATGAACGCATGTCAGCTTGTCTAAGTCTCAGACGAAACAATACCAAGACTCGTCCCTGTGTTGTGTATTTGGTTTGCCAATAGATTTCCTTTAGTCTTGTTAGAATTCGAGAATCCTGTTGAAATATTTTCTTTATTGAATAAATCTTTTGTTATGTGTTGCGACGTTGCAACAAGTTTGATGTTTCCTCTAATGGAGGTCGGGAGTTTTCAAAATTTCTTTAAAATACTTTTCCTGCAACGGGGACAAATTCAACAGTACGGTACTCACTTTCTGGGTGTCTCTTGATTTAAGTGGCAATTTTGTTGCACATCCGATGGTTTGGGTTTGATGTAATTGATACTTTTTTTCTATTTTCTATTACCACATATGGCGGCGCACCTCCGAAAGAGGTATATCATTATCAGGAGACGAATCTGGTTCGAATATCCTTCCAGATAAAGTCGATGGCACGAAGGCTTCCCAGAAGAATTCCGAGTGCACCACATCACGATAACCAAAGAAAACAGTCAACATTACCTTGACTTTTGATGGACTTTGACATGTGCAAGTGGTGTTCGTTTCACCACATCTGCTGTAAGTCCCGGATCTGATCTCTCTTGCAAACTCTGCTCATTATTTAAGGATGGTTGCTTTTTCATCTATAGAGGACAGATGGATCATACTTTTCGTCTTGGATAACTTTCTCTCTTGCAACCATTTCTAATTATTTCTAAATTTGCGTCTATCCATATTTGGCCCATCAATTTGAAAGACATTTCTAATTCTGAATACTCTCTCTGTCATTTTACTAGCTTGGCATCCCAGAACTTTTAATAGAGCTAAATAAACGTTGATCTAGTGGTTGCAGCAACTAAGATGAATGTGGCGGTAATTTCAGAATGGTACTCTGTCCCCCATCGCAGCTCGAATAATTTCAACTGTAATGTGCGTGGAATGTCCATTATATACAGGGTGTTCAAGTTCTGACCCGCCAAAATAAAAAATTAGTTTTCTAAGATCAATATAAGACTTTTATGTCTCATGAACATTGTTCCGGAAATCCTTCGTTTCCAAGATACAGGGAAGTTTCAATTTTTTTTTTTTTTGTTATATCAGGAACGAAAAAAAAAATGAGATGCAGAAAAGTTTTGTAATGAAATGGACTATTCGACTGCGAAAAAGTTATTAACAACAAGTTATGAAAGACAAAACAGGTCTTGGCTCATAAAACACTATCACCCTGTATATTTTTCAAAACTCTGGCTCATCTAGAGATTTTAATTCCAAAACATGTCATATCCTAAATGTAAATTCAATACCTCGAAAATTATAAGAGATATATTGAAAAACGAAAGAAATTTTGATACTTCAACAGCCAGTACCTGGGAAACGAAGCATTTCCGGAACTATATTCATGAGACATAATAGTCTCGTATTGATCATAGCAATCTAAATTTTCTTTATGGTGTGCTACATCTGAAACACCATGTATAATCAGATTAGGTCTTTCACTATTTTCTTCTGGAAAGAATGTTCTCATGAAATAATTTATGAATCCATCCCCTTCTTAGTGGTGGCATACGACATTTAAGTTCCATCTGGTGCGATCCATTCATTCCACACTCTTGCATTTAAAAACTATCAAGAGTAGAATTTTCATACATACTATCCTGGTTGATGAGGTTCCAATTTCTCTAAAACTTTAGTTCGTGCCGAATCAAAACAAAAGCTGGACTCATCTCGGTTTCTTCTTGCTTCGTGATTTCTTGAGGAAGAGATTATGTCTTACCTGGTCATCATTTTCGAACAGTGTTCTGATTTTATTGTTTGTCGCGAATTCACCGACTAGATTCAGAACGTTAAAGTAAGTGAAGTGAAGTAAAGTAAAGATTTATTCGAGAAATCTTCAACAAATAAACACCTCAAAAAGTCTAGAGAACACTTCTGAATATCGATATATCGTATCCAGAACGATCAATATGGATGATTTTTTTAAAGAAATGAACACCTGCATCAATTTCTCACCAAATTATGTAGAGTGCCGCAACAGATTTCAGTTTTTTTTTTTTTCATAAAAAACTAAAAATGCAGCAGATGCGACGCTGCTTTATAATCATTTCATGTATTCAGTGTTTGGAATCAGTTAGTTGGCACTTTGTTTCTGTTGCAAGCACAAATGAAAGATGAAACAGGTAGCGTAGAAGAACGCTATACAGGTCGTTTCAGGATTACTACAGTCGCCCAAGACCGATTTTTGGTTTTAAAAGCCAGAAGAGACCGTACTACCACAGCATCTCAATTAGCTCAAGAACTATCACGAGTTCATAATGTACAAATTTCCGACCAAACTGTGAGAAATCGACTGCACGAAGGTCAACTCCACTCCAGACGTCCTTTAAGAGTTCCACAACTGACCCATAGAAATCGCGCTGCTCGTTTAGCTCGGTGCGAAGAACACGTAAACTGGGAGCAAGAGAGGTGGGACACAGTTCTCTTCAGTGATGAATCTAGATTAAGTTATTATCCCGATTCGGGAAGAATTCGAATATGGAGGAAACCTGGAAAGCAAAACCGTCTCCCAGCATGCTCGAGAAGTTGTTAGGCCGGGAGCCGGATCAGTGATATTTTGGGGAGGTATACGCCTTGGTACATACAGAACAACCTCACGGGAAACTCTTACGCGAATGAGATAGTTTGACCTGTAGTGGTACCGTATCTCCAAACAATGGGTCAAAATCCACTCTTTCAATAAGATAATGCCCCTCCTCATCGTGCAAGAGATGTCTTGAACGTTCTTGAAGAGAATGATATCGATCTTCTACCGTGGCCATCTTGCTCCCCAGATCTGAATCCCATCGAGCATGTGTGGGACACCCTAAAAAGAAATCTCCTGCATCAAAACGTCTTCCATAATGAACAGGAGCTTCGATTAGCAGTTCAGGGGGCTTGGAATGACTTAGGCCAAAACGTAATAGACAATTTAATATTGAGCATGCCGCGACGATGCTAAAGTGTCTTTAATAACAGAGGTGGACCTTCTGGGTACTGAAAAATATAAGTGCTTCCATATCGTTTCGAAAATATTAGTTCAGGATTTTTTGTGTTTTACCAAATTTCGTCATTTTCAAATTTCAAATTTTTTTATAATAGGTGCTTTGGAGAAGTCAAATATCATTTTGTTTTCTTGAAAATACATTATATACAATACATCCTAACAAAAACCGAAAGATTTCTATAAATTCGAATCATCAAATTCATATTTTAAAGATATTGGTAAGTGTTCCTAGACTTTTTGAGGTGTGTAAATCATATTATCCTATTCAAATTACCTACACAAACATGATAATGTTTACTTGAAATAAATTTTGTGTGTAAACGTTATTTAATACTTATACAAATAATTTCCTAAACTTATACAACTGAAAGTGACACAATTCAACAACATAAATTTTCCTTTCTTACTGAGAACAGAGTGGTTTGAAAATCTCTTCGCTATTTATTAAAATGATTTTTTTATTTCCTTATGAACAATTTGAAACTACATATATGGAATTTCAAGTCATGTGGCAGGATATTAAGTAGAGTTTTGGAACTATGTTTATCAAGTTTTGTTTCCCAATTGTTTTTCTTATTAAGTTAGTACGAGAATTTTGCATCGTTCGAGTTCTAGTCTGATAAGAATGGTCTACAATATCAATACTGCTTTTATTCTTGTAATGATATGATGAGCGATAATACTCTAGCTTCTTTGAAAACTAGCTCTGTCGAATATCTTCTGGGCCTTTTCAATATTACTTTCAATATATTCTTCTGCGTGACTATTATCTTTTCAAAAGGAATCTGATAAGCTCCTCCCCAACCAATTAGACCGTAACTAAGTACAGACTGCGTCAATGATAGGTACAAACCCCTGAGTAGGTCTGAATCCATCATATTCCTAAGTATATAATATATGTATAGTTTTCCTTACTTTGTAACATAAATATTCGGTATGGAAGTTCCGTTTTAGATTTTCATCAATGATGATTCCCAAATAATTAATTTTTTCCGTTTTTTCGATTACTATACATCCACAGTTCAAGTTGCCACAGTCTTTCGAATGCATTTTGATCTCAAACATTTTTAGGCTGGCCAACTTCATTCGAAGAAAAAGCCAGATATTTAGTTTTTTCTTCATTTAGAGATAAAAGGTTATTATCCATCCATTCCTCTATTATTCCAAGCATATCTAAAGCTCTGTCTTGCACTTCGTTCTAGCTAGACTCTTCAACATAGAGAACAGTGTCATCAGCGTAAGGCACTAGAGTTATTCCGTCAAACTCAGAAAGGAAGAGATCATTTACGTACAAAACGAATAGAATGGGCCCAAGCACAGTTCCCTGGGGAATACCGAATTGTATCTTCAATGGTTTGCTGAGGGAATCATTGACTTTAACATATTGCAGTCGGTCTTTGAGATAACTCTTCAATAGTTCCAAAGCTTTGCCCCGAATTCCATATCTCTCCAGCTTTCCGAGCAGGACCTTGTGGCATACCGAATCGAACGCTTTCGCTAAGTCAAGGAATACAGCAATGAGGGTACACTTTTCTCTATGTTTTTATAAATCTTTTTCAACAGTAATGTTATGGCGTTTATTGTAGATTTTTGTGTTCTAAAACCAAACTGATTTTTTAAAGGATTGCATGCTTTTCCAAAAATTTGCAAATTCTTTGTTAAGTAGCTTTTTCGAAAATTTTTACGATGTTGCTAATTAGCGATATGGGCCTATAATTAGTAATTTCATTATTTCTCGAGCCTTGTGTATTGGCCTTACGAAGAATGTTTTTAAAATTTCCGGGTTTTGCAATTTATCCTGATATTAACTTCAGTATCTTTGAATCTAAACCATCACTCCCTGGTGCACAATTGTTTTTGTGTTCGAAAAGATTATTATTATTGCGGAAAAAGCCAAAACCCCATTTTTCCATTGAATAAAGAAAGATTGCAATTGGTTTTTCAATTTCCAGGGGTATATCAGGTACTCGATCGTAACTGAAACTTTTCTGTCCTCTTCTTCCTTTTGCATGGCCTTTGAATGTTGTCATTGGAATACCATAAGTTCTTCCTGCTCTGATGATGCTCAAAATTCCAAATCTTATATCATCAACAGCTCTACAATGTGTTTCTGATAATAATTTCAACCCGATTCCTAACGTAATTATGGAACATAGTGCATTTTCTATAACAATTGAATCACTTAATAGATGAATTCTCCCCTTTGAGTAGCTCTTGTTCCATTAGGAAATTTACATAGGGCAAAACCGACGAATTAACATTACATTCTTTGGTTCATGGTATTTATTGAGGTCAGTCAAAAAATATAACTAGGAACCCCACATGTGGCTCACACTAAAACGAATGTCGACCGAGTTAGAGAATCCTATCTTAGAGGACTAGCCCCCTACTCGGAGACATTTTCAGAATTCGTGATTAACAAAAATATCTCTTACTTTAGAAGAGCTGGAAAGCTTAATCCATCAAGAAACTGCGCAAATCTACACAGTCCTACTGAAAAAATTTGAAGTCAATTTTCATTTACTACTTAAGCAACCGTCACTTATTTCATGTAATTTTGTTCCATCATTTAAGCAACTCTACAAACAGGTAATTATGTTCACTTTAGTGAGATTCAATCGACTTATTTTGAAAAAGACTATAAAAACAATATTTGGTAATAATTTTCAAGCATTTAATGATTAATTTCGGAAACCAAATTCAAATTACTCTAGTAAGGAGTAATTTAAGTAATAAAACATTCAATTACTTGGGTTATGGTAAAAATTATTATCAGAATCAAAATATACTTCTATGATGGATTCATCAATAATTAACAATTGATTTCTTCATTAATTAATAATTTTTGTTCACAACTATGACTGTAAACAATCAATTCAATTTCGGTCATTAATAATTATTCATTAATCGATATTCTGTTTTTCAAATTATGTAGGCATAAACAATTGATAATTAAATTCGATAATATATCATTAAAAAAATTAATGACCGCTGATCACTATCACTATCATTGCTTCTTCTATTTAAAACGCCTCAGTTTGCCGAATTCCAGTTAAATTATTTATTCAGAACCAGATTTCAACGTTGGTGACCCCTTGAATATGTCAATTCTATTCGAATAATCATTTTATCTTAGTAGGAATACAAACACTTTCTATTGCTATTCTATTCCATTTTATACGATAATAAAATGAGCCATAAAACGATAGCGAAGGATTATCGAAACTGAATCTGAAAATTCACATAATTATAATAAATTTTAAATTTAGATATATTTAAAATCCTCAACAACAAGATTCTTCGCTTACTATTGAATTGATTTTGGAATCATAGAATATTGTTGTTTTTAAATACTTATCACATTTTGGGATTTTTTTCATAGAGAAAAATACTCAGGACCGGTTGCAGAATGAATTTTTTGTAATTAGGAACGATGTGAATTCTATCAGTAATGAAGTGTTAGTGATACTTTTTATTGAATGTCGCTAATAGCATGGGGATTTAGAATTTGTAGCGTTACGCCTGGTTCTATACAGGCAGGCCACCGAATATGTAACCTCAGCAATTTTTGATTTTGGGGTTTTTGGTGCGTAAATACCATGTAAAAATATTTTTAGTGTTTTACTCCTTCCTGTTATGAATCCAACTTTGATATTTTAAATGGAATGATACTATTTTCCATCTTTTTGTTTGTTTGTTTGTTTTTCCTTTAACGTGCTCTATTTCTGCCTTTCGGCTAATGACACGCCGGGGAATTCTGTCACCTCACTAACCCGGGAATTTTGCCGAACCCCTCTCGTGTCGAGGGAAGGGATCTTCAATGTCCAACACATCTCTGTTAGACAGGACCGACAGCTTTACATCTCCTCCGAAAGATGGACACTCAAGCGATTCCCAGAATCCGAAAAATCGCACCGACTTTGTGGGGATTGAACCCAGGTAACTCTGCGTTGGAGACGAGCATCATATCCCATACGCCACCGAGCCGGCTTCCATCTTTTTATTCTAAAGAATCATTTTTCATATCTTCAATGAAATAAAACTATGGTATTTAGATTTTCACTATATTAACAAAACTATGACCGGTTTCATCACATTGTGGCTTCATCAGATAGATACAACTAATGAACAGAGTTATTCCTTATATATTATTCTTATTCCTTACTTAATATTACATTAGGTACAAGTACAAGGGATATGTTGGAAAACCCATCGGAGTAGCTTACTTTATGAATCGAAAAGATTGAGAAAAGGACAGGGATTTAGATCTAATTGACTGTTAAGTAACCTACCTGAATTCTTTTCTTTGTTAATCTCTTAAATTTCCCATAGATTGAGTTTTTGTCTAGTATTTTCATTGTGTAAAATTTTGTAATTATCATTAAAGTAATGGATTTCTTCGAGTAAGTGATTAGAATAATGGGAATCTGATTTATGATAATTAAAACTACGTTTGTGCTCGGATAATCTAAGTTTGAAACTTCTGAAAGTTCTGCAAATATAAATTCCTCGCAAGACAATGTATAAACACCGAATTTGTCAATTTTAGATTTGCAGTTTTTGATATGTCAGCCTAAAGAATTATCAGTTCGGAATGCTATATTGAAATTATAATGTGAGAGGAATAATTTTAATTTGAGACTAGGATTACCAATATAAGTTAAACTGTTGTATTTTGTGTTAGAACTTTTCATACTTGAAAATACTTCTGGATTGATTTCTGGAATTTTTTGCGTGAAATCATGTTTTCAGTCATTCTAGGACTGTTACTGTTATTGACTGTTATTTGTTTAATTATATTTGGCTCTTTTATAAAATTATTTTGTGACATTGGAATATTAATGAGTCTATGTACCATACTATTGTAAGCAGCTAATTTATGTGGATAAGGACGTGTAGATGAGCTGCGAATAAAAATATATGTATGCGATGGCTTATGAAAATAGTAAGATCCATAGGTTTTCCAACATATCCCTTGTACTTGTACCTAATGTATTATTGAGTAAGAAATAAGAATAATATATAAGGAATACCTCTGTTCATTAGTAGTGAAAATAGAAATACCATAGTTTTATTTCATTGAAAATATGTATATCGATTTTCATCAAGTAACGACGTCAATCAAATTATTTATATAAATATCATGTTCATCGATATTTGCCACCCCTAAAATTGACAATGAAAAAGGTATGATGTGTTAAATCTAACCAAACTAGAAGTGATGGTTTCCTTATCTTTTGGAAGATACTTTTTAAACACAACCATTCATTTTTAACACATTTCTTTCAATTGAAAAACGCATTTTGTGCTGATTTTAATCTGTATTAGGTTTCCCTTAACCGCGCTATATAATTAAACAACACAGGTCTGCATCAGGAATGCTGCCTGGATATATTCAATTGATTTCTATATATTTAGGTCTTCTGAAACCTAAAAAAATAATTAAAATATTCCGGAACGTTAGATTATTTTGCAAAATGCAAAGATTCATTAAAATTTAGTAATATTGATGATTTATTTCTTTCATAGAAATTCATTTTCAACAAAGATGATAATTTTTGCAAACACGTCCGATTTAGACCGTTTGGTTATTGTGGTTAACTACAGGAAATTATATAAGAAATTAGCTTACTTATATAGATACTAGCCTAATTAGGTTTTAAGTAGTGGAGCGGTATTAATCTCTAGCTAGCTATTACATTAACATTAAGGTATTCAGAATGGGTAAACAAGCCCAGGGTAAAATCGTCTTATTAAGGTTGTTCTAAGTCATCCTGAGGACGTGCAGAAGGTTCTGAGGGTTAGAAAAAACAAGAGTAACGTTGTGAAATTGTTTCCAGATCAAACAGTTAGACAGAGGAAATACTATACAAATTTGAAAAGTAAGTTACACGAGATGTACACCCAAGGTGATGAATCCAAAATTATAAAATATTTGAATGGTAAGCCGATTATTGTTTCTAAAGTGTCATCTTATCAAAAAAACTAAATAGATTTCCTAATATTCAATATCACTGTGATATAATTTATGCAAACGTTCAAAGTATTTTGTCAAATAAGATTCAGGTTATTGCAGATATCCAATGCTATAAACCTGCTATTATGTTGTTTAGTGAGAGTCGTACAACTTCTGATATAGATGATAATGAAATTAGATGGTTATGATTTGGAAAGATGTGACTCTGAATCACGTCACAAATGGGGAGTTTTACTGTATGTGAGGCAGGATATTTCATACACGGTCGACAAACGTTATGTTCTTGAAGGCAATTATTGGTGTAGAACTATTGTTGTAAAGTTCAATGATGTAGAAGTCATGATTGGAGCACTGTATGAGTTTGAATCGCTTTGTGACGAAATTTTTTGTGGTAAATTGAAAGCCATAGTAGTGGGTAATTTCAACTCAGATTATTTCAGTAATGAATACTACTTCAATATGATGAAGAATTTATTAAATATATTTGGGGTAAATCATATTATAAATGAATATACAAGATGTACTAGTGTGAGTTCAACACTTGTTGACTATGTTCTTACTTACAAACTTCGATGATGTTCGTGCATGTGTTCATGATATTCAAAAATTACCGATCACTCTGTTATTTCTGCTCGTATTAACGATAGAAGTATCTAGAAATTTGTGTGCGGATAGTTTTTATTTGATAAATTTGGAACTGATTTCATGTAATTTCGAATTGGATTGTGTCGATGTGAACTTAATTTATGATGATTTATTAGGAAACTGTACCCATGTGGTAGATAAAATAGTACGTTTGAAGTCTTGTGTGGTAAGGGGAGATAGCTTACCATATATGATTCTGAATTGAGAGAAAAAGCAAAGGAAAGAGATAAAGCATATAACCTTTCAAATCAATTGGTGGATTAGAAAATTGGAATGAGTATAAGAAAACACGGAATGATAAATTTATTGAAGACTAAAAAAGAAACAATTTCGCTAACTGAGTATAGCGAGTATATTATCATCTCCTGATAATGCTAACTTAGTTAGCGAAACGCGCGTCGAGAGTTAAGGTTAAGGTTTTGGTGTATTGGTGATATAGTGTCTTCATTGTTCATACGCCTAAGGTTCCAAAATCAGAACTTAGTTAAAAAAGAATAATTCTATCATAATACAATCGTTCTGAATAAGAAAGCTCCATATAAAATGTGGAAAGCCTTGAAGAATATTGTTAACCTGAAGAATAGAGGTCATTGCTTTAGAAGGGGTATTGAATTTGAAATTGATGGAGTGATAGTTAATGTGACTGATAAGCATGATATTGCAAAAAAATTTAACAAATATTTTTTAACAGTATTAATGAAATCGTAGATTCTATTGATGCTGGGCCTGAGTGGGTTAATCCCCAATTTTATAAGCGAATACTACGAGTTCAAATTGTTAGAATTGTCTGACTTGGATAAATTCATCAATAACTTATAGAAGAAACGCTGAAAGGAGGTCACGGAAACGAGGTTTATAAAGTTTACTTTTGGAGTCATTGGAAATGTTTTTTTTCACTTTGTGAATAGTTCGTTATTATATGGAAAACTCCCCCATGCATTAAAAACCAGTATAGTTGTACCTATTCAAAAAGTTTCGAATTTTAAGAAATCATGGGAATTTCGACCTATCAATACATTGCCTGGAAATGGGAAGTTGCTGGAATCCATTGTTTATGATCAACTTTTAAACTATTTAAGGGAAAACAATATATTAATGTCAAATCAGTCAGGGTACAGATCCAACCATTCATGTGAGTCTGCACTTCAACTTACAGTTGCGAAGTGGAGGTCATATATTGACCAGGGACATTATGTAGTGGCGGTTTTCCTTGATCTCAAGCGGGCATTTGAAACAATTGATCGTTCAGTTTAGATTGAAAAATTAAGGAGCATTGGGATTTGTGGTCGAGTACTGGATTGGCTTATTGACTATTTGTCTGAAAGAAGTCAGGTCACAAGGATTGATAACTTTTACTCGGAATCAGAATTGAATGAGTTCGGAGTGCCGCAGGGAAGTCTGCTGGGACCTCTATTGGTTTTAGTGTATATCAACGACATTTGTTTTTTGAATTCGTGTGACTTTCTTAACTCGTTTGCTGATGATACTCTCCTTTGTATTAGGAGTAAAAATCTGACAGAGGCAGTTGCAAGAATTAATGCATGTTTACAACTGATTGATAAATATCTGAAAACCAATAGATCAAAACTAAATTCGTCTAAAACCAAAGCTATGGTTCTAACTACTCCTTATAAGTTTTGAAAACTTGATTTGTTTGTTCACACATTGAGCATTGATAACTCAAAAATAGAATTTGTTACAGAATTTAAGTACCTGGGTTTCATGTTGGATAGTTGTTCAACATTTAACAGCCATTTTTCTTATGTCTATCGAAAGATATGTAAATCTCAATTTATTGTCTATAACTCAATAATACAGCCACACTTCGACTATTGTGCGATCTTGCTCTATTTAGGGGTTACGTGGGTTTCCTCAGGCAAAAACGGCTTTTTCAATAATTTTTTACATATAAAAATAAAATATTTTAATGAAATTTTTTTATTCGAAAGATACATATTTAATAAACATTTTCTGAAATTTAAAAACAAAATGGCGGTCATAAAAAGGTGCCTTCGCGTTGTCAGCAGAACTTCTTTCAGGATCATCTGAAATAAAAATAAAAAATACGTGTTTTAGTAAAGACAATAAACTAGATATTGGACGAAGGAAAGAAAAAGAAATGAAAATTGGATTTTTGGCAGCCGTTTTTATGAGAAAATGCAAATTTCGATGAAAATTTCTCGACATTTTTTTTAAAATAGTTGTAATTAAAAAAATCCTTCGTTCAAGACCTTGTAAATGATATCTCGAAGACCTGTGTAAAATTTTATCAAGATCGGTTGAGTAGTTCGCGAGAAATCTTGACAACCGACTTTGAAAACATAGTTTTGAGAAAAACGTTTAAAGTTTTAGAGACAATAAAAGTGAAAAATTTTTTTCTAACTTACATTGAATTGTCGATTCCTGGGCCAATAGAGAACCTGCTGCAGCTGCAATGTCCAGGGCATCCTTTTGCTCCAGTCTATGACGAATCCTGGCTTCACGAGTCTCGCTGGTAGATTTCTTTTCGGCTGCGGTCACCCGGTTCTCATCTATGTTTCGGGCATATTCATGGGAATTTGGACCAAGTTTTAGGTCCATACAGTGCATAATTAATAATAATGCTGATATCCCTTCATTGAAAACACAAGCAGCGATTAATGCAGCATTTTGAACGATTATCGACCCAGCTGGAAGTATTTTGGGAGTAATTTTCTAAATCAACCGATTGAAACTTTCATTGTTATTTTGTGTAAATCCTCCAACACACCGATCCAGAAGCTCATCCTTACTCAGGTCTTCATAAATTGGTTTCATTGCAGTCAAAACATCATCTGGTAATGGAGTATATTTGTGTTTGAACGATGAAAGAGTACCTGATGCTGATGCTCGCTGCCAGGTGCACCACATGTCTGGATCTTCAGGGCAATTTTGATGCTGCGGGTTTTTGTCTGTAGAACTGTAGTGGTAGTAAGTTGCCATATCGCATCCCTCATTTTATCAGCTGAATCACTGTTTCTTCTTATCGCTAAGCCGTAATATACAGTTAATTTGTCAATCAATTTACTAGTCAATTTGCCTTTACCAGAAAGAAGTTTTTTTTGAGGTTTTTTGCCATTGAATATATTTTCCTCAACAGTTTTCTTCACTAAATCACACAACCGGGTTCCCATTCTCTTCTGTACGTGGCCAACGCATTCTTTCTTGTTGACAACGTCCCTGTTTCCAGATGCTCCAGTGTGATTGGCGGTACATTGTTCATTTTTGATGTGTTCTTCTTTCCACTCTTCAAATTCTGCCGTATCTAATTTTTTTTTCCAAGACTCACATAGTTTACAGTATGAACATTTAACAATGACATCCAAGACTTTTCCTGAGTGATATCCGATTAGAGAACTGACACCATAAAGTGATGCAAAACCACGCTTTTTCAACGTCCCATCACCGGAGACAGTCACATCTGTCGTATCTTCCATGTTGTTTGATAAACTTGTCAATTGCTTTTCCTCTGTAGCAGCAGAGGAGAACAGTTTCTCATTAACTATGGTAATACATTCATGTATTTTATTAATATAAAAGTCGTATGTTGATTGATTCAAAAAGGAGCTGCTTAGATCCATCAAACCGCAAAACTTCTTGCATCCAGCAAGACCCAAACCCAATACTCGCATAACGAAAATGAACCGCCGATTTAGTTCATACGTTCTGCCAATTTTTTGACATGATAAAATATATTTTGGCATACATCGTTCACATTCTATCACAAGTTTAAATCCCAGACCGAATTTGGAGCATTGTTTAAAATTTAATTTTCCATTCCAAATTTTCTTCACCTCCACTTTCAATAATGTTTGAATACCGTACAAAACACGAAAGTGTAGAAAAAACCAGAGCAAAGTCAATGATCGAATGTTGTAGAGTGGCTTCCTCTGGCACGTGCTGTTTGTCATCGCCTTTTAATTTTTTTGCCGACGTACTCGTGAAAGAATTATCATCTTCCTCAGGATTTTTGGATTAAACGATTGTTTCCTCTCCTTAAGTCTATCTTTTCTACGAACACCTTCCGTTATCTGGGTTCTAGACACTTTAAACGGCATTTTTATCGAATAAAATTCACAACAAACACTCATAAACTCAAAATGAACTTCGTAGTTTAACGAGAAATCACCAAATGAAATATTTTCCAGTAGTTTACCTTATTATAAAGAAAAAAAGGGACAATAATTACGGCTAACAATAGATGAGCTGCAGCTGCGCTATACCTATTGCGCCCTCAGCCTATACCTGACCTCAAGCGTCCACCTTTTCAAGGCAGTATCTCCGAAACTATTGGTCGGATCAACTTGAAAATTTAGGACAATATTCTAGAAATGTTATAGAATTTAATAAGACAAAAAAAAATTTTCGATTTTTGAAACCGTGAAACCCATGTAACCCCTTCATTCACTTTGAGTAAAGTTTCTGCGTTACAGAAATTACAGAATCGTGAGATGCGTGTTATACTTAAATGTAATAGATACACAAGTGTATCAGTGATGCTCGATAGTCTCAGTTGGCAGACCGTAAAGGATAGATTTTACTTGAGTGCTGTGGTTTTTATTTTCAAGATTGTTCATAAGGTGTTGCCGGCCTATTTTGCAGATTTCCTTACTTTTCATTATGATAATCACAATTATTTTACAAGAGGAAATGATCTCTTTTATTTGCCAAAATGTAATCTTTCCAGCAGAATGCAGTCATTATTCAGCAGAGGTCTTAGTGACTTTAATAAGTTGCCTGCTGAAATTAGAAGGACTGAGTCGTTAAAAATATTCAAGAGGGGTATGATTGTTCCTATAAAGGCTTCATATATCACAGAATAATTTGGGGTTTTGTTATTTTTTATCACTGTCTGCCTGAATTAGACTATATCTTTTCAATAACTCGGATCGAGAACATTTATGGGTGTATTAATTAATTAATTTATTATTTTTTAATGTTTATTTCAGTATGTAATATTAGGATGTATCCTATTTCAATAAACTATTATTATTAAGGATGATTTCAATTGGGTTTTACAACGTTTTTGATTTCCAAACATTCCAACAGGTTCATTTTCTATTTTTGTCGCAATTATGAAGAATTTTGATATTATCTAATGTTAGTGAATGTTCAGTGGATTTTATATGTTGGAGAATTATTCTCAGTGTTCTCCAAATCTGCTTTCGAAATTCCTCAAATTGATCTACCAACACGCGATTTTTTAGTTTGTCTGTTTTTTGTTTAGAATTGGTTAATAATTTGCTCAAGTTCAAGACCATTTGACAAACAGGTGGTTGTTTTAGATTTAGAAAAATAGTTGCACAAGTTATTGTAGAAGGACCAGCTTAGTTGAAACTAGCGTATTTTTTCGAGGAAGTATCTTATATATATAATAATTATCTTATTTGATGGTTTTCTTTAGGTTAGATATCTTTGATTATAAAAACCGGAGGAATTTTATTATTTAAGGCAACTTTTCTGATAGTATTCATTTCAATATAGAAGCCTGTCGGTGACAGTATAATAGAAAAGGCTGTACGGATCATTGAATTATAAGTTGCTAATTTATGTGTAAATTATTGTCCATGGGAATAGTTGAGTCATAAAAACCTGGAATTTCACCAAACAATTCTCGATTTCAATTTGTCATTTGTTATTTTAGGAACTAAATAATTACTTGGTCGTATAGAGAATGGAATCACATTTCCGAAAAAGAATCACACAACCACATTTTCATATAAAAAATTCGAGGTAGAAGTCTTAACCACTGGGTTTACCGCCGGCTAAAAAATACAAAATATATTAAAATTCTGATTTCTCTTGGGTTTCAATGCACTTTTCAAGTAGATGACTCTTTGCCTCCACCTATGCTCATGTGGAGAAGGTGTGAGCTAACCAACTCAGCTCAAAGTTTGATTAACGACTCGAACGTGGAAAAATCGTCACGATGTCTGTGAAACTATAATTGAAGCATCAAAGTACGTTGACTCAAAAGGAATTAATTATTCTTCCACACAAGAGGTACTAATCTCTGATAGAATATAAAGATAAGGACAATATTTGAGCTCTACGACTCAATCAAATAGTCAAATTGTGATCACAAGATGCGTTCAGTTTGATATTACAGTTAATTGAAATATTTGTATTAAAAGCTGGTAAATAATGTTAAAGCTAAAAAAAAACAACAAAAAAGTAAAATTCGGTTAATCAGTTTCAATAGGAAAATTTCTTCAAGAATGTATCTTATATATATCATATGCGCAAGGTGATAGCGGTTGTTGGATCCTCCTAACAGGAAAATAGCTCAGCTTTCCAAATCCAATCGCAGCTTCAAGCTCCAATCCTGTGTTTTGAATCAATCTCTCTACCTCCGATCTATTCAGTCGTTCCTATGTTATGACGCCGACACCAATCCATAAACCAGTCCAGAATTCTCTAGCCAATTTGAAGTTTAGACCAATCCCAAATCATCCAGCCATTCCTAAGATCTTTATCCAATCCCAAGTTGTATATCCGATAAGTTCCTATGAGTTTGAAAATGTCCCAATAGTATAATGAAATCTATTTTGGCCCAACAAATGCCAAAGAACGATCAATTGAAAGGATTATATCTTACACCTAGATGTAAAAGGGGACCACGTGATTCCTTTAAGTCTAAAATGGTGGCCAAATCCGCGCAAGACTTATTCTTCAAGCTCAAAAAGCATAAAAGAAAAATATACTGCCAACTAATCCAATCCAGAGCAAATCCTGATTTATGGAATATAGATTTTGTCACAATCAACTCCATGAGCACCGAAAACTTATAAAACCAAAAAAACTTCCAACAACCTTCAAAATTCATGACGCGAAACTGGCGTTGCCAAGTCGAACATTGAACATCAAATCTTACTCTTAGCAATCGTGGCCAAATAAACTCACAAAATTAACCAAAGCCAACGACAATCTTAAGATAAACGATGATGGAACAACTATAGCTATAGGTCCTATCGAATCAACCAATTCACAATACGCCAAGAAATTAATGGATAATTGAACGACAGGGACGTTAATAATCTACGTTAGATTGTAGGTTAAAATAGGAAAATAACAAAAGTTTTTTACCGCCGGCAACGTCGCAGCAATACGAGATATATTTTCATTTGACGATTCAAACAAACCTATAAAATTACCGAAACAAAACATTGAAAGGGTGTGCTTAATTTTGTCTTAACAATCGAAGTTTGCTCCTAAGAAGGACATTAACTGGATATTCAAGTTACGATGGCGGTTTGATAAGTCAGTGACTTTTTGAATTTCCCGCGTAGTTACTTCCAATGCAACAGCGCTGCCGTCAATTCTAATCTATCAGTGGGTAACTTTCTAATTTTCAGCAAGCTAAGTGGAGCAGTTGGTGTTTGATAGCAATTCAAAGCAGACAACCTGGTGAATTTCTACGAAAATGGAAAAAAGTTAATTTCGTGTGCTGATGAAGCATCACTTCTCACATAAAAAATCCGTCACTGAAACTAAGGATTGACTGGATAAATACTACTGGGGCTCGGCACCATCAATTTCAATGGTTAAGAAGTGATTTACAGAGTTCCGCTGTGGTCATACCAGCACTAGTGACGCCGAACGTTCAGGTCGCCGAAAAGAAGTAATCATCCCGGAAATCGTCGACCAAATCCATGAAATGATATTGGATGATCGGAGAATGAAAGTGCGTGAGTTGATTCATGATATAGGTATCTCTGCTGAACGGGTACATCATATTTTACACGAATATTTAGACATGAGAAAACTCTCCGCGAGATGGCTGCTGCGATTGCTCACACTCGACCATAAGCACAATCGTGTGACCACTTAAAAAGAGAAATTAGCGATGTTCAGCCGGAATCTGAACGAGTTTTTGCACCGTTTTGTTACTGTGGACGAAACATGGATCCATCACAATACGCCAGAGATCAAAAAACAATCGAAATAGGACCAAAGAAGGCCAAACAGAATCTGTCAGCCAACAAGGTCTTGGCTGCACGTTTTTGGGATGCACGCGATGTCATTCACATCGATTACCTAGAGACAGGTAAAACGATCACCGGCAAATATTATTCAAAGCTTTTGAACAGATTTTAAGTTGATTTGGAGCAAAAACAACCGCATTTGGCGAAGAAGAAAGTGCTGTTCCATCGAGACAATGCACTTGTGTAGTCACGATGGCCAGAATCCACCAATTTGGGATGCGAACTGCTACCATATCCTACATATTCTCCAGATTTAGCCATTGCGACTAATTTCTGTTTCCAAACCTAAAGAAATGGCTCTGGGCGGTAAGAGATTTGAGTGGAATGAAGAAGTCATTACCTAAACAAACGCGTATTTTGACAGCCTTGAGAAAACCTATTATTTGCAGGGAATAAAAAAATTATGAAAACGCAGGACTGAATGAATCGAGCTAAAAGGTGATTATGTAGAAAAATAAAATGTTTATTTGCCGAAAAAAATTTGTTTTATTCAAAAAGTCACTGACTTATTAAACCGCCCTCGTAATTATAATTTATTAATTAGTGTAAGAGGTTTCTTAACAGAATCTTTCAAAAATGATATCAGGTCTGTACCTGGTGATTTTGAAACGTTACAAGTTGCCAGCGATACGGTTGATAGGGTGAAAACGAAACATGTAATGAAAAATTTCCTCATCTAATCAAATATCGACCTGTTTCAGGAAAGCCGACTTTTCAGGGTGGTTCGTTTTCATCGGAACACACTGTATACAATTTATTCTCAATTTTTGAATCCTCCAAATGGAGCAAACACATGTTTCAATCGGCAATTACAGTAACTGTGGTATTACAGAGTGAGATTACGTTTTTCTTTCATATATCCTGAAATGTAAGTTATTTCGTTTATTGTCCTAGTTAATACCAAAGAACGCTACAATATTGTTTTAATTTATTTTCGTTCCATCAGTTCATTTGAAATTATTTATTTTGAACATGTTGTATTAAAATAGCTCCAATAATGGCATACCAAAGTACGCACAGGGACTTGACAGATTTACTTCACTCATTTGAACAGTCTATAAGATTGATAGCGATTTATTTCTGATGCACTTAGTTGTTGGCTGCATGTAATTAATGTGAATATTTTTTTCGACCTTTGCGAAAAGATGTCAAATATTCTTGGATGGCTATAACCAGCTTAGATCCAAAGGGATATTTCTGGCGTTTGGAACGATTGACATTTTGACGAACTATTGCGCGTCAATTATTGTTTAGGTCGTAGCCAAACTCTCAGTTGGAATGAACCTAACAATAGCTGACAAAATACAGGTTTACAGATCAGTAGAACTTGTCACACTTCTCTCATCTGTACAAAATATGCAAAATATATGTCTGAAAATATAATTATACAAGTATAGGAAAACATAAGTTCCGGCAGGATAACTTACAAGGGACTGTATCTGCATTTATACACACCACCAAATTTATATGGAATCACCCGATATTTTGAATATTACCTCAGGGATTTTGGTAATTTCGAAGGATTGTTAGAACTGATGAGATATTTCAATTCAAAAAATAAATAAATTAGGGTTTATTTTAAGAAAGAAACAAATAAAAGAAAATAAGAGACTTTCCGCATGTTGTAAATGAATTGAATATTGTTTTCTCACGGAGTAGGTGATTTTTTTTTCGACCTCAGTAGCTGTATTACTTCCTCTTGCCCTGATGCAAGTCTGAATCCGTCTAGGCATGCTTTGGATTAGGTTTTCGACCTCATCTGGGGTGATATTCTGCCACTCTTCTGTGGTGGCTTGGATGAACTGTTGTGAGGTTCTTGGATTATCTTGGTGCCATCTAATTTTCCTTTTGAGATTATCCCATAAGTATTCATTTAGGATTTAGGTCTGGAGAGCAAGCTGGCCAGTACAAAATAGCGATACAAGATAATGTCGCGCGAGGTTGTTGGTATGCGAAGGAGCATTATCTTGCATAAAAGTAAAATTCTCACCGTGTACACTTCGCCGGAGTCTCACTATGGGCTCCAGCACTAGGTCCACGTGATTTATAGCCGATACATTCGCAGGAAACGAAATCAAATCTGTTTTGCCTCCCAGCATATTGCCACCCCAAAACATCACAATGCCCCTTGGTATTTCGGAATTTTTCTTGCTGATCGGAGTTTAGTTTGTCTTTCACGATCCCTTAAAACCCCAATCTGCCGGTCATCTGATCGGTATTCTGGTCTCATCCAAAAAAGAACATTTTGCCAATTCTCAAAATTCCAATTTTGGTGCTCGATACACCAATTATGTCTGTTAGTTAGCTCAGGAACTCTTAAGGGCCTCCTGCTGTATAAACCCCTTGAACGAAGTCTTTGACGTATCGTTTCGACTGATACACTGATGCCGGTTGCTTCCAGAAACTGCCTTTGGAGTATGGGGTGCGACGCACTAGGGTCTCTTCTTGCAATTTGGCACAATAAGCGGTCTTGTTCTTCAGAAGTGATCTTCCTACGACTTCTTCTAGGCCTATTTTGCAGATTTTAGCTCCACGTATCGGTCGTAGGTTTTTGAAATCACCCCATGAGATACCTCTATTGTGGCCGCTATATCCCTCTGTATTACCCCTTCTTCAACGGGAGCAATTATTCGACCCCTCCGCACATCAAACCATCCAAGGCATTTTCAATTATGATTATAGGTTTTTCTAAATTTTGAAATTCACAGTTCACAGAGTACAATATCCCGAACATGTGGTAATAATTCAACATTTGTTTTCATATTACAACAAAAAACTTCATTCTTCACAAGTAGTCAAAGATTCATGGTTGAAAACAATCAATAATGTGAAATACCAAGTGATTCCATATACATTTGGTTGTGTGTATATTCCATGGGCGTATATAAGGGGGGTTTTGGGAGATCCCCTCTAAAATAGATGAAAATGCTTATCTCTCTGGGACAAGGCATGGTTATATGTATATATGTAATCAGATAATATCTACACTACTCACTCAAAGTTTCACTTATCATTAGTTATTTGTTCTGAAGTTGTTTCTTAGTACTTCGTTATTATTATTTCATTACTAAGTATTTATCATGTAAACCAAAGTATCGTTCTTATGGCAAAGTTAAATGGCCTAACTAAGACACTAAGGCTACCTCTTGGTATTTGTTTCATCTTTTCATGTTGTGTTGTGTAACAAATATATTTGTAAGATATATAAATAAATAAATCCATATATATTATGTATAAATGAGTGTTATTACCTACCAGGTACACATCTCTCACTCATGTAGTAAATGAAATGCGATACAACGTCATTTATTACTTGCTTAATTATTTATTTAGAGGTAACTGATTTGCCCGCAGCTTAACAATATGCATTTTAATGTTCCCCAGTAATTTCTAGTTGTCTGAGATTGGAGTTCAGAAATCTATTTTTTTCTGCAAAAATCATTGGCAAAAACTAGTTAGTCTTTGAATCTTTGTGAATTTTTGGACCTCTCTTTAACTGTGCAACGTTTGTTTTTTTAACGAATGCACTTTATCACTTGATGAAGATGTTACCGACATAACCTCATATATTTCGAGAAAACCTACTCAGTATCCGGAAAAGCCAAGTGGTAATTTTTGGAGATTACCCAATTTGACCTCGGATTATTCTTGGTAATTTGAACGGCGAATTTTATGCTGGAAAATGCGATTCAGTCGTTGATAACAGAAATATTATAAAATCATTTCCCACTACTTGAACAACAGTTGCTTTCCCCAAATAACAAGCTCCTCCTCACTACACTGCACCAGTTGCCAATACCTCAATTTCCAATATCCTAGTCGTTGCCTTAGAAGTTGAGGTCTTATGGAGTGGCCTGCTCGATCGTCTGACCTGAATGCTATTGAGTTACATTCTTTCAAAAAACTACCGAGAATTGATTATTTAAAAAATCTGCTTGAAACGATTGTCAAAATTTCTGTTGTTGCTAAGGTGACACAACTGTTTCATATACTGAAACAGAGTTTGAACGCATTCTGTCATTCGTTTCGTTTACAGTGCTCGATTTTGTCAGTTCAGATAAGCCTGTTTTGCTATTCTTACAATGGATAAAAATATCGAATGAAGAATTTGTCTCAAAATTTGTATTCCAAATGGAATTTCGTGTGCCAAATCACTGAAAATGTTACAGAAGTGAATCGACTTCATCGACACGTGCATATGACTGGTTCAGTGCATTCAACAGCAGCCAAGATGTGGTGGAAGATTTGCCTCGCTCTGGTCGGCCATCAACATTTTCAACTGAAGCTGTTATTGAAAATCGTCATTGAAGTTTGGGAGATAGGCAATGAATTATATGTCTCTCGCGAATCAATTCGTACCATTTTAAACGATTTTTTGAACATGAAAGGCGTTGTCGCTCTACTAGTTCCAAAAGACCTGAATTTTCTTCAAAAATTGAATGGCATAAAGGTCGCTAAAGACATTCTAGAAAGTGTCAATTCCCCCTATTCATAAATCGCATTGTAGAATGTATTTTTGTGGGGACATATTAAGTCCAAAATTTTTGTTGCTCACTTGTAGATGAGTCAAATAACTGCAAATTATTACTACGCGATAGAAAATTTACTAGGTGCCTCGTTTGAGATGGAACATCCTGTATAGTTAACCACCCAATGAATATTGTTTTTGCAGCTGAAAATAACTAATATCACTTTTCGAAGAAGTAGTTGATTGAATTAATCCGTCAATGTAACCCGATATGTCATAGGTTCATTCAATCATTCCACAATTTCCATTTTCGTCTTCGTTAACATCATAAATACGAATATATTTCACAGAGACTGTATTTTAGAATTTAATCACTAGATGATAGGGATGATGAATCTTAACTCTGGGAAGCCCTTTGTCACATGTGTCCGTATAAACTTTCAATACTAAATCATGCAAACGGAAGCAGCCCCCTTGTCTAAGATTTTTGTTCACTGGTACTCTCTTCGCAACCAGATGCGATGAAGGAAGATGTTCTGTGTGGCTGTGTAACAATTGGTCAAGACGTTTTATGAAGAAACTATGAACCAGATTCTTAGTATAAATTCTTAAAAACTAAATCGCTCTACATCAAATCGAAATTTAATTAAATGGTCCGTCTTAAGAAAAACTAAATTATTGGTGCTATTAGTAGCACAATGTTTATTTGTTAGAACTTGAATGTAGTAATATTTAGATCATTATATACTGTGCAGTTAGGTTGTTATTATCTATATTATCGGTGCAGAAGCGAAGCGGCGAGAATTTTTTCCGGAAGGGTAAGGGTTTGCGAAAGGTCCATGTCAAATTTGGAGGCCTTAGCTCGAACGACGGAGCCCTGAGGATTTTTCGAAAATTTTCGCCGAAACGGCGCCAAGAGCGAACGGAAAGTCGAAACGGCGGAATTTCTTCGGAATCGGAAACTTCAGTCCTTCGGGAGGCGATCGGAACGATTGATTGAGCGAAAATTCTCAAAGAAAGCTACCAAAAAGCGAAAATAAAAAGGGTCTCCGATTTTTCGTGAGTGGAGGGATAATTTCGTAGGAGTTTTATGTCTATACAAATTTTCCCATCGCGTTCGATCGTTTCAAAACCTGAACAAAGAGCAAGGCTCGAGTTTCGCATGTTGCGCCGCAATAGTTTCATTCCCGTCAAACCACGGGAAAACTGGAAAATCTTCGATTCAACGAAGGACTATCGGCGGAATTTTGCGAAATTTCGCTACATTTTCCTCATTCGGAATATCTCTGACGGCCAGAAATTAACGAACGCTGAGCTGTCAAAATAAGTGGTTTTCTTCCATCCGTCCTACTTATACGCAGTTGCCGGAAGAATGGATTCGGGTGTCGAACGATTCCTACATATCTTGATATCGTATCCGCGAATTGAAATCGTTACTCTACGATTTAATTTTCGACGAATTTTGAGACCTAGATTTTCGAGAAAAGATCGAAAACAAGGGTTAGGAGCCAGTCACCTCTCCTATCGCCCCTACGATCGCTATTCAATGTCGGAAGTGAGCTTTACTGATGTGTACAATTTAATGCTCTCTCTCTTTTGAACGAAAATAGTAAGATGAATTTACATACATTTCATTTTTTTTTCATGGTAATTCTAAACTCAATGCGTTGAAAGATTTCCTTGAACTACTAGGATTTTTAACGAATTAATATGGACTCTCTTATATAATGATGAGATATCCTTTTGAGTTCCTATTAATAGGTATTCTATAATAATATTTTTCTGAAAGGAAATCAATAAAGTTCTCGTTAGGTCATTTAGAGTATGTATCATATGAATATTGAAAGCTTTCCACTAAAGGCTATATCTGTATTAAAATATTTCAAACTGGATGTCAGTAAGAGCGTGTCACTTCAAATTGAATTTTCGTTTCAGTTTATTCAAGAGGAAGTAAGTTTCTATTCTACAATTATTCAAATGTAAAAGTAAATGAGTTTAAATGTGTTTGACAATGTTTGAACCAAAGAAAATAAAATCTCTAACTCTGTGGTTATGTATATTTGAAAGGTAACCTAACCTAATATATTTGGAAAATATGAAAGAAATAAGAAGTATGATTCATTTCTTTCAGTTGAATGATCATCTTGTCAGTAGTTTGAAGGTGAGCTGTTATTTTCAATGAAAATTTAGTAGTTATTATTTTTGAAATACCTATTTTTAGGTTACAATCAACCTGTGAAGGGAAGTATAAAATAGTTCCACTGTAGAAAGGTTAGAAAATAAAATGAAAAATAATATTTAACCTATTATGTGGGACCACTTAATAGTACAATCATGAAAATAAGCAAAAAAATATTGAGTAATAACAGGAAAGTCAAATGTTAATGTATACATGTCTGATGGAAAGAGATGGAGTGGAGGGCTTGAATTTACCTACGATTCTTACAATCAACATTTACTTTTGGAACTATTGTTTTCATAGTTGGCATCAGAACTTGATTGACTTCTGAATACCTAAATATTCTTCTGTGACATCTCAATTTGCACTAAAAGGAATTATTGTGATTTCCTTCTATTCATAACTCATAGTTACTGTTTCTCAGGAAATTTTATCAAGGTTGTTGAATGAATGACAGGAACTCCTCATTGATTTGAAGTTGAAAGTTTCTCTGTTATAGGTCTCTGATAGTGGGAAACACTATTTTGTACAATTTTAATCCAACATTTATGACAATTTTGTGAATCATATTTTGTAACTATAAGTATTTTATATAATTGTGTAAAATGAGGACGTTCATCACGTAATATGGAAATATGAAGTTGTTTTAATGAAATTTCTTCCTTTCATTTTCATTTTTACAATTGTATATATTAAAAGTTGAATTGAAGAGAAGAGAAGTAAAATTGAAGAATAGAAATTTCAATTATGAAAGCAAGTTTACATGAAGCTGACATTTTCGAAACCAACTGCAAACTCGACAGTTAAGTATCTATCAAATTAACAGTTACAGGAAACAGTTTCACTGAAACTGATATATAGTTAATTGTATTGTATATGAGGGTCCAAAATATAATTTACAAATTTGTGGATGTTTCAATATCATATCTGCCTTTCACAAGAACATTTTAATTCAGAAGATGTTTGTTATTTCGGGTGAGCCAATTGTGTGAATTTTGGTCAATTTAAATTTATGCAAAATACTTATGTATAGAATAAACATAAGGTGTATTCAGTAGTATTCGTTTATTTGATTACTAATTTCTCGCTTTTGTCTTTGGGATACTCTCAAGAAATTTTAATTTTAGAAGAACTTTCATTTTCAAATTCATTAATATACTTGAGAAGTAATTCTTCCAACTTGCTGTTTTAAGCTCATATTTGTTGTTCACTATAATTCATGAATCTTATTCGATTCTTATCTGATCTAATTCGAATCAAAACTATTAAGTTAAAATTAAAAAACTGAAACAATAGACCTGCATATATAGATCTTTCTGAACTAAAATATATTTTGTGAATACTTTTGGAACTAAAAATGATTGGGATAATGTGAATTAATATCTTATGCTAGAGGCTGGATTTTCAAATTGAATGTATCTCTTTGAATTGTGAGTAGTGAATAGTGTTGAAATTTGTATGGTTGATGAGTCAGTATGCATAAAACAATGACCAAGATGTATGGCGGAGAGAGAGTTCCACTAAGCCTACTTCGGTGGATCAGTGAATATAATGAGGCTTTCTGTATTGAGTACCATCCTTCAGTGTATAGGGGTAAAGTTTATTAGGCTTGTATACGAGGCTATAGTTTCAGCCACTAGGCCTACTTCGATCAGCCTGATCACCATTTTAGTTTACGTTCGAGAGCACGATGAACACGATGCCTCTTTGTTGTTTGGGAAAATGGAAACATTGGAAAAGCGTGCTGTCATCAAATACTTTCATTTGAAGGGGTTAATGCCGAAGGAAATTAAAGAATATATTGATTCAACACTGGGGCCATCCTTTCCATCATAATCAACCGTTTAGCAGTGGGTTGCCGAGTTTGAAATGGATCGTGTGAGCACCCCTGGTGAGCCACGCTCAGGACGCCCCGTTGAGATCACAACTCCAGATATGATCGAAAAAATTCATAAAATAGTGCTGGAAGACCGCAGATCAAAACTGAGACTTGTAAGATGTCATATGAACATGTGCAAAATACTTTGCACCAACATTTGGACATGGAAAAGCTCTGTGCAAGATGAATGCCGCGTTTACTGAAAATTTATTCGAAGAACCTAATCTATCGCCAATTTGGCGCTGCATAAGCATAATCCAAGGAAATTTTTGCGTCGATACATTACTGTTGACAAAACTTGGGTCCACCATTATACTCCTGAAACCAAACAGCAGTGTAAACCAGTGTAAACAGGGAATTGGAACAGGGGAACCAACTCCAAAGAAGCCAAAAACAATTTTATCGGCAAACAAGGTTATGGCTACTGTTTCTTGGGATGCAAGGGGCATTATATACATTGATTACCTTGAAAAGGGTAAAACTATCACTGGTCAATACTATGCAGACTTATTGCAACCTTCACGCCACAAGGTGTAAATTAAACGAACTCATTTGGCGAAGAAAATTTTGTTTCATCACGATAGCGCACCAGCGCATTCTTCGTATGTTGCCATGGCTAAAATCTATGATGTGAAGTTCGAATTGATGCCGCACCCCCTCTACTCTCCGAATTTAGCCACGAGTGACTATTATCTGTTTCCTAAGCTCAAAACACGGCTTGGCGGTAAGAGATTTGCGGGCAATGAAGAAGTAATCGAAGCTGAAAATTGGTATTTTGAGGAACTTAAAGAATCAGCCTATATATATATATATATATATATATATATATATATATATATATATATATATATATATATATATATATATATATATATATATATATATATATATATGTCTCCTAGATCCCCATAATTGTCGCTTACGTGTTTTCAAAGAATGCTACAATTTACAAAACACTTTCGCCTAAAATATGTTTTTACGCTTTCACTCCTATATACTCGTCCCAAACAATACGACGCCATATTTGCTCCAAATCTGTTACTCTGACCCATGTATTCAGATCCGAGCGATCTTGGGGCGTTGGGAAATGCCAGTCCAACATTCAAATCTATGAGCGATCAACATAAATCAATCCAGCCGAACATAAATATTTCTGGGAGAGCGCTCTCAGATCACCTGAGATCATCCAGCCGAAAACGCTATTAGGCGTTTATTATATTAGCTGTTTAGATATAAAAGGCGATCTTAATGGGTTCACTAGTTATTATTATAACGTTAACAAAAGAATGAGGATTCAAAATCCTATGATAATCTAATTACAAAAAAGAATAACAAACCAGATTCCGCGCAACCAAATAAAAAAGGAAAAATAATAGTAGGTTTCATTTCATTTAAAAATAATATCGTCAATTTTGTTTTTAAACATATAAATAGAAGTGGCTGAGACCACTTCTCCTAAGACGCTGTTTCAAGTACTAAACACACGGTTCGGCCAAAAGTGTTCCCTACATTCTGTCAAAAATTGGTCAATAAAACATAAAATATTTGCCTTTCATCCAAATTTATTATATCGTCTTCACAGACAGTTCTAGTCCTTTATGTCTTCTATCGATTCAAAACGGGTATCTCGAAATGGTAATTTCAGTTTTGGAAAGAGAAAAATGTCGGCCAGAGCAATGGCAGGTGAATACGGTAGTTGTTCGATGGTATTTCATCATAGATTCATGTACAATGATAGCCTTATGAGATGGTGCAGTATCTTGTTCAAAATCCATTAGTTTTTTCCACAAATCTGGCCTTTTCCGACAAATTTGCTCTCTCAAATGCCACATAATGCTTAGGTAATATTCTTTATTTACAGTCTGACCTTCTGGAAAGAATTCCGAGTGCACAACATCGCGATAATCGAAGAAAACAGTCAACGACTTCTGATCGACTTATATGAACGTGTTTTAGATAAGCTATTTCGACACACGCAATTCTATCTACAATATATAATTTGAGACAAATTGTTTGTTTCATATTTTTATCCATTATATAAATCGCCAAACACACTCGTGGGACAAAATCTGACAAAATCGAGCACTGGAAACAATCTGAATCAAGAAACCCTTTTCGAAGATCTTTTTTAATTGATTTCAAATTTTAACATTTAAATTTCTACCCTACCTTCAAATATATAAAGAACATAGCTTAGATTTTGTTCAAAATCAGGATATAGTTTAGATCATAAACGAATTGTTCTCTGAAACCCTATACATTATAACTAAAAGCCTTTGTACATTAAATTTCTGAACGTTATTGACATTTTGGTGTCTGCAGATATCTTATTAGGTTACAAGAATTCGCTAAGTAACAATCATTAATTTAATTAATTTGCCCAATTGTTCTGCACCTACTTAATCGCGACACGCATTGATATATATTCCTCGTTCCATCCTCTCATCCATATTTCCTATTGGGGAAATAATTCCGATGCATTGCTGCTCTTCTCCGGGTGCCGTACAAGGATACTTGTTAGACCTTGATTTATCCGTTAGAGTCTCTGCTATCTTGGTGGAACTTTAATGAATCAACGATAGAGAGTAATCTCGAATAATATATCACATGCTTTACTACTTGCTGAGTCTTATCAGAAAGTGAAATAATGCCCACGCTACCGCTATTTTTCAAAACATAAATTCAAGAAAGTAAGATGAATGCTTTGTCAGAATTTCATAAATATGGTTTGAAGGAATCTCGGGAAAAATTACTTCTATGTAGGTTGAGCGATGGAAGAAACTTTCAGTAGTAAATCCTTTCATTTCAGAAGCATACCATTAATTAAGTTCCTCATTGTGCAACAGTCTAAATTCCATTTCGAATCGAAAATATGTGTGATGCGTCATTTGATCCAAAATAATGCTAGAAGCTAGAAGCATATTGTAAATTGCAGAAATTATAAAGAATCAAATGATAATAGGAAATTGAACTCTATACTATACTATCACAACAGCTTATTGAAATTCAGGATTGAAATTTCGGTCTCTCCACCATCTTCTACTGACAAAAAGTACTGAACTTTACTTGAAATACATACATACATAAACAGATAGATACAAAATTAATAATGGTGCAAACGAGAGGAAGAGTCTGCGAGCTCTAAGATGATCCCTCAAGGTCATCCGAAGTGCAAATTTGAAATTCGGAACGGCCTAGAAAGCGGTGCTTACTGCCAGGTAAAAGTTATCAGTAGCGTAGCATCTCGTTCTCATTGTGAACATAGAATTCGTCAAATTATTCAGTTGTGAAAGATCTATTGTTAAAATTATGTTTGATAGTAAATATAAAACATTCATTCATTCAATAACATTTATAGAAAATGAAGCGTGTAATGCAGGGGTGCTCGAACGTCTGCCGTTCTACCTCAATATTTTCAGACTACTTACGATTGACTCTGAGAGGCTGCAAGTATATGTGATGTAGGGTTGTCGTACGTACACGATACACCCTTACTACCTACCAACCTAGGTTGAGTGTACCGAAACATATATCGATATTAGCTTTCCGCACAATATACAATATTTTAGTCAAGGTTTGGGTTAGGTTTAGTTAGGTTCTCCTCTATAATACCAATGAAAAAATTCATAGTTATTCAAAATTTCGAGTTTATTGGTTGTTACGAAACAAAAGAGTTACATATGGTGTTAAACTTAACTAAGGAGTGACTTTGATTATTGAAGCGTGGCCCTGCATGTCCCCAGCATAATTTTCATACGATGGTACGTAACCACTGAGTGCTAATCAGTTAGTCGATTGCGATATTTTGACTTAATTATCTTCATTACAGAAAATGTAGTTTCGTACCAATAAGTAGGCCCAAACATGGCGACAGTTGAAGGGCGATTTATCTTAGATTCGGATATTTATCTTCAGATATAAAACACCAGAAATTTGTATCAGATGCTGCAGCTTTGAGATGTAAATCTGATATAATCTGCACCAACTCATTTGCCAATTTACAATCATAAAAACGCATTTCGAATTGTCCCAAAATGTTTGATAATTGAGCCTCATACGTATCATAGTTCAACTGAGGAATCCTTGCTCTCAAAAACGGAAAATGTTTCAGATCCTTTCTTTTCAGTTGATCTATCATAAGTTGAAATTTACTTTTGAATGCGTTTACTGCGCTAATAATCTCAATAAAAGTTTTTCCTTTACCTTGAAGCTCCAAGTTAATGATGTTTAAGTGCATGGTGATGTCAGTCAAGAATGCCAAATCAGTCAGCCATTTTTCGTTTTTCAACATCTGATTGTCATCACCTCTTCCGTCTAGAAAAGCTGTTAATTCGGGCAATAATTCTTGAAACCTTTCAAGGAATTTTCCGCAAGTCAACCACCTGACGTCCGTGTGAAGAACTAAATCAGTGTGTTCAGCTGACTCCCTATCTTCCAACTGCAATGTAAAGAGCCGCCTTTGCAAGCTACGTGCACGGATGGAATTCATAGTTTTTGTTGCAATGCCCATAATTTATTCCGCGTTTGAAACTGTTGAACACAAAACTTGTTGATGTATAATGCAATGGAATGAAAAAAATGAAGGGAAATCTTCATTAGCTCGATACAATGCCACAAAACCGTTTTTGTTTCCAGTCATTGCTGGTACTCCATCGGCTGTAATGCGCACTAATTTATATGTTGGTAGCTTGTAGTTTTTTACAAAATTGAAGAAAACGTCATATATATCTTCGCCACGGGTCTTCCCCTTCAAGGGGATCGTCAAAAATTCTTCCTTAGCCAACATGGCATTGAATACCATTCGAATAAAAATACACAGCTGGGCAGTGTCTGTCATATCGGTAGATTGGTCGAACTGTAAAGAAAAGTAAAAAAAAAATTATAAAACCTATTTTTGCATATTTCTTTCGTTGGGTTTGGAAACAGAAAATAGTCGCAGCGGCTAAATCTGGGAAAATGCTGGATGGGGTAGAAGTTCGTATGCCAATTCGTGGATTTTGGCCATCGTGACTAGACAAGTGTGCACAAGTGCATTTTCTAGATGGAACAATGTGAATGACACCGCGTGCATCCCAAGACACTGAGGCCTTAACATTGTTGGCTGACAGACTCTGTTTTTCCTTCTTTGGTCCTGCTTCGATTGTTCCTTAGTCTTTTGGGTCCATGTTTCGTCCACAGTAACAAAACGGTGCAAAAACTCGTTCGGATTACGGTTGAACATCGCTGAACAATATTTTGAAGTGGTCACACGATTGCGCTTATGGTCGAGTGTGAACAATCGCGGCACCCACTTAACTGAGAGTTATTTCATGTCCAAATATTCATGTGAAATATGATGTACCCGTTTAGCGGAGATACCTACAGCATGAGCCAACTCACGCACTTTCATTCTCCGATCGTCCAATACCATTTCATGTATTATATCGACGATTTCCGGCGTGATCACTTTTTGGCAACCTGAACGTTCGGCGTCAGCGCTGAAACGACCAAAACGGAACTCTGTATACCATTTCGTAGCCATTGAAATTGATTGTGTCCAGTTGCCGTAGTATTTATTAAGTAATTCCTTAGTTTTAGTGACGGATTTTTTACGTGGAAAGTAATGCTTAATCAGCACACGAAATTCACAGTTTTCCATTTTCGTAAAAATTCACGAGGTTATCTGCGTTGAACGGCTATCAACTACCAACTACACGTCGTAGCTTGCTCAAAATTAGAACATATCTGACATATCAAACCACCCTCATACAAAATATTTATTTCACATCCAAATTTATTTTATCGCCTTCAAAGTAGGAACCTTCCGAAGTAATAAATTCACGCCAACGAAAAATCTAATCATCAAAACATTCTTCAAACGCTATTTCCAGAATCGACTTCAGTTCTAACCGCGAATTCTTTTTTAAGTCTTCTATAGATTCAAAATGGTTACCTGGAAATGGTAATTGGAATTTTGGAATAAGAGTGAAGTCAACTAGAGCCATATCAGGTGAATTCGGTGGTTATTCTATGGGATTCGTAGAGTTTTTGGTCAGAAATTCATTCATAATGATACATTATCGTGGTGCAGAATCTATGAGTCTTCTTTTCACAAATATGACTTTTTTCGACGAATGTGCTCTCTCAAACGCTGCATAAATGATGAACTCAGCAAATATCTTGAGTTGCTGGGAATTATTAACGACCGTCAGTATGGTCTACGTCACTCATGTTTGTACATCAACGATGGAAAATCATGGAGAAATTTAGAGCAATAGCCCTCGACATCTCTAAAGCCTTCGATAGGGTGTGGCACGCAGCCTTGTTGAATAAACTCGCTGCATATGGGCTTCCCGAAAAATTACGGGGTTCGATAAGTAGCTTTCTTTCAAATAGATCAATACAAGTTGTGATCGACGGTATAACATCTGATTGTTTCCGGTTACAAGCCGGAGTACCTCAGGGATCCATTCTTTCGCAACCTTGTTTCTGTTGCAGATAAACGATCTTTTGTCATCTACAGAGAACAATATCTTCGGTTTTGCAGACGATTATACCCTGGTTTCGGCTTTCAGTAGCCTGCAGCCGATTACAGCTGCGGAATCTTATCGTCAGAGATGTCAATGAATTAATAACTTAAAGTCTGAGTTACAGAGGATATCTAAGTGGGGTCAGTTGAACCTGGCAAGCTTCAACGCGAGCAAGACGCAAGCAACTAAGTTTTCTAGAAAGGTCCTTGCTAGAGAACCTCCTCTAATGATGCAAGACCAACAAATTGCATCCAAAGATTCGATGCACGTTCTCGGAATAACGGTCAACTGTGGGTTTTGCTGGCATGAACATGTATCAGCAATAGCTAAGTCGGCATCAGCTAAACTTAGTTTTCTTTTCTGATCCAAGCGATAGGCGCAGATTCGACCTACTTTCCGGTTGTTGGATAGTGTGCCAAAACGGGAGGTGCCCTCATCGACCACCCTGAGATCACCCCCAATCTCCAACCGATGGCTCTTAGAAGACAAGTTGCTAACCTTTCTCTGTTTTACAGAAACTTCCGCGGAAGATGCTTCAAGGAGCTGAAATATCTTGTTCCGGGAAAACTTATATTTTGCCGCAACACTAGGCTGGCAAGGAGTTCTCATCATATGGCGGAACATTCAACCCCTCTCTATAAGAATTCCTTCGTTTACAGGGCCAGTGAGCTGTGAAACTCGTTTCCGTCCAACACCTTCCTAACATCCTACAATTTGGCCCTCTTCAAGAAGCGAGTAAACAAACACCTGAATTCTTCCCAGGCGCCCACTCATGTGGTGTAACAAGTTCGCCTATTCCTGGGAAGCGCGCATGAAAAAAATAACGCTCCGGGAATATTCTTTATTTGCCGTCTGACAAGAATTCCGGGTGCACAACACCATGATAATCAAGAAAACAGTTAAAATTACTTTGACGACTTTGACGTGGTTTTTTCGGTTTCGGTTCAAATGGAACGGCAACGCGTTTCATGCCGAAACAATCGTTTAAAATGGTACGAATTAGTTTATGTGACACAGAAAGTTTATTGCCTACCTGTCTTAAACTTATATGACGATTTTCCATTTCCTTTACTTTATCGATGTTAACTTCAATTGAAGATGTTGATGGCCGACCAGAGCGAGACAATTCTGCATCACATCTCGGCCCATGTTGAATGCACTGTACCACTCATATACAAGAGGTTTTGGTAAAATTGATTCACTGCAAGCTTCCTGTAACATGTTTTACGATTCGGCATACGAAATTCCATTTGCAATACAAAATGCGAGACAAATTATTCGTTCCATATTTTTATCCATTGTAAAAATCGCAAAAAACACTTGTGAGGACTGACAAAATCGAGTACTGTGAACAAACTAAATGACAGATCGCGTTCAAACTCCGCGTCACTATAGAAAACAGTTGTGCCAACTTAGCAACAACAAAAATTTTAACAATCTCTCCGAGCAGATTTTTCAAACAATCAATTTACTCTTGTGACGTTGACACTGACATTACTCATCAATAAGAAAGAATATTCATTATTAAGAAGTTACATCAATTAATAAATAAAATGAAAAAGAAATTCTTCGCCTACGTCTGAAAAAGCAGCCACAGACACTCTTAATGGTTGATTCAATGGAAGGGTTGAAAGAGTATTATAGCAGCGACAAGTGCCGACAGCGCTTTATTATTTATCCCGCTGCTACATCGAGCGGAAAATTCCTTCCGGCGACAGTAGATTAAAAACAAAGTGCCGGAAAATTGGATGATCCTAGATTTTCATGGTTCAGTAGTTTTTTTTGACTGGAATGATATTGACCAGAAAATATAGTTTTAAAGCTACTATTACCATTATTGTTGTTGGATGATGGAACATTATTAATAGAATTTATCCTTCTTAAGGTCAATTTTGACTCAATTTGAGATAAAAATGTAATTTTCTCAGAAAATAAGCATTCAAAAGTTTCATATTCTATGACTTTCGATTATTCGCTTCAATTTACTTATTATTGGAATAAGTTTATCAACAATGATTAAAATATTCCACAAATGATTTTTTACATCAGAGGAATGATTATCGAATTTTTGTTAGCCAACATATTGAATACCATCCGAATAAAAATACACAGCTGGGCAGTGTCTGTTATATCGTTGGATTTGCCGAACTGTAAAGAAAAGTATGTACATTTCATGAAATTATGATTTATATTATCTGCCATTTCCTGACTTCAATACGTTTTGTGACAGTCGGACGAGATAACTGAAGTTCTCTAATAGCAGACATGATTTTTTGTTTTATTTTTAAAATCTCCAAATGAAGTCTCACCCGCTTCAATAAATGCTTCCTTCACAACCGACCCATCTTCAAATGGTTTCTTGTGTTTCGCTAATATATGAGATTTTTTGAATGATCGTAGCAGCTTTTGATTATTTGGCTGGTCTTGTGTACATGCTTTGTTCTTTTTTCAAACAAGATATCAAATCACGTACTTTTCGTTCTCCTAATTCAATCTGTGGCGGAAAATACTTTTCATAGTTGTTTTGAACCGTTTTATGATGCCTCTCTAAGTTACCACGCTTAGGTATAGCAACTGACGCACGACAAATAATAATAATAATATAGTTTATTCAGATTTGAAGAATGTATAACAAATAATATGAATTTCTTACCTAATAACTATTATAAGTCTGAATAAACGTTTAATCACAGAGACATTACATAATGTCTGTACGTGAATTGAACTCAAATAAACAATATATTTCTCCCATAAGTACAAAAAATAGAAATATAAGCAAACAACAAAAAACAAAACCAACATTTCTAATTAGTACCATTGAAATTTCATAGTCACCACGAAGAAAGTTACTATCAATGTCCCTTGATATGTCGCTATCGTTGGGAAAGTCACCATCGGTGTGAAAGTCACTATCGGTGTGAAAAATCACTATGTTAAGTCACTGTCGGTATAAAGATCACGATCGGTATAAAAAGTCACTATCGGTATGAAGAGAGACTATCAGCATCAAAGTCACTAATTTGGTATTTTATTGTCACATATCTGATCAAGGCAGCTGATTTATAACATTAAAAAAGATTTGCCTGCCACTTCGTTGTATCCATCTTCTTATTTTTCTCTTGAAATTCTTATACATATAGGCTGTTCTTAATTCTTGAGGCAACATGGCATATATTCTTGATGCCAAATAGGTAAAGGATCGTTGCCCAACTCTTTTCTCAGCTCTCGGGGTTTCAAATCTATTTTTCTTGTTTCTGGTAGAATAAATATGTTCTATTTAATTCAATTGTATTTTTCCTTGAAATGTGTGAAACAAAATGTGAGCCGAGAACAACTGATGAATGTCAGCTATTCCTGATAATCTATACAGTTCGTCTCCATCAGAGGTAAGTGGTCTCCCAAAATAATCCTCAACAACCATTTTTGCATTGTTTCGATCTTTTTAGTTGATTCTCGTAAGCACCCCCAACCTATAATACCATATGATAAGTGGGATTCCACGAGAGCAAAATAGAGTATGCGTAGGTGCTTGACGTCAAGAATCTTCCTTAAATATCTGAATTTATAAAGCAGCCCTCTTAACTTCTTAACTATATTATCGACATGTTTATTCCATCTCATATGTCTGTCGAGGGTAATTCCTAAGTATTTTATACTCTCCGCTGCAGGTATGATGGTGGAATTGTCGACGTGTAGGGGACCCATTTGTGGCAGACCAGATGCATATGATACAAATGGTAAGTAAAATGTCTTTTCTAGATTGAGAGTCAGCTTATTACATTCGAACCACTTTTTAATTTGTAGAAAATCACATTCTGCATATTTTTTAACTCTTTCCAGGATTTACTTTCATAAAAATAGCAGCGTCATCTGCAAAACATATAATTAGTCCTTTTGTTTCCATTAACAGAAGATTGTTTATATATATATATATATATATATATATTGTAAATAGGATCGGACCTAGTACTGTTCCTTGTGGTACTCCGTATGTTACTTCTTTCACACTGCTTCTATATTCTCCGATTTCCACCATTTGTTTGCGATCTGTTAAATAACTTTTCATCAAATCATATCCTTTTCCCCTGAAGCCACACCGGTAAAGCTTATCTAATAGTTTCTTGTGAGATACAGTATTAAAGGCCTTAGCAAGATCTATAAATATGCAGAGGGCTGGGATTTTTTCTTTTAGACATTTGTATATCTTTTTAGTTAGTTCTCCGATCGCATCTTGAGTTGATTTACTTATCCATCACCATTCTTCCTCCCAATCGTTATTAAAATGATACGTTTTAGATTTCTTCGCTGCACTCATTATGTACTATTAAATAATAAACTTTGTATCGATGTAGTCTTGCCTTCAACTTACAATTCAGAACGACTTCAATTCCTGCAGGCGCAATATTTATATCGGCGTGACCGAAAGTCTCGAATATTCCCGTAAAACGCACCACTCAAAATTTCAAGAAAAGCAGCGAAAATAAAAAACGCGGCTTTTCTTTGACAAGTACCGCGCGTTCCTTTGATAGATCCGCCTTTTGCTGCTAGCAGAGTGTTATTATATTACGTCATAAATTTTTGTAGTTTAGTTACCTACTTTTTTTTTTCTTCTCGACATATACTCAAAAAACACGTTTGAGCATCCCTGTTGTAACGGATTTCTTGTAGACGCTTGTATTTCATAGACGACCTGAAGAAAAAACAGTTACGTAAGATAATTTCTAATTTAAAATTCAGTTTCATTCTATCAGACCATTTAAATTCTACAAGAACAGATAATAGAATGATTTTATTTAAATGTTCCATTATACCAAAATTAAATCCTCCTCACGAAGTGTATGTAGGTGCTTGTAAAAACAATTAGCAACTTGTCCGTTGATAGGGATAGGTGTCGGAAACCGCAAGTTTCCAATGACCACGTAAAAGGCGTAAAAGGCTAAACCTACGTTTCTTTCCGGCTTTGAACTTAGCAATTTGTTCTGTTACAAGATACTTAGCCGCTGAAAGCAATTTTCGCCCGAAGGTGCCTGTTGTGCATATCAAATGACTTGGTTGTCTCTCGAATTCTAACTAAAAGCGTTTCTGCGGTCCCTGCGCTCTACTTTCTGAAAAGTACGTATTAATTAGCAGAAAGGAAGTGGAAAATAACTCATTCACTCGACACCCGCGCGAACAGAACGTTACTCAGATTAACTCATTTGGAAACTTATGAAACAACTTGATACGGTTTTATACATGCCATTACATGTACAGTCAAATAGCATATCATTCAGGAAATATTTTATGGGATTTCTCTGAGAGCTTCCTTCTGTAGAAATTATTGTAATTGAATGTTTGGAATACGGCTCGCCGAGAGAGAGAACGAATGCTCACGTTCAATATTAAATTCAGAAAACTTTTTTATAGGATTGAAAGCGTTGTTGCGCCTATATAGACTGGTCAGTTTAGCCAAAAAAATACTCTGTTAACTTGGTTTATTTTATTTATGTTTATAACAGTTATAGTTTTAAACTCGTCAATGTATGAACAAAGTAGAACTGTGATGAATATAGGTAAATAAACATAAAAACTTACAAAATATAAAAATTTACAAATCATAAAACTCTACATCTAAAAATTCTTCTATGCTAAAAAAGGCCTGGCCAACAGATATTCTCTAAATCTTTTTACAAAATTCCTGTCACTCAGATCCAAAACTCTGCTGTAGAATGCTGCACACCATTTGTTGCTTCCCACGCTATATTTCTTCGAACGCTCAAATTCATAATTTACATTAGTCTATTTTCTGATGTTATAATCGCGTTACTGGCACGGGAGGTTGTATTTATATACACATATACAATTTATATGGAATCACCCGAATTTTGAATATTACCTCACTGATTTTGGAAATTTTGAAGGATTCTTAGAATTGATCCTTTTGAGATATTTCAATTGAATAGAGCAATAAATTAAGAAATTAAGAAAGAAACAAATAAATGAAAATAAGAGGCTCTTTCCGCATGTACTAAAAGAATTGAAAATTGTTTTCTTATGTAGTAGGTGTTTTTTCTCGACTTCAGTAGCTTGTATTACCTCCTCTTTTCCTGATACAAACCTGAATCAGTCTAGGCATGCTTTCGATTAAGTTTTCGACCTCCTCTGGGGTGATATTCTGCCACTCTTCTGTGGCGGCTTGGTGAGCTGTTGTGGGGTTCTTGGATTATCCTGGCGCGATCTAATTTTCCTTTTGAGATTATCCCATAAATGTTCAATATGATTCAGGTCTAGAGAGCAAGCTGACCATTCCGAAATAGCGATTATTTCAAGATGTCGCACGAGGTTGCTGTTATGCGGAGGAGCATTATCTCACCAGATACTTACTATGGGCTCCAGAACTAGGTCCACGTAATTTCTAGCCGTTACACTCGCAGGAAACGAAATCACATCTGTTTTGCTTCCCCAAAACAGCACACACCCCCTTGCTATTTCGGAATTAGTCTTGCTGCTCGGAGTCTAGCTTGTCTTCCACAACCCCTTAAAACCCGAATCCGGCTGTCCTCTGATCGAACAAGAATTCTGGTCTCATCCGAAAAAAGAACATTTCGCCCATTCTCAATATTACAATTTTGGTGCTCGATACACCAATTAAGTCTGTTAATTTTTTGTTGTCTTTGACGTATCGTTTCGACTGATACACTGATGCCCGTTGCTTCCAGAAATTGCCTTTGCAGCATGGGGTGCGACGCTCAGCGATCTTGTTCTTCAAAAGTGATCTTCCTACGACTTCTTCTAGGCCTATTTTGCAGAGATTACAGGTCCACGTAACGGGCGTAGGTGTTTGAAATCACCCCCTGTGATACCCCCATTGTGGCCACTATATCCCTCTGTGTCACCCCTTCCTCCACGAGAACAATTATTGGACCACATATTACTCTGCACATCGGACAATCCAACGTAAAGCATTTTCAATTATGTTTATAGCCTTTTTAAATTTCGAAATTCTTAGTTTCAAATCTCAGTGATGACAATATCTCGAAAATGCGGTGATAATTCAACATTTCTTATCCTACTATTCAGCGTTTTTACAACAAAACACTTCATTCTTCACAAGTAGTCAAATATTCAAGGTTTATAACAATCAATAATGTGAAACACAGAGTGATTCCATATAAATTTGGTTGTGTGTAAATTTGTCTTAACATAGCTCAAACAGCAGAAGATATACATCGACGGCAATTTAAGAATTCTCATTTTGACAAAGACAATTCTCACGTCGTCACTTTGATGCTACTTAAATATACACTGTGACAAAAAAGTATCGGAAAATTTGAAATGAAACGCAAAAATCTTAATCTAATCCGATATTTATTGAATATCCTTCAAAGTATGCTTCTTTTGAAGCGATACACATGTGCCAACGTTTTTCCAATTACCGCAACATTTTTTATAGGCGCTTTCAGGGATGACCTTCAGCTCCTTCGGTGAATTTTCTTTCATAACGTTTATGGAATCAAATTTGGTTCCCCAGAGAGGAAATTTCAGTCTGGTGAAGCGAAAAAACTCACACGGAGCTAGATCAGACGATAAGGCGGCTATTCGATGGTTAGATAGAAGTCCTTATTGACGGTTTGACCATGCGGAACGAATTCATGATGAACCACAACACGAATATCGAATAAAACAATTAGCATCGTTTGATTTTTGGACTACTTTGGTGAGGTTTTTTCGGTTTTGGCTCATTTTTTCCCACCCATTCGGATGATTATTGGCTCTTTAGTGTGTCGTATTTATAGACTCGCATCTCATCACCAGTTATGATCAGTCCCATGAACGTGGGATCAGAATTTGCAAGATCCAGCATGTCAGTAGCTACCTGTATCTGTGGGCCCAAAATAGACCCTGTGTGGTCTATTTTATATATATATATATATATATATATATATATATATATATATATATATATATATATATATATATATATATATATATATATATATATATATATATATATATATAGATATATAAAAAAAATATGAACCTGAGATTATTTGTGAAAATGACAAATATAAACTTTATTTTGATAAAACAATTCTTTGCAACAGAGCTGTGAAACACAATAGACCAGATATCATTCCTACTGATAAACAGAATCAAATAACATATATAATTGATATTGCTATACCCGACACACATAATATTCAAAATAAATACAATGAAAAATTTCTAAATATATGATGCTTGGCGACGAGATTAAAAAATGTGGAAAATGAAAAAATTTTATTCTACCGATTATTATTTCCACAACAGGTGTTATTCCTAGGAATCTTCACAAAAGTATTGAGATTTTGGGTCTGAAGAAAATTTGTTTGAACAGTTACAAAAGATAACAGTCATCAAATCTTGTAATATTCTTCGTAGGTTTCTTTCCGAAAAAATAATGAGGTAGAGTCATAGGTTTTCTCTTTAGTTTATACTGCTCACAATCTCGTTTCATATTTTATTTATTTGTTTATATAAATGTAATATAATTAACTGACAATTTTGTCATATTTATATTCAGAGCAGTATTCTATTCGATCGTTCACCACTTCACACAAAGGAAACTATTAATGAGTAACATTCAGTGTTACTTGACTAAGGTCCGTACACTGGATTTTTCCGGGAGAAAGCCTCTGACACTACTCGTTGGTACATTGATATCATTGTCTGATGATGCTATAGTGTGTATATATTCTGGTAGATTGATATATTCTCATAACATTCAACGTTATCATATAATATATATGATGATCTGGGTCAGTATTGAGCAGATTGCGAACTTCTTGGTAAGATCGTTATCTGTCACCATATCCGCACATCATCAAAACCTCGGTCCGTTCTGCTTCACTGAGCTTGAATACTATTATTAGGAATTGAAGTGCAAAATCAAAACTTCAACAAATACTTGACATTATTTGCCAACCTGTCCCGTTGATTATTATTGCAACAGTAATTTGAATTAGGTGATATAATTTTTATTATTTTATTTTTTATGAACTCGACATTGAAAGAAAATGTTTTTGTTGATTGTTTCTAGAGAAGTTTTTCTCTCAATGTAAAAATAAATAAACATATAGGGTGTTACATTTGAAATTCACATTTTAGTAATTTCCGGCTACACCGAAAACACTAGCGAGCACATAATATCAACACTGAATTCTTTATATTTAGCAATGTAGGAATACTAATTTTCAAAAATCGCCCGGTTAATAACTGAGATAATTAACCGTTCCGGTACTTTTTCCTAACCCTATATATTGATGTGCTTAGAAAGTTAATTGGTTTATCAATGGGCTCACTACTCAGTCCTTTCTTAGCCGATATTTTCATGAACCATTTAATAAACACAAAGATTCTGAATATTGACCTGCCTAAAAAATTATAATCATATCGATGATATTTTAGTTAGGTTTCAAGGAACGGATACGCAAATACAACAATGTTTAAATTTATTGAACACTATCCACCAAAAATCGTATTCACTTTCGAAATTGAATCAAACGGTTCTATTAACTTTTTGGACTTAACCATGACTGAAATCAATATTGATGTCAGTTTTGAAATATTCAGAAAAGACACTACAAGAGACATTGAACAAGATAGTCAGGATGGCAATTTAGAGCCCCGGTACATATCAAACGAACAAATAAGACGAGAAAACAATATCACGACGCTAGAAGAAATGATAGTCAAGAAAACAGAAACTTTCTTGAAAAAATTGAGGAACACGAGACGAGGGAATGAAAAAGATAACCAAGACAAAGGAAACGGATAAAAACTCTTCCCTTCTTCAGTAGAAGAGAGAACACGAGGACAAAGAAAAACAGAACAAAAAAGGAGGATAAAAGAGTTATCCTCACAGGAGCTGAAACCTCAAAGAGTGGCTGATGACTCAATACCATAAGTAGGAAAGAGTAAAGCTTCTAAAACGAGACAATAAAAAGAAAACAGTAGAAATAGGCGAAAATAGACAAAGAGGCGAAAGAGAAGATATTCATTTAGTCCCCAAAATCATAAACTTGCAACCTTTGACTCCATGATCCACATAACGTTTACAGTACTAATGTAGGAGATGAACATTGTCAAAAATTGAAAGAACTATCAACAAACATAATAATAACCGGATTTCGAATGGACTTTTTTCATCGAAACATTTGAAATCGTTAACAGTGCTTTCATAATTACAAGGACTTGAGGAAAGAGCACAACATTAACTTCATCGACACAAGTGATAATACAATTTTTTCAATTCATTTTCTTAATCTAAACGAGAAAAGTACTATAAGAAGACAAAGAAATCTCATTTAAACAGATCGTTATTGTCAGAAGCTCCCCTCAAGATTTTGAGAATGAAAGTAGTGTAAAAAAAATTATTCTCCTAAGGTTAAATTTTCACTCATCATTTGTAGGATAATTAACCTTGGTGGAAAGTTTTCGATGCATGAGCCTGAATACGAAAATTTATAAATATAATCAAACAAAGATTTCCACTAAAATATATTAATAAATGCTCGACGCGTTTCGCTACACAGTATCTTTGTCAAGAGCGAATGAATACTACAAATTATCTTAACAAAGGTATACTTATATTGACTAAAGAGGCAATCCATTCAGAGTTTTCTGTATTTGAACTAGTGTTTAGGAAACAAGTTCAATAAGGTTGAGTGATTTATGTCAATCTGGTCATTAAGAATTTCTGGGGAATACCTAAATCTGTTAATTTCAAGTACTTCCAGAAGGTTGAGTTTTATACATCTATTCTCAGAATGTGGGATTTTAAATTCTGAATTGAAAGAATGACTATTTTCCTAAGATGATTAGAATAATTCGAATCGGTTTTTCATTGATGAAATTGCTTTTATGTTCTGAGATTCTAACATTGAAATTTCTTCCTATTGTACCTATATAAAAACAATTGCAATCTGTACATTACAATCTATAAACACCTGATTTATTTTCTTTATTAATTGGAGACTTATAATTTCTGATAAATGAATCTAAATTTGTTGATTTTTTGATCGCTGTATTCAAATTTGAATTTTTAAGAAGGAATTTCACATTATTGCTAGTAATGCCTATATATCTTAAACTGTTGAATTTCTTGTCTTGATGTTCACCGATTGGATAAATATGTTGTAAAGCTAATTTTTGTTTTTCTTATATAATATGTTGCTAACTAAATTTGCATCATAACCATTATTTATTGCGATCTGTTTTATCAAATACAATTCTTTGAGATAATTTTCACTAGACATTGGTGTGCTTAAGAGTCTATGTATATAACTATTAAATGCTGCTACTTTGTGTTGGTAAGGATGTGCTGATGAATAATGAATTGTGATATCTGTATGAGCAGGTTTATGATAAATTGAAAACAGGTGTTTATTATTTGATCTTATTATTGTTAAGTCTAGGAAATTGATCGAGTTGTTCTGTTTTATTTCAGAAGTGAATTTTATATTTGGGTGCAGGTTGTTGATGAAATTTTCGAATACAGTGAACTCTCTGTTTGTTCCTGTGAAACACACAAGAACGTCATCGACATTTCGATACCAATATAGGAAATGTTTACTTAACGGTTGTTTATGAATAGTTTTTTCCATATTATCCATGAAGATTTCTGCCAAAAGAGGGATTAAGGGGTTTCCCATTATAAGTCCCTCATCACTTTTATAAAAAGAGTCGTTAAATAAAAATAATTTCGAGATATGCAAACATCTAATAAAGCCGTAATGTCATATTTAATTCGTAGGTTCGTCCTATTTTGTGTTAACAAATTTTTGATTATATCATCATTTGGAAATCTTGAATGCTGGGGCATGTGTGAATGATACCACTGATCTTATTGGATAACTATCTTTGTGCAATTCAACTAAAGAGTAGAGTTGGGGTGGTAAAGGATTCGGTAAAACGAGTTTAAATTTTTCGCGATCTGTAATGATGGATTTTGAATTCTCAATGACAGTCTTCACTTCCTTATTAAATTTATTAGTTGGATCTCGGGCTATAACTAGTGGAAATCTTTGCTTAATTATATTTGGAAATGGATTTCTATCACGTAAAAGCCTCGTGAATTGAATTTCGACGAAAATTTATACCAATAATATATGCTAAAATGTTATAATAGTATTATGTGAAATAAAAAGCAGAACAAAGTTATAAACAGAGTGAACTCATGAAATATCATAGTTTTTGAGGAGATTACACAAAAGTTACATGTGATGATTATTAATTTTTCATAAAGTTGGATGAAACGACAAATTCGTCTGACGGTTTTTCTTTCATGAAATAAATTGAAAATATACCTAATACCTATTTGCATCTATTCTTTCGGGTAATTTCATGCACGATGAAAGTTTAATGAAGCATTATGTCTGTAGAGACATAACATGAGGGCAGAAATTAACTGCGGTATGCAAATGTCGAGCGGTTTGTATCTATGGAATGTAACTACTTACTGCTGTTATTAAATGAAAATAATATGGAGTATGTGTATAGGTTCAATACTGAAATAACTGTGGTATTTTGTTGTTTTGTTCTTACTTTGAGTGAGATTATGACACAGTTAAACAACCATGGTTATCATTATTATTTATGGAAGCATAAATCAAATACAAATGTGGAAAAAGTGTCATAAGACGTACTATAACTTACGCTAACTTAGAATAATTTAAGAACGCATTATTTCTTTCATTTATTTCAGGTATTTCCCGATAAGTTTTATTGAAAATTTGAGTCATGTAACTAATAATAAACAAATAGTTAATTGATCCCGCCGTTACTACGTGGTAGTTATTCATGAAGATATTAATAATAATAATATTTTTCTATTTGGTCCTATGAATACAATAATATATGTAGGACAAGTCAGAAAAATTAGTCTTAAAAAACACGAAAATCAAAACCTTACAAATATCACAATTAACTTTAATCGGAATATATATATATATATATATATATATATATATATATATATAAAATTCTAACTGCATGTATTACCCAAAAATTTATGCACATTTGGAGAATTATAATATTCTTTCCGAACTTCAAAAGGATGTAGAAAAAACACCTTGGTACTAAAGAGCAACTTGTAATTGATTCTGTTGCTTTGAATCAAGCTCAAACTAAGAAGAGAAATATTCATACAGCCTTCATTGATTATCAAAAGGCTTTTGATAGTTGTCCCCATTCATGGCTTCAAGAAATTTTGGAAATTTATAAAATTGATAAGACACTTCGTCATTTTCTTGAATTTGTAATGAAAAATTGGAGAACCAATCTTCATTTAAATATTTCAAAACAATCGTTGAAATCCGAAGTAATTCCAATCAAAAGAGGCATTTTTCAAGGTGATTCTTTAAGTGCTCTTTGGTTTTGTCTTTGCCTCAATCCATTATCTCATGAATTAAATGCTACTAGTTTCGGCTTCAAAATAAAGAGTCTATTAACTGAATTCAAATTAAGTCACTTAATTTATTTAGATGATATTAAATTATATGCCGGAACCAGATCTCATTTAAAAAGTCTACTTGAGATTACTTTCAACTATTCCAATGATATTCATATGAAATTTGGGCTTCCAAAATGTAAAAATCTTTCTATTGAAAAAGGTAAGATCACCTCTGATTATATAAAGATTTCCAATATCGAAATCGAGCCAATGCATCAAGGAGATACATATAAATATCTTGGATTTTGTCAAGAGAAGACAATTAACCATAGCAGCACTAAAGAAAATATTAGAAGTTCATATTACAAAAGACTTAGAATTATCATCAAGAGTTATTTAACTAGTAAAAACCTTTTCAGAGCTATCAACTCCTATGCTGTTCCTATTCTTACATCTTCTTTTGGAATTATTAAATGGTCTAAAACTGATCTAAATGAATTACAATGTCAAACAAGGAAAATGCTCTGTAAATATCATAAGCACCACCCAAAGTCAGCTGTTCAGAGAGTTACACTACCTAGACATCTTGGAGGTCGTGGATTAATTGATTTGAATAATCTTCATAGTAAACAGATTTTTCATCTACGTTCCCATTTTCATGATAAACAGAGAACGTCTAAATTACATGATATTGTTGTTGCTTCAGATTATAATCTTACACCTCTGAACTTGACAATGCAAAAGGTAGATTTTGATATATTTGATGATAATTCTAAAAGAGAAAGTTGGATGCAGAAGGAATTACACGGAAAGCACCTAAAGAATTGAAAAATGATTATATTGATGAAATTGCATCGAATAAATGGTTAGTATCTGGAGAATTGTTTGCTGAAACAGAAGGCTTGGCAATTGCGATCCAGGATCAGGTTGTTTTACGAGGAATTATAGAAAATATATCATCAAACAAAATATAGATGATTCTTGCCGTAGATGTTTCTGTTCTTCAGAAACAGTTTTTCATATATTATCTATCATCTTGCTCAGTCCTTGCTTCAACAGATTATTTAGAAAGACATAATGCCGTCGCTAATATTATTCACTTCAATCTAGGAATTAAACATGACCTAATTCCCAAAAGAAAAAATTTCAAAAATATGAACCTGAGATTATTTGTGAAAATGACAAATATAAACTTTATTTTGATAAAACAATTCTTTGCAACAGAGCTGTAAAACACAATAGACCAGATATCGTTCTTAATGATAAACAGAATCAAATAACATATATAATTGATATTGCTATACCCGACACACATAATATACAAAATAAATACAATGAAAAATTTCTAAATATATGATGCTTGGCGACGAGATTAAAAAATGTGGAAAATGAAGAAAATATTTATTCTACCGATTATTATTTATTTATTACAACAGGCGTTATTCCTAGAAATCTTCACAAAAGTATTGAGATTTTGGGTCTGAAGAAAAATTTGTTTGAACAGTTAAAAAGATAACAGTCATCAAATCTTGTAATATTCTTCGTAGGTTTCTTTCCGAAAATAATAATGAGGTAGAGTCATAGGTTTTCTCTTTAGTTTATACTGCTCAGAATCTCATTTCATATTTTATTTATTTGTTTATATAAATATAATATAATTAACTGACAATTTTGTCATATTTATATTCAGAGCAGTATTCTATTCGATCGTTCACCACTTCACACAAAGGAAACTATTAATGAGTAACATTCAGTGTTACTTGACTAAGGTCCGTACACTGGATTTTTCCGGGAGAAAGCCTCTGACACTACTCGTTGGTACATTGATATCATTGTCTAATGATGCTATAGTATGTATATATTCTGGTAGATTGATATATTCTCATAACATTTAACGTTATCCTAATATATAATTACTCCAGGATATGTTTTGATTATAATCATTGCCTGGCAATGGTATTAATTACGGGGTGGTGGATTTATATTTTTCATGAAATCAGTTTGATTGCATGAACAGATATATGGGCAACTCGTCGGGGTAAAACCCTATATATATATATATATATATATATATATATATATATATATATATATATATATATATATATATATATTCCTTTGAAAAGAGAGGATTTACAAAATTTGAATAATTGTATTCACAATAAATACTTATATCTATAATTTTGGTGTGTGTCAGAAAAAGCACAAGTGTGAGCTCAGGAAATGTAACAGGGGAACCATGCTATCTTGTATACGATTCAATAAACGAGTGAAAAAACCTGAGGAAACTCGTTTCCCTGTCGCTATTGCACTTGCAATAGCTTGTCTGTTTATGTTGTGTTAGTGTCGTGTGTACAAAAAGAGTACCAAAGATTTTTCTGCTTAGCCGCTTAATTCTCTCTTGCATTCCATGATTTCTAAACGAAGACAAGGGTGAAAGAAAGGGGTTTGGGACAGGAATCTGTAACAATGGAAAAAGAAAAACAGCAGAAAAATATTTCAACAATCATACTTCTTATATGTCTAAACAAATCTGTGAAAAGATTTTACATAGCAATCAAGGTCATGAAAAGGACTAAGGAGGTAATAAAAAAAATACATAACCTGCGATATTTCCTCAAACTCCATCTCTGTTTGACCGAGAGAACCCCGATGGCCAGGTTCAGTCTTCCAAGTGATGCCGATTATGATCTATAGATGTTTGAGAATCATTATGGACCCAATAATCTGGGTTGACATCGCCCATATATTATTTCTTCGTGGAACTTGCTCAATTTTGAGAAAAATTTGCGAAAAAATTTTGACAGTCGTTCGAAGAATATGACATTTGTAAATGGGCGAAGACGAGGCAAAAGGCATGACTGTGAATCACGAAAAGTTCAGTTCAAAATATTCCTCTATGCTATAAAGCTCTGAATGAATTAATAAGGCCTTCAACTGTTTTTTGAAGACCGTATCAGATGCAATATTCTGCAAGGGAGTAGGCAGGGCGTTGAAAAATCTGACACCGCGGACTTCCATTGACTTGGAAGTAATATTCAGTCTATGTTGCGGGATCGAAAAAAGGTCTTGGCCTCGGGTGTTATAATCATGACTATCGCCATTTCTGCGTAACTGTTTTCTCAAACCATTGATGTACGTGAGAAGTGGAAAGATATACAGACCCACTACAGTTAAAATTCCGAGTGAAGCATGAAAATGTATCCCAACTCCGGCCATAACTCTCACTATGCGCTTCTGAGCAACACAAACCTTCTCCATAGAAAAGCTAGACCCCCAAAGGCGTATCGCGTATGACAAGCGTGATTCGATGTTGGCGAAATAAAAGAGCTTTAGTTGTTCGCTCGTGAGGGTAGGTTTCAACATCCTAACCTGGTAGCAGATGCAACTCAGCTTTTTTATTAAACTATCACAAAGATCAGTCCAATTTAGATGCTCATCAATATGAACACCCAAAATTCTGACTACGATTTATGGGTTCACCATTTATGCTGACATCTATTGATTGTGGTCCCCCACTCTGGTGAGAATGAAATCTAGGTTTTAAGAAGAAAAGTTCATATAAGCATATAGTAAAAGTTTCGTTACGGAGCTACAGGGTGTTGAAATTTCCGGGAAAAATTGTTTTTTTTCTTCAAAACTCCTGCAGTTCTGAGATATTCAACCCAAATTTGGAATGCAAGCTACTTTTTACAGCCTCCATCATTACACGTCCTAGATTTTAACTGAAATTCACAAGGTATTTTCCTCTCCTTCTGCCGTTTCAAACTTTTTTGAACTACACTCGAAGGCAAAATTAGCGGAACACTCGAAAATTTAAGCAAATTCGAAGTCCGATATTTTTCCTAATTCTCAAGCGATTTAGATGATTTTTTCGGCAAGTTATAGATCAACTCTTCTGCTTTGTAGAAATTATAAGCGAAAACAAAACAAATTTGAAAAAAATTTTATACGGGGGCAAAACTAAAAGTGTTTTTTTTGTCAAAAATTCGTAACACCCTGTGGAATTTCGTGGTCCGAATTGAAACGTACAATATCATGGTCTGTCAAGACATATCTTCCTACAGTAACGCCCTTCTTGTTTTATGCATTTATCTCTATTTTTACAAGAGATATCCAATTTGAAGTGAAAAGTCACAAATTTCAAGAATTTATTTTTAATCTTGCGTAGGTGCATAACATGGGAGATTAGCCAAAAAATAAAATCAAAATTAGAGAAGCGGAAATCTAACGAAATGAAAATTTTTGAAATTCACTGGCCAATTTCACGCTCCGGGAGAACTCGAAGTACACTGGAAAAATCGTTGATTTTGCACATTTATATTTTAATTTTTTTTGTGTGACACTCTATAATAATTATCATTCCTGTCCAAAATTGATCCCAACTTCATTGAGATATTCTATCACTATGCGCGTAGTATGAGGGCGCGCAATATCGTGCATACAAAGGAAATTTTCCCCTATGTAAGGAGCAAAAGGCACAACATGGGGCTCCAAGATTTCTGTTATATACCGATGGGCATTAAGTGATCCATTGCCAATAATCTCCAGTTCTGTTCGTACTCCCAAGCATATGCCACCCCATATCATAACTGACTCTCCACCGTATTGCTCAGTTCCTGCGAAGTTCGCTCTATTGTACCGTTCCCCTCGATGCCTCCATATTCTATCTCTACCATCCACGAAATTCACACAATATCGGCTCTCATCACTAAATAAAACTCGTCTCCACTGATTGATTGTCCATGCTACATGCTCCCTAGCAAACTCCAATCTTGCTACCCGATGGGCTCTATCGAGTCTTGGTGCTCTTGCTTGCTCGTATGATCTCAGACCAACTTCATTTAATCGTCTTCTGACTGTCCTCACACTGACGTTAATGTTATCCACTGCTTGTAAAAGGTTACGAGCCTGAACAGCAGTAAAACGAGGATTTCTTTTAGTTTAATTGACGATGAAACGGTCATGTATAGCGCAGGTTACCCGATTTCTTCCTTGTCCTCGCCTCCTCACGTACAATCCAGTTTCCCTGTAACGTCGGTAGATTCGATGGATAACCGACGTCGAGACACCCAACATGGTACCGACTGAGCGGTAGGTGCGCCCTTCCTCGATCAATGTAACTGCCCTTGCTACTGAGGTTGGTGGTAAATCTCTCATTCTGAATGAAAAATACCGTTTCGAATCGTAAACAGTAAAAGAATCACAAAACACCGCAACCGGTTGAATTTGCATCAAATCAAAGAATGGAGAACTCTCATTCTTTAAACAAGTGCAAATGTGGTCATATACAAAAAAACGTGTGTTGTATTTCATATTTGATAAAAAAAGGTGTGCACATGTGTCAATGAAAATTTCATCAATGGTCCCAGAATACGGTTGTGTATTTTAATACCTACCGACTGTTATCTCCTATGAATTCCTAATTTTCACCAAATTAACCAAATTGTCATCAATAACTAATGCAATTCGAACATAAAAATAGCAAACGACAATTTCTACACGCCTGAGTGATAATAAGAAAATTCCAAATTGATAGACGAATTTTAATGACAATTTCTTGATTCAATGGAATTTCTCCAAAATGGTGATTTTCCACTTGAAATTAAATATATTTTGCAAAAATAGAGATAAACGCATGAAACAAGAAGGGCGTTACTGTAGGAAGATGTGTCTTGACAGACCATGATATTGTACGTTTCATCTCGGACCACGAAATTCCACAGGGTGTTACGAATTTTTGACAAAAAAAACACTTTTAACTTTGCCCCCGTATGAAATATTTTTCAAATTTGTTTTGTTTTCTCTTATAATTTCTACAGAGCAGAAGAGTTGATCTATAACTTGCCGAACAAATCATCTAAACAGGTTGAGAATTAGGAAGAATATCGAACTTCGAATTTGGTTAAATTTTTGAGTGTTCCGCTAATTTTTCCTCCGAGTGTATTCAAACTTTGACTATTTGAAAAACTGTAGTAATTATAAGAAAAAATCAGAAGATTTCAACGACATATGTACATGGGAACTTTTAGTCTTAGAGTGGCTTGAGGAATCACATCGTGAAATCTTCCCACTTATTCATTCACACCCTGTATATATGAAAAAAATTCAATGCAAATTGGTTTACATTCAAAATAATACATCACAGAAACCATTGAACAAACAAAAACTTTCACTGCATAATACGTAAAAAAGTGTCAAAATAGTTTTTACCTATAGTCGATTTGGTGAAGCCGTAGAGCAGCGGTCGGGGAACCGGGGTACATTAACCCAAATGGGGTGAAACTGCAATTTTTGGATGTAAAAATGAAACTTTTGTGAGTAAAAAGTATATATTTTTAAGTTACTATTTTATGAACCTGTTAGTACTTTTTAATTTCAACAATTTAGGGACATATGCAGGCCATCTCACTACCCACCACTAGAGTGTTCTCGAGTTATATCTTTGCGCAGTAAAGCACAGCCCCGGCTACCTGCTCAGTCCGTGCCATGCCGTCAAGATACAGATGACGAGTAAGAGAGCGAGTTTTTACTAGTTAGTTGCTGACAAGACCACCATTTTATCAATCTCTCTCTCTCTCTCTCTTCAGCCTGTGGATATCCACTCTTGGACAAAGGCCTCTTCCAAATCTTGCCATCTCTGTCTATTTAAGGCAATCTGATCCCAATTTTTTCCTGCTGTTTTCTGGATATCATCCCGGGATGGTTTCGGAGGTCTACCAACACTCCTCTCGGTTTGTCTTGGGCGCTATACCATTATTCTATGAGTCCATTTATTTGGTTCTTCTCGATATTTCAGAAGGTTTGATTTTCCCTGCCTTGTACGATTTTATGCCCTAGATAAATGTATTCTGTAACTATCTCGATCTCGTGGTTACCGATACTGATTCTTAAATTTTCAGGACTTATAACTTTCGTTCTATCCAGGTTCATCTCGAGTTCATAGGTCAAGGCAGCCTCATATAGTTCTTCGAGCATCGTGCAAAGATCTTCGGCGTCATCACTTATAAGAACTATGTCGTCTGCAAATCGAAGATGGTTGGGACGTACACCATCTATATTTATGCCTCTCGTTTCCCACTTCAAACCCTTGAACACGTCCTCCAGAGCCAATGTAAATAATTTTGGAGGGATCGTGTCTCCCTGTCGTATGTTCTTTTCAGGGGGATTTCTTTTGATGTTGTTTCATCGTCTATCGTTATTTGGATTGTGGCGTTTTCGTATATGTATTTGGTGAGATTTGAATATCTACTGTCCACTCTTGCGTCATCTAGTGCTCTTAGTGTTAGCCAAGTTTTAATCAAGTCAAACGCTTTCTTGAAATCTATAAATGCCATGTGCGATATCACATTGTACTCTGAGGTTTTTTCGATGAGAGTCCGTAACACTTGCAAATGGTCTACTGTACTGAAGCCTTTCCGAAAGCCGGCTTGTTCGACGGATTGATAAGCGTCCATTTTGTTGGTTAATCTATTTGTCATTATTTTCGTCAGTAATTTGTACAAGTGCGATAAAAGGCTTATTGGGCGGTAATTTTCTATGTTATTTCTGTCTCCCTTCTTATACAGAAGAATGACTTGAGCATTATTCCATACCATTGGTATGACTCCTTCATTTTGGCATTTGTTGAGAAGGATCCGTACGTTATCCAACAGATATTCTCCTCCCATCTTCAACATCTCGATGATGATCTTATCATCACCGGGGCATTTTTGGTTCTTCATCTGATTGAGCGCAATTTTCTGTTCGTTTGTATCAGTTTCAGGAATGTCTTCAGAACCGGTATTAAGAATATGTCTTTTAATATATTTCTGTTCTGGATTTTCAGAACTATAAAGTTTTTTGTAAAATTATTTAAGGACAACTATGATTTCTTCCCTCTAGCTGACCAAGATACCTTCAGAGTTCTTTATTTTCGTCATTTTAGTTCTTCCGTTTGATAGTTTCGATCTGAGGACTTTCATGTTTTTGTTGTTTTCAATAGTTTCTTTAACTAGCTGTGTCTTCCAATCTCTCAGGTCTTTACGAAAACTTCTGTTTATTTCCCTATTCAATGTTTTATAGCTGTCATCCCTCCGACTTGTTTTTCTCCTTTTTTCAATTAGATGTCTGGTGTTTTGACTGATTTTCCCTGTGTTTTTCTGAGCACTGCACGTCTTCTTTGTTTTCCCCATTGTAAACAACTTGTTATTATCTGAGTAAGATCATCAATTTCTCCATCTCCCAAATAGTCTGAGTATTGTAGTTTCGTCGTGACAGATTTTTCGAACTTTTCTCTATTTCTAGTGAGAACCCATGTGATACCTCCATTAAGGCCGATAAATCCCTCTGTGTCACCCCTTCTTCAACCAGAGCAATTATGAGACCCTTCTGCACATTGACAATCCAACGTAAGGCATTTTCAATTATGATTATAAGTTTTTTAAATTTTGAAATTCACAGTTTCAAATCTCAGTGACGACTGGGTACAATATCCCGAACATGTGGTGATAATTCAACATTTCTTATCATACTATCCAGTTTTTTTACAACAAAAAACTTCATTCTTCACAAGAAGTTGGTTAAAAACAATTAATAATGTGAAATACCCAGTGACTCCATATAAATTTGGTTGTGTGTATAGTTCATGTACAAATTAATGAGAATCGGATTCAGGATTGAGACTTTTTTTAGGCGGCTATTGGATAATGTATTAGTGGACGATTACCAACAATGAAATTTAGAATGTGTCACGTAACATGAGAGAGAAGAAAATATGAATTATATAGAAAGAAATATATTCCACGGGAGAGAGCAAAATAAAATGTATTCACAAAGATACATTAAGAAGTTTTTGAATGTGAGTTGGAGGGATTAGGCCCAATTTTAAGCACCTACGCCGAATTTAGGAGGGAGAGGCACGGCGAGGATAGTCCACTTTCTGAAAAGATGTCGTTCACCCTTGCTATTTCTTACACTAAACTCCAAATATATTTCATTTTATCACGTGTACGGTACTGTACGCGCAATTTCATCTGATCTAACACCAATTCTGGTCTCATACGAAAGAAGAACATTTCGCCAATTCTAAATATTCCAATTTTGTTCTCGATACACCAATTAAGTCTGTTAATTTTTTGTTGTCTGGTTAGCTCTGGAAGTCGTAAGGGCCTTCTGCTGTATAAACTCCTTGAACGAAGTCTTTGACGTATCGTTTCGACTGATACTCTGAAGCCTGTTGCTTCCAGAAATTGTCTTTGGAGAATGGGGTGCGACGCACTAGGGTCTCTTCTTGCAATTTGATACAAAAAGCGGTCTTGTTCTTCAGAAGTGATCTTCCTACGACTTCTTCTAGGCCTATTTTGCAGAGATTATAGGTCCACGTAACGGGCGTAGGTGTTTGAAATCACCCACTGTGATACCCCCATTGTGGCCGCTACACCTCTCTGTGTTACACTTTCTTAAACGAAAGCAATTTTTCGATCCCTCTTTTTTTACAACAAAATACTTCATTCTTCACAAGTAAACAAAGATCCATGGTTAAAAACAATCAATAATAAAAAACAAGTACTGTGTTTTAAGGAATTTTACTTAATAATTGCGATTCGTAACGCGTTTCACTACACCGTAGCTTCTTCAGACGAATGAATGTACAGAAAATAAGAATGAGAATATAAATATAAATGTTCTTGAGTAATTAGAAGCTTATTTGGTTATTTATTACAGGTATATCCAATAAAATTAAGGAATAGATTGCTCCCCGAAAAGATTCAATAGAGGTGAAGGGCTTAAATCGACTTTCGACTTTTTTTCGAAATTATCACCTCATTGCAATTTCAATTATAAGATAATAAAAATAATTCTGAAAATAGTACCAAGAACGATTTAGTATTCACTAAAGCAGATAAAGGTAACACCGTCATTGCGATTAGTAAAACCGATTATATTTCTAAAACTGAAGAATTCTTAACAGCCGGAAACTATATAACATCAACTAAGGATCCTACCGCAAAATTTCAGAAAGTGGTTGAAACATAAATTCGACAGCAAAATCATTAATTACAGACCAAGAAAAATATAAATTCATTAACTCCAATCAACAATCCCCGAATTATATTCGTTGATAAAACTTCATAAACCTAATTACCCTATTAGACCTGTTGTTTCTTATGTAACGGTACCATCGTTCAAACTTTCAAAATTCCTCAACGACATACCAATAAAACATTGCAATTTTAAATCTAAATTTTCGGTCAAAAATTCATACGAACTTATTGCCAATATCAAAGATACCACTATACCACCTAATTCCAAACTTATTTCTTTCGATGTTAAGAATCTATTTCCCAACATTCCTCCGAAAGATACGTATTACTTAGTTGAAGAATTATTTGAAAAGTATCATGTCAATACTATCATTAAATCAGATATTCTTTCATTATTAAAATTTGTTTAGATCAAAATTATTTCCATTTCAATAACAAATATTATACTATTGAAGACGGCTTGATTATGGGCAATCCGTTAAGTCCTTTGTTAGCAGAAACATTCATGAATAACTTAGAGAAATTAATTCATAATCATCCACTCAGTAAATATTGTTTATACTGGTATCGCTATGTAGACGATATCATTATTTGCTTCACAGGAACAGATAGACAGTTGAAAATTTTCGAAAATCATATAAATTCATTACATCCAGAAATTGCATTCACAACCGAAATAGAAAGCAATAATTCGATAAATTTCTTAGACGTAACAATTTCGAATGAAAATGGAAAACAGGTTTACAATTTACCATAAGCCGTCACATACAGATATTATAATACATAACTCGTCGTGTCATCCATATCAACATAAAATGCAGCATTCAATAGTTTATTCATAGATTGATTAACATCGCGTTATCATCAGAAAATTTCAACAAAGAACTAAATTTGATTAAACAAATAGCCAAAAATAATGGTTACAATCCCAAACTAATAAATAATATTTTAAATAAAAACAAAGTAGAATCGCATTGAATGAAGTTTACCCTGTCGATAAATTGAAACAAAATTCAACACCTTAACCTACGTTGGCATTACAAGTGAGAAACTGAAATCATTCCTAAGTAGCAATAATTTCAACATAGCTTTCCAAACTAATAATAATTTAGGCAAATATATAAAAATAATAAAACCAAACCAGGTAAAAACAATAAATCAGGTGTTTATAGATTGAATTGCAATGACTGTGATAATTTCTACATTGGTAGAACACAAAGAAATTTCAATATTAGAATATCGGAACATAAACGCATTTTTCAAATAAAAATCAGATTCAAATTACGCGAATCATCTCTTAGAAAATAATCATTCTTTCGACCCACAGTTTGAAATTTTGCATACAGATAATAAATATTGGAAGGTAGATCTTTGGGAAACTTTAGAAATCAATAAATACAAACACTCAGGTAGACTCGTCAATGAACAAGTCGATTTACGCCCTTCACCTCTATTGAATCTTTTCGGGCAGCAGTCTATTCCTTAATTTTATTGGATATACCTGTCATAAATAACCACTTAAGAAGAAGCAACCCAATAAGCTTTTAATTACTCAAGAACATTTATAGTTATATTCTCATTTATATTTTTCTGTATATTCATTCGTCTGAAGAAGCTATGGTGTAGTGAAACGCGTTACGAATCACAATTATTAAGTAAATTTCCTTAAAACACAGTACTTGTTTTTATTATTGATAATGGAATTTTACCAAGTAAAAGCCTCCCAAATTCAAATGTTAAAAACAATCAGTAATGTGAAATACCGAGTGATTCCATATAAATTTTGTTGTGTGTATATAAATGCCCATTTCCATAATTTACAAAAAGTAATGAGTTTCTGAAATATCACAAATATTATTTAATTATTATATATTTTAACGTATAAAATTAGGTCTAAGTTGAGTATGCATGAAATTCATGAAATAATTATTTTTGGTAAACGTAACTATCTAAATATTCACATCAAATTATTATCGTTTTTGAATACATTATTATTCTTTTGATTCAATTTTATTTTGGAGGAGAACCTAAAACACATATTCGTCTACGTTACTGACTATAAATTTTAGACTTTCTAAGGGATTTGCATACTGAATCAGCTTTTATTACTCTACGTCTTTACCAAATAGACTATAACTTTAACAGCAACCGAGATATTGACATATTTCTGTGGCGAACAAGTATTCGTAAATTCTTCTTTAAACTGCCCGCGTTGAGTATTTTCAATTATTTCTGTATGTTGGTAGGACTATCCTCAATTACTATGCCAAATATGAGCGCGATCTGTCTACTAGTTTGTTCACGACAGCTGTTGAAACCAGTCGACCTTGGTGCTACTCTGTGAATTTCACAATCTCTCTCAAATTTAGTGTTTTGCACAAAATTACGTGTGCTGAATCGTTGTGTATGCTGAAAAAGGCTTATGGAGACTCTGTTTTATCGAAAACCCAAGTGTACGAGTGGTTCAAAGCATTTAGAGACGGTCGGGAGATCGTCAAACACTTGCCTCGTTCCGGACGACCTTCAACCTCTTCAACCGACGATAACGTCCAAAAATCAAGGAAATGGTGCTCGAATCCGTCATGTTAGTGTCACAGAGATAGCTCGTGATCTCAACATCTCTCGTGAAACCGCTCGTTTGATTTTGGTGAAACAATCGGGCATGCAGCGCGTCGCCACACGGCTTGTTTCGATAGAGCTGAATTTTCTTGATGATGCAGATAGCTGCAGACATGCTAGCTCGTGCGAATTCTGAGCCCACGTTCCTGGGACGAATCATAACTGGTGACGAGACATGGGTCTATAAATACGACACACTAACGATCCAATAATCATCGGAATAGGTGGGAAAAAATAAGCCAAAACTGAAAGAACCTCGCCAAAGTCGTTCGAAAATCAAGACGAAACTGATTGTTTTCTTCGATATTCGTGCTGTGGTTCATCATGAATTCGTTCCGCAAGGTCAAGCGGTCAATAAGGACTTCTACTTAACCGTTTTGATATTCGCCGTAAACTGCCGGATTTGTGGCAGAACAATTCGTGGATTTTTCATGACGATAACGCACCATTTCATCGAGCCACGGTTATTAAGGACTTTAAGACCTAAAACTCGATAAATAAAATCGAGCATCCATCTTATTCGCCTGATCTAGCTCCGTGTGACTTTTTTCTTTTCTTCATACTGAAGTTACCGCTTCGGGGAACCTGATCCTGAAAGCGCCTATAAAAAATGTTTCGATGATTGGAAAAAACGTTGGCAGATGTGTATCGCTTCAAATGGAGCATATTTTGAAGGAGATTCAATGAATATTGAATTAAATTAAGATTTTTGCGTTTTATTTCAAATTTCCGGATACTTTTTAGTCACAGTGTATGCCGAAATCCCGGAAAATCGGGAATAAGATAGCCGCGATCTGTTTTCACCAATGAATTTGCCACGATATTTGAGGACGGGGATTATCTATCTCTATTTAGACTATTTTACATAACTGCTCTAGTGAATAATTTAAAATGGGATAGCCTTGTATAAAATATAATCTGATGACACAAATATCAGTTACATGTCATCAATATTTTATCATTACAAATCCAACAGATTATATACTTATCTGGTCAACTGAATTCCGGAAATAGTTACAAAAGCAAGTAACCACTTTTTATCACTCTCTGTCCCCTTTTCTACCTAGCACACAATGGTACTATCCACACGCGCAACGCACGGACTTTAGCGATCGTAAATCCCTCATTTACGCCCCCCATTCGCAATAAAGCACCCGTAAATTCCGGATATGCCGCAAAATTCCGCAAATAAATAAACGTTAAACGGCAGAAACGGCGGAAGGAATGATTCATGTGATCTAATTCGATGCGTTTGTGCGAATGATCAAATGCAAATTAACCTCAACTACTCCCTGGTTAGATTTTCGGAAAATTGGATTTGGGGTTCACTGAACTAGGTGAGTTCCATGAAATTTTTCTCATTAAAATTGAATAGATAGATCTCGGTTAGAACAGCAACATGTCTATTATGAACAGACGATGCAGGAAAGGATAATATTTCTCTTAATCTGTCTGCAACGCTGTTGGATTAAAAATGAATCGAACAAAATTACAAACAGACACATTGAAGAATTTTTACTCAAGGAACAATATTCAACCTTCCGTGAATGTTAAATATCCTTCCCTGAAGGAGCTTTCGATCAACAAATCAGCTCATATATATATATATATATATATATATATATATATATATATATATATATATATATATATATATATATATATATAAGTAACATTCAGTGTTACTTGACTAAGGTCCGTACACTGGATTTTTCCGGGAGAAAGCCTCTGACACTACTCGTTGGTACATTGATATCATTGTCTGATGATGCTATAGTATGTATATATTCTGGTAGATTGATATATTCTCATAACATTTAACGTTATCCTAATATATAATTACTCCAGGATATGTTTTAATTATAATCATTGCCTTGCAATGGTATTAATTACCGGGTGGTGGATTTATATTTTTCATGAAATCAGTTTGATTGCATGAACAGATATATGGGCAACTCGTCGGGGTAAAACCCCTATATATATATATATATATATATATATATATATATATATATATATATATATATATATATATATATATATATATATATATATATATATATATATATATATATATATATATATAATAGCGATAATTTCGAAAATTGTTTTTGCGATAATTTTGCAAATTGTATTTGATGAGATTGTAAAATAACAAATTAGTGAATTATTTAATTAATATAATTAATATTTCATTTACAAGTGATTGGCTACTTCTTATCCTATTAACCACTTTCAATAACTCGAAATATTTGCAGAAAACCGAAGTTACCATATATTCTGCTAATTGTCAAATTTAGGCCATTAGGAAAAACTATGACTATCATTAAATAGCTTCATATTTGATAGCAGCCATCTTGTGGAAGATACATCTGTCAAATTAGTTGCCATTCTTTCAGTCTGTTATGCCAAATCACCATTGACGGATACAGCATTCAACAACACGTGCAAATAATAAAATTCTTTTATCTATATAGTTGTAATTGATGAGATTGTGGTGTATGCCTGGTTGACAACCAGATATAAATAGGGAGCATTAGTCTTTCGACAGATCGCTTCCTTGCTGACACGGTGTGTAGCGTTGCGGTAAATAGTAGAACTAGTGTGACTTCTTGAGGTTTTCTTTTTATCTACCCTTTGTTGTCATAGATTCCCGGTGGCGATGGTGAGCGGCCTCTGTGTCGGTTTGTTGGAGGGCGCAATAGTATTTACATATTTTGTTACGCTTCAACGGATTGAGATGAGTAGGTGGCAGTCTGACGAGGTCAAATAAGACCGAAACTGCAGTATATGGCTCCTATTAATGACATCCGACCGAGCTGGACCACTGCTGTGTTGCCCTGGTTGACGATGATTATAAGGGTGGATCGGAAAACAAGCTCCTTAAGGAAAGGATATTCAACACTCTACGGAAAGTTAATTATTGTTGCTTGAATAAAAAAAATTCTTCAATGTGTCTACATATCAAGGGTGCTTCAACGAAAACTAAACAGAGGCTATATCTACCAAGATATTCATTTCCGATCAAAACGCAAAAACAGGTCAATTTTTGTTTCAAGGGGGACATCTTTTGCGGTACAAAATATGCCTGAAATATCAACCTCCTAAGCATGGGTTGCAATCCTTGAACATTTTGAATAGGGAAGATGGGTCGAGTGATGACTCAAAAAAAAGATGCTATCTTTTTCTACATCGCCTTGAACGAATTTCCATTTTTAATTCAAAACTGTAAAAGATACAGGGTGAGCAACTGAAAGATGGGGAAGACTATTTCCCTGAGACTATTCAAGTTTCAGTGAAGTAAAATGGAACAGATCCATGCTGATCAATGGCAGTCATCATCAAGTACCATCTTCATCTCGAATTTCAACCCCTAGAGCAGGGGTGACCACCCTTGAAAATTTGGAAGAGGGTAGATGGGTCGAGTGATACCTCGAAAGAAAGGTATTATCTTTGTCTGCATCCCCGTGAACGAATTTTCATTTTTGATTGAAAACTGTAGAAGATACAGAGTGAGCTACTGAAAAATAGAGGAGACCATCTATCGCCCTGAGCTATTCAAGTATTAGTGCAAAAAATGGAACAGATTAATTCCAGATCAAAGACTGTCATCTTCCGAAACACAATTCACATCTCAAATTTCATCTGTTCCATTTTCGAAATGTTTAAGGATTGCAACCCCCGCTTAGGGGGTTGATATTTCAGGCAAGTTTTGTACCCCGAAAGATGTCCCCCTTCAAACAAATATTGACCTGTTTTTGCGTTTTGATCAGAAATGAATATCTTGGTAGATATAGCCTCTGTTTAGTTGTCGTTGAAGCACCCTGTATAGCGATAAATTCGCAAGTTATAATTGATGAGATTGTAAAATAACAAGTCACTGAGCTGCTATTGAATTCATACTTCATTTTACAAGTGATTGTCTACTTTATTTACAACTTTCAATTACTCGAAATATTTGCAGAAAACTGAAGTTACCATAGATTCTGCTAATTTTCGAATTTAGGTCATTAGAGAAAAATATGAATATCATTGAATAGCTTCTTATTTGATAGCAACCATCTTGTGGAAGCTACATCTCTCAAATTAGTTGTCATTCTTTCAGTATGTTATGCCAAATCACCATAGACGGATACAGCATTTAACAACACGTGCAAATAATAAAATTGTTTTATCTATATAGTTGTAATTGATGAGTTGTATGCCTGGTTGACAACCAGATACGAATAAAGAGCGTTAGTCTTTCGACAGATCGCTTTCTTGCTGGCACGGTGTGTAGCGTTGCGGTAAATAGTCGAACTAGTGTGACTTCTTGAGGTTTTCTGTTTATCTACCCTTTGTTGTCATGGATTCTCGGTGGCGATGGTGGATGGATTCTGTGTCGGTTTGTTGTAGGGCGCAATAGCATTTACATGTTTTGTTACGCTCCAACGGATTGAGATGAGTAGGTGGCAGTCTGGCCTAGTGTTGTGAATGGTAATGCAATACTGACGAGGTCAAATAAGACCGAAATTGCACTATATGGCTCCTATTAATGACATCCGACCGAGCTGTACCAATGCTGTGTTGACGATGATTATGAAGGGTAGTTTGGAAAACGAGCTCCTTCAGGAAAGGATACAGAAAGTATTGTTCCTTGAATAAAAAAATTCTTCAATGTGTCTACACATATAGCGATAAATTCGCTAGTTGTCATTGATGAGATTGTAAAATAACAAGTCACTGAGCTATTGAATTAATAATTCATTTTACAAGTGATTGGCTATTTCTAATGCCTATTTACTATTTTCAATAACTTGAAATATTTTCAGAAAACTGTAGTTACCATAGATTCAGCTAATTATCAAATTTAGGTCATTAAAAAAACATGAATATCATTAAATAGCTTCATATTTGATAACAGCCATCTTGTTGAAGCTTCATCTGTCAAATTAGTTGTCATTCTTTCAGTCTGATATGCCAAATCACCATGGATGGAAACAGCATTCAACAATACGTTGCAAAAAATAAAATTGTTTTATCTGTTCGGGCAACGTACCGCGCGTTTCGCCCTTTTAACGGTCGCCATAATCTTCCTGGGAAAACCACCATTCTTAATGTGATGAATAAATTTGATACCACTGGATCAGTAAACGATGGACCAATATCCATACGTCGACAAAACGTGAAATTTGCTGGAAACATCGCTGCTGCGCGTGAGAATGTGCAGGAGAATGCGACGTAGTCGAATTCGCGTCGCTAAATAGAACTCGGTCTTTCGCAAACCACAACTTCGCGATTTCTGTGTCGTGACTTGGGCATGCACCCGTAAATATTTCAACTGACCCAAGAACTGAGAGTAAACGATCATAGAAAAGGACGTGTGTTTGCTGAATGGACTCTGGAACAGTTGGCAACTGACCCCAACTTTCTTCGAAGAATCATCTTCAGCGATGAGGCCCATTTCTGGATGAATGGGTACGTTAACAAACAAAATTGTGGCATTTAAGATGATACCAATCCACATCTGATCCATTTCATACAAAAGTTACATTTTGGTGTGGATTTTGCGCTGGAAGAGTCATCGGTTCATATTTCTTTGTGAACAACGTTAATCAGCAGCGAACGCTATAGGTCGATGATTACAAAGTTCTTTTATCCTGAATTGGATGATCTGGACACCAACGACCAACAAAACGGCACTACGTGCCTCACAGCTTTCGTCACATTGGATATTCCGCACGGGCGATTTAAGGGCATGGTCATCTCACGTGGAGGTGATGTGAACTGGCCACCGAAATCGAGCGATTTGACCCCGTTAGACTTTCTCTTGTAGGGTTTTCTAAAGTCGCGCGTATATGCGAATAAGCAACAAATCAGAGCGGCCTCAAAGTAAATATTACCCAAGGCATCGTTCAAATTCAGTCTGATTAATGCGCCAGAATCATGGAAAATAGGATATTTCGGATCTAACCTTACTTAGAGAAGTCGTGGCTGACATTTTAATGACATCATATACCATACATAAATGCGTCGATAGGTCTTTCAAATGAATGAAAAGTTTTAATGATATCTCACAACACTTAGTTTTATTCAAATTTAAATATAGGAAGCGCTTAATGCAAGTAGACATGAAGAACCTAGGTTTGCTTAGAGAGACTACATAATAGAAAATCATTCATCATTATCATTAGTGCTGTAGAAAGTTATATAATATAATATCGTCAATTAATTTTATTAACACTTTTCATTATTCCTCATTTTTAAACATTTTTTCGCTAATACGTTTGAGATGCAGATAATATTAATATCAATGCATTTTAAAACTCCACGTCAATGAAATATATTTCAAAGTTTTACATCAGGGGTGCTCAAACTTGAACTGCTGGCGTTCTACCTAAATATTTTCAGACTACCTACGATCGACTCTGAGAGGCTGCAAGTAAATATGATGCAGGGTTGTCGTACATACACGATACACCCTACCTACCTACCTAGGTAGGGTGTACTGTAGCTTATATCGATATTAGATTTCCGCACAATATACATTATTTTAGTCAAGGTTTGGGTTAGGTTTAGTTAGGTTTTCTCTATAATATCAATAAAAAACTCATAATTATTGAAATTGCGAGTTTATTGGTTGTCACAAAACAAAAGAGGTACATATAGTGTTAAATTTAACTGAGGAGTGACTTTGGATGTTGAAGCATGGCACTGCATGTCCTTTTCATAAGATGGTACGCAGCCATTGAGTGCTAATCGCAAGCATGATGACATATGATCGTCAGTTAGTCGATTGCGATATTTTGACTCAATTATCTTCATTTCAGAAAATGCAGACTCGCACAGGTAAGTTGACCCAAACATTGCCGTCAGTAGAAGGGCGATTTGCCTTAGATTCGGATATTTATCTTCAGATGTAAAACAGAAATTTGTTTCAGATGATGTGGCTTTGAGATGTATATCTAATATAATCTGCACCAACTCATTTTTAACAGAACATGAGTTCATATTAAACTGACTTGCAATTTCAGTAGCTAGTTCCTCAATGTTTCTACATAAAAAAGGATAAATTATAATTGATGGTATATTTGCCAATTTCGAATTGTCCCAAAATCTTTGATAATTCAGCCTCATACGTACCATAATTCAACTGAGGAATCCTTGCTTTCAAAGACAGAAAATGTTTCAGATCCTTTCTTTTCAATTGATCTATCATAAGTTGCAATTTACTTTTAAATGCGTTTACTGCAGCTAATCATCTCAATAATATTTTTTCCTTTACCTTGAAGCTACAAGTTAATGGTGTACAAGTGCATTGTGATGTCAGTCAAAAATGCCAAATCAGTCAGCCATTTTTCGTTTTTCAACATCTGAGTGTCATCACCTCTTTCGTCTAGAAAAGCTGTTATTTCGGGCAATAATTCTTGAAACCTTTCTAGGACTTTTCCGCGACTCAACAACCACCTGAAGTTCGTGTGAAGAACTAAATCAGTGTGTTCAGCTGACTCGCTATCTTCCTACTGCAACTTAAAGAGCCACCGTTGCAAACTACGTTCACGGATAGAATTCACAGTTTTTATTGCAATGCCCATAATTTCCTTCTTTTTTAAAACTTTTGAACACAAAACTTGTTGATGTATAAGGCATTGGAATGAAAAAATGAAGGGAAATCTTCATTAGCTCGACATAATGCCACAAAACCGTTTTTGTTTCCAGTCATTGCTGGTGCTTCATCGGTTGTAATGCACACTAATTTATATATTGGTAGCTTGTAGTTTTTTACAAAGTTGAAGAGAACGTCATATATATCTTCGCCACGGGTCTTCCCCTTCAGGGGAATGTTTGTCAAAAATTCTTAGCCTTAGCCAACATGTCATTGAATACCATCCAATTGAAAATACACAGTTGGGCAGTGTCTGTCCTGACTCATGACTTCAATACGCCTTGTGACTGTTGGACGAGATAACTGAAGTTCTCTCATGATTTCTGTTTTATTTTTAAAATCTCCAAATAAAGTCTCACCCGCTTGTATGAATCTTCCAATGGTTTCTTGTGTTTCGCGAATATATGACATATTTCAGATGACAGGATCGTAGCAGCTTTTGATTGTTTGGCTGTTCTTGTGAACATGGTTTGTCCTCTTTATGGCGAAAAATCGTTTTCATAGTTTTTATGAACCGTTTTATGATGCCTCTCTAAGTTACCACGCTTAGGTATTACAACTGACGCATGACAAATAAGACTTATCCTTCATCATACAAAAGAAAAATTATTCCTACCAATCATTATTAAAATGATACGCTTCAGATTTCTTCGCTGCACTCATTTTGTACTATTTAATAATAAACTTTGTATCGACGTAGTATTGCCTTCAAGTTACAATTCAGAATGACTCCATTTTCTGCAGGCGCAACAAATATATTAGCGTGAACGAACGTATCGATTGTTCTCGTCAAACGCGCCGCCCCAAATTTCTAGAAAAGCGGCAAGAATAAAAAACGCGGCATTTCTTTGACAAGTACCGCGCGTTCCTTTGATAAAGCTGCCTTTTGCCGCCAGCCGAGTGTAATTTTATTACTTAATAAATTTTTGTAGTTTAGTTACCTACTCATTAAAATTCTTTTTCTTCTCGAGATCTACTCAAAAAGCACTCGCGATCGACCGTTTGAGCACCCCTGCTTTACATAAATAGTTTATGCATCCAAGAAAATGTACACTCATTTACAAACCCACTACAATAATTGCTATGCAAATGACCCTACTTACGCAAGGTATGATAATTTTTTGCTAAATGAGGGTAATAATATCTAACAATGCGATTTCAACTGGATTTGCATATAGTCAATGAATAACAATTAGTTCTTTTCGATTTGCATAACTATCAGCTCCTGAAAACAAACTATTTCGAACAAAACTGATACATAACATATATTCCGATTATCTAAGAATAAGTTTCGAAAGTATTTTTACGATCGTCATATCAATATTTTCATAAATAAGACTTACCGATGAAGATCTTCAAAATAAATCTTATCCTTAAATAGTTTTCTAAAAGGATTTATTGCTAAGATAAAATTTCAGTATGAAATTCGATTCCGACTAAAAGAGCTCATAACACCATTATAACTATAGTCTATTTATTTATTTATTTATTTAAGGTTTGGAACCCCAACAGGTAATCCTAATAACAGGGTTCTCTTAACATATTTCTTTAATACATACAAAATTTCTAAGTCTAGCCCAAATCAACATAATTATCAATTTGTACAAAGATTTGTGCGAAAATACAGCAAAAAAATCAGACAAAGTAGTTAAAATAACATTGAAATAAGATGCTAATAAAAAAAAGTGATTCAACACAAGGAGCCACATGAATGAACAGTTCCTCAAATATTTATATTCACTAAATAAGTAATGAGACATTGTTTGAATTTATTTAAACTTATATTAAATATTTGAATTTGGGAGGCTTTACTTGATAAAATTCCATTATCAATAATAAAAACAAGTAATGTGTTTTTGGAATTTTACTTAATAATTATGATTCGTAACGCGTTTCACTATACCGTAGCTTCTTCAGACGAATAAATGTACTGAAAATAAGAATGAGATTATTAATATAAATGTTCTTAAGTAATTAGGAGCTTATTGGGTTGATTCTTCTTGAGTGGTTATTTATGACAGATATATCCAATAAAACTAAGGAATAGATTGCTCCCCGAAGAGATTCAATAAAGGTGAAGGGTTTAAATCGACTTGTTCATTGATGAGTCTACCTGAGTGTTTATATTTGTTGATTTCTAAAGTTTCCCAAAGATCTATCTTCCAATATTTATTATCTGTATGCAAAATTTCAAACTGTGGGTCGAAAAAGTGATTATTTTCTAAGAGATGATTCGCGTAATTTGAATCTGATTTTTATTTGAAAACTACGTTTATGTGTATTTCTATGTGTTCTACCAATGTAGAAATTATCACAGTCATTGCAATTCAATCTATAAACACCTGATTTATTGTTTTACCTGATTTGTTTTTATTATTTTTATATATTTGCCTAAATTATTATTAGTTTGGAAAGCTATGTTGAAATTATTGCTACTCAAGAATGATTTCAGTTTCTCACTTGTAATGCCAACGTAGGTTAACGTGTTGAATTTTTGTTTCAATTTATCGACAGGGTAAACTTCATTCAATGCGATTCTACTTTGTTTTTATTTAAAATATTATTAATTAGTTTGGGATTGTAACCATTATTTTTGGCTATTTGATCAATTTAAAAGAATTAAATTTGATTAAACAAATAGCCAAAAATAATGGTTTTATATTCTCATTCTTATTTTCTGTACATTCATTCGTCTGAAAAAGCTACGGTGTGGTGAGATGCGTTACAATCAAACTAATTAATTAAAATAAAAACAAACGCAGAAGAGTAAATTTCGGCGGTTCTGATATTGAGGCACATTAAAATTGAGTATATTGATGATGGGATAATTATAACCGTTATGTAGGATGCGATACACAAAAATTCCGTCGAACAGCATCCGTCTACGTTCCAAGCTCAAAACACTGTAATATTTCAAGACTCTTTCATACTCGCTATGCAACAATCTAGGATTTATAATGTGTTGTTTCGGTGTGTACACTTCCACCAGAGTACCTGTGGAAAGTCACTATATAAGACTACAGAAAAGAGGTATTCCAAATGTTCAATTACTCAGGTTGCGATTCTCTATCTCTAAAAGTGTTAGCTTCTAGATCAAGGCTTGTCAACTCAAACTCATCATATGAAACTACCAAATTTATTCAAGCTAATACAATCTCAAACTAATTAATAATATTTTAAATAAAAACAAAGTAATTTAATGGGCATAGACTGAAATCAATGAAGCCAAAAGTATGAAAGTGGTGCCAAAAAAAATGTTAAGGAGTTAATTTTGAATTTAGTGAATACTTGAAAAGTGTCTATGGGTATTTAGCGAAACTGAATTGAAATAATTCTTGAACTAAGTTGGAAAATTATTTATGTGACCACTGGAACCTTCGGCACGTTACTTCGTAGTTCCTATGTGAGTTCAACTGGCATACCGAAATACGGTCTGTAAGACTTTTATTTTCGAATAGAATGAAGTGAAAGAAAGGTAAGGATTACCACAGAAGGTTTTACTATTGATTAGTCACTTGATTTTATTTGTTTTAGGTGCAGTGAATGAGAAAATCAATTTTGAAAGAGCTATGAACCAGAATGACTATGTTGTGCATTATTATTGATATATTATTGATTATATTATTGAAAAGATTACTGGATGTGTATACCAAACTGCAAGGATTGAATTTGTACTGTAATATACTCGAAGAAATGGTTGAGGCTTTAGAAAATTGAAAAATTACTTTTGAAACATGGTCTATATTTTTGCCAGAATTAAAAGGACTGGGACTGTGAAAATCGAACTGTAACAGATTAAATCTATAGTTTAAATTTGTGAAGAATTTCTTTTGGATGCTTCCAATCCTGTCAATATGTACATGAAAATATAGGGACCATATAGGAGTAGTCTACTCTAAGTTATATCTTACAATTGCAAAATACATTGTTTTCACCGAATTAATATTTCCAAAACCTTTGGTAACTCGAAGTATGAAGCCAAGCATTTTGAAAGCTTTCGTGACGATATTATCAATGTGAGGAATGAATGATAATTTTTAGTCTAATATAAGGCCAAGGTCCTTCACTTGATCTACTTGAATTATGGTAACCCCCCAAGAGACATGGATGTATGTATTGAGACGACCCAGAACCGGGGTATATTTTTTTTTGTTAATTTGCTAAAACTATCCATATATTTCTTGATTTTTATCTAATTGAATTTTACTATCAATTGTGATAACTGTATTTTGTAGATCTACCTGCATAACATTTCATGTTGTTCATCTGAATTCACAATTACAGTGTAAGACGGTCATTTGCCAGAATGATTCAATAATTTTATTTTAAAATCTCAATATGGTAGAATATTACGTATCTTTAAAGCAGCTTAAAGTCACCGAAAAGGGTAAATATCGAGGCGAAGAAATTTATCTAAAGTCAGATAAGAAATCCAGCGAAAACAATATTCACCTTTAATACCTAAGCTCTACGTATATCCACGATTCCACACAACTGGTATTTGTAAAACAGCAATTCCCCGTCGCGACGAAGGAACGCGTTTGTAAAAGACTATGTAACAGGTACTTAAGTACCAAGGTCAGAGGGAAGTGGGGGTGTAAGGCTGCTGGGTCAAGGATATATAAGGATCACGATCGCGACGTTGAGGGATCATTATCATTATTATTATTAAGTTATTTTTCTTCCGAGGTGCAGTTACTCTTATTATTCAGTTATCCAGTTTTCGAAGCTCAGTGAATTCAATCATTCGTGTGAACCGAAGTTAAATTTAAGTTAATTAATCGTGCATAACATGCGTCCGGAAGAATGGAAGAAGCAGATTGTTCCTCTCCGAGAAGCCGGACAGGGGAAGAAGAAGCACTGTTTCCGCTGTGTCCCACAGGTGATTACTTTCTGAATTTCTTTTAATATTTCTGCTCACTATTTAATTTTCACGAATTTCTTGAAGTATATGCTACGTAATCTCTAAACGCACTAAGGGCGAGTTGAAATAATCATTTCTCAAATTCCAAATTATTTTGACATATTTTTTCTTTTGGCAAATGATCTATCTGAATTGCACTGACATTTCTAATAATTATTTTGAAGAGTTATTTTCATAGACTTATTTAAAACGTTTGCTTTCGTAACTTGGTAGAATTTGAAATGTACTGAATTTATTTTATATTGATTTCACAGTTGTTTCAACTTAACACATTATTTTGAGGTATACTAAAATCCTTTAGTATTGATTTCAACATTTGTTTATCAAACTGGCAACATTATTGAAACGTTATTAAGCTATTGTGTACTGATTCCAACAACTTTGAGAACTATTTGATTTTAAAATGTTATGAAGCTTAATATTGATGTGAAACTTTACTTTTATAACTCAGGAAATTGATCTCAGTCAAATGTTAACCATTTTGCCAATAGAAATCTTTTGTTATAATCTGGTGAACGATACGTCCGAATGTGAGAACATTTAATATTGATTCTTATCTTTGCTTCTATAATGGGCCAATTATCTATTTGAATTATCATAATCCTTTTATTCAGTATTTCTATTTATCTCATTTTATAACTTAGCAGAACATACTTAAACTGTAACGAAGATGTTTATATTTCATTGTATTCAACTATGGGGAAGATCTTACTTTCAAATTATTGATTTGATGTCCGATAATCTTAAGCTCAATGAGGGAACTTTCCCTGCCTTCAGGTGTAATGATCAGTTACGAATAATATCATTACTCATTAGTATAAATAAATGGCTTTAGGGACGATACGCATGTATGGACCCACAGACATTGAGGCTTGTATGTTGTCGGTATGAAAGTTTTGAAGAATGTCTGAGTTGGTGTAATGTATGTGACGTTTGTGATACATACAGCAAAAAGCTGTTGAGCAAAAAGAATCACGTATGGCATTACGGGCTTACCTCTAGTTCCATATATAACGTTTTAACACTATACGAATTACTGAATTCGATTAAAAATACGCGAGCGAATTGACGCTTGCAAGTTGTCAGCTGTGGACGTGGTCCTTAGAATTTTAAAAGTAAATCTTTCAGAGTTTGGAGTATCAGGGCAACGAGCTCTTCAGAAAACATGATATTATATTACCAAAACCCTTAGATCGGGTCAGTTACCACTCATAAGATGGTTGAGGGCCGGTTAGGCCTGTCTATAATAATCTCATATCCGAATTCCATCCAGAATATGGATGAGGGCCGATTAAGCCTGTTTATAATAATTAAATATTTCAACTTCTACTTGAAATGTGGGTGAGGACCAACTAAGTCTGTTCATAATATTTAAATATTCCAACTTCCACTCGTAATATGGGTGAGGACCAATTAGGTCTGTATATAATAATTTAATGTATCAACTTCCACCCAAAATATGGGTGAGGGCAAATTGAGCCTATATCTAAATGATCTGATGTTTCATTAAATTCATTAAAAGACGCCAAGAAATGCAAGGATAAGAATTTAATACAAATGCTGCAAAGATCAAATAGACATTGTTACCGAATCTGTTTTTGATTTTCTCATTTCCTTACTTAAGGTTTAAGCGACGAAGAATTGGTCGTATCATATCAAACCTCACGTAAAAGAACTTGATTAGGTTACTACAAATACACAACGCAATAAAGAACAGGGTCCTATTTTATAAAAAGAACTTCAAGGCAAGTTCAGGTACTAGACGATCACATGGCTTTTTCATTTAACCGATCTCAGTCGGTCTCAGGTGTAATTAATATGGGGAAGAAAATAACATAATTCAGGTATAGCAATTTATAGAAAAACGATGCCTTTTGCATCGTCTTTCATAGACCGGGGTTGGGGGTGTTTCAGTATGATATTGACATTCTTGCTGAAAATGATGTGCTGACATTAATCTATATTGAGCATATAATACCTAGATTGACAAAAAGAAAAGAAATGATCCAAGTCATTCGGAAACAACTCAGCATATGTATGGGACTCGATCCTTCTATGAATTTGAGGTCATCCGCATGATGGCTATTTTTAAAACAATCGGCAATATCATTCATATAAATGGCGAGAAGAAGAGGGCCAAGATGGGATCCCTGAGGGACCCCAGAGGTAACCAAGACAAGAGATGAGGCTACTCCGTTTATAGTAACATATTGTACCCTGTTCGACAGATACGATTGTATCCACACCATCAACGAGTGAACCATGCCGAAATCGGACAATATATCAATTAATGTACCATGCTGCACCTTGTCGAAGGCTTTAGACATATCAGTGTAAATTGCATCAGTTTGTACCGCATCATCGAAGCCCTTTGATAGTAAATTTATATATATCAAATATATTTATAATTGTCAGTACTGACCTTCCTCTAATAATTCCATGCTGATTTTTGGTCAGCTTTGAGCTACATAAGTAAAAAAGATGATCGGTAACAATTGAGTCAAAAATTTGGCCAAACTGATTCAGAACGGAGACTGGCCTATAGTTAGAAAGAAGATTTTTTTGCCACTTTTAAAAATAGGTGTAATTTTTGCAACTTTCCACTTATTCGGAAATATCCCATGCTTCAGAGATTTATTAAAAATAATTTGTACAGGTCCTGGACCCTTAGCGATTTTAAGGCTTGATATCTTATCAGTAATAGTTGAAAATTCAATTTTAGTTAGCGATATTAGTGAACAAGGCTTTTGTTTTTTTTTGTAAATAACTGGATTTTTTGGGTCCTCAAACACACCAGCAAAATATTGACTAAACGCGTTCTATATTGAGTTATTGTGTTTATAATGTTTGTCATCAAGATTCATTACCGGTGTGACTGGCTCAACTTTTTTATATTCAAATACGTATGACAAGAAGGACTTGGGCTTTTTAATGATGTTATCCTCAGTAAAGGATATATGTTTATCATAGTCTTTTCTAATTGAGTTTTTACACCGTGTTCGGAGATCGGCAAAAATTTCGTAATCAAGACTATTTCGATACCTTTTGAATTTAGTGTGACATCTTGTTTTGTTTTCAATAAGCCTAATAGTACAAAAGTATTTCTGGACAGTGTAGAAGAGAGTTACCGAATATGCTCCACCCAGGTGAGTTTGGTGTCTAAATGAATACCGAGAAATTTTACATTGGAAGGTCCCACTTGAGGTGTGCTAAAAAATATTCGTTCAGTTTTTTCACGATTTACATTCAATCCGTTACCCAAGAACCACTCGCCGCCTCCGCCTCTTCCAGAACATCACAAGCCACAGAGGCAGCAGAGTCATCAGCGAACAAAACAGTTACACAGTCTGATAGATACTCGGGTAGATCATTTATTAACACTAAAAAGAAAATGGGGCCCATAATCGAGTCCTGAGGCACACCAATTGTTATTTTGTCCTTATTCGGACACTGTCCGTTCGTAAAAACCACTTGGTATCTATCAGTTAAAAAATACTTAATGAGAGCTCTACTGTCACCGTCGAACCTATAACGTTCCAGTTTCAGCAGAAGAGCCGAGTGAGAGACAGTGGAAATCCTTCGACAAGTCCAAAAAAAGAGAAAGCGAATAAAGGCCTAACTCGAAACAGTTTAGGGTGTTTTTTACAAATTCAATGATTGCATCTGAGGTACTTCTACTTTTTCTGAAACCAAATTGACTGCATGCAAAAAGCAAACTAGTTTCGAATAGTCTACAAGTTGCGAGTACAAAAGTTTCTCAAAAACTTTGGAGAAAACTGGTACCAAGGATATTGGGCAGTGCTTGGAAATATCACTATGATCACCTTTCTTCTAGAGGGGAATAGTTTTAGAAACTTTAAAACAATCGGGAAAGATGTTTTCTGATATACATTTGTTTATTAATTTAGTTAGTGGATATATTATGGTGATTATATTTCTCTTAATAAGAACTGTGGATGAATCATAATAGTCTTTCGATTGGCTATTTTTCAAACTACGAACTAATTCTCTTATCTCGTTGTAGGCGACTTCAGAAAAAGAGAACTTAACATTTTCGGGAACATCTTACAGAAAAAGTTCGTTGAAGGTCTTATTTTGTTTGAGAACCGAATTTGCAATATCATGAGGAATCGAGGTGAAGTATTTGTTGAATGAGTGTGGTTCAATTTGAGTATTTTCTGTTTTGACTTTGATATTTCTCTTATTATTGATCATATTTCACATGGTTTTACTTTTATTACATGATCTTTGAATAATAGAATCATTGTATTTTATTTTTGCCCTTTTCAACTCTAATCGGTACCTAAGCCTCAGATCATCACGCATTTACCTCAGCTGACTGCCACTTCTCAGTTCTTTAATAGGAAAAGCGATGTTGTAGGCATCTACAAAATTAGCTATATTAGCTCCAATATCCTGCCATCAATGAAATCCCAATTTAGTTGTTCTAGTATTGAATGCAAACTGTTGAAACCCCTTTCCGTCAGGGGGCGAGAGCTACCCTTGCACTGTGACCCCCACATCGCAAATACCAAAAAACACCTGTTGTGCCTTATGATTCGAAAATTCACATGGCCAAACTTCAGAACTGAAGTCCGGTGGGGAAAAATTTGAGAAAATATTATCTATACAGTTGTTTTTACGAGTGGGATCGAAAATTGTACGCTGAAAACCATAGGACTCGAGCAGACTACACAAGGATGCAGTTTTTGTGTCATTTTCAGTATTAAAAGTTACATTAAAGTTGCCACACAAAATAATTTTCTTATCAATATTAAGTTCAAGTAAAATCTGTTGCATTATGTCGATGAAACAGTCCAGAAGGAGATCTATAAATACATAGTACATATATATCCACAGCAGTCACCTGAATAGCAGTAACTTCACAGTGCACCTCCGTGGAAAGAGAGGTCACAGATTCAATCTCTTCGAAGTCACCTTTACAGAAACAGCAACACCACCCTGTCTCACACATTCTCGTCCAAACACGTCTTCCATCCATCAAGGACAAAATCATCAACGAAACTTAGCATTTAAGAAGTGTTTGGTTATGCAAGGTACGTCAGGTACCTTATTCACTAGAAAAGACTCCAGTTTGTTTGTTTGTTATTCCTTTAAAAGATTATCCTTATAAAAATAATATGATGAACGGCGCCCAAATATTTCTTTTATATCGTAGCATTACATAGCGCCATCTATTGAAATTCATGAGAACAAAGTTAATCCGTACGTGCTCTATCAAACTTCAATTATTTGGTTATAGCCCTAATGTGAGATCCGGAAACGGTCCAGGGTACTTAAAATTAATAATATTCTGTATATTTTTGTGCGAAGTGTGACTATAAAAATAATTTAGAAAATTATTTATATTATCCGTCGGCGCAAAAGGTCATAATTATGGTAAGTGTCTTTGTTTAATTAATCAGCATATGGGCGCATTCATATTAACAGCCGGCATTCATGTAAAATTTAAAGGTTATTTTACTGAAAAAACTTAAAGTAAAGATTTATTAAAAAAATGTATTAAAATTAATACAGAGTGTAACAAAAGTAACTTAAGTAACGAAAGGGGACATTCCATCTAATCAATACGAACAACTTTTACTATGGGGTCATGCTCTATTTCCGCCTTTCGGCCAATGACACGCCGGGGAATTCTGTCACCTCACTAACCTGGGAATTTTGCCGAACCCTCTCGTGTCGAGGGAAGGGATCTTTAATGTCCAACACATCTCTGTTAGACAGGACCGACGGCTTTAAATCTCCTCAGAAAATGGATACTCAAGCGAAAATGTTCAGTAAAACTGTAAGTAGTCTGTCAGCTCCAAGCGGTTTTCCGATTGGCAACATCTGTCATCTACCTTAAAACGACACGAAACAAGCATTTCCCATAGCGAAAATTTAAAATGTTGGGTCCAACTAAATCATATGTTAAAAATAAAACTACTGTAAATCAAATGCAACTGAGACTATTAGAATCTGAAAAAAACAATGGTGTGATATATTGACAAGGATCATAGCTGTTATAAAATTTTTATCTCATCAATGTCTGGCGTTTAGGGCTCGTCCAAAATATTATATTTATGCGGGAACATATTCACAGAATTCAAGCCTCGAAATTCGATTCAACTCGCATGACTCACTATTTAGGAGATCAGATTCAGAATGAAATCATTGATTTACTCGGCACGACCATAAAAATTATATCCTGAACAAAGTCAGAGAATCAAAATATTTCTCTATCATATTAGATTGCACACCAGATGTAAGTCACAGAACAAATTACAGTCCTTCAGGCCAGATTGAGTCATCACATGTACGTTCAAAGTTGTTTTCATCAATTGTGATCTTATAAGAGGAATAGGAATTTAGATATTTCGAAGTCAGTTTCTCACAGACTGCATTTTGTTGAAGATTTTTTTTCACCATTTGTGTGAAGTCAGTTTCAGTGGTGTATAAGTATAACATTCTACGGAGGTCAAATTTTGTGATTCGCGCAGCATTATTACTGAAACCTGAAATTTTCCAGAACAACCAAAGTTAATCGCTAAAATTATTAACTGTTGTTATCAATATGTGGTGGTTTCTTGCAAAATCTCAATTTATTCCTTACATTTTATTTCTCGTGAGAGGAATATGTGTGACAAGAAAACACATCGAATTTCATTAGCATATGCCCATCAGAGAAAAAATTTGAAATATTGAAATTGTGCTTTAATTTCTTGACGCCGTGTACATCAAGTCAACTATTATATCATTATCGTGTTTGGAACAAGTGCGCACCAATATTTCTATAACGTGAATAATAATATTATTAATGTAATCTCAATCAAATGGACTGAATAATCGAATGAACTGGATTGATAGATTTCAATATCATCGTCCATGTAGAATTGAATTCCATTTATGCACCCTCCCTTTTTCCTAACTCTATTGCATAATATTCGGAGTTATAAATATACATCCGGATGAAATTTTTAAATATTTTATATTTTCAGACTGAAACTTCAATTTCAAATGAACTTCATATTTCAGGCGATTGAAATACTGAAACGTCTATTAGATTTCCTCTTATTAAAAATATTCGTTTTAACACCTTTTCGTTATACAATACTTCTGGGTGACGGAAAATTGCTCGAAAGGAAAGTTTTGCAATTTTACTAAAATTTCCGTGAATAATAGTTGATAGAAATACAATGACACGAAAACTGAAATTCACATTTAATCAATTCAAATAATAACAATAACAATGATCCTGATCTATACATTATGTTTTACACATGAACGTGAATGTACGTAATGTCAAAAAGGTACCCTGAATTAGTCAATGAAACACAAAATATTTATTTTTTATCCAAATTAAATGATCTCCTTTAAAGCAGGCCAATAATCCAATCATCAAAACATTTTTCGGAATCGCCTTCAGTTTTCGCCGCAAATACTCTTTTATGTCTTCTATCGATTCAAACGGTTACCTCGAAGTGATAATTTGGGTTTCGAAAAAAGAAAAAAGTCTGCCGGAGCCGTATCAGTGGTTGTTCTATGGCAGGGGTGCTCAAACGGTCGATCGCGATTCCCCATTCATCCCCTTACGAATCATTTGACATATGCAAACATTTATAATATTGAAAAAAAAATTTTTCCATTTTTCTAGAAAATGGAGTTTTCTAGTTTATTTTGAAATATGAAAGTTGCATGTCATATCACGATAATTTTTCTAGTAAAATTCGTGATGAAAAACTGCCAAGAAAATGTTTGAAAAATATTCAGAAACAAAGGAGTTACAACAATTTTTCATCACCTCAATGTCAATTTCTAGCGATATCTCGAAAACGATAAAACAGGGGCGCTCAAACAGACGATCGTGCTTTTTGAGTAGATCTCGAGAAGAAAAAAATTTTTAATAAGTAGGTAACTAAACTTCAAAAATTTATTACGTAATAAAATAACACTCGGCTAGCGGCAAAAGGGGGCTTTATCAAAGGAACGCGCGGTACTTGTCAAATAAAAGCCGCGTTCTTCATTCTTGCCGCTTTTCTAGTGTGACGGGAACATTCGAGACTTTCGTTCACGCCAATATAAATGTTGAGCCTGCAGGAATTGGAGTAATTCTGTATTGTAGCTTGAAGGCAATACGTCCATGCAAAGTTTATTATTGAATAGTACAAAATCAGTGCGAAAAAATCTAAAACGTATCATTTAAATAACGATTGGGAGGAAGAATTTTTATTTTGTGTGGTGAAGAATAAGTGCATTTGTCTTATTTGTCGTACGTCAGTTCCAATACCTAAGCGTGGTAACCTAGAGAGGCATCATAAAACGGTTCATAAAAACTAAGAAAAGGATTTTCCGCCACAGAGTGAATTAAGAAAACGAAAAGTACGTAATTTGATATCCTGTTTGAAAAAAGAACAAACCATGTTCACAAGACCAGCCAAAAATCAAAAGCTGCTACGATAGCGTCATTCAAAATATCTCATATATCGGCGAAGCACAAGAAACCATTCGATGATGGATCGGTTGTGAAGAAAGCATTTATTGAAGCGAGTGGGACTTTATTTGGAGATTTTGAAAATAAAACAGAAATCATGTCTGCTATTAGAGAACTTCAGTTATCTCGTCCGACTGTCACAAGGCGTATTGAAGTCATGAGTCAGGACATGGCAGATAAACTAAAACATGATATCATGAAATGTACATACTTTTCTTTACAGTTCGACCAATCCACCGATATAACAGACACTGCCCAACTGTGTATTTTTATTCGGATGGTATTCAATGACATGTTGGCTAAGGAAGAATTTTTAGCAATCATTATTCTGAAGGGGAAGACCCGTGGAGAAGATAGATATGACGTTTTCTTAAATTTTGTAAAAAACTACAAGCTACCAATATATAAATCAGTGTGCATTTCAACAGATGGAGCACCAGCAATCACTGGAAACAAAAACGGTTTTGTGGCATTGTGTCCAGATATGAAGATTTTTCTTCATTTTCTTCATTCCATTGCATTATAAATCAACATATTTTGTGTTCGAAAGTTTTAAACATGGAGGAAATTATGGGCATTGCGACAAAAATTTTGAATTCAATCCATGCACGTAGCTTGCAACGGCAATTTGGAATAACTATGAGTTTTTTCATTGATATAATAGAGAAGAACCTAACTAAACCTGACCCAAACCTAAATCTATATATGCTACGGTAAACCCTACCTAGGTAGGTAGGTAGGTAGGGTGTATCGTGTATGTACGACAACCCTGCATCACACATACTTGCAGTCTTTCAGAGTCGATCGTAAGTAATCTAAAAATATTGAGATAGATCGCCAGCAGTTCATATTTGAGCACACCTGTTCTATGGTATTTATTAAGTTTTTGGTCAGAAATTCATTCGCAATGATATCCTTGTGAGATGGTGCTTGATTTGTGTTTCCAAAAATCTGACAATTTTCGACGAATTTGCTCTCTCAAACACCGCATAACTCTCAGGTATTATTCTTGATTTAGAATCTGACAATCTGACAAAAATTCTGAGTCCACAACGGTTCTTTAAGTTGCAGTTGAAAGATAGGGAGTCAGCTGAACACTGATTTAGTTCTTCACACGGACGCAAGGTAGTTGAGTCGCGGAAAGTTCATAAAAAGGTTCAAGAATTATTGCTCGAAATAACAGCTTTTCTAGACGAGAAGGTGATGACACTCAGATGTTGAAAAACGAAAAATGGCTGACTGATTTGGCATTTTTGACTGACATCACCATGCATTTAAACATCATTAACTTGGAGCTTCAAGGTAAAGGAAAAACTATTATAGAGATGTAATTAGCGCAGTTAACACATTCAAAAGTAAATTGCAACTTATGATAGATCAACTGAAAAGAAAGGATCAGAAACATTTTCCGTCTTTGTAAGCAAGGATTCCTCAGTTGAATTATGAGATATGAGGCTTAATTGTCAAATATTTTGGGACAAATCGAAATGTGTTTTCATGATTACAGTGAATTGGCAAATATGGCATCATTTATGAGTTATCCTTTTTCATGTAAAAACATTGAGGAATTAGATACTGAAATACCAAGTCAGTTTAATATGAACTTATGTTCTGTTGAAAATGAGTTGGTGCAGATTATATCAGATATACATCCCAAAGCTACAGCATCTGATACAAATTCTTGGTGTTTCATATCTGAAGAAAAATATTCGAATCTAACTGACGACATTTTCTGAAATGAAGATAATTAAGTCAAAATATCGCAATCGACTAACTGACGATCATATGTCATCATGCTTGCGATTAGCACTCAGTGGTTACTTACCATCTTATGAAAAGTATGCTGAGGACACGCAGTTTCACGTTTCAACATCCTAAGTCACTTCTTAGTTAAGTTTAACACCATATGTAACTCTTTTATTTTGTAACAATCAATAAACTCGCAATTTTGAATAACCATGAGTTTTTTCATTGATATCATAGAGAAGAACCTAACTAAACCTGACTCAAACCTAAACTAATGTATATTCTGCTGAAAGCTAATATCTATATATACTACCGTACACCCTATCTAGGTAGGTAGGTAGGTAGGGTGTATCGTGTATGTACGACAACCGTGCATCACTCATACTTGCATCCTCTCAGATTCGATCGTAAGTAGTCTAAAAGTATTGAGGTAGATCGCCAGCAGTTCAAGTTTGAGCACCCCTGTTCTATGGTATTTGTTAAGTTTTTGGTAAGAAATTCATTCGCAATGATAGCCTTGTGAGATGGTGCATTTAGGTGGTGCAAAATCCATGATTTTTGTTTCCACAAATCTGATACTTTTCGACGAATTTGCTCTCTCAAACACCGCATAACTCTCAGGTATCATTCTTGATTTAGCATCTGACAATCTGACAAGAATTCTGAGTGCACAACACCTCGATAATCAAAGAAAACAGTCAATGTTGCCTTGACTTTTGACCGTCTTGACGTGGATTTTTCGGTTTCGTTTCAGTAGGAAAGCGTCATTCCGAAGCTTGTTGACTTGTTTGCATGTCAAACTCATAAACATGTCAAAGCACCAGTTGCAATGCGTTTTATTGTCTTCAGCTATTAAATTTTCGACGAAATATTCAGGTCCGTTGGAACTAGTCGATTGGCAACACGTTTCATGTCCAAACAATTGTTCAAAATGGTACGAATTGATTTGTAAGACACCGAAAGTTCATTACCTAATTCTCTCATACTCAAATGTCTAATTTCAATTACCATTTCTTTCACTAGCTAGTGTGGAATTTCTGATGTTTCATCTGGGTTCTTCAGAAGCCCATACATAATTATTGTAAATATTAAATTTTGGCAGAATTATGTGACAATAATTCATTGTGACCTATATTTTCTAATATATCTTGCATTCGTTCTTTATATTGGTCTTTACTGAGGCATTATTGAAATATTTGTGTTCCATAGCATTCTCCGAAATACATAAATTTCATTGAAAACTATTCTTTTTCAATATTATTTATAGGAAAATCGTAACAAAGGAAAAAATCGACAAGGGATCTGCTCGCCTACGTCACTCATATTTGTACATCAACGATGAAAAAGCATAGGGAATCTAGAGCGATAGCCCTCGACATCTCTAAAGCCTTCGTTAGGGTTTGGGATGCAGCCTTGTTGAATAAACTTGCTGCATATGAGCTTCCCGAAAAATTGCGGGGTTGGATAAGTTGTGGTCGACGGTATAACATCTGATTGTTTCCAGTTGCAAGCAGGAGTACCTCAGGGATCCATTCTTTCGTCAACCTTGTTTCTGTTATAAATAAACGATCTTCTCTCATCTACAGAGAACAAGATCTTCAGTTTTGCAGACGATTGTACCCTGGTTTCGTTTTTCAGTAGTCTGCGGCCAATTACAGATGCGGAATCTCAGCGTCAGACATGTCAACAAATTAATAACTTAAACTCTGACTTACAGAGAATATCTGAGTGGGGTCAGTTGAACCTGGTGAGCTTCAACGCGAGCAAGACTCAAGCAACAACAAAACAATCGAGATTCCACGGACACTCTTGATGTTGGTGCGATCGAATCATCCGACTCTCAAGATTCTAAATCCGTGATATCAATAACCGTGAGTAGACCATCTGAAATTTCAACAGTAACATCAGGTCCTGCAACAAGCGGCAGCGGTTGTAGCAGCAAAACAGCTTCTACTGATGCAGAGCCCGATGAAGCGATTACACCATCCTCGTCTACAGCACTTCAATCCACTTCAGGTAATTCAGCTTGTGTAAAAAGTTCGGTAATGTCAGCTTCCGAAATACCTGCTGCAAGTGACACTTTCGATGAAGGCTGTAATGAGGCTAGTATCGATATAATTCCGTCCGACCCCGATTTGTGGCCTCAAATAATCAACAATGAGATGGCTAGAATATTGGTTAAACGTGGTCCGCCCTTGATAGACATCAGTTTTAGCTTTCCTAGTAATAAAGATAAGAGAAAGTTTTCGTGCCAATACTTTGAAAGAAAATGGCAAATGGGGAAAAAGTCGAAAGGGCTTGGCTTATTTACTCTATTTCTAAAGATTCTGTATTTTATTTTTGTTGTAAGTTGTTTTGTAAATGTAAAACTCCTAACGCTTTTTATGATACAAATGGAGTATCTGATTGGCAACACTTGTCTTTACTAATTAAGAGACACGAAACGTCAATTTTACACAACAGTTACATAAACACTTGGGTAAATTTTAAAAAATGTTGGAGACATCTATGACTGTTAATGCTCATCATCTGCAGATTTTAGATACGGAAAAAAATATTGGTGGGACGTGTTGGAAAGAATTATTGCTAGTGTTAATTCTCTAAAAGCTGTTGTGATGATTGCCTCTTTCGATTCAGTGATGAGACAGCACGTTAGCCGAGTGTATAACTCCCAAAAAAAAATCTGTTGAAAAGACTTATTCTTTAGGCATACAGAATGAAATAATTGAATTATTGTTGTAAGAAGTAAGAAATAATATTTTAGAAATGGTTCGCAGTTCAAAATATTACTCAATAATATTAGATTGTACACCAGACACTAGTCATACTGAGCAAATTAGTCTTGTTCTGAGGTATGTTGTCCTAACACCATGTCAAAAAAGGTTGAAGTTAAGGAAAATTTTATTGCGTTTAATCCAATACTAGACTCTACAGGAGAAGGGATATATTCATTTGTGATGGAAAATTTGAAAAAATTAAATTTAGAATTAAAACACATTAGGAGACAAGGTTATGATAATGGGACAAATATGAAGGGAAAACATGTTGGGCTTCAAAAACGCATTCTTGATGCGAATCCGAATGCCCCTTTTTTACCTTGTGCGGCTCATACTTTGAACTTAACAGTAAATGACGCTTCTAGGGTGTCAGGTGCTACAATAAACTTTTTTAATTTTGTGCAAGAGTTATATAATTTTTTTTCGTCATCCACAAAAAGGTGGTATGTTCTGAGAAAGAATGTCCCCGGGTTAAGTTTAAAGCGTCTAAGTGAGACAAGAAGGTCCAGCAGAATAGACGCAATAAAGCCCCTTAAAGTTTATTTAATTTAGGTTTGCGAAAGTCTTCTAGAAGTGGCTGAAGATAATTCCTTTCACATTGATGCTATTATTTGGCATGACGTTTTTATATTTCATATAAACATTGTCAACAAACAAATGCAAAGTGCTACAATTAATATTAAAGTATGCCAAACAAACTTAAAAAATTTAGTTGATCACTTTCAGCAATATAGATCTGACCAATTATTTCAAGAAATTCTTGTGCAAGCGAAAGAAGTAGCATCCCCTCTCGAAATTGAAGAAGACTTTCCACCATTACTAACGGTTAGGAGGAAATTTGAAACAAAACTGTTTGACTATGAACACCGAGATGAGACTTCTCATGATCCAAAAACCATCTTTAAAATTAGTTTTTCCTTGAAAATTATAGATCAAACTATAAGCTCTCTAAAAAACCGATTTGACTTATTAAATGAGTATGATAATATTCTCGGATTTCTTAGCGACATGTTCAAATTAATTGACAGCGATCTTTTAAAACATTGTTCTATTCTTGAAGAGCGACTGACAGATCAGGACGATAAGGATATGGGCTCCAACGATCTGTTTAACGAAATTAAATCGTTAAAGTTGTTTTCATTACCTGATGATACTGACCCCTTAAGTATTTAACAATATATATTTGAAAACAATTTAATCTCCACCTTTCCAAAGCATTTCACTAAGAATTCTATTGACATTGCCTGTATCTGTAGCTTCTGGCAGGCGATATTTTTCAAAGGTGAAAATCATTAAAAATTATTTAGGATCAACAAGGATTCAAGAAAGATTATCTGGGCTAACAATATTACCAATTGAACAAGAAATTTCTGACGGTATAAATTCAGCGTAAGTAATTAATGAATTTGCAACAGCAAAATCTCGGAAAATATCGCTACTATAATAGCTATCTTTAATTTTTCTATTGCACCTAGACCTAGCTGTCATTTTTGATTTTAAAACGAAGTTTCCTAGTTATTTGTTATTAGAAATATCTGCATATTTTTAAAATATCTAAGTATAAGTAGAAAGTAGTACTTTATATATATATATATATATTTATATATATATATATATATATATATATATATATATATATATATATATATATATATATATATATATATATATATATATATAAAGGGGTTTAACCCCGATGAGTTGCCCATATATCTGTTCATGCAATCAAACTGATTTCACCACCCAGGCCAGGCAATGATTATAATCAAAACATATCCTGGAATAATTATATATTAAGATAACGTTAAATGTTATGAGAATATATCAATCTACCAGAATATATACATACTATAGCATCATCAGGCTTTCTACCCGGAAATTTCCAGTGTACGGACCTTAGTCAAGTAACACTGAATGTTACTCATTAATAGTTTCCTTTGTGTGAAGTGGTGAACGATCGAATAGAATACTGCTCTGAATATAAATATGACAAAATTGTCAGTTAATTATATTACATTTATATAAACAAATAAATAAAATATGAAATGAGATTCTAAGCAGTATAAACTAAAGAGGAAACCTATGACTCTACCTCATTATTTTTGAGGAAAGAAACCTACGAAGAATATTACAAGATTTGATGACTGTTATCTTTTGTAACTGTTCAAACAAATTTTCTTCAGACCCAAAATCTCAATACTTTTGTGAAGATTCCTAGGAATAACACCTGTTGTGGAAATAATCGGTAAAATAAAAATGTTTTCATTTTCCACATTTTTTAATCTCGTCGCCAAGCATCATATATTTAGAAATTTTTTCATTGTATTTATTTTGTATATTATGTGTGTCGGGTATAGCAATATCAATTATATATGTTATTTGATTCTGTTTATCATTAAGAATGATATCTGGTCTATTGTGTTTTACAGCTCTGTTGCAAAGAATTGTTTTATCAAAATAAAGTTTATATTTGTCATTTTCACAAATAATCTCAGGTTCACATATGCAATTTTTTTTCTTTTGGGAATTAGATCATGTTTAATTCCTAGATTTAAATGAATAATATTAGCGACGACATTATGTCTTTCTAAATAATCTGTTGAAGCAAAGACTGAGCAAGATGATAATATATGAAAAACTGTTTCTGAAGAACAGAAACATCTACGGCGAGAATCATCTATATTTTGTTTGATGATGTATTTTCTATAATTCCTGGTAAAAACAACCTGATCCTGGATCGCAATTGCCAAGCCTTCTGTTTCAGCAAACAATTCTCCAGGAACTTACCATTTATGCGATGCGATTTCATCAATATAATCATTTTTCAATTCTTTAGGGTGCTTTCCGTGTAATTCCTTCTGCATCCAACTTTCTCTTTTAGAATTAACATCAAATATATCAACATCTACCTTTTGTATTGTCAAGTTCAGAGGTGTATGATTATAATCTGAAGCAACAACAATATCATGTAATTTAGACGTTCTCTGTTTATCATGAAAATGGGAACGTAGATGAAAAATCTGTTTACTATGAAGATTATTCAAATCAGTTAATCCACGACCTCCCAGATGTCTTAGTAGTGTAACTCTCTGAAAGCTGACTTTGGGCGGTGCTTATGATATTTTCAAAGCATTTTCCTCGTTTGACATTGTAATTCATTTAGATCAGTTTTAGACCATTTAATAATTCCAAAGGAAGATGTAAGAATAGGAACTGCATAGGAGTTGATAGCTCTGAAAAGGTTTTACTAGTTAAATGACTTTTGATGATAATTCTAAGTCTTTTATAATATGAACTTCTAATATTTTCTTTAGTGCTGCTATGGTTAATTGTCTTCTCTTGACCAAATCCAAGATATTTATATGTATCTCCTTGATGCATTGGCTCGATTTTGATATTGGAATTTTTATATATATATATATATATATATATATATATATATATATATATATATATATATATATATATATATATATATATATACGTGTCTGTATCCCAATCCTTGAGTAAATGTTTTAAAATGGGTGTGAACAAGAATTTATTTTGTTATGATGTTGTTCTGTTTGTTTCATTTTGATATTTTAGTCTACAAATAAATATGCCTTCTAAAGTTCAGTTTTTTGCTTTACTTCAAGTACCTACCTACCTACCTCCTACCTTCAAAAACACATAAAAAACATGATTCAAAATGCCTTAAGGGTCTCCAAAACCTTTTTGCACAAGCGCCAGTAGCCTCACAGGTGGCCCTGTATATATATATATATATATATATATATATATATATATATATATATATATATATATATATATATATATATATATATATATATATATATATATATATATATATATATATATATATATACTTTTGCACACGCCAGTAGCCCTCACGGTGGCCCTGTAAATATACCCTTAAGGCATTTTATATATATATATATATATATATATATATATATATATATATATATATATATATATATATATATATATATATATATATATCGAAAAAATGTCATAAAGTGCAGTCTGGACTTTTGTATGCATACAAAAGAACCTCATAACAGAATCAATTAAAAATTGTGTTTGTCGCAGGTTTGAATGCAGCCTCTACATTCTAAAATAAAAGCAATAAAAGTTGCCCCGTATAATTGCATTCAACTCACTCGATGTTCACCCTCTTTCATTTCGCTTCCCGATCAGTATTTGCAGAGATGCACCTGCTTTATTTGATATTCAATTATGTGCGGATAATAGCCGTATCCGGGGGGACAAAACACTTGAGTTTCATTAATCTTCTTAATTTATTACCTTATAAAACTACCCTTATGAGTTTTTGAAGTGTATGGAATTATTGCTATTTCAATAATTCATCAGACAATAAGGTTAATGCCTAATGTGTCATGAATGCTAATTCTAAGCTTTGACGTTTTTTTTATGAAAATATAGAAGAGATAATCTATATAGTTGAAATATGAATGACCGAAAGATCTCTGAAAAATGAGGAATTCTACTATAAGCTACTCCTGAGAAAGAAAACAGTCAGAAAATTGTTCACTATAGTTGATTTGGTAAAATCGTAGAGGTGACAGGATGGTCATAGGCGAGCCATTAACTATATTCTTCTTACATATTATAATCCTGGGTACCTGGGTATAATTTTGGCAATTCAGGGGGGTTTAACCTCTATTTTTCTAATAAACTAATAAGCACTTAGTTGAATACCCGTTCACTGTTATGGAAATCGTTTTCGTCTTACACAATAACCTGTATATGAGATCATTAAAGATGTAAAGTTGATGAGTAATTCCTATCATGAATAATAAAAAATGAACAAAATAGTTTTGGTTACTCAATGGTACACAGGTACCACCGCCCGCCAGAGATAAATATCCCTCGGATAAGGATTATTAGGCTATTATTAAGAAAAGTAATTATTATATAGATATATTAAGAAGAGTTCTTTGAGTAGTTTTATCATTTGTATGCATCAGTTAGTGTTGGTGAAAACTAAAGGAAAAGTTTTCTAATTTTACCACTGTTAAACGTGCTAAAAATATACCGCCTTATCACAGTGAAACATTAATTATATTGAATGTATACGATGCTTTAAGGCAAGGGTGCTCAAACTTGAACTGCTGGCAATCTAACTCAATATTTTTAGACAACCTACGATCGACTCTGAGAGGCTGCAAGTATGTGTGATGCAGGGTTGTCGTACATACACGATACACTCTACCTACCTACCTAGGTAGGGTGTACCGTAGCAAATATAGATATTAGCTTTCCGCAGAATATACATTATTTTAGTCAAGGTTTGGGTTAGGTTTAGTTAGGTTCTTCTCTATAATATCAATGAAAAAACTCAAAGTTATTCAAAATAGCGAGTTTATTGGTTGTTACAATGCAAAAGAGTTACATATGGTGTTAAACTTAACTAAGTAGTGACTTTGGATGTTGAAGCGTGGCACTGCATGTCCTCAGCATACTATTCATAAGATGGTACGTAAACACTGAGTGCTAAGCATAATGACAAATTATTATTATTATTATTATTAGAAAATAATATAAGGCTGAGGACAGAAGTCCTATGATAGCCTAATCAAATTAAAGTCAAACAACAATAATGCAGCTAAATTTCCACAGAACATTCTAAGAGTATATCATAGCTAGTATCAGATGAAGATGAAAATAATGCAGTTAACAGCGTGAATATTAACAAGGTATCAGGCAAACAGAAGAGGGTCAATTTTGTTTTTGAAACAGTTCACAGAGTTGCAATTAACAATGTCACTGGGAAGCTTATTCCACGCACTAAAAATTCTGTTTACAAGATAATTCTCCCTCTGTCGAGTAGAGAACTTCTCCTTTTTCAGTTTCAGATTATGGCCACCTAGGCGGAGGTCCGAATTAAGCACAAAGAGAGATTTTAGGTTGGCGTAGTTATGTTTAGTCATACGGTAAGTGAGGATCAAGTACCCACGAAGACGCCGTTGGTCGAATGTTATCAAGATAGTCTAAAGTTTCCAGAACAATCTAAAGTTTCCAGAAAAGAAAAAATGATCGTCAGTTAGTCGATATTTTGACTTAATTATCTCAATTTCAGAAAATGCAGACTCACACAAGTAAGTTGACTCAAACATTGCTGCAGTTGAAGGGCGATTTGCCTTAGATTCGAATATTTATCTTCAGATATAAAACACCAGAAATTTGTATCAGATGCTGTAGCTTTGAGATATATATCTGATATAATCTGCACCAACTCATTCTCAACAGAACATGAGTTCATATTGAACTGACTTGCTATTTCAGTAGCTAATTCCTCAACGTTTTTACATAAAAAAAGGATAACTCATAAATGATGCTATATTTGCCAATTTATTGCAATCATAAAAACGCATTTCGAATTGTCCCAAAATATTTGATAATTCAGTCTCATACGCATCATAATTCAACTTAGGAATCCTTGCTTTCAAAGACGTAAAATGTTTTAGATCCTTTCTTTTCAGTTGATCTATCATAAGTTGCAATTTACTTTTGATTGCGTTTACTCCGTCAATCATCTCAATAATAGTGTTTTTTGACCTTGAAGCTCCAAGTTAATGGTGTTTAGTTGCATTGTGATGTCAGTCCAAATGCCAAATCAGTCAGCGATTTTTCGTTTTTCAACATCAGAATATCATCACCTCTTTCGTTTAGAACAGCTGTTATTTCGAGCAATAATTCTTGGAACCTTTCTAGGAATTTTTTGCGACTCAACCACCTGACGTTCGTGTGAAGAACTAAATCAGTGTGTTCAGATGACTCCCTATTTTCCAACTGCAACTTAAAGAGCCGCCGTTGCAAGCTACGTGCACAGATGGAATTCACAATTTTTGTTGCAATGCCTATAATTTCTTCCGTGTTTAAAACTTTTGAACTTGCTGATGTATAAGGCAATGGAATGAAAAAAATTAAGAGAAATCTTCATTAGCTCGACACAATGCCACAAAACCGTTTTTGTTTCCAGTCATTGCTGGTGCACACTAATTTGTATATTGAGAGCTTGTAGTTTTTCACAAAATTGAAGAAAACGTCATATGTATCTTCGCCATGGTTTTCCCCTTCAAAGGAATGATTGTCAAAAATTCTTCCTTAGCCAATATGTCATTGAATACCATCCGAATAAAAATACACAGCTGGGCAGTGTCTGCCATATCGGTGGATTCGTCGAACTGTAAAGAAAAGTACGTACATTTCATGATACCATGTTTTAGTTTATCTGCCATGTCCTGACTCATGACTTCAATAAGCCTTGTGACAGTTGGACAAGTAAACTGGAGTTCTCTAATAGCAGACATGATTTCTGCTTTATTTTTAAAATCTCGAAATAAAGTCTCACCCGCTTCAATAAATCTTCGAATAGTTTCTTGTGTTTCGCCAATATATGAGATATTTTGAATGAGCGATCGTAGCAGCTTTTGAATGTTAGGCTGGTCTTGTGAACGTGGTTTGTTCTTTTTCCAAACAAGATATCAAATCACGTACTTTTCGTTTTCTTACTTTTCTGGCGGAAAATTCTTTCCATAGTTTTTATGAGCCGTTTTATGATGCCTCTCTAAGTTACCACGCTTAGGTATTGCAACTGACGCACGACAAATAAGACAAATGCATTTATCCCTCACCATACAAAAGAGAAATTCTTCCACCCAATCGTTATTAGAATGATACGTTTCTTCGCTGCACTTTGTATCGACGTAGTATTGCCTTCAATTCACAATTCAGAATGACTCAAATTCCTGCAGGCGCAACATTCATATCGGCAAAGTCTCGATGTTGCCGTCAAACGCGCCGCCCGTATTTTCTAGAAAAGCGGCAAGAATAGAGAACGCGGCTTTTCTTTGACAAGTACCGCGCGTTCCTTTGATAAAGCTGCCTGTTGCCGCTAGCACAGTGTTATTTTATTACGTAATAAATTTTTGTAGTTCAGTTACCTACTCAATAAAATTTTTTTTCTTCCCGAGATATACTCAAAAAACACTCGCGATCGACCGTTTGAGCACCTCTGCTTTGGGGCATCAAGGCCATTTACGTTCAATGAATGAAAATGTTAAAATGTGTTCTGAGATGACGGGAATTGGACAGTCCACAATATACAATTTATCAAGGAAAGAAAATCTAAAAATTGATTTAAAGCGACTTTCAAAAAACTTCTCCAGGAAGGCCCCGAGTGGTTAATGATGAAGACTTTAGGAATACTATTCGAAAAACTGTGCATTTTTTTTATTTTCGGAAAGAAATTCCCACTGTGGAAAAAATACACGTTGTGCTCGTAGGAGGTCAGGATTTGTATTTAATATCGAAAAACAAATTGTGGCTTGTTTTGCATGAATTGAATTTCTAATGGGAAAAACACAACAGGAAGTCAGTTCTCATAGATAAAGAAGAAATCGTTTGCTGGAGAAGAATTTATCAAAGAGCAATTGAAAAATATCGTGCTCAACGTATGAACATTTTTGGAATGATAGAAACATAAAATATTGTCGACAATCTCCTCCTAGGATTTTCTACAAGCTACCATTCGCGACAAATTGAATTAACGCCAATATATTCATGGCGTAAAGCAGACATTACACTGGTCTACAATGGTTTTGTTGCCCTAGATATGAAAATGATGTTGGGTCTATTTATGCACACAATTCGTGAAACTATCAATGATTTTGTAGGATTTGCTCTGATTTCTTTTTAAATCTTTATTTTCATTTTACATAACAAAAATCGTAAAACAAGAAACAAAATAACAGATATATTTATAATGTCAGTTATGTTTTGAGAAATTCGGATACATCGAAGTAAATAAAGAGGAAAATGTCGAAAATATATTTCATATTTCCATAAAACGCCTTTTATGAGCTTTTCTTCTATAATTTTTCAGGGGACAATCTCTTTTCAAAGACCAGCAGTAATCTGCCATCATGTGACAATCCCATCGACCTTGATACCTTTCTTCCATTACTTTTAGATCTTGATGAAACCGCTCTCCCTGTTCCTCACTATAATCTCCTAAATTATTCGGAAATTTATCTAGATGATTACGGAGTGTAACTTAATACTCATATTTGCTCCTAAAGTCTGAAAGTTTGTCAGCATATTTTGCACAATTTCCTTATAATTTGCTGCTTTATGGTTACCTAGGAAATTTTCGACAACCAACACAAAACTTTTCCAAGCTTTACTTTCCGGAACAGTCATAACTTTGTTAAAATCTGAGTCTTTCATCAATTGCCGTATTTGAGGACCATCAAATATTCCACCTTTCAATTTTTCCATACTAAGCTTCGGAAATTTTCTGCAAATGTAATTAAAACAATTTCCGTCTTTGTTCAACGCTTTACAAATTGCTTAATCATACCTAACTTAATATGTAATGGTGGAAGTATGATTTTGCCTCTGCTCACCAGCGGCTCCTTATTACGTTGGCTTTACCGACAGTTAAAGAATTTCTTACAGGCCAAACATTTTGTTCCCAATGAAGTTGCTTTGCTCTACTATCCCACATACAAATAAAGCAAGGGTATTTTGTATATCCACTTTGTTGGCCAAGTAAAAATTAACCATTTTAAATCCACACAGATCGGCCATTGATGCTCAGAGTATTTAATTTTCTCTAAAACTAATTTTACGTTTTCATATTCTTCTTTGAGTTTCGTTGAATGGGCAATTGGAATTGATGCAAATCTATTTTCATTGTGCAATAAGACGCATTTTAAACTTCTTTTGCAACTATCAATCAAAAGGCGCCATTCAGTAGATTTGTACTCTTTTAAACCCATGTCTATAAGCAGCTTCGCGATATCATTACAATACACTAATCCTTCATTTTTACTAAAAAATTGTAATAACTCTTTTTCTCGCGTTTTGTATGTTGTAATTGTTACTGTTGGTGCGAATAAATTTTTTTCTTTCAATCTTGAGGCTAAAAGTTCTGATCCTTGTTTTGATAAATTGAGATCACGTATTAAATCACTGAGTTCATTTTGAGAAAATAACTTTGGCGTAGATGTTTCACCTTTCCATTCACTTCCACTAGTAGATGGTCCCGATTTCTGTGAATTTGGTAACATCATTGTTTCTGAGGGCATGCGAATTACTTTTGAAATGTATATGGGCCGAGGGAGATTTTCACTGTGTAGAACCGGACATTTCGTAGACTGTAAGTCTGGGTATCTCCACGTTTGATTTCGATTAAAACCTTTAACATCTACTACGCAAAAGTAACAATCATCTAAATGATTCGTAGGCTCCATCCAGGTAACAGGAGTACCAAAGTCTAATCCAGAACGTTCACTTTTTTTCCACAACCGTAAAGACTCAACACAGGACTTACAATCTTTATTAGGAACCCATGGTTTACCTAATTTGTCCATTTTGAAACCAAAATATTCAACATGAGTCTCCTTGACAAAGTCTGTGATATTTCTTTTTTGTTTTTTTGGTATATAAACACCGCAAATATAACAAAATAAATCACTACAATATTTACACTTTCTTCGTGACGAACTCATATTTTAGACTAAAAGACAAATATATAAGAATGGACATTCAGTAATTGAAACAAAATATTAATCCATGACACTTTATCCAGATTTACGTGTATGTACTTCAATATTGTCAAATAACTGAGATCTTAGCTGTTCTGTGGAGCAAGGGGTCTGAGAGTGGGGATCAGGTGATGTTTTTATGCGCAAAAAAGTTGCGCAGAAGCCTAATCATGACTGGAAAATTAAATTTTATTTCTAACAAGCTTATAATTGTTCAAAATATAAGAAATGCAAAAATATGAAAATACGAGCACATTGAGAACTTTCATGAATATATTCTTGAAAACATAAAAATTTGCGATGATATCCAGGGCAACAATAAAAAAAATTTTTTTGTAGAGCTGTGTTATCAGATGGCTGACGCATGAAAATATATCTTTTGAAGAAAATATGGTTAAAAAAGATATATTATCAATTGTAAATTTACATAAAAATCATACAAAAAATATAGGCGACGAAATGTCGAAAAAAAACGGGAAGTAAGTATATTCCGCCTTTCCCCTTGCTACTTCGAATTGAATCCTATTGAACAAATATGGGCACAGGTATAGGGAGAAGTGGTTAAAAAGATAAAAGACGTCGAACTTCAACAGTGCAATAAAAACTGTTACCCTTAATCCTTTAAGAGAAATTTCTCTTTGTTTTTTTTTGTCATAAATAATTTGTCACATAAATATAGAGATTCATAGGCTGAATGGCATCGGCCATTTGTAAGGTAGTTTGCAATAAAACACATTATTATTATGAGTAGAACGAATCAAAACTTTCTCACCACGTTCAGTAATTTTCCAAATATCAATCAAGTAACGCTTTTAAACAACAAAATTTAGATCCATCTTGCTTTTTATAATGAAACTTTACCGTATCTGTCGGTTGCCGAGAATAGCATACTTACAACTTGTCGACCAATTAAGTTCCCTACATTTATAATTTTCATGAAAATTTATGAGTTCGACTTTATTAAAACTTGATTTGTCGACTTTGTTGAAGGCGAACTTCAACGCCAAGTGTACCTATAGGCGGGATTTATTATCTTGCCTTGCAAGAGTTTTATGAGAAGATAATGAACTTTGGTTCTTGAGCAGCCCCTCCCGGTTTCAAGTACTTTCTAATTGATTCTGCTTGATATTTTTGAAACGTCGCAGGAAAACTCAGTGAGGTATTTCGAGCGTTCACGTAAAGCAATACCACCTTTGAACGGTAGGGTTATATTATACGACAAAATTAACGTACTTCTGATGATAACTTTGTTGAAAAAGAATAGAATTAGTTATAGGAGATACTCTATGAAATAGACGTTTAACTTTGGAGTTTTATGACATAGTGTACAAACATCTAAATTTATATGGAATCACCCGATATTTTGCATATTACCTCAAGGATTTTGGAAATTTTGAAGAATTGTTAGAATTGATCCTTTTGAGATATTTCAATTGAAGAGAAATAAATTAAGAAAGAAACAAATAAAAGAAAAATCTTTCCGCATGTAGTAAAAAAATTGAAAATTGTTTTCTCACGGATTAGGTGTTTTTTTCTCGACCTCAGAGCTTATATTACATCCTCTTGCCGAGGTAAAAGCCTGAATTCTTCTAAGGATGCTTCGGAATAGGTTTTCGACCTCCTCTGGGGTGGTATGCTGCCACAGTTCTGTGGTGGCTTGGATGAGCTGTTGTGGATTTCTTGGATTATTCTAGAGCGATCTATTTTTCCTTTTGAGATTATCCCATAAATGTTCAATAGAATTTTGGTCTAGAGAGCAAGCTGGCTAGTTCAAAATAGCGATTCCCTCTGTTTCAAGATAATGTCTCTCGAGGTTGCTGGTATGCGGAGGAGCATTATCTTGCATATAAGTGAAATTCTCACCGTATGCACCTCGCAGGAGTCTCAATATGGGCTCCAGCACTAGGCCCATGCAATTTCTAGCCGTTACACTCGCAGGAAACGAAATCAAATCTGTTTTGCTCCCAGCATAATGCCACCCCAAAACATCACATTGCCCCCTAGGTATTTCGGAATTTGTCTTACTGCTCGGAGTCTAACTCGTCTTCCACGACGCCTTAAAACCCGAATGCGGCGGTCATTCACCAATTCTCAATTTTCCAATTTTGAGCTCTTATTCATGATCAAAATTATTTCCATTTCAATAACAAATATTATTCTAGTGAAGACGGCTTAATTATGGGCAATCCGTTAAGTCCCTTGTTAGCAGAAATATTCATGAATAATTTAGAGAAATTAAATCATAATCATCCACTTAGTAAATTATATTTTGCAATTTGCCATAAGCCGTCACATACAGATATTTTAATACATAACTCGTCGTGTCATCCGTATCAACATAAAATGTCGGCATTCAACAGTTCCATTCATAGATTGATCAACATCCCGTTATCATAAGAACATTTTAACAAAGAATTAAATTTGATTACACAAATATCTAAAAATAATGGTTACAATGCTGTAATAATTAATAATATTTTAAATAAAAAACAAAGTAGAATCGCATTGATGAATTTACCCTATCTATAAATTGAAACAAAAATTCAACACCTTAATCTACGTCAGCATTACAAGTGAGAAACTGAAATCATTCTTGAGCAGCAATAATTTCAACATAGCATTCAAACTAATAATAACTTAGGCAAATATATAAAAATAATAAAACCAAATCGGATAAAATAATAGATCAGATGTTTAGAGATTGAATTGCAATTACTGTAATAATGTCTACATTGGTAGAACACATAGAAATTTTAATATTAGAATATCGTGACATAAACGCAGTTTTTCAAATGAAAAATCAGATTCAAATTACGCGACTCATCTCCTAGAAAATGATCACTCTTTCGACCTACAGTTTGAAATTCTGCATACAGATAATAAATATTAGAAAGTAGATCTTTGGGAAACTTTAGAAACCAACAAACACTCAGGTAGACTCATCAATGAACAAGTCGATTTAAACCCTTCATCTCTATTGAATCTCTTCAGGGAGCAATCTATTCCTTAATTTTATTGGATATATCTGTCATTAATAACCCCTTAAGAAGGAGCAACACATTAAGCTTTTAATTACTTAAAAACATTTGTATTTATATTCTCATTCTCATTTATATATAGTTGTCATAATTTCTGTACATTCATTCATCTGAAAAGACTACGGTGTAGTGAAACGCGTTACGAATCACAATTCTTAAGTAAAATTTCTAAAACACATTACTTGTTTTTATTATTGATAATGTATTATATTATATTTAATATACAAGGACAACTCCAGTATTGTCAAATCTATCAGTTTTGTCTTTACTATTAAAATATTCTTGGAAGAGTTTCATGTAGGTCTTGAAATTTACTATTTTATTTTATTTTGAAATGATATTTGCAATCTTCTCTGAAAAATAGAGGAGAATATCTATCGCCCTGATATATTCAAGTATTAGTGCAAAAAAGTGGAACAGATTCATTCCAGATCAAAGGCTGTCATCTTTGATATAAATGAATGTATTCCAGTTTTTTTGCACTAATACTCCAATAGTCTTGGGGCGATAGTCTTCTCTATTTTTCAGAGGCTCACTCTGTATCTTCTACAGTTTTCAATCAAAAATGAAAATTCTTTCACGGGAATGCAGACAAAGATAATACCTTTCTTTCGAGTTATCACTCGACCCATCTACCCTCTTCCAAATTTTCAAGGGTTGTCACCCCTGCTCCAGGGGTTAGAATTCGAGATGAGGATGGTACTTGATGATGACTGTCATTGATCAGCATGGATCTGTTCCATTTTACCTCACTGAAACTTGAATAGTCTCAGGGAAATAGTCTTCCCTATCTTTCAGTTGCTCACCCTGCATCTTTTATAGTTTTCAATTAAAAATGGAAATTCGTTCAAGGCAATGTAGACAAAGATACCACTTTTCCTTTGAGTCATCATTGGACCCATCTTCCCTATTCAAAATATTCAAGGATTGAAACCCCCGCTTAGGGAGTTAATATTTCAGGCAAGTGTACAATACCCCCTTGAAACAAAAATTGACCTGTTTTTGCGTTTTGATCAGAAATTTTGGTAGATATAGCCTCTGTTTAGTTTTCGTTGAAGCACCCTGTATATCACAAATTCAAAAGTGAATGAAGTACCAAAATATGTTGTTGATCTGTTTTTTCTCCCTTTCAGTATCGGTGATTAAATTCGAAATTTTGATTGAACATCTGTGGGGTTAGATTTCTGCTTGTATCGATTAAAATAATAAAAATAAAAAAAATAAGGATTTGCATGGATTATTTTAGTTTTTGAGGTCAAAAATATCATCAATTATAGTTGTTGTCTAATTTATCGATTTGCAAGGATGTTGAATATAGAAAACAACATATAACGTATAATTTGAAATTCAATAAATGTCAGCATTCACTTAATTTTAATTTAATATATAAATTTTTTGTATTAGGTTTTCAACAAGAAAACATTCTCAACTTCACGTTTTGACATGATTAATTGATTTTATCATTGAATTAGCCTAATGACAATGAAATAATTGTTTTGTGACATAACTAATCGATTTATTAATTATGAATGTTCAAAGGTGTAAAATATTTTATATGAACAATCAATCCGAATGCAATATCACATACGTTAATGAAATATGGCTTGAATTAAGTTTAATGAATAGTATTACCTCTAATTAGCACATACTTATTCAAGAAATAATAACGAAGTATTTGTCAAGAATCTCTTGCCTGCGCTCACACCTCAATGGTATTTAAAAGTAAATGTTAATGTAACTAAGAAAAAATACCCAATGACTATATCTACACTTGTTGGAATTTTCGAGGATCATGAGTAGGCAATAATAATTTTTAACAAAATTAATTCAAGATACATGCATTCTAGGTGCATCGTGATATTAATGACTATTTTCTAGACACATTAAAATAACCAAAGTACCCTCATATTCATGCATGAATATTCTACTATAATCACTAAAGAGCGGATTATATGTGAGGCCGAAATGTAAAAATATGTACATTATAACGGATGTCCATGCGAGATGGGACATTAAGAATATATGGAGAAAGGAATGACCGATTGGAGAAAGTTTTTTTTCTTGTCTTGAATATTATTCGGACTAAGTTTCGAGAATAATTGGTGTGTAAGTTTCAATTTTTTATTGTAGAAAATTAAATTCTGAACAATTTTTTTTCATATCATTACCACCTGAAATCAACAGAAAGGAAGAGATGAATTTTTATAGGCTTCGCGGTATACAGAGTGTTTCCAAAGCATGTGGCATTCAAAGGTAGAAAATACCGTTTTTTCAAACTAGACTACCAATTTTTGCACACACCATTCAACTCGTAATATTAATAGGCATCGATTTATTATAGGTTTTCCTTCACCTAAAATGCATCGCTTCCGAGTTATTCGCGATTTTATCCCAAAAATTACGATTTTTCGAGCGAAGACCCTGAAATCCGCAGATTATATGACCGGAAATCGTTCAAATAATGCATTTCGAGACCCATCTCAAAATTTTCATCAAAGTAATTCTGGTCAGAATTCCGAGAGAAAAAGTGTAAAATTAATTAAAGTAGATTGAATCTGACTTCTTGTTTTTCTTCTTTTCTAGTCGGTATTCTCGATTACTTCAGTTACTTGTCAGGAAATAGTCATGATTTTGGATCTTATACTCCATTGAAATGTTACATGAGCTTAAATTTTTTAGAGGACGCAATTTAATTTTTGCGACATGTGTGGGATCAATAGAAGCTCAACCCCAAGTTTGTGGGGTTACCGCCCTTGTCCCCCGGCCGCCAACTTTGAAAAAGAGATGCAAATACCTTTTTCGCGATATCTCAGAAACCATACATCCTACAAAAAATTTGTGGGGACATAATTTGTAGCAAATCACTTTGGCTACAAATATGCCCTTATAACTTTTTGCCTAAATTTAAAATTAAAGAAGTTATAAGCAAAAAATTATAAAATTTCTATAAATTTTTTTTTGCTCTTATACATTTCACAAAGAATTACCTCGGACCTATCTTGTAGATGGTCTTTTGAGGAAAATTTTTCTCTTTAATTCTTTTCAATTTAATTCATTTGAAACGCTGTTACAGCGTTCTAAAGTTGACTAGGTTCGTCAATGCTCATGAGAATCCGGTCAAAACAAAATGTTTAACTCAGTTTTATTGTCTTTTTTTTATTGTAAATACTGTAACAGTCCGATTTCTCGAATTAATCATTTATATCTTTTAAACTCAGTTTTCATCATTTTATTAATAATTCACTCTCATTTCATCAAGTAAATATTCAAACAGTTCGAAATTCGAATCAGGAATCTACAGATGATGATACCCAATGAAAATTATAGATATATCCATAAGGTGTCGCTGGTATTGATCTAGGTTACTCACCGGTTAATTGTGAAGTCAGTACTTGAAAGAAGATCGTTTTTTCGTTTCTGTGGAAGAACGGAAAGCAGTACTCATTCTATGTACAAAAATCTTTGGTACTCTTTATGTACACACGACACTAACACAACATAAACAGACAAGCTATTGCACTAGTGCAATAGCGACAGGATAACGAGTTTTTTCCTCAGATTTTTTCACTCGTTTATTGAATCATATACAAGATAGTATGGTTCCCCTGTTACATTTTCTGAGCTCACACTTGTGTTTTGATTATATAAGATATAAGCATTTATTGTAAATACAATTATTCAAATTTTATAAATCCTCTCTTTTCAAATATATATATATATATATATATATATATATATATATATATATATATATATATATATATATTGATGAAATCGCATCGAATAATTGGTTAGTATCTGGAGAATTATTTGCTGAAACAGAAGGTTTGGCAATTGCGATCCAGGATCAGGTTGTTTTCTCGAAGAATTATAGAAAACACATCATCAAACAAAATATAGATGATTCTTGCCGTAGATGTTTCTGTTCTTCAGAAACAGTTTGTCATATATTATCATCTTGCTCAGTCCTTGCTTCAACAGATTATTTAGAAAGACATAATGCCGTCGCTAATATTATTCATTTCAATCTAGGAATCAAACATGACCTAATTCCCAAAGAGAAAAAATTTCACAAATATGAACCTGAGATTATTTGTGAAAATGACAAATATAAACTTTATTTTGATAAAACAATTCTTTGCAACAGAGCTGTAAAACACAATAGACCAGATATCATTCTTAATGATAAACAGAATCAAATAACATATATAATTGATATTGCTATACCCGACACACATAATATACAAAATAAATACAATGAAAAATTTCTAAATATATGATGCTTGGCGACGAGATTAAAAAATGTGGAAAATGAAGAAAATATCTATTCTACCGATTATTATTTCCACAACAGGTGTTATTCCTAGAAATCTTCACAAAAGTATTGAGATTTTGGGTCTGAAGAAAATTTGTTTGAACAGTTACAAAAGATAACAGTCATCAAATCTTGTAATATTCTTCGTAGGTTTCTTTCCGAAAAAAATAATGAGGTAGAGTCATAGGTTTTCTCTTTAGTTTATACTGCTCAGAATCTCATTTCATATTTTATTTATTTGTTTATATAAATGTAATATAATTAACTGACAATTTTGTCATATTTATATTCAGAGCAGTATTCTATTCGATCGTTCACCACTTCACACAAAGGAAACTATTAATGAGTAACATTCAGTGTTACTTGACTAAGGTCCGTACACTGGATTTTTCAGGGAGAATGCCTCTGACACTATATCATTGTTGGATGCTATTATGTATATATTCTGGTAGATTGATATATTCTCATAACATTTAACGTTATCTTAATATATAATTATTCCAGGATATGTTTTGATTATAATCATTGGCTGATTGCATTAATTAGATATATTTCATATGGGCAACTCGTCGGGGTATATATATATATATATATATATATATATATATATATATATATATATATATATATATATATATATATATATATATATATATATATATATATATATATATATATATATATATATATAGGGTTTTACCACAACGATTTGCCCATATATCTGTTCATGCAATCAAACTGATTTCATGAAAAATATAAATCCACCATTAATATATATATTTATATATATATATATATATATATATATATATATATATATATATATATATATATATATATATATATATATATATATATATATATATATATATATATATATATATATATATATATCTATTTTATGTTTCACACTTTATTGTTGTGAAGAGAATAATTTCGCTTTTCACTAGTTGTTTTTGTAAATCAATAGTTTTTCATAGAACCGAGTTCGTTCGAATTCATTAGATTCGCTCTTTTCTATTTAGAAATCTTCGGAATTGTTGTAATTTTATTGGAACTGTGTTGTAGCGATTGGAGGAATAATTTTCAGTAATTGAAATTAAGTATTCTTTCATTTTCTGGTTAACTTCCAATCGTCTGAGGCGTTATAAGTAGTCGGTAATTTTGCCGGATTTCCTCGACAACCAATTCAATTAAATAGTGGAGAGATTTCGAATTTTCGTTAGTTATATCAACCTAGATCGATATCTGCTATTCCAAGGGTAAGTCAAATTCATTCTGTTCATTTTAAAAATATATATTCGAGAGATATGGTATTGTTATAGATTTTTTTTCACCGTCAAGATATTTGAGTTTTCATCTTTATGCCAAACCTTGTTATCTTACGACTGGGGTAACCACGTCTTTAGGGAACTAGTCTTGCCACCTAGGGCAGTCACCTTGCGAACAATATTCAGCCAATCAAGTAACCTGTAAGCTGTAGGATACAGGAATACCAGAAAACTGATGTTAAACACCAAATCCAATCATCATGGGAATTAATCTCATTCCTAAAAAGCTAAGTGTTTCTCTTTATGATCAAATTCTTCTCTTCTATATTCGTGAATTGTTGGCTGAGCTCTATCATTGAGTCTCGAATTGTTGAAAAGCTCAGATTGTTGTAAATTGAAAATTTGTACTATGTAATTTGAATTTATCTCGTCTGAGACTCCCTTTTTTTATTGTAATTGGTTAAACTTTTCAGTTAAATTCTTTTTGTATTAGTTACCTTGATTATAGTTAGTAAGTTATTAATCAGTTACTGTGATTTCGATATTCATCTTGTAATTAAGCTAGTTGAATGAAGTGATGAGTATTATTCCTAAGGCTATATCTAGGACCTAGGTTCTAGACGAAGATCTCACACACAGAGATAAAGGGTCTCTGATCTAGCTAGGCATCGGTATTAATAGATAGTGTCAATTGTAATTTTCCTTCAACTAGCCTTTCTATAATTGAATCTCATTAAACTTCATCATTTAAATTTCTTAGTTCCAGTAGAATTGAAATATTTCTCTTATTTAAGGATACTCTAGAAACGAAACCATTACAATACATTCTCAAAAATTTTTGTTAAATCCCTACCTACAACTTCACTTATTCATTGCTAACTTTTCTCCCTGACACCTATAAGGTAAAGTCTGTAGGTGCGTTTCTATAACGTGGTATCCTACTCCAGAGATATCTTATTGATGACATAATCATATTTTCAATAAGTTATTAGCTAGCTATTCTATTTTACTTTTCTTCGATGGTCCAGGCTGTGGCTCAGAATGTAATTCAACGTCGAATGTGAAGGTTTGGGGAACGACAGGGATTACAATTGGAGTCATAGTTGATAGTACATCTTCGAATTCATTTTCTTCCATTAACTTTGATATTTCCATGATGTTGCTGCATCTTTCGCCAGAATAATAAAGGCATACTGTAGAGCATTTGAGGCCTGTTTTCCTGCAGCCACACTTGCTTCCACAATTTTCTTTGTATATTCAGACAATTAATTTCATGAGATCGGGGGGTGCTGGAGTCTTAGAAGCTTGTATTGGCATCCAAATGTTTGCATGCTTTCTCCAGCCCCAATCTTCAGGATTTTGATATCTTCAAAGCCACGACTGGATCTGGTGATATACTCGGAGGCTGTGAAAACGAGCTGCATTTTGTATGGTAGACAGCGATGATAAACTAAATGAATTTTTAGTCACTGTCTCGGCGAATCGTTTGTATCGCATTCCGTCTAATGAGTCGTCTTTATTACTGCCGTATGAAGCTACGAAAAAACGTTCGCCAACAAGAGTTAGCAAAGATGAATCGACTTTCTCACTCAGCAATAGCACGGTACCACCAGCTTATTCAAGATGTTTCTCCATAATTTTTATAAATTTTAGTTTCCCCAGCTGCTGATGTTGTATCACACCCTGACAAAGCATGAAGAAACAGCAGATTCTGTTCTAAAAGATCTCCATACATAAAACTTGAAGGGCTGTATAACTGATCAGGTGTGCGTCCTTTTGAAGGTTTTGAAAAGTAAATGTTGGGCTGTCTTCTACCTAATGCCGTGAGCAATACAAGAATGTGTTCTGCCACAATAAACACCTTTTTTCTACCTGCTTAACATTCTCGAAAATATACTCTCCTCTTAAAAATTACTATAAGAAGCAATAATTTGGTAACTTCTGTAGTAAAGAAAACAGTTAGCAATGAATGAGTATAGTTGTTTGTAGGGATTTAACAAAAATTTTTGAGAATGTATTTACAATAAAAAAAGATCTTAAAACTAAGTTAAACATTTTATTTTGACCGGATTCTCATGGGCATTGACGAACCCGGTCAACTTTGAAGCGCTATAACAGCGTTAAGGAGAAAAATTTTCCTCAGAAGACCATCTACAAGATTGGTGAAAAGTAATCTTTCGTAAAATATATAAAAAAAAGTTATAGAGCAGAAAAAAAATTTTTATAGAAATTTTCTCACGTTTTTGCATATAACTTTTATAATTTTAAATTTAGGACAGAAAGTTATATGAGCATATTTGCAGGCAAAGCGATTTGCTACAAATTATGTTCCTACTAATTTTTTGTAGGACGTATAGTTTCCGAGATATCGCGAAAATGGTTTTTGCACCTTTTTTCCAAGATGGCGGCCGAGGGAGAAGAGTGGCAACCCCACAAACTTGGGGTCAAGCTTATATTGACCCCCCCCCATGTACCAAAAATAAAATTGCGTCCTCTAAAAAATGGAATATTCGACCTTTAAATTGTAACTTTCAATTACATCTGGACGTTTTGAAATCCACAAATTGTCCTGAAACAGAATATTTCAAATATTATTTCACAAGTTAAAATTCTGATATTTTTCAGCATAATTGAAGGAATACTTACATGATTTTTTCGGTTGGCAATATTTTGAAAAGTACCTTCATCTAATCATAAAAAAAATCGGCATGCTGCATTCAGCGAGGTATTTCTGGTAATTCGAAGATGACTTTCCTCACAAGTAATGATGTAATCGAGAATACCTACTAGAAAAGAAGAAAAACGAGAAGTTAGATTCAATCCATTTCAATAATAATTGATTTCGCACTTTTTCTTTCGGAATTCTGATCAGAATTACTTTGATGCAGATTTTGAAATGGGTCTCGTATTCAGAGATCGAGATTATTGCAAGATTTCCGTATTTGCACTACTAGATTTCAACACTGAATGATTCGAAATACATTGAATACGCCTCTAATCTGTTACCAGCTACGGGGTGAGCCATCTAGCGTTTGAAATTTGAACCCATACTTATTTTGAAACAGAGGGCCGATTTGACACATATGTAGTGACATATTTTTAGTAAAAGGTTTGACATTTACGAAATGGATCGCTTTTCGCTTGAAGAAAATTGGGAAATATTTAAAACATATTTCCAAAGTTCTTAGTCTTTGACTCTAACTGTAAGAAATCTGCGAAAATTTTTCGGTAAAAATAAAGTGTCATCAATTCAGTTTGTGGATCAATTTGTAAAGCGACTTTGTCAAAGCGGCTCGTTATTGGACAAAGCAACTCGCGTACGTTCTCGTCCAATGCGTTCGGAGGAAAAAATTGCAGGTGTTGCTCAAAAAGTGATCGAACAGCCATCAACATCAACTCGTCATCATTCGCAGCAATTGAACATTGCACGCACGTCTTTACGCAGAATTTTGCATAAAGACCTCGGTATGAAGGCTTATAAAGTTCAATTGGTTCAAGAACTGAAGCCTCATGATCATCCGACTCTATTTCGCTTCGTTCAATGGGCTGAATATGGGCATTTTTACCGAAAAATCGTCTTCTCCGATAAGGCTCATTTTCACCTCGGAGGGTATGTAAACAAGCAAAATTGCCGCATTTGGGGCTCGGAAAATCCACACGTCATTGTAGAGAAGCCAATGCACTCAACAAGTGACGATTTGGTGCCGTTTTTGGTCCGGAGGCATCACAGACCCATTTTTTTTTGAAAATGAGCAAGAAGCCGCCATTACCGTCAATGGCGAACGTTACCGTGCCATGCTAAGTGACTTTTGTTCCAGAAAGTTGAAGACGATGACATGGAAGACATATGGTTTCAATAGGATGGCACTACGTGTCACACAGCCAACAATACACTTGATCTTTTAGGCACTGTGACTTGTACCTCCTTTCATTTTGACGCATAATGAATAGAAAAATCATGAAATGAAAAGTACGTTGTGCTGAGATAAACGATAATCCCCATTTGTGTGTTGTATCATCTGGCTTTTTATTAATTGAATGAATATTTCAGCTTGACCCATAAGTTCTCTACTTGTGTGTTAAATTAGTATTTACGAAAAGGAAAAAAATAAACGGAATAAACACTTCGACTACATCAATATCTCCACATTTATCAAGACCGTATTTCGAGTTTTCTGCCTACATGGAACATACAGAATCAATAACTCTGCGTTCATATCAAATACAAATTCTACTTCCTCCAACGTCACGAGATTTCAATATTTCATCTTTCCCTATGATCTTCTCTACCCAGCTTGGACATCAACGCTCATTCACCAGTCGAGTGTAATATAGACCTAATATTGTTTTGAATTTTGATCCCGTTCCATTGTGTTGCGGAGCAATGAAACCACCGGCGCCGATTGGCAGAGCGTGGTTTCCATAGTAACGCCCCTCTTACATTTCCCAGACACGAGGTCTGTGTGGAAAGTACTGAAGGGGGAGGGTGAGGTGGTAGTAGGGGATCGGCAGTATTTACTGCGTGGATATTGTGATGTCACGTCACGGCATACTTCGCTAGCGGTGACGTATTTCTTCTCTGATCCAACTCGAAGGACCAACCAGACGGTTCACGTGGAATAGAGATTATGGAATGTCAATTACATTATCTTTCATTATTGTTGTTTTAGCATCCAGCATCTTTCGTATGATGAGGTTTTATGGAATTCATAAAGTGTTTTCATAATGTCCAACTCCATGTAGATAATGTAGATAATATACAAATATCTACTTCAAATTATAAATTGAATAATTAATTGCACTTACCTAAATTCTACTTTATGGGTTCACTATATTTATGAACATTCATCTGGCAATTATCTAATGTTTTGATTTTTGAGTTTGTTTTACTTCTCACTGAACTAAGTAACAAATTAACAGAATAGAGACCAGGATAGTTAAATAGTGTAATCTTAAACATTAATAAGCAAGAATATATATATATATATATATATATATATATATATATATATATATATATATATATATATATATATATATATATATATATATATTAAATAATAATAATAGATATTTCTTGGAGAAGAACTTCAAAATCTGCACTCAAGATCGTTTAGATGCAGGACCATCAGATTCTCAAACTTTCATATCATCTGATTCAGGTAACGTTGCAAAGAAAATTATTTCTGGGCCCGTTAATCATGAATATGATGATAAGGTAAACAACTTAAATGAAGGTAGGAATAAAATTTTAAAAACTATACATTCATATCAAACACGAAGTAAATCTAAGGGTTCTGACATTTCTACTTTTCTGTCTATTCTTCAAACAACAAAAGTTTTGATGACTGTTTTCAAAATCATGTAGAATCACCTTGTTCCTCTAATCTTATCATAACTTCATCACCTAATTCAGATCTTCACAAAATTAATAAAAAATAAAACGCATGAAATGGACGTATGAAATGAATAAATTCATTATGTTTTGTTATTACAAAATAACAAATAATGGAACAAATAAAAAGGGTATATGTCTAAACTATATAATATGTTCAAAGAAAAATTCCCCAATTGCTGTATTTCAGAACAAAGCATTGCGAATCAAAGACGGTATATTGAAAATAGAAACTTTATATCAGAATCAGAATTAAAATCAATTAAAAACAACGTTCAACAAGAAGAACATTTAAATTTTGTAGTTTCAGATGAAAACCTAGTCCCATTCATGAAAAGCATCGAAAATAAATCAGAAAATTCATCTAAAAATAATGATAACAAAGATATAGAAAATTTATTTCTCAATCAAATGAATTTATTTGAAAATATTGACCCAACTTTAAGACCTAAACTTCCTAAAATTCATTATTCAAAGAAAATTTTCGATTGTATAAACGTGCTTAATGAGAATATTCTTCCAAAGCAACTTGTTAAAGTAATGAATATCTATACACTTCATCTGATTATATATTGTGCCGCTATTACAGTAGTTAAACATTCTGGATACAAATTAGAAAATTTTGGATCTAATTATAATATCAAGAAAAACCTTCATGGCAAAAAAAGGTTAGAAGGTAAAATTTCTTCTATCAGATGTGATTTAGGAAGATTGACTCAATATTCCAGAGGTAATCGATCAAAAAACTTATGGCACATATTGGAAAAATATTCCTCAAAAATAAAACCCATAAAAATAATGAGATAAGTAATGGACAATTGATAGAATACATCGATACTTTAAAACAAAAACTTTCAGTATACTCTATTAGACTACATGAATATAAAATAAATTCAGATAGAAAATTCCAAAACAAACTATTCAAAAATAATGAAAAACATTTTTACAAATTTATTTCAGGTTCAAATGAAAATATTTCTGGAAATGGAGTTCCTAAAATTGATATTTTAACTGATTATTGGTCTTCAATTTGGGCAGTGCCAAGGCAACATAATTCCAATGCAAGTTGGATTTTAAATGAAAGGTCTCGATTTTCTAAAATAGAATGCATGCAATTTGAAAAATTTTCAAACGAAGATATAACATCAGTTATTAAACACACAAAAATTGGAAATCTCCAGGTGTTGATGGTATTCATAACTTTTGGTTCAAGAAATTCTCTTGCGTTCATGAAAAATTGGCTGAATATTTTCATTTATAATAAAGAACCCTCAGCTACTCCTTTATTTTTCACACAAGGAATTACTTATTTAAAACCGAAAAGTGATAATACTATTGATCCGTCTCAATATAGACCAATTACTTGCCTTCCAACAATATATAAAATTCTAACTGCATGTATTACCCAAAAATTTATGCACATTTGGAGAATTATAATATTCTTTCCGAACATCAAAAGGATGTAGAAAAAACACCTTGGTACTAAAGAGCAACTTGTAATTGATTCTGTTGCTTTGAATCAAGCTCAAACTAAGAAGAGAAATATTCATACAGCCTTCATTGATTACCAAAAGGCTTTTGACAGTTCTCCCATTCATGGCTTCAAGAAATTTTGAAATTTATAAAATTGATAAGACACTTCGTCATTTTCTTGAATTTGTAATGAAAAATTGGAGAACCAATCTTCATTTAAATATTTCAAAACAATCGTTAAAATCCGAAGTAATTCCAATCAAAAGAGGCATTTTCAAGGTGATTCTTAAGTACTTTTGGTTTTGTCTTTGCCTCAATCCATTATCTCATGAATTAAATGCTACTAGTTTCGGCTTCAAAATAAAGAGTTTATTAACTGAATTCAAATTAAGTCACTTAATTTATTTAGATGATATTAAATTATATGCCGGAACCAGATCTCATTTGAAAAGTCTACTTGAGATTACTTTCAACTATTCCAATGATATTCATATGAAATTTGGGCTTCCAAAATGTAAAAATCTTTCTATTGAAAAGGAAAGATCACCTCTAATTATATAAAGATTTCCAATATCGAAATCGAGCCAATGCATCAAGGAGATACATATAAATATCTTGGATTTTGTCAAGAGAAGACAATTAACCATAGCAGCACTAAAGAAATTATTAGAAGTTCATATTACAAAAGACTAAGAATTATCATCAAGAGTTATTTAACTAGTAAAAACCTTTTCAGAGCTATCAACTCCTATGCTGTTCCTATTCTTACATCTTCTTTTGGAATTATTAAATGGTCTAAAACTGATCTAAATGAATTACAATGTCAAACGAGGAAAATGCTCTGTAAATATCATAAGCACCACCCAAAGTCAGCTGTTCAGAGAGTTACACTACCTAGACATCTTGGAGGTCGTGGATTAATTGATTTGAATAATCTTCATAGTAAACAGATTTTTCATCTACGTTCCCATTTTCATGATAAACAGAGAACGTCTAAATTACATGATATTGTTGTTGCTTCAGATTATAATCTTACACCTCTGAACTTGACAATGCAAAAGGTAGATTTTGATATATTTGATGATAATTCTAAAGAGAAAGTTGGATGCAAAAGGAATTACACGGAAAGCACCTAAAGAATTGAAAAATGATTATATTGATGAAATTGCATCGAATAAATGGTTAGTATCTGGAGAATTGTTTGCTGAAACAGAAGGCTTGGCAATTGCGATCCAGGACCAGGTTGTTTTTACAAGGAATTATAGAAAACATATCATCAAACAAAATATAGATGATTCTTGCCGTAGATGTTTCTGTTCTTCAGAAACAGTTTTTCATATTTTATCATCTTGCTCAGTCCTTGCTTCAACAGATTATTTAGAAAGACATAATGCCGTCGCTAATATTATTCACTTCAATCTAGGAATTAAACATGACCTAATTCCCAAAAGAAAAAATTTCAAAAATATGAACCTAAGATTATTTGTGAAAATGACAAATATAAACTTTATTTTGATAAAACAATTCTGTGCAACAGAGCTGTAAAACACAATAGACCAGATATCGTTCTTAATGATAAACAGAATCAAATAACATATATAATTGATATTGCTATACCCGACACACATAATATACAAAATAAATACAATGAAAAAATTTCTAAATATATGATGCTTGGCGACGAGATTAAAAAATGTGGAAAATGAAGAAAATATTTATTCTACCGATTATTATTTCTACAACAGGCGTTATTCCTAGAAATCTTCACAAAAGTATTGAGATTTTGGGTCTGAAGAAAAATTTGTTTGAACAGTTACAAAAGATAACAGTCATCAAATCTTGTAATATTCTTCGTAGGTTTCTTTCCAAAAATAATAATGAGGTAGAGTCATAGGTTTTCTTTAGTTTATACTGCTCAGAATCTCATTTCATATTTTATTTATTTGTTTATATAAATGTAATATAATTAACTGACAATTTTGTCATATTTATATTCAGAGCAGTATTCTATTCGATCGTTCACCACTTCACACAAAGGAAACTATTAATGAGTAACATTCAGTGTTACTTGACTAAGGTCCGTACACTGGATTTTTCCGGGAGAAAGCCTCTGACACTACTCGTTGGTACATTGATATCATTGTCTGATGATGCTATAGTATGTATATATTCTGGTAGATTGATATATTCTCATAACATTTAACGTTATCCTAATATATAATTACTCCAGGATATGTTTTAATTATAATCATTGCCTGGCAATGGTATTAATTACCAGGTGGTGGATTTATATTTTTCATGAAATCAGTTTGATTGCATGAACAGATATATGGGCAACTCGTCGGGGTAAAACCCCTATATATATATATATATATATATATATATATATATATATATATATATATATATATATATATATATATATATATATATATATATATATATAATTGCACATGAAACCAACAGAGAGTGTATACAAATTTTGAATTAGCAAATACTCTTCGATTTAACGAAATGAAGATCACATATGGGTTTTACATTCTGTAGGTAAACTAACCTGCCTGGAATTCATTGTTTAAAAAAATCTGCTTAAAACGAGTGTCAAAATTGGCACAACTGTTTTCTATACTGACGCGGAATTTGAACGCGATCTGTCATTTAATTTGATTACAGTGCTCGAGATTGTCAGTTCTCACAAGTGTATTTTCCTCAAACTTTGTATTGCAAATAGAATATTACAAAAGGCTTACGTGGAATCGACTATATCAAAAACACGTGCATATGAGTGGTACAGTGCATTCAACCGTGGCTGAGATGTGGTGGGAGATTTTCCGGGCTCTGGTCGGCCATCAACATCTTCAACTGAGGTTAACATTGATAAAATGAAGGAAACGGTAATTGAAAATCGTCACTCAAGTTTGAGAAAGATAGGCAATGAACTTTCTGTGTATCACGAATAAATTCGTACCATTTTAAAGGAGTGTTTGGGCATGAAACGCGTTGCCGCTCGACTACTTACAAAAGATCTGAATTTTATTCAGAAATTGAATAGCGTCCAGGTAATGTTGACTGTTTTCATTGATTATCGTGGTGTTTTGCACTGATAATTCTTGCCAGAAGATCAGACGTTACATAAAGAATATTACCTGAGCGTTATGCGGCGTTTGGGAGAGCAAATGCGTCGAAAAATGCCAGATTAGTGGGGGTAGAAAACTCCTGGATTTTGCACTACAATAATGCACAATCTCACATAGCTATCATTGTGAATGAATTTCTGACCAAAAACTCAACAAATATCATCGAAACACCACCGTATTCACCAGACATGGATCCGGCTGACTTTATTCTTCTTCCAAAAATCAAATACCAGATCGTAGTATCCGTTTTGAATCGATACAAAACATAAAAGAGAATTTGCGGAAAGAACTGAAGTCAATTCCGGAAAAAGCGTTTGAAGAATGTTTTGATGATTGGGCTATTCGTAGGCGTAAATGTATCATTTCGGAAATGGCCTATTCTGAAGGCGATACAATAAATTTGTATGAAAAATGAATATTATGTCTTTCATTGGCTTTTTTACAGAACACCTCAAAAGAGTCTAGGGAACACTTACCAATATCTTTAAAATATGAATTTGATGATTCGAATTTATAGAAATCTTTCGGTTTTTGTTAGGATGTATTGTATATAACGTATTCTCAAGAAAACAAAATAATATTTGACTTCTCCAAAGCACCTATTACAGAAAAAAATTGAAATTTCGAAAATGACGAAATTTGGTAAAACACAAAAAAAATCCTGAACTAATATTTTCGAAACGATATGGAAGCACTAATATTTTTCAGTACCCAGAAGGTCCAACCCTTTTATTAATGACACTTTGGCATCGTCGCGGCATGCTCAATATTAAATTGTATATTACATTTTGGCCTAAGTTATTCCAAGCCCCCTGAACTGCTAATCGAAGCTCCTGTTCATGATGGAAGACGTTTTGACGCAGGAGATTTCTTTTAAGGGTGTCCCACACATGCTTGATGAGATTCAGATCTGGGAAGCAGGATGGCCACGGTAGAAGATCGATATCATTCTCTTCAAGAACGTTCAAGACAACTCTTGCACGATAAGGAAGGGCATTATCTTGTTGGAAGAGTGGATTTTGACCCATTGTTTGGAGATACGGTACCACTACAGGTAAAACTATCCCATTTGCGTAAGAATTTCCCTAGAGGTTGTTCTGTATGAAAACGAGGTCAGTTCTTCCACCAAGGCATATACCTCCCCAAAACATCACTGATCCGCCTCCCTGTCTAACAACTTCTCGAGCATGCTGGAGACGGTTTTGCTTTCCAGGTTCCCTCCATATTCGAATTCTTCCCGAATCGGGATAATAACTAAATCTAGATTCATCACTGAAGAGAACTGTGGCCCACCTCTCTTGATCCCAGTTTCGTGTTCTTGGCACCAAGCTAAACGAGCAGCGCGATTTCCATGGGTCAGTTGTGGGACTCTTAAAGTACGTCTGGCGTGGAGTTGACCTTCGTGCAGTCGATTTCTCACAGTTTGGTTGGGAATTTGTACATTATGAACTCGTGATAGCTCTTGAGCTAATTGAGATGCTGTGGTAGTACGATCTCTTCTGGCTTGTAAAACCAAAAATCGGTCTTGGGCGACTATAGTAATCCTGAAACGACCTGTATGGCGTTCTTCTACGCTACCTGTTTAATTGAAACGCGACCATAAACGGTTTATGACACTTGGGCTACTTCCCAGAACCCTGGATACTTCCCGTTGTGAGCTCCCAGTTGGAGCATGCCAACGGCTCGTAACATCTCTTCTCTAGTCAAATGTCATCTTTCCAAGGTCGAATCACAAAACTTGAATCTTTTATTTGTGCTTACAACAGAAACAAAGTGCCAACTAACTGATTTCAAACACTGAATACATGAAATGATTATAAAGCAGCGTGGCATCTGCTACATTTTTAGTTTTTTATTAAAAAAAACTGAAATCTGTTGCGGCACTCACACTCACATAATTGGGTGAGAAATTGATGCAGGTGTTCATTTCTTTAAAAAAATCATCCATATTGATCGTTCTGGATACGATATATCGATATTCTATTGATCGTTGACCCGTAATTCGATTTTCGACAATTCCACAAAAACTAACATTTTCCAGGTATTCAACGTGTTAATAATAATAATAATTTATTTCCACAATGAGTAGAGTTGAATATACAGTATGAATGGAATATTCTCATGCTTTTCACAAAAAATACTACTCATCAGAGCTCAAAAGGAGCATGAGGAAAAACTTTCGTTTGAGATGTAGCAGCGACATAATATTGACATCAAAATACACACATACACATACAAAAATTGAAATTATTTAAACCCATTCTCAAAATAATCATCAAAATTTTTTCTTGAAAAATTCGACAAGGGAATAAAATACATTTATAACCAGAAAAGTCTTAAGCTGTCTCTTGAAGACAAGTAAGGATTGTAAGTGTTTGGGCAGATGATTCAAAACTTTTATGCCTGCATAAAGAGGTCCTTTTCTGTTCACGTTCAGTTAATAATCTGGCAAAATATAATCATTATGCTGGGTGTTATAAGAATGTGTTGACTCAGAGAGAATTAATTTATATTTGTTCCTGAATGAGATCAGAGCCAGTTTGTAAATATATAGATTAGTCAAAGTGAATATTTTTGCTTTTTCGAAGTATTCTCTACAAGAGTCATACCTTGTTAGATTAAATAGATTTCTGATTGCTCGCTTCTGAATTATAAAAGTATCTTTAGCGCCGGTGGAGTCACCCCAAAATTCCACACCATATTGCAGAATGCTCTGGAAGTAGGCGAAATACTCGGTTTTGGCAGCTTCAAAGTTAACGTTCTGTCTGATGGTAAGTATGGCGAATGCTGCACTGACCAATTCTTTATTTAAGACAGGAAGGCAAGTCTTCCAATTCAAGTTTTGATCGATAATAATGCCCAAAAATTTTACACTAAAGGAAACCCGAATTCATTCAGTAATCTCTCTGAGATATCTTTCGAAGGGCTGATTGCTAACTTGTGGGTCTTTTGCATATTTAAGACTAGCCTGTTTGCGCAGAACCAGTCCTACATAATTGAAATAAGGTAATTAGATTGTTGGGGGAGATTACCAAGAAGGTTATTTTTCAGAATATAACTAGTGTCATCCGCAAATAGGACGAAGAATGCCTCTGGAAAATTTACTATGTTGTCGTTGATATATACGAGGAGGAGAAGAGGGCCCAAAATTGAGCCCTGTGGTACGCCACACTTCACATCGTAAACTGGGAACTTGACTCTGGTTAGTGTATTTACTATGCACGTTCCGCTTTCCACCCAGAATTTACGATTCTTCAAATACGACTCGAACCACTTATGTAACACGCCACTGAATCCATAATGCTCCAACTTATCGAGAAAGATATCAAAATTGACGCAGTCGAACTCCTTTGTTAGGTCGCAAAAAGTAATCAGAGGAATCCCCTTCTCTTCTAGAGTCTGGTTGATATTATTTGAGAGTGCATATATAGCATCATAAGTAGTTGGGTTCTTTTGGAAACCGAACTGAGATGAATTGATCACATTATGTTGAGCCAGGAAATCTATCAACTGTTCTTCAACAACAGCCTCTAATAATTTAGAAAGTGTAGGCAGTAGTGATATAGGCCGGTAATTTTTGACGTCAGTACGGTCACCTGATTTATACAAGGGTATTACTCTTGCCTTTTTAAAGGCATCAGGAAAGATTCCAGATGCAAGCGAATTATTTATGAGTTGTACAAGTGGCTTGACTAAAATATCTATGTTATGATGTTTATAGGTATCTCGTCATAGCCAGTAGAGAATTTACCTGGGAACCCACACAATAAAGATCTAAGTTTATGTTCATCTATTGGCCTGAAGAAAAGCGAACTAGGGATGTTTACAGCATAGTTCTTCAAATAGTAAGGAGCCGACTGTAAACTATAAAGAGGCTGCATTGCAAATGAATCAACCCAACTCAGATGCGACTTTTTCCGGGTTCGTTTCGATTTTATCATCAATTAAAAGATCAATTTCGGATACAGAATGTCGAGATTTACCTCGTTTCGCCAATTGATTGATAACATTCCAAGTTGCTTTCACCTTGTTTGAGGAACATGATATAATTGATTCGTGATAGAGACATTTAGCTCGTGAAATCACTGTTTTCGAACACTTGCAGTATTCATCTACATACTTCTTGAACCATGAATTTGTCAAATGTATTCTCATTGTATACAGTGCCCTTTTATTTTAACATTTTTACAGGAAATTTTTATTCCTTTGGTGATCCATCTTGACTCCCCAGTGGATGCTCCTAATGTATGTTTTTTCGAAGGAAAGGCTTTATCAAGACACGAAAGTAAATTATGGTGGAATGTGTTAAATATTTCATTTGTATTTTCCTTAAGATTCACTTTCCAATTTACCTAGCCCAATAGATCCCTGAATTTATTGTTACTGCCCTCGTTAAAGCTTCTACCTATCCTGTATCCTGCCGAATTCCTATCTAATATGTCTGATATATTTAAAGTAACAATTTGACCATGATGGTCAGAGAACCCGAATTGTTCATTCAGAATATGACAAAATGATTTTTTTTCGATATTTGTACAAGTAGGCGTAATTCGAGTAGGCTCGTTTATTAAACAATGCAAATTGAACATTCTTGAAATTACTTCAAAATCGTCTTTGCACTTATCGTCCCTTCCAAATCTGAAGTTTTGTGTCTCCGCATATTATAAAATTGAAGTTACGGAAAAGGTCAGATAATTGCACCATAATTTCTTGAAAACAGTTCAAGAAAATCGAAATCTTACCCGAAGGGCTCCTGTAGAAACAAATAACAATTATTTCATTAGCCCTATTCAATACAAACGTATATTCGAAAACTTTGTCCACTGACTCTATGTCCAAGTCTCTCACCTCCTCAAAAACTAAATTGAAATCAGAGTTTCCATAACACAATACACCTCCACATTTAAATAGGCTTCGACAGGATTGTGAAACCAGTTCATAGCCTTCCAAACTAAGAGACGACAATTTCTCCTCTGCAGCGTAATACTCCTTCAGACACATGATGAAATAATGAACTGTACAAGTGCCAAATATCATGCAAATCTGTTCAGTTGTTTTTGAATGATTAAGTAAGAAACTTTCACATTAATGTCCAAACTCAATGGGAAAAAGAGTGCTGCGCTTATTTTAAGCATCAGTAAGACCTTCGACCATGTCTGAATAAGTGGCCTCATTTACAAACTTTTCTGTCTAGATTGTCCTGATTATATCAAAGGTTACTCAGCATGTTGGAAAATAGAAAGCTTCAGGTTGGACGTCTCCCTCATTTTCACCTCAACAAGGTCTTCCTCCCGGATCGCCATTAACTCTAACATTATATAACGTCTACTGAGAGAATTTTAGATTTTAATACAACAGATAACTAGTACCCAGTTAATATCTAACATACAATAAAGAGAAAAGGAAAACAACATTTTTTGACAATTCAAAACCCAGAAAAATTATTGCACCATGTTGAGAACAGGCTTCACATTTTTTACGAAAATTGAAATTGAATCGACCCCTCTCATATCACTCGGAATCTGACAAAGCTTGAGCAATCGGATTTTTCGAATCTATATATGTCCTAACAAGGCTTTGGTGTATGTTATTTTGTGTTCTTGTGTTATACAGGTGTATCTGATTCGATAGTTTGATATTTATGTTAGTTTTTAAGTCCCTTATTTAGAATTTTATATATCATTTTGCATTTCTCCAGCTTCATCAGCTTACTTAGATTGAATATACCAAAGTCCACATACAGAAACGTTGTCGCAGTCAATCTATCATAATTGAACAAAATTTTCACTATTTTATTTTGTAATCTCTGCATTTTTGATAAATCTGTTAAATATCTAAAATTTGTAAGAAAAAACGCATTGTATATATCTAATTTACAAAAGTAGAGCATCTGGCCTTCAAGTTAGAATTACTTAAACTAGTTTAGGTTAGATTGCTTACAAACGGCCGTCGACCGAAGTCATTCAGCCATCTGAGAGATAGGGCTTGTTCACATTTACTATTTCAATACAAAGATATACAATAATTGAAAAAACACAAACTGCAATTAGGTCTTGCATCATCTTCCACACAGTTGCTTTTGGAAATTTACACCATGTCCTTTAACACCTATGCTTGATACAAAATGGTTCCTCTGAGTGTTGTTTTCAGTGCTAAACTTACGGCAAATAAATTTCAGTCTTTCAGGAATTGGTTGAATTTTTGTGACGGCATATAATAGATCGTTTAGAAAATTATGCAGAGAATTGAGTCTAGAGGGTATGATCCACTGAAGATGCAGTAGGTTTTTGTTGGAATAAGGATCCAAAGAAGAACAGAACTTATTGTTGTAAATCAGCTGACGTTTCGACATAAAGAAGTCTCCTTTTCACAAGAACCAAAGCAACGGTACCGATTGTACAACAAACAAATGATATATTGTCCTGTGAGGCTTGCTACATAGATCAGACTGGTAGATATTTACAAAAATGATTGAAATAACACATAGCAGACTGCAAAAATTTTCGGAATAGACCACACTTCACTGCTTTGGTTGAACATAAAATAAATCAAGGACACAATTTCAACTCTGAAAATGCAAAAATCTTGGAAAAACAGAATTTCTACGGTAGACGAATTTTTGAAGAAATACTCGAGATAAAAAAGAATGAGGGTAGGGCCGCAAATAGACGATCTGATATTGATGTTCTCAGCCGTTCTTATTTTAACATTATTGAAAAATTAAGAACGAAATGAAATTCAATTTAATCCTTTTTGGTACGTGTTTTATATTGCTTTCATGCATACGGCTGGCATATGATTTTCAAGTTCATTAATTTCTATTCAGTACCGTTGCGAATTTCAGACTGTTTGTTGCTTCCATTTCAAATTATGAATTTTCCATTTACGTAATGTTTTTCGTACCCATGTAATTTATTTTATATATACATACATTCATTGTTGTTGATCTTGAGAATACTAGTGAAAGCGATTATTTTTGAACCATGTTGTTTTTTCATTATAGTTATCCTGAAAAAGACCTAATAAAGGTGTCGAAACTTCGGCTGATTTACAACAATAAGTCCTGTTCTTCTTTTGATCCTTATTCCAACAAAAACCTACTGCACCTTCAGTGGACCATAACCTCTAGACCCAATTCTCTGCATATTCCGCTAAACGCTCTATTATATGCCGTCACAAAAATTCAACTAATCCCTGAAAGACTGAAATTTATCTGCCGTAAGTTTAGCACTGAAAACAACACTCAGAGGAACCATTTTGTATCAAGCATAGGTGTTAAAGGACATGGTGTAAATTTCCAAAAGCAACTGTGTGGAAGATGATGCAAGACCTAATTGCAGTTTGTGTCTTTTCAATTATTGTGTATCTTTGTATTGAAATAGTAAATGTGAACAAGCCCTATCTCTTAGATGGCTGAAAGACTTTGGTCGACGGACGTTTGTAAGCAATCTAACCTTAACTAGATATATACAATGCGTTTTTTCTTACACATTTTAGATATTCAATATCTGGTGAACATGCTGTATCACAGATTTATCAAAAATGCAGAGATTACAAAATAAAATAGTGTAAATTTTGTTCAATTATGACAGATTGACTGCGACAACGTTTCTGTATGTGAACTTGGGTATATTCAATCTAAGTGAGTTGATGGAGCTTGAGCAATGCAAAATGATATATAAAATTCCGAATAAGAGACTTAAGACTAACATAAATGTCAAATTATCGAATCAGATACACCTGTATAACACAAGAACACAAAATAACATACACCAAAGCCTTGTTAGGACATCTATAGGTCAGTTTACAACCAGATTTCGAGGGAGGTGGATTCAATTTCAATTTTCGTAAAAAATGTGGAGTCTGTTCTCAATATGGTGCAATAATTTTTCTGGGTTTTGATTTGTCAGAAAATGTGGTTTTTCTTCTCTTTTTATTGAATGTTAGATACTAACTGGGTACTAGTTATCTGTTGTATTGAGATCTAAAATTCTCGATATCAATGCTTAAGGTACTGTCAGGAGATTTATTATAAGCCAAACATTATAATTTTGTGAATAAAGAGATTTAAAAAACCTTACAGTAAATATTATCTAATGCAAATGTATAATATTAGTAGGGTTAAATAATTTTCCTGGAAGAAAATTGCATCAGCGAGAATTGAACTATATTTTCTATAATGAATTACTTTCAAATCAAGTAATTAAGATCTGGTACTTTCGTAATAGTTGGACCTGCCCTTTGCACCCTCATTTTATACCACCTAAATATCTAACGTATTTTCGTAAGCACCTACTTCATTATTTGTAATCATTAGAGAAGAGAATGAAACAACAACAGGAGTTATACGTTTTTCGAAAAATTCCTTTCGGCAGGTGACCTGGGGCCGTTTATCACAGAACTACCATTTCGTCGGAGGTGACTGCAGTCCGGTAAACTGCCTTTCTTAATTACCGCTTGTAAGAACAGGCCGCGGCAGTCTTTGATATAAACCGATACCACTAAAAGAAAGGTCGTTCAAATTAATTCACTGTATCACAATCTATTTAATTCGAATAAATGATAACGAGCGGCGAGATACTGTGTGATATTTTTGCTAGACGGAAAACCTGAATATAAGCTATAGAATTTTTGTGGCAAAATATGACAAAGACAAACATTTGCTTGGCGGCACTTTGAAAATTACATATTTGAACAATTTTTCTCGTATCAAATTGTACCATAAAAAATTTTATATCACTTTATGCACTCGGAAAGAGACCCTTTTATATACTTTGAACAAAATATATTCCCATTAACCAGAAGCAGTATTAGGTATCGTCCAGCTCCGAATCTAAGGATGGAGGCGGATCGGGGTTATACCGGGTTTTTCTTTTATGCTTCAAGAAACGAAATCTTGCAAATATCATGCCATTTTTATTCAGGAGAACAAGAAAAGATAACAAAACAGAAATCACGCTCGAAAAATGGAAAAGCCTCTGGCTATGACCAGATTACGACCGAAATTATCGAGAATATGGGACAATATGGAGAAGACGTGCTTTTGAAAATATATAATAGGGTATGACATGAATGTAGCAACTACAGGGGAATCACGTTATTATGCACGGCTTAGAAAATATATGAACAAATAATAGATATGAAGCTGAGGCCAATTATTGAAAGAACATTGGAAGAGACACAAAGTGGATTTCGAAAAGGAAGAAGTCCTCAAGATCACATATTCAGCATAAAGATATTGATGAAAAAATCTATCAGGATGAAGAAGAAAATATACCTAGCGTTCATGGGCTTGGAAAAAGCTTTTGATAGGATGCCTAGACGGAGATTATGGAGAATACTACGTAGAAGAGGAATCAAAGCAAAAATTATAAGACTGATAATAAATATATATGAAAGTAATAGAAATTGCATTATAAGCCGAAACAGGAGATCAGAGTATTTCAACACAACGGAGGGGCTTAGACAGGGGGGTGGGCTTAGTCCTTTGTTGTTTATAATCTTTATGGATGAAATAATAAAAAATTGCTCGACAGAAAGGGGAAAATCCAGATTGGATATAGAAACTTACAGCAAGTAGAAGTATCAGAAGGGGAATATGCGGATGATACAATGAAAAAGATCTTCAGAAAAACTTGCATATATGTAACAGAGAATTAGTGGTGATTGGAACAGAAAAGGAAGACATAAATATACAGATAGAGGGGAGAAAAATAGAACAAGTGGAAAAATATAAGTACTTAGAAGTTGAACTCGAAGAATCAGAGAAGCAAGATGCTGAAATCAATGATAGAATCGAAAAGACCATGAAGGCATATTATGCTATCAGCAACGATTTCATAAATAAGGAAGAAGTTTCAAGAGCCACGAAAATGAAAGTATTCACATCTATCTATAGGCCAATAATGACATAAAAACCAAAACAGTAAAATTCAAGCTGTCGAAATGAAATATCTGAGGAGGGCAAGGGGAGTCACAAAGAGAGATAAGCTAAAGGAAACGAATTAGGAATTGAATCAACTTTGAAATTTAGAGAGAAAAGGTAGCTCATCTGTTGGGGACACCTTCAGAGAATGGATCATACACGCCAAGTCAAACGAGTAAGGGAGACAAAGACTAACGGAAAGATGAAAAGAGGTAGACCACGACAAACATGGGATGGAGTAATAGCGAAACTATGGAGACAACCGGGCAAAAATTGGACAGAGGCTAAAACAATCGCAAGACAAGATTGAATGGAGAAATTTCAGATATGAACAATTGATATATCGAATTTTCATGAAAAGTTATTGTAGATCCTACACCATTTCAGATGGTAAAAGGAATTTTGATATCTGCAGAATGAATTACACGGAAAGCACCCTAAAGAATTGAAGAATGATTATATTGATGAAATCGAATTGTTTGCTGAAACAGGGGGCTTGGCAATTGCGATCCAGGATCAGGTTGTTTTCACGAGGAATTATAGAAAACACATCATCGAGCAAAATATAGATGATTCTTGCCGTAGATGCTTTTGTTCTTCAGAAACAGTTTTTCATATATTATCATCTTGCTCAATCCTTACTTTCAACAGATTACTTAGAAAGACATAATGCCGTCGCTTATTAATGCCGTCGCTAATATTATTCATTTTAATCTAGGAATTAAACATGACCTCATTCCCAAAGGAAAAAAAATGTTACAAATATGAACCTGAGATTATTTATGAAAATGAGAAATATAAACTTTATTTTGTAAAAACAATTCTATGCAACAGAGCTGTACAACACAATAGGCCAGATATCATTCTTACTGATAAACAGAATCGAATAACATATATAATTTATATTGCTATACCCGACACACATAATATACAAAATAAATACAATGAAAAATTTCTAAATATATGCTTGGCCACGAGATTATAAAATGTGGAAAATGAATAAAATATTTATTCTACAACAGGTGTTATTCCTAGGAATCTTCACAAAAATATTGAGATTTTGTTTGAACAGTTACAGAAGATAACAGTCATTAAATCTTGTACATACAGAGCAGTATTCTATTCGATCGTTCATCACTTCACACAAAGAAAATTATGAATGAGTAACATTCAGTGTTACTTGACTAAGGTCCGTACACTGGATTTTTCCGGAGAGAAAGCCTTTGACACTACTCGTTGGTACATTGATGTAATTGTCTGATGATGCTATAGTTTGTATATATTCTGGTAGATTGATATATTTTCATAACATTTAACGTTATCCAAATATATAATGATTCCAGGATATATTTATATATATAATCATTGCCTAGCAATGGTATTAATTACTGGGTGGCGGATTTATATTTTTCATGAAATCAGTTTGATTGCAAGAACAGATATATGGGCAACTCGTCGGGATTAAACCCGATATATTACTCAGGAGGGGTAGATCATATGAAAGCAGAAAAACTAGGAATTGTTGATGAACCACTAAAATGACAAAAATTCAAGTATTTACAAACACATAAAGGAAGTTTATATCATAAAAAATGCACCGAAGCTGGTAAAGTATTCATAATAATATAAACATCTATAAAGGAGATTATTAACCAATTATAATCAAAAAGGTTACGGAAAGCGGCGGAGGACCGTTCAAGATTACGACCAATTAATAAAAACCCCTGTCGAGAGAGCCTACTGGCTTCTCAAACAAAAGTCATAATAATATTCCTATGGATAATATGAAATCCGCATGGATGTATATTCTGTCAAAAAAGTTCTCTAAGTGTTGTTTTCAGTGCTAAACTTACGGCACATAAATTTCAGTCTTCAAGGAATTTGTTGAATTTTTGTGAAAAAATAGTTTCTTCATAGTGCTCGATTTTGTCAATTCTCATAAGTGTGTTTAACGATTTTTACTATGGACAAAAAAATCCGACAAGGAATTTGTCTCAAATTTTGTCTTGCAAATCAAATTTCGTGTGCCGAATTGCTCAAAAATTTTACAGGTGGCTTACGATGAATCGATTTTATCAAAAACACGACCATATGAGTGGTACAGTGCATTCAACAGCGACCAAGATGAGATGGAAGATTTGCCTCGCTCTGGTCGGCCATCAACATCTTCAACTGAAGTTAGCATTGATAAAGTGAAGAAAATGATGATTGAAAATCATCATTTAAGTTTGAGAGAGTCAACCAATGAACTTTCTGTGTCTCACGAATCAATTTGTACCATTTCAGAGAATTATTTGGGCATGAAACGCGTTGGCGCTGGACTAATTTCAAAAGATCTGAATTTTCTTCAAAGATTGAATCATAATCATAAGACGCATCGTAACTAGTGATGAGACGTGAGTTTATGAGTTTGACATGCAAACCAGTCCACAAGCTTCGGAATCGCGCCTTCCAACTGATCCGAAACCGAAAAAACCAAGTCAAAGTTGAGGTAATAATGACTGGATAATAAACACCTCAAAAAGTCTAGGAACACTTACCAATATCTTTAAAATATGAATTTGGTGATTCGAATTTATAGAAATCTTTCGGTTTTTGTTAGTATGTATTGTATATAATGTATTCTCAAGAAAACCAAATAATATTTGACTTCTCCAAAGCACCTATTATAAAAAATGTTGAAATTTGAAAACGACGAAATTTAGTTAAACACAAAAAAAATCCTGAACTAATATTTTCGAAACGATATAGAAGCACTTATATTTTTCAGTACCCAGAAGGTCCACCTCTGTTATTAATGACACTTTGGCATCGTCGCGGCATGCTCAATATTAAATTGTCTATTACATTTTAGCCTAAGTCATTCCAAGCCCCCTGAACTGCTAATCGAAGCTCCTGTTCATGATGGAAGACGTTTTGACGCAGGAGATTTCTTTTTAGGGTGTCCCACACATGCGCGATGAGACTCAGATCTGGGGAGCAGGATGGCCACGGTAAAAGATCGATATCATGCTCTTCAAGAACGTTCAGGACAACTCTTGCACGATGAGGAGGGGCATTATCTTGTTGGAAGAGTGGACTTTGACCCATTGTTTGGGGATACGGTACCACTACAGGTAAAACTATCCCATTTGCGTAAAAATTTCCCGTGAGGTTGTTCTGTATGAAAACGAGGTCAGTTCTTTCACCAAGGCGTATACCTCTTCAAAACATCACTGATCTGCCTCCCTCTCTAACAACTTCTCGAGCATGCTGGAGACGGTTTTGCTTTCCAGGTTCCCTCCATATTCGAATTCTTCCCGAATCGGGATGATAACTAAATCTAGATTCATCACTGAAGAGAACTGTGGCCCACCTCTCTTGATCCCAGTTTACGTGTTCTTGGCACAAATCTAAACGAGCAGCGCGATTTCCATGGGTCAGTTGTGGAACTCTTAAAGGACGTCTGGAGTGGAGTTGACCTTCGTGCAGTCGATTTCTCACAGTTTGGTCGGAAATTTGTTCATTATGAACTCGTGATACCTCTTGAGCTAATTGAGATGCTGTGGTAGTACGATCTCTTCTGGCTTGTAAAACAAAAAATCGGTCTTGGGCGACTGTAGTAATCCTGAAACGACCTGTATGGCTTTCTTCTACGCTACCTGTTTCATTGAAACGCGACCATAAACGGTTTATGACACTTGGGCTACTTCCCAGAACCCTGGATATTTCCCGTTGTGAGCTCCCAGCTTGGAGCATGCCAACGGCTCGTGACATCTCTTCTCTAGTCAAATGTCGTCTTTCCATAGTCGAATCACAAAACTTGAATCTTTTATTTGTGCTTACAACAGAAACAAAGTGCCAACTAACGGATTTCGAACACTGAATACATGAAATGATTATAAAGCAGCGTCGCATCTGCTGCATTTTTAGTTTTTTATAAAAAAACTGAAATCTGTTGCGGCACTCTACATAATTTGGTGAGAAATTGATGCAGGTGTGCATTTCTTAGAAAAAAATTTCAATATAGATCGTTCTGGATACGATATATCGATATTCAGAAGTGTTTCCTAGACTTTTCTGAGGGGTTTATTTAGTCGACATGTCCACCAAACAATAATTGAATCAATGAAAGTCGCTTTTGAATATCGAACTAAATACTAAATATCCCTACATTTTCACTCTGTAAAGTTTAAAGATTTCAGTGGATAAAATGGAGTTTTTTCCACTTTCAGAACTAACCACACATAAGTGCAATTAATATACTCGTGTTGAAATTGTACTGCATATTCTGTATTACTTTGTTTTTATGATATCGATACGTTGTGAGTATGATTCATAATAGTGGAAAATTTTTTCTACAAAATCTACATCCCAGCATTTAGGATCCTCGAGGACATAATTCAGAAGGGCCATAAATCGCCACTTTCGCAAATTGCCGCGAACATACATAATAATTTACAGAACAGTGGGTGCCTTTTGCTTGTCCAACAGGATATTAATATGCATTTAATGCGGCTCCTGCCGACAGAACGACCTATCGGACACACATACACACATATAAATATGTGTACGTATGAATTCTGTACACTCTGTTAATGCACGCTCTTCACAATGTATGGATGCGTTAGGTGATTATTCACGTTAATCAAAAAGTAAATCAGCAAAGAGAAATACATCCGACACGCTAATGCATTCAACAATGAGAACTTTATACCGTCTGTCTGTCTGCCACTGAGTAAGTGCATTGTACTGAATATAGCTTAATCAAAGGCCCATAATACTATTATTTATTTTTGGTTCTTCATTCGAATATAAATTCAAAAGTAATTTCAAGACTTGACGTTTCAGTATTATACCTTCATATCTTATTTACTAAAAGCAAACGATTAACCAAGACTATTTCCGAATTATCGAGACGTCCGAATTGAAGTATATAATATCTGTCTCGGCAAACGTTGTTTGGCCATGTATGTTATTTCTAGAAAACATTTTTTTAGTTCAATAGAAATAACTGACTACTATAAGTGTTCGGGGATATATTTATAATCGAAAACGTTATAAACAATAAAAGTATGTTTTATTTAGGTTAATAAATTAATCTTTATTAAAGCAACAAATATATACAAACCAAAAAGTCTAGGGAACACTTCTGAATATCGATATATCCTATCCAGAATGATCAATATGGATGATTTTTTTTGAGAAATGAACACCTGCATCAATTTCTCACCAAATTATGTAGAGTGCCGCAACAGATTTCAGTTTTTTTTTTATAAAAAACTAAAAATGCAGCAGATGCGACGCTGCTTTACAATCATTTCATGTATTCAGTGTTTGAAATCAGTTAATTGGCACTTTGTTTCTGTTGTAAGCATAAATAAAAGATTCAAGTTTTGTGATTCGACCATGGAAAGACGACATTTGACTAGAGAAGACATGTTACGAGCCGTTGGCATACTCCAAGCTGGGAGCTCACAACGCGAAGTATCCAGGGTTCTTGGAAGTAGCCCAAGATTCATAAACCGTTTATGGTCCCGTTTCAATGAAACATGTAGCATAGAAAAACGCCATACAGGTCGTTTCAAGATTACTACAGTCGCCCAAGACCGATTTTTGGGTTTAACAAGCCAAAAGAGATCGTACTACCACAGCATCTCAATTATCTCAAGAGCTATCACGAGTTCATAATGTACAAATTTCCGACCAAACTGTGAGAAATCGACTGCACGAAGATCAACTCCACACCAGACGTCCTTTAAGAGTTCCACAACTGACCTATGATAATCGCGCTGCTCGTTTACCTTGGTGCCAAGAACACGTAAACTGGGATCAAAAGAGGTGGGCCACAGTTCTCTTCAGTGACGAATCTAGATTTAGTTATTATCCCGATTCGGGAAGAATTCGCATATGGAGAGAACCTGGAAAGCAAAACCGTCTCCATCATGCTCGAGAAGTTGTTAGACAGGGAGGCGGATCGGTGATGTTTTGGGGAGTTATACGCCTTGGGGGAAGAACTGACCTCGTTTTAATACAGAACAACCTCACGGGAAATTTTCACGCAAATGGGATAGTTTTACCTGTAGTGGTACCGTATCCCCAAACAACGGGTCAAAGTCCACTCTTCCAACAAGATAATGCCCCTCCTTATCGTGCAAGAGTTGTCTTGAACGTTCTTGAAGAGAATGATATCAATCTTCTACCGTGACCATCCTGCTCCCCAGATCTGAATCCCATCGAGCATGTGTGGGACATCCTAAAAAGAAATCTCCTGCGTCAAAACGTCTTCCATCATGAACAGGAGCTTCTATTAGCAGTTCAGGGGGCTTGGAATTACTTAGGCCAAAATGTAATAGACAATTTAATATTGATCATGCCGCGACGATGCTAAAGTGTGATTAATAACAGAGGTGGACCTTCTGGGTACTGAAAAATATAAGTGCTTCCATATCATTTCGAAAATATTAGTTCAGGATTTTTTTGTGTTTTACCAAATTTCGTCATTTTCAAATTTCAATTTTTTTTATAATGGGTGTTTTGGAGAAGTCAAATATTATTTTGTTTTCTTGAGAATACATTATATACAATACATCCTAACAAAACCGAAAGATTTCTATAAATTCGAATCATCAAATTCATATTTTAAAGATATTGGTAAGTGTTCCCTAGACTTTTTTGAGGTGTTTATTTAAAATTACAATTCTTGAACTATCTAAACTTCAGAAATAATTACTCATATTTTTACTATCAATTATGGCAAAAAATTGATCTCTCAGCACAATAGAGTGTAAGATATTCTTGGTTAGTCCGTCTTTAGCCAACACAAACAAACTGGATGGTTTTCCCATGCGAGAATATGCCACATAGTTGTCCGTGGGAAAAGCACGGTGTTTCCAAATCTAAGCCACATAATGACAATGTTTATCCTTGTGACTTATTGATCGTCATAGCGAATGCCAATCTAATTGCGAATTGAGTGCTTTTGAATTCAATTGGCACATATGTAGGGATTCGTGGCAGCAACATATTTTGCCTTGAAACTTGGCATTCAAGATGATGACTTCAGTAACGTTCTTTATTAATTTTTTAATGACTAGTCGCGTGCTATTGCATAGCCGTGGTGGGTTTGAGCTACGAAGCAGAATAATAGGAGATCCAACCTTCAATAATAAATGATGTGGTGACTTGCTCGGCAAATCCAATGAATTCAAAAACTCAATTGGATAATTCAATCTGGTTGGTATCGCATCGATAGATTTGTATGACACCAAGTCCCCAGGCAACAGCTGTTGTATCTTTGAATTTAACCCATGGACGTCCACATTTTTAGCTGCCAAGATCGCTCTTTCTGCCAGCCACTTATGATTGGCATATTGTGTCTGAACGTCGGGAAATATGTGATCGATAAGAGTATTTTGCGAGTCGATGATTGTGCAGAAGTCTGTCTGCAATTTTATGCATCCAGTATTTTCATGTATAGCAACTTTCCCATCACCAATATCTAACACTTGTTTAGAAACAATTTCGGCAAATGGATTCTAAAGCATTTGAACGAGCATGTTCACCGTCAATTGTACTTTTTCAATATTACGCCATAGTCGCGATGATTTTAAGAGCGCGTTGATTTCATAAACGTACGTTGAACGTGGAATAACGGGAAGTGTTTGTCTGAAATCACCTGAAAGGAGTAACAAAGTGCCGCCAAATAGTTTATCGTTGTTTTTTATATCCTTTCATGTTTTTCTTTTTTCCGCGCTTCCCAGGAATAGGCGAACCTGTTACACCACATGAGTAGGCGCCTGGGAAGAATTCAGGTGTTTGTTTACTCGCTTCTTGAAGAAGGCCATATTGTAGGATATTGGCAAAATGTTGGGAAGAAGTTGGACGGAAGCGAGTTCCACAGCTTATCGGCCCTGTGAAGGAAGGAATTCTTATAGAGAGAGGTTCGAAGGGTCGTTAAATGTACCGACATATGATAAGAACTCCTTACCAGCCTAGTGTTGCGGCAAAACATTAGTTTTCCCAGCACAAGGTCTTTCAGTTCCTTGGAGCATCTTCCGTGGAAGTATCTGTAAAACAGAGAAAGTTCAGCAACTTGTCTTCTGAGAGCCAGCGGTTGGAGATCGCGGGTGATCTCCGAGTGGTCGATGAGGTGCACAGCCCGTTTTTGCACACTACCCAATATCCGCAACGAATGTTTGGGTGCAGATCCCCATACATGGGAACAATATTCCAAAACAGATTGAATCTGCGCCTTATATAAAAGCAACAGCTGAGATGACGTGAAGTATCGCTTGGCTCTGACAAGAAAACTAAGTTCAGCTGATGCCGACTTAGCTATTTCTAATACATGTTCATGCCAGCAAAACCCGAGAAGGAGCATCGAATTTTTGGATGCAATTTGTTGGCCTTGCATCTTTACAGGAGGTTCTCCAGCGGTAACCTTTCTAGAAAACGTAGTTACTTGCGTCTTTCTCGCGATGAAGCTCACCAGGTTGAACTGATCCCACTCAGATATCCTCTGTAAGTCAGATTTTAAGTTATCAACTTGTTGACATCACTGACGCTGAGATTCTGCAGCTGTAATCGGCCGCAGACTACTGAAAGACGAAACCAGGGGACAATCGACTGCAAAACCGAAGGTCTTGTTCTCTGCATATGACAGGAGATCATTTATCTGTAACAGAAACAAGGTTGGCGAAAGAATGAATCCCTGAGGTACTTTTTCTTGCAACTGGAAAGAATCAGATGTTATACCGTCAACCACAACTTGTATTGATCTATTTGAAAGAAAGCTACTTATCCAACCCCGCAATTTTTCGGGAAGTCCATATGCAGCAAGTTTATTCAACAAGACTGCATGCCAAACCCTATCGAAGGCTTAAGAGATGTCAAAGGGTAATGCTCTAGATTCCCCATGCTTTTCCATCGTTGATATACAAACATGAGTGACGTGGATGAGCAGATCTCCTGTCGATCTTTGCCTGCGAAAACCATACAGACGGCCGTTAATAATTCACTGCAACTCAAGATATTTGATGACTTCATCATTTATGACTCTCTCCACGACTTTGGACATAATGGGAAGAAGTGCAACAGGGCAGTAGTTTTGGGGTAAGGACTTCTTTCCTATCTTTGGGATCGGTTGAATTCTCGCTATTTTCCAGCGGCTCGGAAAATTCTGGCTTTCATAAGAAATCAGAAATAGACGGTTAAGAATGGGTGCCAGTTTGGGAGCACACTTTCTCAGGACGATTGCCGGTATTTCTTCTAGACCTTCTTGCAGTTCAGCTGCTCGAGAGCCCGTTTCACAGTGCGGACTCTGAACTTGATTTCTGCCATGGAAGAATTTGTAGGTGGAATGTTCGGTGGTATTGCGTTAGATGAATCTAGCACAGAATTCTTTGAGAACAAGAGAGCAAAGAGATGGGTTTTCTCTTTCGGAGATGATGCTATACTTTCGTCTTCTCTAACAAGAGGCGGAAACGCAGATTTACATGGCACTGACAGTCTTCGCCATAGATCAAAATTATCTAGTCCTGCTTGCATGTTCAAAGTGTTTATTAGTTACCCCTTCGTTGAAATTGGCCTTTGCTCTTGAAGTTGTCAGATTGCATACGTTCCGTATTTATACGAAGGTTGTTCTTGTTTCCTCTGTTGGATTTATCTTTCATGACTTTTAAGCTCTGCTCTTGGTTGCAGAGGCTCTTTCTCAATATTTTTTGGATCATGGCTTTTGTGCTGTTGTTCTTTTCATGGAATGAGGGATGTAGAGATCCATTTCTGCATGAATGATTTCTGTAACAGATTCAGTGCACACATGGATGTCATGATCTGAAAGGCAAACATCACTGAATGGAAGCACGAAAAGAATTCACGCAGCTCATCCCAATTAGCACGGTTATAGTGCCAAATGCGTCCGGGTGGTTTAGGTTCTTGGTTCAGCGGCAGCACAATGGTTCCAGTAGCAGATATAAGACTGTAGTCTGAGTTGCCTAGTGGTGCTGAGACCTCCTATCCAGAGCCTCGAGCGAATGTTTGTGTGCCATAGTGCATTCATCCCAGATAATTGTTTTACATTGTTTCAGCACTGAGCCAATAGACGATTGTTTTTTTTATGTTGGTTGATCGTAGAGGGATGAAAAATTGAGTCAAGACAGAAAAAAATTCTTGCCAAATAAGTAAAGTTTATAATTAACAAATAAAAAATAGTGGTTGATAGTGGAGGGATGAAAAATTGAGAGTAATATCAGATATTTTATTTCAATTCATGACAAAATAAAAATAAAAATCTTGCAAAAAAAATTAAAGTTTTTAATTAATAAATAAAAAATAGGGGTTGATCATAGAGGGGTGAAAATTTAGGGTTGTGTGTATTTTTTATGCTGTATCATAAAAAAAATTGTACAAAAAATAAAAGAAAAATTTAGAAGTGGACCACCCTTAACATTCGGGGGGATGAAAAATAGATGCTGTCCGATTCTCCTCCCTAGCCGATATGTACGCTAAGATTCACGAAAATCGGTCGAGCCGTTTAGGAGGCTAAAATTAAATTCAAAATAGAGAGAAAAGTCGATAATCAGACTCACTCTATAGACCTAACAATCATTCCTAAAAATAACATACTGAGTCTTGATATATATCGAAGACCCACCTTTACTGATATTTTCATCCCTTATGACTCAACACACCCAAAATCTGATAAAAACGTTGCATTTAATTAAACGATTTATAGGGCTTTCTCTCTCCCATTATCCGAAGTAAATATATCCAACATTAACAATAGCTAAGAACTCTGTTGAATTAAATTGAGTATTAGGTTAGATCTTTCATCAGTACACAGCACATATTTTGTATTTTTTTCTTTTATATAAGTTTATAGGTTCACACCTACACTCTTCTGAAATATAATAATAATAATAATTTAGCATAAAAGCAGATAGGAATTATCACACAATCTCCCACCTGCTGTATATGAATGATATCAATTTATATGCTTCGAACAAGAAGCAATTGGATGATCTACTGAAAACATCAGTATGTTCTCGGCAGATGTTCATATGAAATTTGGGATTGAAAAATGTAATTTTGAACATTCAAAGACGAAAAGTCATAGATGGTGAAACACAACTTCCAAATGGTGATATTATACAGTGTATGAGGGATGGCGAAACGTACAAATATCTGGGATACCAACAAGCCAGATTGCTAGACCAAAGAAGGTCAAAGGAAAAGATTCGTTCAGAGTACAGTCATCCCACTGTGCTCAATTCAATGTTGAACTCGGGGAATCTAGTCAAAGCAATTAACACTTACGCCGTTCCAATGTTGCTTTAGTCATTTGGAATTATCAGATGGACAAAGACAGAACTGGATGATATTCAAAGGCAGACCCGAACGATGCTGATGAAGTACAATAATAATCATCCAAAATCGTCTGTGATAAGAACAACTCTGAAGCGGAAAGAAGGAGGACATGGATTGATGGATGTTGTCAACTTACATACCGAACAGATAAAAAATCTCAGAAAATTCTTCTCTGCAAAGCTCGCACTTCTGACCTCCACACAGTGGTATCGTTGACTGATAAGGGATATACACCTCTGAATCTTGCTACCAGTGATGACCTGCTGAATCTACCTTTCCTATCAGATACTGAAAACAAGAGCAATGGTCAAGAAAGGAATTGCATGGACATCATGAGATTAATCAACCACACACCGATAAAAAAGCTTCCAACAAATGGTTGATGAAAGGAGAACTATTCGCGGAAACAGAAGGATTCCTTATGGCCATTCAAGACCAAGCCATCGCTACAAACAACTACAAAAAATTTATAATTAAGGACGGAACATTACAAACAGATGAGTGTGCGGAATGCAATATGAGATAGGAGACTATACAGCATATTCCGGCTGTGAACAACTGACCAATACGGACTATCTTCATAGGCATAATCAAGTGTGCAACATCATCCATCAGAAACTTGCACACAAGTACGGACATCTGAATGCATTCCAGCCATATTACAAATATCAGCCGGCGCCCGTATTGGAAAATGAGTCTATCCAATTATACTACGATAGGCCTGTTATCACTTACAGAATGGTGACGAATAATAGGCTGGACATAGTGGCGTATGAGAAGAGAGCCAGAACAGTAATGCTAGTGGATGTCGCCATACCGAATAATAACAACGTGCTGAACAAGTTCCAGGACAAAAAGTCCAAATACACAGACCTTACTATTGAGATCAAGCAGATGTGGCACCTCGATGAAATAGATATCGTTCCTGTCATCGTTTCTTCGACTGGTTTAATACCCAAAAGTTTGCAGCCTTAAGAGATTAGAATTCCAAAGAATACCTATATAGAAATGCAAAAAGCTGTAATTTTCAATACATGTAGGATATTAAGAAAATTTATGTCAAGTATATTGTAATCTAACCTATTCCTTTTGATGCTGAATCTGGGAAAGGTAAATTATATCCATCTAACAGCTGAGATAGTGAACAATTCAATTTTTGTAGAAAATTCAGGTTTTTTGGAACTAGTCCAGCGGTAACGCGTTTCATGCCTAAACAAACGTTCAAAATAGTAAGAATTGATTCGTGAGACTCAAACTCAAATGAAGATTTTCAATTACTATTTACTTCATCTTATTGATGTCAACTTCATCTTCCACCACATCTTGGCCGCAGTTGAATGCACTGCACCACTCATATTCACGTGTTTTTGATAAAGTTGATTCACCGTAAGTTCATTTTCATCGATTCGGCTCATAAAATTTCATTTGCATACAAACATAACAAGTAGCTTAGGCATGCTAGATTAGACTGCATATCCTCAATGGACATTGCGTACATGGCGGGGCCCGCCATGAACCACTCACTCTACCGAAGCAACTGTGCGGCGGCGGACGAAGAAGCGGCTTGATTGCTGTTCTGTGAAGCTCTGGCAGTGTTCTCGTATCTTGAAGTCCAAGCTCCGGTTATTCCCCATCCTTGCAGTCTTCAAGAGAGTTTCGAGCCCAGAAGCTTGTCCAGTGAACCATAAGGCTCGGAGGGCCAATAACTTCGCCTTATCATTACCCTCAATGCCTCAATGGTCAGAATTCCACATCAGGCGAAGCCTGTTTTCCTCCTCCAATTTGACGAGAGTTGAACGACGTTCCTGCGCCATAAGCGACGTGCAGTTATCATATGCAATTGCCTGCCAGTGCAACCTGGATATCCGTCATGATTTTAATTGACCTTCGCGCCAATCCTGTCGCGAGCAAAATGTTAGCACAGTGATCAATATTGCTGCTTGAAAATTTTCTCAAGCATTCCAAGACAGGCAACTTCATCTTCTTGGCAGTTTTGGAGCCATCTATGAGCCACCAAAGACCTTTAAGTAAATGGTCTCTAGAATTGGTCTATTCCTGTCTGCTATGAATGATAATCTGAAAGGGTAGCTCCATGATGGTTTTAGGTATTGCTATGTACGATCGCATACTCTGGGGGATTTCATTCTGGGAAATGTGATGGAAGTTGTTCTTGGCCATTCTATTATCACTAGGTAAAGACGAGCGAGACTCAGTATCAGTTCCTTGGTGTTAAGCGAAACGCCCCACGCATGCAGGTCAATCTCTGCAATTTAAAGAGTTTTCATTCATATTGGTTGGCGAGACTGCATTCCCACCAAATAAAAAGAAACTTGTTGCTCTGAGGAAGTACTTTCATTCGTTAGTCTTCACGATGGCTAAAACTAGCAGTGTTCCCGCATACATCATTTTTTGATGATTAATTTCCAGCGACTACTATATATTTTCTAACCCCAAGACTAGCTTGGACACGAAAGGTTTGTGAATAGTATCATCAATGGTATAAATTGGTATTTCGGGAAGATTGGTGAGTAGGAATATTTTTATATTACTTATTTTATACTTTACTCTACAATATATATTATGTTGTCATTGTATAAGAGTAAAAACTGAAAAAATATGTTGGAATTAGAAAATGAACTAACACATGCATTGTCATCCAAAGTTAATGTGAATGTAAAATTTAAGCATAATAGATTGGGGATAACAGCTTCAAAATGCAACTGCAAAATTTGACCCATATTGTCAAGGCAAGTTGAATAAAAGCCTTTCAAAAGATAGATGCGAAATTTGACCCATATATTGACAGCAGAAATAGAAATTAATAATTCAATAATTCTTTTATATAACAAAATCAACTAACAATTTTATTTATCTACAAAAAAGAAACCTTCATGGACTCATTCAATCACTTAAATCACAGAGTAGCAGCTTATAATTCAACCATCCATAAGGATGTTTCGATTCCAGTGTCACCGGCAGACTTAAGAATTGAAATAAATACTATCAGAAAAATTGCCTCAAATAACAAAATTCCTCTGGTTTTTATAGACAAAATTATCCGACGTAAAGAGAAACATGAAATAACGCAGTTGTTATAAGTATTCCATAAAAGATACTTGCTTGAAAAAACAGGCTAGTTTCAACTACGTTGGTCCTTTCTTCAATAACTTGAGCAACTCTTTTTCCAAATTTAAAATAACCATCTCTTCCTCAAGTGGTCTGAACTTGCGCAAATTATCATTCAATGCTAAACAAAAAACAGACAACTTCAAAGACAAATTGTTTGCAATGAATGTACGGTAGCTTATGTTGGCAGACTGGTAGAAATTATAAAACCAGATTCAAAGAACATCCTCCTCGTCCTCTGAGGATAAGAGATAATTCTCCAATATGTGAACATATAAAAACCACAAAAAATTCAATAACATTAGATGATATCAAAATTCTTCATAATTACAACATAGGAAAGAAAATGAATCTGTTGGAAATCAACAAACTTTGTAAGAAAACAAGGAAATCATCCATTATAGCCAGCTAGACACTAATATCTCTCCACTACTTATTATCAAATTAGACTAGTACGAGGATGGATTGATGAGTTTCCGGCCTGACCAAGAAAAACAACGTTTTTAAGAATTTTTTCATTTCTCAACATAATCTCCTTTAAGGCTGATAACATTTCTCATAGCGGTGTTCTAGGCTAGTTATGCCATCTCTATAGGCTGATTCGTCAAGTTCCTCAAAATACCTATTTACATCTTCGATTACTTCTTCATTGCCCGCAAATCTCTTACCAAGCCATGTTTTGAGGTTAGGAAACAGATAATAGTCACTCGGGGCTAGGTCTGGAGAGTAGGGAGAGTGCGGCATCAATTCGAACTTCAGATCATAGATTTTAGCCATGGCAACGCGCGAAGAATGCGCTGGTGCGTTATCGTGATGAAACAAAATTTTTTTCTTCGCCAAATGAGGTCGTTTAATTTGCACCTCGTGGCGAAAACGTTGCAATAAGTCTGCGTAGTATTGACCAGTGATAGTTTTACCCTTTTCAAGGTAATCAGTGTATATAATACCTCTTGAATTCCGAAAAACAGTATTCATAACCTTGTTTGCCGATAAAATTGTTTTTGCCTTCTTTGGTGTTGGTTCCCCTGTTCCAATCCACTGTTTAAACTGTTGTTTGGTTTCAGGAGTGTAGTGGTGGATCCAAGTTTCGTCAATAGTAACGAATCGACACAAAAATTCGCTTGGATTATGCTTATACAGCGCCAAATTGGCGGTAGAAATGGTTTTTCGAATCAATTTTTAGTAAACGCAGCACCCATCTTGCACAGATCTTTTACATATGCAAATGTTGGTGTAATATTTTGCACACGTTTTCATGACATCTTACAGGTCTAAGCTATCTCACGCACTTTCGATCTGCGGTCTTCCAGCACTATTTTATGAATTTTTTCGATCATATCTGGAGTTGTGATCTCAACGGGGCGTCTTGAGCGTGGTTCATCAGAAGTGCTCACACGACCCATTTTAAACTCGGAAACCCACTGCTTAACGGTTGAATATGATGAGGAGGATGTCTCTAGTGTTGAATCAATCTCTTTTTTAATTTCCTTCAGCGTTAACCCCTCCACATAAAAGTATGATGATGACAGCACGCTTTTCCAATTTTTTCATTTTCACAATCAACACAGAGACTTCTTGTTCAGCGTGCTCTCAAACGAAAATCAACATGGCGATTGGACTGAAACTATACCTACAAGCTATCTAAGGATGGTACTGTAGAAAGCCACCTCCGAAGTAGGCCTAGTGCGCCATCTCTTGGTCATGCCGGAGACTTATCAATCCAGCCTCGTATGTATAAGAGTAAGTTCATTTCCTATAGTTGACCACTTCAATGAGCCATTCCATAATTTTTTGCAAAAAACGAAGCGTTGCTCAGCAAGTGCGTGTCTCATTGATACAAATAAGTGCTAATTCGACGGAGCCAAGTCTGGAGAGTAAGACTCATGCGGAAGTATTTCGCAACTAAACGTTTCAATCTTTTCATTGGCCGGTTTTGCTGTGTATGATGGTGCATTATCATGAAGCTAAATCACTTTGTGTTGCCTTTTAAGATTTTATGGTCGATCATTTGTTGTTGGCAGCGTTCAGTATTAACGGTTTCGCCAGGTGCTAGCAGCTCGTTATAGATCACACCCTTCTGATCCCACCAAACACAGAGCATTGTCTTCCGTCCATAGCGATTTGGTCTTGCAGTCGATGTTGCTGGTTCGCCTGGAGTTTCCCATGTTCTTTTACATTCGGAATTCTCGAAATATATCCACTTTTCATCGCCAGTCACAATTCGATGGCGAAATTACTCTCTTCTGTACCTGGCGAGCAGCATTTTGCAAATGGTTTTCCAATTTTCCTGCTGTCTTTCATTCAGTTCATGTGAAACCCATTGTCCCATCTTCTGGATCTTTCCCATGGCTTTCAAACGTTTTGAGACGCCTTCTCGTGTCACATTCAATTGATCCGCGAGTTGTTTTTAAGTTTGATCATCATCCTAATTCAAGAATGCTTTAATTCGTTGTCTTCAAACGTTTTCAGTGGTTTTCCTCGTTCTTCGTTTCTCACGTCAAATTCGCCATTTTTAATTTTTAACCCAAACTATGCTGTTGTATGAAGCGTGTACTGTTATGAGTTGAAAATCGTTCTCTGATGTCAAAACAATAGAATGGCGCACATATCGCTGTCTGCGGTAACTACATCGACAACTAGGGCCATCTATGGGCAAATTCCAGTTTCATATTTACATACTTGGTATAGAGGTGCGAGCGTGGTCATTTTTAGTCTTGTATGACGACATAAAAATTAATATTCGAAACCACAAATTAATTCTATATCGTTAATACAAACAAGAAATTTTGCGATCGTTTCTCAAATGGTATAGCAAGAAATCGTTGGTAAATATGGAGAAAATAAATTTGATCATCCCAGAATTTTGGGCATTTTTTCCTGGATGGAAAGAGACAGTTTCGTTTCTTTTTCAAAATACACAGCAGCTCATAGATGAAAATTTTATAAAGCTTTCCTTAATCTCTACCAGATTTTCCTTTTCTCAGAAACAAATAGTATTCAAAGATGGTTATGTTAAACGAAGTGCTCCTGCATGTGTACGCGGTTCCTCTTCTTTCCCAGTCGACAACGGCAGCACACGCTCCTTTATTTTCTTCTTCTTTATTTTCTTCGGTGAAACGTAAATTACGTACGTAAGTTAGCAGATATTTATTGCCCAAGCAGCGATACAATGCTGAATAATTTATAAGGTGAGACCTGACAAACACAAATTTTAGAAACTCCAAGAATGTTCCCATTTACCTACTCGAATATTTTTCGCTGAAACAAGACTTTAATCATCTTCTTGATGTATAGTGCTTTTTGTACTGCAGCCGAGTGTTTCTTCTTTCGCTCCTTTGGGCCTTATGTAGATAGCGGTACCGAATTAGGTGCTTTATTATGATACGCAAATGCAAATAATTTCAATCATTTGCTGAATGAATTATAGTTCTTGTGATTATACGAGGTCTCTTCAATAAAAAGATGACTTAAAATTACTCGGAATGCGTACATTCAATTTTCGATTTTGTTTGTTCGTTAGGTTAGAATATAAGACATGGGTCAGAAATTTACAGTAAAAATACATTTTTTTCTCAAAATTCGAATTCACTCATCTATATACTATACTCTCCTTCTACGGTGATACATCTTTTGCGTCAAAGTACTAGACGTTAGTTTCGGTTATAACCTCTTCGCCCGAAGCAAATCTTTCCCTGGAGGATCTTCCTGAAATCAGTAATTGCTAGGTGGCAAATCTGGACAAAAGGATGGGTGCGGCAAAAATGCTAAACGTAAATTGTTGAGTATTGTCATGGTTTATATCGACTTGTGGATTAGTTCATTATCTTGATGAAACAATTTTTCTTTTCTTTGCCATATAAGGTCGATTTCCCCAAATATCGTCACTCAATCGGTGCAGTAAGGCTAAACAGTGTGTTCCAACGAAAATTTGCCACCCCCTCTATCGAAATTGATAATAGAGAAAGTGAAACGAGTGGTATAGCTTTGGAAAGGTCTTAGATTCTCTGTTCAAAAATATCATCTTTATGAACATTCAATAATATATAGAGTACAGATAATTCAAACATACCCAAAGTTTTCGTTTCAACTAAAACTTGACAATGTTTAAAATAACCTCCTCCTACCACCATACAATGATGTAAATTCTGTTCTAACATTTCGCAGAACTTCTGGTTTCAAAAGTCTGCATTCGGTTACGATTCTTCTTCGCAGCCAAGTTTTCAAGTAGTGTATCATAAACTCTCGATTTAAGATGACTCTAAAAGAAGAAATCTTAAGGACTCAAATCAGGTAACCTGGCTGGCCATTCGACAGTTCTTCTTTTACCAATCCACCGACCTGGGAAATTTGCATCCAAATATATTCGCACCCAAACAACGAAATGTGCAGGAGCACCATTTTGCTGAAAAAGTATCTCATTCTCTGAAAGAGTTTTATCATTTCCACAATTTTTGTGAGCCTGGGATTTATTAATTCTTCCAAAAACTGCAAATAAGTGTCTTCAATGATATTACTGGTCTATTTTATGAATGGTAAGCATTCCTAGTTTGCTAAGCTTTTCCCTCAAAAAATTTGAAGAAACTTATAGTCAAAAACTTGTATATGGAAAAATTTATAAGTGTTTATTTTTGTAATTATGATTTATGTCTAAAATTTTCGAAATATTTTTATATATCCAGCAAGCATGGAAGCACGCCTAATGCGAATATTTCCTTTTGCAATATAATTAATTATAATGTACAATAAATAAAATTTGATTTGATTTTATTTAATATTATTAAAAGGTCCACAGATGAAACTGCGGTTCGCCATACATTCCCTTACGAATCATTTGACATATGCAAACATTTATGATATTGAAAAAAATTAATTTTTCCCATTTTTCTGTGAAATGGAGTATTCTGGTTTATTTTGAAATAAGAAAGTGACATGTCTTATCTCGATAATTTTTCTAGTGAAATAGTACAGCATTCGTGTGAAAAACTACCAAGAAAAAATTTGAAAAATATTCAGAAACAAAGGAGCTACAACATTTTTTCATTACCTCAATGTCAATTTCTAGCGATATCTCAAAAACGGTAAAACAGGGGTGCTCAAAGGGTCGATCGCAATCGACCAGTCGATCGCGAGTGCTTTTTGAGTAGATCTCGAGAAGAAAGAAATTTTTAATAAGTATGTAACTGAACTACAAAAATTTATTACATAATAAAGTAACACTGTGCTTGCGGACAAAGGCGGCTTTATCAAAGGAACGAGCGATACTTGTCAAAGAAAAGCCGCTTTTCTAGAAATTTCGGGCAGCGCGTTTGAAGGAAACATTCGAGTCTTTCGTTAACCCCGATAGAAAAATTGCGCCTGCAGGAATTTGAGTTATTCTGAATTATAACTTGAAAGCAATACTACGTCGATTCAAAGTTTATTATTAAATAGTACAAAATGAGTGCAGCGAAGAAATCTAAAACGTATCATTTCAATAACGATTGGGAGGAAGAATTTTTCTTTTGTATGGTGAAGGATAAGTGCATTTGTCTTCTTTGTCATGCGTCAGTTGCAATACCTAAGCGTGGTAACTTAGAGAAGCATCATAAAACGGTTCATAAAAACTATGGAAAGGATTTTCCGCCACAGAGTGAATTAAGAAAACGAAAAGTACGTAATTTGATATCTTGATTAAAAAGAACAAACCATGTTCACAAGACCATCCAAACAATCAAAAGCTACTACGATCGCGTCATTTAAAATATCTCATATATTGACGAAACACAAGAAACCATTCGAAGATGGATCGGTTGTGAAAGAAGCATTTATTGAAGCGGGTGAGACTTTATTTGGAGATTTAAAAAATAAAACAGGAATCCTGTCTGCTATTAGAGAACTTCAGTTATCTCGTCCGACTGTCACAAGGCGTATTGAAGTCATGAGTCAGGAAATGGCAAATAAACTAAAACATGATATCATGAAATGATATGACAGACACTGCCCAGCTGTGTATTTTTATTCGGATACTATTCAATGACATGTTGACTAAGGAAGAATTTTTGACAATCATTCCTCTGAAATGGAAGACCCGTGGAGAAGATATATATGACGTTTTCTTTAATTTTGTAAAAAACTACAAGCTACCAATAAGTAAATTAGTGTCCATTACAACCGATGGAGCACCAGCAATGACTGGAAACAGAAACGATTTTGTGGCATTGTGTCGAGATGAGGAAGATTTCCCTTAATTTTTTTCATTCCATTGCATTATCATGCAACAAGTTTTGTGTTAAAAAGTTTTAAGCACGGAGGAAATAATGGGCATTGCAACAAAAATTATGAATTCCATCAGTGCACATAGCTCGCAACGGCAGCTCTTTAAGTTGCAGTTGCAATATAGGGAGTCAGCTAAATACACTGATTTAGTTCTTCACACGGACGTCAGGTGGTTGAGTCGCGGTAAATTCCTAGAAAGGTTTCAAGAATTATTGCCCGAAATAACAGCTTTTCTAGACGAAAGAGGTGATGACACTCAGATGTTGAAAAACGAAAAATAGCTGACTGATTTGGCATTTTTGACTGATATCACAGTGCGCTTACACACAATTTACTTGGAGCTTCAATTAGAAGGAAAAACTATTATTGAGATGATTAGCGCAATAAACATCTTAAAAGTAAATTGCAACTTATGATAGATTAACTGAAAAGAAAGAATCTGAAACATTTTCCGTCTTTGAAAGCAAGGATTCCTCAGATGAATTATGATACGCATGAGGCTGTATTATCAAATATTTTGGAACAATTCGAAATGCGTTTTTATTATTACAGTAACTTGGCAAACATAGCATCATTTATGAGTTATCCTTTTTCATGTTAAAACATTGAGGAATTAGCTTCTGAAATAGCAAGTCAGTTAAATATGAACTCATGTTCTGCTGAAAATGAGTTGGTGCAGATTATATCAGATATACATCTCAAAGCTACAGCATCTGATACAAATTTCTGGTGTTTTATATCTGAAGATAAATATCCGAATTTAGGGCGAATCGCCCTTCAACTGACGGCAATGTTTGGGTCAACTTACTTGTGCGAGTCTGCATTTTCTGAAATGAAGATAATTAAGTCAAATAATCGCAATCGACTAACTGACGATCATATGTCATCATGCTTGCGATTAGCACTCAGTGGTTACGTACCATCTTATGAAAAGTATGCTGAGGACATGCAGTGCCACGCTTCAAGATCCAAAGTCACTCCTTAGTTAAGTTTAACGCCATATGTAACTCTTTTGTTTTGTAACAACCAATAAACTCGCAATTTTGAACAACTATGAGTTTTTTCATTGATATCATAGAGAAGAACCTAACTAAACCCAAACCTTGACTAAAATAATGTATATTGTGCGGAAAGCTAATATCTATATATGCTACGATACACCCTACCTAGATAGGTAGGGTGTCTCGTGTATGTACGACAACCCTGCATCACACATACTTGCAGCCTCTCAGAGTCGATCGTAAGTAGTCTGAAAATATTGAGGTATATCGGCAGCAGTTCACGTTTGAGCACCTCTACGGTAAAACATATCGAAGAACGGTTCTAACTATTACGCGTTTCTCGAGATCTGGATCCCGCGGGTATAATGGCCAAAATCTAGGAAATTGGGACACGCTTAATAATTTTCAATGCATGTATAATATGAAAATTTTGAAAAAAGTATTGAAAGATATTTCAATTTTGCATATAATGTTTGATGTCGGATTATCACAGAATCAAAGAGTTTCAACTTCTCCGAGTTTCATGATAAGGGCACGACCCTACATTTTAGACCACATATAAGCATGCTACATCAGTCCTGCAGCGCGAGGAATAGACAACAGACATTCATAAGGGATGAAAAGGTCGACCCTCCTCTCCATTCTCCCAACTTTTATTAAACTTCACCCTAGCCATGTTCACACACAAAACTTTTATTAGTTAAGGGTGACCACTTGTCGACGATTATGCGAGCGAGCAGATCGGAATTTTAATATATGTCAAATAAAATTAATGTTTCTGGTGGCGAAACCCGCGCTCAAGTGTGCTATTACATTTATGTCAGGGCTGTAGATACGCTTAATTAATTTCGCCAATATGAACTGCCATAAATTATTTTCGTGCAAGACATAAATTGTGTGTGGACAATGAACTATGACGCAGGACCTGCAAAAACAGGTGTTTTAACAGTGTTCATTTTTATTGTGTAATGTCATTTCGAATATTCGGAGCACCATATGAATATCTGTGTATTTTTGAATCAGTGAAGTTGAAAAAACAACAAAGATTGTTTTGGTATTTCTCCTATTCGTATTTGTACCATTTTCGAATTGAAAAATTTAGAAGACTAAGATATCTTTAGATCTTTCTACGGATTGAAAATGTTAGATGTATTTAGTACAGAGTTGCTAAAATTCAACTACAGCTCACAGGGGAGAAAAATGGGCAGCATGAAATTATAGGGGTGGATCTTGTGGTGGAGATTTACGGAGTATTAGTAATGCTCTGGATAATGAAACCATCAAGTTCCTTCTTCCTAAAAGAAGTACAATCCCTAAATCTGCAAAATAATGGAATTGCCCCTTGTCGGGAAAATGTTCACTCCATGACGCTCAAAACTTTATCCTTATGTAAAGTTGCGGTTTCCTGAATGAACCTATACAGAGTGCTTCAACGAAAACTAAGCAGGGGCTATATCTACCAAGATATTCATTTCTGATCAAAACGCAAAACAGGTCAATTTTTGTTTCAACGGGGACATCGTTTGTGGTACAAAACTTGCCTGAAATATCAACCCCCTAAGCGGGGGTTGCAATCCTTGAACATTTTGAATAGGGAAGATGGGTCGAGTGATGACTCAAAAGAAAGGTGGTATCTTTGTCTACATCACCTTGAACAAACTTCCATTTTTAATTGAAAACTGTAAAAGATACAGGGTGAGCTACTGAAAGATAGAGAAGACTATTTCCCTGAGACTATTCAAGTTTCAGTGAAGTAAAATGGAGCAGATCCATGCTGATCAATGGCAGTCATCATCAGGTACCATCCTCATCTCGATTTTCAACCCCTAGAGCAGGGGTGACCACCCTTGAAAATTTGGAAGAGGATTGAAGGGTCGAGTGATACCTCGAAAGAAAGGTATTATCTTTGTCTGCATCCCCGTGAACGAATTTTCATTTTTGATTGAAAACTGTAGAAGAAACAGAGTGTGCTACTCTAACTCCTATGGAACTCAATGAGAATAGAATTATTGCGAGCAGTCATGAAGGCAATCGAAATCCTTTACTGTCAAAATTTTTTTGGCAATTTTTTCTTTATATTAAACAAGTTCCACGAAGAAATAATAAATGGGCGATGTCAACCCAGATTATGGGGTCCATAATGATTCTAAAACATCTATAGATCATAATCGGCATCACTTGGAAGACTGAACCTGGCCATCGAGGCCTTCTCGGTCAAACAGAGAAGGAATTGGTGGATATATCGCAGGTAATGTATTTTTTTATTATCTCCTTAGTCCCTTTCATGACCTTACTTGCTATGTGAAATCTTTTCTTAGCTTTGTTTAGGCATATAAGAAGTTTGATTGTTGAAATATTTTTCTGCTGTTTTTCTCTTTCCATTGTTACAGATTCCTGTCCCAAACCCCCTTCCTTTCACCCTTTTTTTGAAAATCATGGAATGCAAGAGAGAATGAAGCGGCTAAGCTGAAAAATCTTTGGTACTCTTTATGTACACACGACACTAACACAACATAAACATACAAGCTATTGCTAGTGCAATAGCGACAGGGAAACGAGTTTTTTCCTCAGGTTTTTTCACTCGTTTATTGAATCATATACAAGATAGTATGGTTCTCCTCTTACATCTCCTGAGCTCACACTTGTGTTTTTTCTGACACACACCAAAATGATAGATATGAGCGTTTATTGTAAATACAATTATTCAAATTTTGTAAATCCTCTATATATATATATTTATATAATATATATATATATATATATATATATATATATATATATATATATATATATATATATATATATATATATATATATATATATATATATATATATATATATATATATATATATATATATATATATATATATATACTGGATCGAAATATTACCCCTGCTCTAGGGGTTGAAATTCGAGATGAGGGTGATTTCGGAAGATGGCAGCTTTTGATCTAAAATGAATCTATTCTAGTTTTTCGCACTAATACTCCAATAGTCTTGGGGCGATAGTCTTCTCTATTTTTCAGTGGCTCACTCTGTATCTTCTACAGTTTTCAATCAAAAATGAAAATCCTTTCACGGGAATGCAGACAAAGATAATACCTTCCTTTCGAGTTATCACTCGACCCATCTACCCTTTTCCAAATTTTCAAGGGTGGTCACCCCTGCTCTAGGGGTTGAAATTCGAGATGAGGATGGTACTTAATGATGACTACCATTGATCAGCATAGATCTGTTCCATTTTACTTCACTGAAACTTGAATAGTCTCAGGGAAATAGTCTTCCCTTTCTTTCATTGCTCACCCTGTATCTTTTACAGTTTTCAATTAAAAATGAAAGTTCGTTCAAAGCAATGTAGACAAAGATACCACCTTTCTTTTGAGTCATCACTCGACCCATCTTCCATATTCAAAATGTTCAAGGATTGCAACCCCCGATTAGGGGGTTGATATTTCAGGCAAGTTTTGTACCCCAAAAGATGTCCCCTTTGAAACAAAAATTTACTTGTTTTTGCGTTTTGATCAGAAATGAATATCTTGGTAGATATAGCCTCTGTTCAGTTTTCATTGAAGCACCCTGTATGACTGCCGCTATTTAGGAGTAGATGAAGTAATCGAAACGTAGTTTATGTAAATCAATAGTGTTGGTTTTTTGGAGAGCGTTGATCGTGAGCAAAATGTTGAACAGCGGCGCTGTAATTTATATAACTACATATTTCAAATTGCTTCCTCATAGTTGTCATGAAAATTACTGATTTATTTCCTACAAATATCTTATAATATGATACCAAAGTTGCGCGTACAGTACCGTACACGTGATACAATGAAGTATATATGATGTTTAGTGTGATAAATAGTAATGGTGAACGACATATTTTCAGAAAGTGCACTATCTTCTCTGTGCCTCCCTCTCCTAAACTGAGCGTGGGTGATTAAAATTGGGCCTAATCCCTCCAATTCACATTCCAAAACTTCTTATTCTATCGCGTTGTATCGTTGTGAATACATTTTCTTTTGCTCCCTCCCATGGAATATATCTCCTTCTCTATAATTCATATTTTCTTCTCTCTCATGTTACGTGACACATTCTAAATGTCTTTCTTAGTAATCGTCCACTAATCCATTATCCAATCGCCGCCTGAAAAGTTTCTCAACTCTCAATCCTGAATCCGATTCTCATTAATTTGTACATGAACTATACACACAACTAAATTTATATGGAATCACTGGGTATTTCAAATTATTTATTGTTTTAACCATGGATCTTTAACTATTTGTCAAGAATGAAGTTTTTGTTGTAAAAAACTGGATAGTATGATAAGAAATGTTGAATTATCATCACATGTGAATTTCAAAATTTAAAAACCTATAATCATAATTGAAAATGCCTTAGATTGTCCGATGTGCAGAGGGGTCGAATAATTGCTCCCGTTGAAGAAGGGGTAATACAGAGGGATATAGCGGCCACAATAGAGGTATCACATGGGGTGATTTCAAAAACCTACGCCCGATACGTGGAGCTACAATCTGCAAAATAGGTCTAGAAGAAGTCGTAGGAAGATCACTTCTGAAGAACAAGACCACTTTTTGTGCCAAATTGCAAGAAGAGACCCTAGTGTATCGCACCGCATACTCCAAAGGGAATTTCTGGAAGCAACAGGCATCAGTGTATCAGTCGAAACGATACGTCAAAGACTTCGTTCAAGGGGTTTATATATCAGAAAGCCCTTAAGAGTTTCAGAGCTCACCAGACAATAAAAAATTAACAGACTTAATTGGTGTATCGAGCACCAAAATTGGAATATTGAGAATTGGCGAAATGTTAATTTTTCGGATGACACCAGAATTGGTGTTCGATCAGATGACCGCCGGATTCGGGTTTTAAAGGGTCGTGGAAGACAAGCTGGACTCCAAGCAGCAGGAGAAATTCCGAAATACCAAGGGGGCAGTGTGATGTTTTGAGGTGGTATTATGCTGGGAGGCAAAACAGATTTGATTTCGTTTCCTGCGAATGTAATGGCTAGAAATTACGTTGACCTAGCGCTGGAGCCCATAGAGAGAGTGAGAATTTTACTTTTATGCAATATAATGCTCCTCCGCATACCATCAACCTCTCGCGACATTATCTTGAAACAGATGGAATCGCTATTTTCGACTGGCCAGCTTGCTCTCCAGACCTAAATCCTATCGAATATTTATGGGATAATCTCAAAAGGAAAATTAGATCGCGCCAGGATAATCAAAGAACCTCACAACAGCTCATCGAAGCCGCCACAGAAGAGTGACAGAATATCACCCCAGAGGATGTCGAAAACCTAATCCATAGCATGCCTAGACGGATTCAGGCTTGTATCAGGGCAAGACGAGGTAATACAAGCTACTGAGGTCGAGAAAAAACACCTACTCAGTGAAAAAACAATTTTCAATATTTTTTACTACATGCGGAAAGAGTCTCTTATTTTCTTTTATTTCTCTCTTAAAATGAACCTTAATTTATTTCTTTTTTCAATTTAAATATCTCAAAAAGGATTAATTCTAACACTTCTTCGAAATTTCTCAAATCCCTGAGGAAATATTCAAAATATCGGGTGATTCCATATAAATTAGGTTGTGTGTATACCGATGAATGAACTGAGATGGACTGTGCATTTTTGCTGATGATACAGCTACTCTAAATAAACACCTTATTGAACTGAGTTACTAGATAAAAGAGCTCGCTACTAGTTTGAAGCTACTGATTCACGTTTAAATTTAGGAAAAGGGCGAAATTAATCACCATGAAGAAAAATTTACAAATTGATACCACTATAAAGCTTCTTCGTTTCAAAGTTGACAGTTTACTCTCATGGCGAATGCATATAGAAGAATAGCGACTTATGGAATCCGTCTATGAGGAGCTGCGACTGAAGCGCCAAATGTGAGATAGATATATTAGATATAAAATTGAATGTGGATTGATTGATAGACCTATCACTGCAAGCCAGTGGTCTATTTTGACACACTCTATCTATTTCACTTATACACTCCAATAGGCAATAGGTTTTGTGGGTGGGAGCTTAATAAGCTAAGTCAGCTTCAAATTGTTAAATCCAAGTTCCTCATTCTATTCCTAGCTGGACATTTTCACATCACTTGTTCAATTGATTTTATATTCTTCCTCACATAGTCTGCATGAAGCTTATTCAGGTGATTTCTGAGTAGACAATGCCTCGTTAATACCCAAAGATGTAAAAGGGAACCACATGCTTCCTTCAACTCCAAAATGATGAATCCGTGCAAGACGTACCGTACGAACTCCAAAATCATAAAAGAAGAATATACGGTAAGTAATTCAAGTCAGAGCAAACCCTGATTGCTTAAGAGAAAATCTCCATTCTGTAAGAATACAAATTTTCTCTCCATCAAATCTCTCTCCCTATATCCCTGAGCTCGGAAAACTACAAAATTGATGATACGAAATCGGCGTTGCCAAATCGAACTTCAAATCTTACTCTTAGCAATCGTGGCCACGTAAATTCACAAAACTAACCAGAGCCATCGACAACCTTAAGATAAACTATGATGGAACTACTATAGGTCCTGGTCCTATCTAATCAACCAATTAACGATAAACCATGAAATTAATGGATAACAGAATGACAGGGACGTGAATAATCTACGTTAGATGGTATAAGGTTGAAATAAGAAACCAATAGAAGTTTTCTTGCCGCCGGCAACGTCGCAGCAATACAAGATATATTTTCATTTGCCAATACAAACTAACCTATGAAATTATCAAAACAAAGCATCGGAAGGTACTGCTTAATCTTGTGTTAAAAATCGAAGTGCGTTCCTAGAAGGACATTAACTGGATATTAAAGATAATTATAACCTATTAACTAGTGCAAAAATTTTCTTAACCGAATCGTTCAAAAATAAAATGAGATCTGTAAATGGTTATTTTTTATTTTTATTTTTATTTTAAGTATTTAATAAGTATAAGCAAGAAATTTCACAATCTAAACAACTCTGCGCATTTAGTAGTTTATAATATAAGAATAACTATTTTAAAATATACAGAAGAAAAAAATTCAAGTAAGCAAGAAATTTCAGTAATGAATTTGAGACCCAAAGCGGAGTATTCATTAGCCAATCTCATATGAGTCATAGTGCTAAAGTGACCATAATTTTTGGAGTGAAACGGCAAGAAGAATAGATCTGTGCTTCGAGTCACTCTAGTAGGCACCCTTATATATGGCCAAATAGCAATCTAAAAATTAAAGTCAGGTCAGAAATCTTTCTGCGATTTTCCAAAGATGGAATATTCAAAATATTCAAGATATCTGAATATGAGTATACTCCCACAGTCAGATGCAGTTTGTAGGCCATGTTCCTCAGGAATCTCTTCTGAATTTTCTCAATATTAGTAATATGGACTTATATGGACTGTCTTAAACTTCAAGAGGATTTAAATGAACTAGTCAAGTATTATAAAAAGAATCAGCTATTCCTAAATTCAAAAAAAACGTTTTACAATCACTTTCACCAGAAATCAATCTATCTTCACCTTTCCTTATGAAATTGATAACAATGTATTGAAACGTGAGTTTTCAGCTTTAGATCTGGGCGTCACATTCGACTCTAAATTAATTTTTGATTTGCATATAGATCGTATAGTGAGCAGTTGTAACCGAATGTTGGGTTTCATATTCAGAAGAGGTAAAGAGTTCAGACTAGTTAAATCCTTCATTATTTTATATCATGCTCATATTTGTAGTAGTTTGAACTTTGCTTCTGTTATATGGAATCCCCGTTATAAATGTTACTCTCATCGTATCGAAAGTGTTCAAAATAGATTCATTCGATTTTTGTGTCCTAGAATTAATTTCAATATTGTTGATTACGAATACGCCTCTGCTCGAAAATATTTGAATATTTCCTCCCTTGAAAATCGTAGAATTATTTCTGATATTTTGATTATGCTCAAAATCTTAAACGGCTTGCTTCAAGTACCTGATATTCTACAGGAGATAGCTTTCAACATTAAACATTTCAACATCATGACCTTTTTTCCATTAACTTTCGTATACTAACAGTGCTCAAAACTCCCCACTTGATAGAATTGTTCGTTTGTGTAACTTGTGTCTGAATCTTGATTTGTTAGGGATTCCTCTAGTTTCGTTCAAGAGGAACCTTCGATTGATGATTCGCTAGCTATAGTATATTGAAAGGTTATGATTATTTGTTGAGTTTGATTTTCTTTTATTTTGATTGCTGTGAATTTTTGCATTTGTTTTGTTACTTACCTGTTGATAGTAATTTGTACATTCCAATGTTATAATGAATAAATAAATAGTGTGGGAAATCACTGAACCAAATTAAGCAATCAGACATACATAGACAGTCTTATCAGCTGAGGCGGACAAGTCTTTTAGAGTACGGCTCATAAACCTAGTAATTGTCGTCCTTTTGCTGCAACCTGATTTATATGCGGAATAAATGTCATACCACTGTCAAAGTAAAAACCCAAATCCATCACTTTGTCTACTCACTTTACTGAGTCCTCAAGAATATGATAATCGTAATTAATTACGTTCTTAGATTTGGTGAAAGTTTGACAATAGCACTTTTCGATGTTTAACTCTAATTGTGTAGGACCTCTACATCATGCTGTAATTTTATACAGTCAGAAATACTTGAAACCGGAACATAAATCTTTAAATCATCTACAAGATGAGATACAGTACTCAAAGTTATCACCTATATCATATTTGAATAATAAAGGGCCCAGATGTCATCCCTGTGGTACTTCTGAAGTTACACAAACTGGGTGAGAAATGTGGTTCTTTATCTTAAGAAACTGAGTATGGTTTCCTAGGTAGCTAGACAACCAAGTCACTATCCACCTCGGAAAGTCCATTCTGATAAATTTACCAATAAGTAAGTCATGGTTTACTATATCAAAAGCCTTATAAAAATCCGCATGAAAAGAATCTACCTGAAATCCATCCTGTAAAGCTCTGAAAATGTCACCCTGATAAATCAACAAGTTAGTTTCAGTGGACCTTCCATAAGTGAAACCGTGCTGCTGCTCGACGATTATATTTTTACAATGCCAAGAAAGATGACGTGTTACAAATAGTTCAAAAAATTTAGGAATAATTGAAAGTTTACTTATTTTCAATGAAATAAAACTAAAGTATTTAGATTTTCACTATATTAACAAAACTATAACCGGTTTCACCACACTGTGGCATCATCAGATAGATACAAACTAATGAACAGAGTTATTCCTTATATATTAGTCTTATTTCCTACTTAATATAACAATAGGTACAAATACAAGAGGTATATTGGAAAACCCATCGGAGTTGCTTACTTTATGAATTGAAAAGATTGAGTAAAGGAGAAGGATTTAGATCTAATAGACTATTAGGTAACCTATCTGAATTCTTTTCTTTGTTGATCTCTAAAATTTCCAAAAGATTGAGTTTTGTCTATTATTTTCATCGTGTAATATTTTGAAATTATCATTAAAGCTATGGTTTTTTCGAGTAAGTGATTAGAATAATGGGAATCTGATTTAAGATAATTAAAAATACGTTTGTGCTCGGATAATCTAACTTTGAAATTTCTGAAAGTTCTACCAATATAAATTTTATTACAATCCCAGCAAGACAGTTTATAAACACTGGATTTATTATTTTTAACAATTTTAGATTTGCAGTTTTGATATGTCGGCCTAAAGAATTATCAGTTCGGAATGCTATATTGAAACTATAATGCGAGAGGAATGATTTGAATTTTAGACTAGGATTACCAATATAAGTTAAGCTGTTGTATTTTGTGCTAGAACTTTTTATACTTGGAAATATTTCCTAGATTTCCTTTATTTCATTGAAAAGATGTATATCGATTTTCATCAAGTAACGACCTCCTCAATCAAATGACAGTTTACGGCCGGTAGTTTTTACATTTGCTCTGTCGCCACTTTCATGAATAGGAGTTACATAACTAGTTTTCCAGACATCCAGGAAAACACCCTTGGCTAGTGACTGGTTAAAAATGAAACATAAGAGTTTACTTAATAAATAACAATCATCGCTTGGGAAAATATGAGGAAACTCCATCAGGACCACTACTCAACTCATACTTCAAATGTGCAATTTCCTTGAAGACGTCAATAAGCTGATTAATAAAGATGGGAACACTAAAAGATACCTTCGTGGAGTAATTTTCGAGATTTATAGTATCATTGGTATAAACAGAGGAAAAATTGTCCGCAAAAAGATTCACCACATCTTCACCAGAACCGGAGCAAAGGTTGTCAAGAAACATAGTGCTCGTCACTCCATGATCTCTCCTTGAGGAGTTAACAAAGTTCCAAAACTTATTCGGGTTGCTTGCAAAAGAGTTCTCAACCTTCAACAAATACGTGCCATAGCATTGTTTCGATAGAATTTTGCACTGTGCTCTGAGCCGTGAGAACTCCAATTGATCGAAAAGTGCTCATGTTGTCTAAAAAGTTTCATGAGTTCTCTTCTTAGCGATAATAAGCCTCCTGAGCTGAGGAGAATACCATTTAGGGAAATAGAAGATTTGAATTTTTTAACAGAAACAAAAAGAACACATGCGTTATTCAATATCTGATGAAAATGGTCTGACATCAAAATCTCCCAACATAATCTCCCAGTTTATAGCTAACAAAAAATTATTTAAGGCCTCATAATCAGCGTTTCTAAAATCATAAAATACTTCTTCCCATGGAAGAGGTCGAGAGCCATTCTCGAACAAAATATCACATTGCAAAGCCCCATGATGAAAATTGTTTGGCAATAACAGATCAGAAGCTTCGCTAACGCTCAATAAACCATGCCTCCTAGTAAAAATAAAATCAAGGTACACATTATGTGAATTTGGAACACAATTAACCTGCCTCGAGCCAAGATGCGAAAAACATTCATCGATTAATAAAGCTGGGCTTCCATTTGAGGAATGTTCTAGAGGACCATCTTCATCAGCTGATCTCCAGTAAGCCTGAGGCAAGTTGAAGTCACCAAAGAGACATATTAAATGGTCAGGGTTATTTTCAGCGATCACCTCAACTACCGAGCAATGACTATTATAATTATCCTCTGTTTTTCAACAAAAACATGCTAAACATTCATATTCATGATAGGAATTAATTTGGTACTGAATGTTTGCCTAACACCTATCAAAACTCCCCCACCTCTTACTTTAGTACTAGTTCTAGGGTTTCGATCCATTCTAAATATATTATATCCTACAAAACCAACCTCAGGATCCAAAAAATTATCTTTCAACCAAGTTTCAACAAGAACAATAATGTCATAATAACTTTCATTTATTGAATCATTTAATTCATCAAGTCTTGTCCTCACACCGCCAACATTCTGATAATAAACACTTATGGGAGCCAAAGTATTTAGTTTATCTCACCATTCACATACTTCAATGATAAATTTTCTTCAGCCCTATCAGCCCTCTCTTTCATTCCCATCCAAGACTGTACGAAGTTGATCTTGTTGCATTTTTGTTCGATCGAAAATTTTGATATTTTCAGACAATAGAGCTTTCTTATGTTTAATTACATCATTAACCACTTGAGGACTGCAGAGCACATCTTTTATGGTCGCAGCTTTGATCCAAAGTATCCGACTCTTATCACTTTCGAAATGTTGGATTCATCAATTCCAGAGGTTTTCAAAATAATGGTGACTGCTTCCATATCCCTGGCAATCATTTCGTTTATATTTTTTTAATTTGTTCTCTTCAATGTTATGAACCATTATATTTGACGCTCGAAGAGATCTATCGTTTGTTTCGTTTATGAATTTATCGGAGTTACCTTCCTCAAGAGAAGAATATGTTTTTGCAAGTTGCCCACTTCCGATTTTAAAGAGCCCAACTTACTTTCATATCTGGCAAACATTTTTTCATTTTCAGTGCACATTGTTCTCGTCAACGAATCCAACTTCACATCAAAGTATCGCTTTTTATTCTCGAATAATCTCAATTCCATGCTATCAGCCGGCAATGAATCAGTATTTCTATCCCCGATTACAGGGTCCGTCGGCAAACAGCCTGGTCAAAGAAACCTAAGTCCATTAGGATTTCTCTGTTCCTTGTAATAGTTGTTGACTTCATCCGTACTGAGCTCTGCACAGTCCTTGTTGGACCATTCTGTGCTAAATATTAAATCTGATGCTGTAAGAGTTGTTTTTTATAACCGTTTGACACTTCCTACAGTTTGTTTGCGGTGCCATTTTCTTTTGAACCACCCTCGTATCTAACAAAGGTATAGAGAAATTTAGGTAATAGTTTGATACAGTGTCAATAGTCAAAATTCACTGAAAAAATGTTTACTTACTAATTTTGGGTCTCAGAATCCAAATCTGAAATCATTTTGCGCCGCTCTGCTATCGTTTAGGAAAAAACAAAAACCAAAATTTCCTTGAAAGTCCTCTTGTGTATATCATTCAAACTCTATAATTTCTTCATTAATATGCCTTGTTACTATTACAATGGATAAAATATACATACCTGTACCATTATTTAGTAATTCTAAGCTCAAATATACATTAATTTCTTATTAAAATGTTTATTTTCAAGACAGTTAACCCGCCATATTTACTGTCACGATATGATCGCCCCTGAATTCTCAATGTTAGGCAACAATTTCACACATTTTTAGTCAAGACCTACGTGACATGAACCTGTCAATAGTGACGTACTCGCCATCTCCTGTCAAAATAGAGAAGGATATTCAAATGGAAATCTGTAACACCACCATCTATCAGAATCAGATAAGATGAAAAGTTTTTGCAGGTTATTGTTTTTCATTCATAGCACAACTCTTCACGTTCGAATTTATGCACTTCGTATGATAGCACCAAGAAAATGGAAATTTTGACTTACATTCCACATTCGACACTTCCAAGAAATATGAAGACATCCATCAAATTTATGAACGTCCTGATTTTTATTTCAAGTCCAAAATCGCAGTTTTTCCCACAAAACTTTCCAGTTTACTGAGGAGAACAGAAACACACCTTGCGCTGATTATTACATAGAGGGTGCAAGTATTAGTGCAAAAAATTGGAACAGATTCATTCCAAATCAAAGGCTCTCATCTTCCAAAAGACCATTCACATCTCAAATTCCAACTTTTTTTGGCACTAATACTTGAATAGCTCAGGGCGATAGATAGTCTCCTCTACTTTTCAGTAGCTCACTCTGTATCTTCTACAGTTTTCAATCAAAAATGAAAATTCGTTCACGGGGATGCAGACAAAGATGATACCTTTCTTTCGAGGAAGCACTCGACCCATCTACCCTCTTCCAAATTTTCAAGGGTGGTCACCCCTGCTCTAGGGGTTGAAATTCAAGATGAGGATGGTACTTGATGATGACTGCCATTGATCAGCATGGATCTGTTCCATTTTACTTCACTGAAACTTGAATAGTCTCAGGGAAATAGTCTTCCCTATCTTTCAGTTGCTTGCCTATCTTTTACAGTTTTCAATTAAAAATGGAAGTTCGTTCAAAGCGATGTAGACAAAGATACCACCTTTCTTTTGAGTCATCACTCGACCCATCTTCCCTATTCATAATGTTCAAGGATTGCAACTAACGCTTAGGGGGTTGATATTTCAGGCAAGTTTTGTACCCCAAAAGATGTCCCCTTGAAACAAAAATTGACCTTTTTTGCGTTTTGATCAGAAATGAATATCTTGGTAGATATAACCTCTGTTTTGTTTTCGTTGAATCACCTTGTATTTCTGTATTTATATGGGATTTAAAACGTTGCACAATTCAATTAAATAAAAGAATTAAAATTGGCCCAGTGTTCCGTAATGGACTAATAAGCATTTGAGTATACCTCAGTAACTAATTATAATTTTTTCTCAGATGTTTTATTGTTCGTTTATATATCTACAGTTAATTTAATGAATGTTAAATCTTCTCAAATTTTTGTCATCAAATTTTAATGTATGAAATAAAAACTAATGATATTTTAACAACTTTATTCATATCACGCATGAAATGAAATATATAAAAAGTAATAAAATGTTCTACTTCAAATTAAGCATTCTGTATTTGCTGTTGCTTGCTATTAGAACCAGAAATTTCGTCCGAACTTGCAAATTGCATATTTTCCACTTATTAAGTGTTCAATTATGTTTCCCAAAACTCATTGATACGATCTCGGTATTCGGAATTTCATGAGGACACGTTGACGCTGAAGAAGTCCCAAACCTCCGCCTCGTTCTGTTATCCGAACTCGCTGCCTATAAAATTCGACGGAATTGACAGAAATGTTGTAAAATGTTAGATAATTATGTAGAGGTAGTTTTATTAGGGCATTGAATGGGCACTGATATAACAAGGCCACCCATGACGAAAGCTCCTTGTCATTTACGCCTTATCTTTATGGCTTTAGTGCGGACCTCTGAAAATTGAGATTGGGCCCGCTACGCACGTTATTTCCTTGGTTTAATTTGAACGGGTCAACAGAGTTTGGTGTTTTCGCTCTAATCGCCTATCCATAAAATTTTAATTGAATGAGAGACTAAGACATATGAGCCTGCAGTGTATTCCTTGCAAGCAAAATTGTCGAAATATTCCTATTCTTTCATATGGGATCTTCTACAACATTTCAATTAATACGAGACATAACTGAAATTAGCATCACATCACAATTGAAGTAAAATGAAATAGACTGAAATTTTTCAATAATAAAAAACAAGTACTGTGTTTTAAGGAATTTTACTTAATAATTGCGATTCGTAACGCGTTTCACTACACCGTAGCTTCTTCAGACGAATGAATATACAGAAAATATAAATGAGAATATAACTATAAATGTTCTTGAGTAATTAAAAGCTTATTGGGTTGCTTCTTCTTAAGTGGTTATTTATGACAGGTATATCCAATAAAATTAAGGAATAGATTGCTTCCCGAAAAGATTCAATAGAGGTGAAGGGCTTAAATCAACTTGTTCATTGATGAGTCTACCTGAGTGTTTGTATTTATTGATTCCCAAAGATTTCCAAAGATCTACCTTCCAATATTTATTATCTGTATGCAAAATTTCAAACTGTGGGTCGAAAGAATGATCATTTTCTAAGAGATGATTCGCGTAATTTGAATCTGATTTTTATTTGAAAAACTGCGTTTATGTTCCGATATTCTAATATTCAAATTTCTATGTGTTTTACCAATGTAGAAATTATCACAGTCATTGCAATTCAATCTATAAACACCTGATTTATTGTTTTTACCTGGTTTGGTTTTATTATTTTTATATATTTGCCTAAATTATTATTAGTTTGGAAAGCTATGTTGAAATTATTGCTACTCAAGAATGATTTCAGTTTCTCACTTGTAATGCCAACGTAGGTTAAGGTGTTGAATTTTTGTTTCAATTTATCGACAGGGTAAACTTCATTCAATGCGATTCTACTTTGTTTTTATTTTAAATATTATTTATTAGTTTGGGATTGTAACCATTATTTTTGGCTATTTGTTTAATCAAATTTAGTTCTTTGTTGAAATTTTCTGTTGATAACGGGATGTTATCAATCTATGAATAAAACTATTGAATGCTGACATTTTATGTTGATATGGATGACACGACGAGTTATGTATTATAATATCTGTATGTGACGGCTTATGGTAAATTGCGAAAACATGTTTTCCATTTTCATTCGAAAATGTTACGTCTAAAATTTATCGAATTATTGCTTTCTATTTCGGTTGTGAATGCAATTTTTGGATGTAATGAATTTATATGATTTTCGAAAATTTTCAACTGTCTATCTGTTCCTGTGAAGCAAATAATGATATCGTCTACATAGCGATACCAGTATAAACAATATATACTGAGTGGATGATTATGAATTAATTTATCTAAATTATTCATCAATATTTCTGCTAACAAAGGACTTAACGGATTGCCCATAATCAAGCCGTCTTCAATAATATAATATTTGTTATTGAAATGGAAATAATTTTGATCTAAACAAATTTGTAATAATGAAAGAATATCTTCTTTAATGATAGTATTGACAAGATTCTTTTCTAATAATTCTTCAACTAAGTAATACGTATCTTTCGGAGGAATGTTGGGAAATAGATTCTTAACATCAAAAGAAATGAGTGTGGAATTAGGTGGTATAGTGGTATCTTTGATATTGGCAATAAGTTCGTATGAATTTTTGACCGAAAATTTAGATTTAAAATTGTTGTTTTTATTATTGATAATGGAATTTTACCAAGTAAAAGCCTCCCAAATTCAAATGAAATTTTTCAGATCAAAAGCAGACATAAAACTGTGATATTACTTGATAACCTAATTTTATAATACCCAGAGATAATATAAAATTAACATTATACTATGCGCAAATTTCGTCTGTGAAAATCAATACCTTTGACACAATAATGGAAGTTACTTGCTCGCTGAATGAATCAAAAATCAATGGACTGTACCAACACCAAGTAACAGTTGATTCAAGTAATATCGCACTATGTGGATTCAGATATTCGGTAATTTTCATGAATAAAACAGAGATGGAATTTTTACTGTTTTTATTTACCAACAACTAAATTAATTTAATACATTGTGTCAAAAAGTACCGGGAATTGATTATTTAACTAATCTGCTCAAAATAACTGTTGAAATTTTTGTTGTTGCCAGGGCCCCCGCAATCATATGTACAAAGTGTGGAATGCACACGGGCACCATCCTTTAGGGGCGCCAAAACCCAGGGTCCAAAAAAATATTAAAATAAAAGTTGAGAATCGGCAGTTACTGTCGATTCCTATGTTGCGAGAACATGTCAGGCGACAGTTTCTTGATTTTTCCTGTTCAGACATGAATAACGCATAGAGCGCTATAAAAGCGATGCATCGCCACAGGCGTTTTTAAATCAGTTAGTTCACTGGACGGTGCAACAAGTGAATAAAAACAAGTAATCCCATTAATTTTTACATTTAAAGTTATTTTTATTTTGTCAAGTGTGGTGTTGTGTTGTGTAATATTTTGTTTACTACTTTTTTTTTTAAATTAAGTGCCGAATACCTGCTGACTGCAATTTGAACGGCTTGATTTTTTATAAAATGGAAAGTGTTCCCTACTTTATACTATCAACATTAACCCTTTATAGGATACTGATTATAATTAATTTTTTTAGCCAAATATCTTTTTATTAATTGAAATGTCATATACGAGTTTAAAAAAGTAACTGGTTTTATCCATAACTCGCTTAGTTTTTATGCTATTGATATTTTTAAAAAACCATTTCGTAGGGTTTTTAAGGGCTATAAGATCAAATTAGTTTAATATCTTTTTTGCCTTCATTTTTGAAAGGATTTAAGCTGAAAGGGCTCAAACAAATTGCTTTTTACTCAAATATGCAAACTTTAATCGGCCATATTTTACTTAATAATAATTTGCCCTATAAAGGGTTAAAAACTATTGGCTACTTAGTTAACTTTTTAAGAATATTTCCTACCCTACCCACATGGTGCTTATTATTGTGGTTACTTTAGAATTTAATTCCTTATTCCCATGAGTACTAATTATTTATTTGTTTTTTCAGGATAAAAGAAAGAGACCTTAAGGTGCAAAGTTTTGCGAGCAAAAGAAACTGAGACTACAAGAAAGGGGAAAAATGGTTGGATCTTTAAAGCATTTCTTGCAAAACAATCGAGATTCAACGGAGACTATCGATGTTGGTGCGACCGAATCGTCCGAATCTCAGGATTCTAAATCCGTAATATCTATAACCGTGAGTGGACCATCTGAAATTTCAACAGTAACATCAGGTCCTGCAACAAGTGGCAGCGGTTGTAGCAGCAAAACAGCTTCTACTGATGCAGAGCTCGATAAAGCGATTACACCATCCTTGTCTACAGCACTTGAACAATCCACTTCAGGTAATTCAGCTTGTGTAAAAAGTTCGGTAATGTCAGCTACCGAAATACCTGCTGCAAGTGACACTTTCGATGAAGGCTGTAATGAGGCTAGTATCGATATAAACCGTCCGACCCCGGTTTGTGACCCGAAAGAATCACCGATGAGATGGCTAGAATATTGGTTAAACGTGGTCCGCCCTTGATAGACATCAGTTTTAGCTTTACTAGTAATAAAGATAAGAGAAAGTTTTCATGCAAATACTTTGAAAGAAATCTAGCAAATGGAGAAAAAGTCGAAAGGGCTTGGCTTATTCACTCTATTTGTAAAGATTCTGTATTTTGTTTTTGTTCTAAGTTGTTTTGTAAATGTCAAACTCCTAACGCTTTCTGTGATACAAATGGAGTATCTGATTGGCAACTCTTATCTTTGCTAGTTAAGAGACACGAAACGTCAATTTTACACAACAGTTATATAAACACTTGGGTAAATTTAAAAAAATGTTGGAGACATCTATGACTGTTAATGCTCATCTTCTGCGGATTTTAGAAACGGAAAAAAATATTGGCGAGTCGTGTTGGAAAGAATTATTGCGATAGTTAAGTTCAAACCAGATGTCGTCTAAAACTAGATGAAATTTCATTATTTTTTGTTTATCATAGAGTTAATGCATGCAGTCTATGTTCAGAGGTTTCACAACGGGAAGTGCATATGATGGTGATGAAGAGAAACATTATTAACGACAATTGGCACAATTCTGAATCAATATTCGAGTTCAACCCTTCAAAATGATGGGAAAGGTTAGATTCATTACGACTGCGAAAACTTTTTTGATGCTCGGAAAAAATACTACATATAAGCTTAGGAGTTACTCAGACCTCAAAATAAATTATTTATTTACATCATTCTTAGTGAATGCTAAATCCTATAGAGAATTTGAATGAATCATTAGTTTATAAGTTATCTTGTCCAGACTGCAATAATTTTTACAGGGCCAGTCTGATCGTTCCTCCAAAATTGAATATAAGAAACATCAAACTTCATTCCTTAAAAATGAACAAGATTCAATATTAGCTAACCTTTGACCACTCTTTTCCTAGTATTTATAAATTAAAAGTTTTACGCTTTGCCTCAAAGGGTAGAAACCTCAATTACCAAAAATCAGTGGAAATTTTCAAATTTCTTTTTAATGACTGACCTTTGTAAATCTAAAATTTTCAATGTGATCAAATAACTCCCTTTCAACAGTTGTTAACTACAGTCCTAATATCTGGTTTTTCAATATCCAAATAACGATCTAAACATATGTATTTCTTGGCACTTCGCACTTGGTTTTTATAATGTCTGACGATGAAAGAGGGTTCGAAACCGCCGTAACAGTGATCTATTCATTTAATTTATTTGCTGGTAGTAAAAACACAGTAAAAAATTCCATTTGTGTTTTAATTATGCTTAAATATGAAATAGTAACGGCTAAATCCATACAGTGCCTCATGTTTAATATTCTGGGTCATATTTATATGTTACGTATAAGTGTTCCATTATAATTTTTATTTACTACTGTGAAAAAAATTATACGGAAATTCTGATTTAATTTGCCCGCGTTGAGTATTTTTCAGTATTTTAAGTTTCTATATGTTGGTAGGATTGTCTTTTATTAAATGAGATAAAAACACAAGGTTTAACTTTAATCTACACTTTATTTGAAAAATTCGACGACGTTTCGCTGACACAGCAGCTTTATCAAGAATGACAAACAGAATGAAGAGTATGGTATTATAAACAAATCGTAGAATAAGTGGGATGAATAACAGGAAAATCCACACCGAGTCATTGTACAGTTAGTATGAAAGGTAATAAAACTAATTAAACAAGTTAAGTAGGGTGAAAAATTCACATCTACCTGCTCATTCAAAAACTTGTCCGAATGTTTGTATCTATTTATTCCTAATGCTTCTAGGAGATCTAATTTTGAACTTTTCGATTTTATATGTAATATGTCAAAGTTTTTATTGAATGAATGGTTTTCCTTTATTAGGTGGTTTGAATAATTTGAATCAGATTTATTTTATCGAAGCCACGTTTATGTTCAGATGTTCTTATGCCAAAACTCCTATAGGTCCTACCGATATAAATTTTATCACAAGAACCGCAATTGAGTTTATCGATTCCTGATTTACTTGATTTTTCAACACGAGATTTATTATTTTAATATGTTTACCTAAGTTATTAGAAGTTTTGAAAGTTATATTAAGATTTTGTTTGACGAGAAAGGATTTAATATTTATACTTGCAGAACCACAGAATGTTAAACTGTTGAATATTTTATAGTCTTTATGAATAGGAAATACTTCATTTATTGCTTTCTGATACAGTTTTTACGAATGATTAGATCTATCATATCCGGATTATATGAATTATTAATGGCTATCTGTTTGATGTTGTTTAACTCTTTATTATAATCTTCTACTGATAAAGGTAAATTGAGTAACCGATGTATCATGCTGTTTAAAGCTGCAACTTTGTGTTGAATTGGATGTAATGAGTAGTTATGTATAATTGTATCAGTAAGTGTTGGTTTACGAAAGACCGAAAAACATGATTATTATTTTGTTTAGTGATTTTCAGGTCTAAAAATTAATGGAATCGTTCTGTTCAATTTCTATCGTGAATTCAATGTTCAAATGGATGGAATTAATGAAATTAAGAAATAAGTCTAATTGACGAGTAGTTCCAATGAAACATACTAAGATGTCGTCAACATATCTATACCAATAAAGAAATTTGGAAATGAGTGGATGTGTATGAATTTTCTGTTCAATATTATTCATAAAAATCTCTGCTAAAAGTGGACTCAAAGGATTTCCCATGATCAAACCATTTTCACTACTGTAATAGATGTTGTTGAAAGAAAAATAATTTTGTTCAATGCAAACGTCCAACAGATTCAATATTTATGATTTAATTATGTGGTTAACATGATTCGAATTCAACATGTTTTCGATTAATATTTTGACATCACCTGGAGGAACACTTGGGTATAAGGAATTTATACAAAATCAAAAAGTTCAAAATTAGATCTCCTAGAAGCATTAGAAATAAATAGATACAAACATTCGGACAAGCTTTTGAATGAGCAGGTAGATGTGAATTTTTCACCCCTACTTAACTTGTTTAATTAGTTTTTATTACCTTTCATACTAACTGTACAATGGCTCGGTGTGGATTTTCCTGTTATTCATCCAACTTATTCTACGATTTGTTTATAATACCATACTCTTCATTCTGTTTGTCATTCTTGATAAAGCTGCAGTGTCAGCGAAACGTCGTCGAATTTTTTCAAATAAAGTGTAGATTAAAGTTAAACCTTGTGTTTTTTATCTCATTTATATCATGGATCTACATCAAGTAACGGCCTCCACAATTCAAAAAAAATTGTCTTTAATTACTATGTCAAACATGAGCTCGATCTGTCAACTAGTTTGTTTACGACAGCTGTTGAAACCAGTCAACCTCAGTGGTGTGTTGTGTTTTTCTAGGGACCTACAGTTTATAGTGGACTCCGAACCACTCACCTAGACCGTGCTATGATAATTGCCATCTCTCAGGATTACAAGTCATATGGCCTTCAGTGGTTATGGACTCAACCTTTTAGGCTATGCATCCAATTTCGACGAAATTCCGTCTGCTGAATCGTTGCGAATGCTGGAAAGGGCTTATGGAGACTTTTAGAGTATTCGGGAATGGCCAGGTTTTACCACGTTGAGTTTAAATTCAGATGAATTAAACTAGATGTCAACTAAATATATAGATAAATAATTCTTAACAGAGACTCTGTTTTATCAAAAACCCAAGTGTACGGTCGGTGAGATCGTCGAAGATTTGCCTTGTTCCAGACGACCTTCGACCTCTTCAACTGACGGTAACGTCCAAAAAATCAAGGAAATGGTGCTCGAAAACCGTCATGCCAGTATTAGAGAGATAGCTCGTGATCTCAACATCTCTCGTGAAACAGCTCGTTTGATTTTGGTGAAACAATTGAACATGCGGCTCGTTCCGATAGAGCTGAATTTTCTTCAAAAATGAGCCAAAACCGAAAAAACCTGGTGGTGGTGTGGTGGACTTCTATTTAACCGTTTTGAGACGTTTGCCTGGAAATATTCGCCGTAAACAGCCAGATTTGTGGCAAAACAATTCGTGGATTTTGCATGACGATAACGCCCCATCACAACGAGCCACGGTTATTAACGACTTCAGACCTCGAGCAGCCGCCTTATTCGCCTGATCTAGCTCCTTGTGATTTTTTTCTTTTCAGACTGAAATTGCCGTTCTGGGGAACTAGATTCGATTCCATAGACGTCATAAAAGAAATTTCTAGAAGGAGCTGAAGGACATCCCTGAAAGCGCCTATAAAAAATTTTTCGATGATTGCATAAAACGTTGGCACATGTGTATCGTTTCAAATGGAGCATATTCTAAAAGAGATGCAATTAGTATTAGAGTAGATTAAGATTTTTGCGTTTTATTTCAAATTTTCGGATAATTTATTGTCACAGTGTATAATTTAAGACTCTAATCTCATCAGAGGTCAAACTACTGACAAGTGTCCTATTGACTCAAATCTAAGCGAAATTTATTTGATTTTTAATTTGATCCATGAAAAGATACGTAGAAATCAATTCATTTCTCCCCCATTTATTCACTGAACAATAATTACCGGATCAAGCCGGATATAACGTCAATGTATTACCCCTCGATGATGCGGCATATCAAGATTCAATAACACATTTCTATTTGTCGAATATATTATATTGGGGGTGAGAACAAACAGGTCGAGGATCCATTTATTACTATACACTTCACCCTAATCTGATATAAATTGCAATGATAACCCTTGAAGCGGTATTGACGCGATGGGACTCATCTCTTAGGGGTCTTGATGCCGAACATATTGCGATCTGCTGCACTGACAAAGGGTGTGCTATTCCACTTGTCTAGATTTCAGGATGATTGACTTTTATATGTTTTCAGAACAATTCAATGGACAGAGGGAAGCAAGTGTTTCATATGTTTTTAATTAGATTGCATTGCAATATTCAAATCTTCAAGTACTCAAAGGAATCAATTAATGAAACAACCTACTGACTCTATTAAATACCAAACAAAAGACCACGGATTATACCGGGTGGCTCACCACATTAGGCATACATTGAAATTTTTTTCTTGCGCGGTAATATGTAGTGCTGTATTAACTACAAACTGAAAATATTTTAGACTATACCGGGTATTCCATAATAAAGTTACATACCAAAGTTATGATTTTTTCAATGGGACACCCTATATTTTATTTCAGTTGTGACTTTGTGAGAAAAAGCTGAGTTTATTCGTAATTCCTCATACCTGTTTTAAATAGTTTCCGAAATATTTCACCTTCTATTGGCTCTGTTTTGCCTTTTATCATTTTCCTGAACATAGAAGGGGGATTCTGTACACTAGCTTCTGCTGAAGATTTTCCATCTGTGAAACCCTAATAAAGAAGAATATCGGCTTTTTCTTGATATGAGAATTGAAAATAATACCAAAAAACACTCTAAATGAACGGAAATTTAATGAATGAATTTAATGCGAAATGTGAGTTGCAAATATAGGGATAAAACATTTTAAATAGCTCTCATTTTAAAAAGCATTTTTACCCAGTAGCGAGAAAAATACGTTTCGAAATCCATGAGTGTTTTCAAATTGCACTCGTTTTACAATTGACTTTAATTTAATTTAATTTATTAATTTTTTCAAATAATATGACGTCTTGGCCATATTTCCAGCCCTGGCCATATTTACTGCAGGTACCTTACTTCTTACGTAACTTCAATAATAACCGAGATATTAAATCACTGAAGTTGAAAAAATCCACCAGGAAAAGGTATCTGGCAACACTGGCTGAAATTTAAATCACTTGGAAAATATTTCCCGTCGACTCGATACTGGATGTGCGAAATGGTCACAGTAAACAGCTGGATTACCGTTCTTGGATTTTGTACCCACCAAAAAGTTTGACCGCCAGAAAGTACTTCACGTGAGTTCTAGAACTAAATTGTTTGAAATTTCATTCTCATCAAGAATCTTTTTGAGAATTTCAATCATTCTGTTTCGTGAAGTCATTGAATTATATTCTCAATCAAGGTAACCCATAAAATGCATTCCTGTACAAGATATGCTATGTCCGCGACCATGATATAGTTCAATGTACTTGATTGACAACTTGGAGGAGCAAAGACCAGAGTGAACGGAGAAAAAACCATCATAAGAAGGAGAAAAGCTAATGTGACTCTGGGAAAGCTGAAAGTTGAGTGAATTTTCAGGAGAGAACGCACCCGTTCCTACTTCATGAGTTCATTGTGAAACTGTTAACTTCAAGTGAACAAAGAGTATTTTTAAATGTTTCGTTTGCAACTATTGAATTTTTTGTGTTAACAAAAAGGTCTTTCGGTTATATTTTCAACTTCAGTTCATCGTATATACTTTCAGTGGACATTCTATCAAAAAAGTACCGAGAATTATTTATTTTTCATCCAACTTTATTGTATCGCTTTCAAAGTAGGCCCCTTCCAAAATAATATATTTACGCCAACGAATAATCCAATCATCAAAATATTTTTCAAACGCTTCTTGCAGCGAATTCTTTTTCGTCTTATATCGAGTGGTAATTTCAGTTTTGGAAAAAGAATAAAGTCAGCCGGATCCATATCAGGTGAATACGGCGGTTGTTCGATGGTATTTGTTCAGTTTTTGGTCAGTTTCATTAACAATGATAGCCTTGTGAGATGGAGCATTATCAAAATCCATGAATTGTATCTAAATAAATATGACCTATTTCAACGAATCTGTTCTCTCAAACTCCGCATAACGCTCAGATAATGTTTTTTATTTACCGTCTGACAAGAATTTCGAGTACACAACACTGCTACGAGGTCTGGCTATTAAATAACGAGACTGTGCACCTAGAGGGCGCCCTAGAGTAGTGGGTAAAAAACGAGTAGTGCGTTGGATATCTAGATATCTTGTCTATGCATGTACCAAAACACGTTTTCGTTACTATTATAGTATTTGTGCAGTAGCGGTTTGAAACGAACGTGTTTTTTTCTCGTGCCGAAAACCATGTGTGACAAAAACCAGAAGCAACTTATCGATCTCAAATTTCTCGTTAAATCGAATAAAACTTCGACTGAGGCCTACGAGGATAAATCTCTATCTCGTGCGCGTGTTTTTGAGTGTTACAAGCGCTCCCGTGAGACAGCACTGAAGATGACCAGCGCCCAGGTCTTCCTTTCACTGTTTAAACAATCAAATTGTGCGTGCAGATCGTCGAATGAGTATCCGGATGATAGCCGCGGCTGTAAACGTCGATAAAGAAACGGTTAGAAAAATTTTACACTACAAATTTTACATGACAAAAGTCTGTGCGAAGTTAGTGCCAAAAAATCTGCCCATAACGCGCTATCTGTGAAGCAGTATTTGACCAGTAAGTGAACTCCAGTGATCTCTCTATTTTTTGTTTTCGAATACAAAACCTGCTTTGAAAGGGACCCGATTCGAGTCGATGGAAGCGGTTAAGCAAAAAAAGGCAAAGCTCCTAAAGGCCCCCACCGAAGAAGACTTCCAGCACTGCTTTGATCAATGGAAAAAACTTATGGAAAGGTGTGTGGCGAGGGAAGGGGAGTATATTGCAGGGGACAGTCGAATGTAGAATAATTTTTATATTAAAACCCTTTTTCGTAACCAGTATCGTTATTTAATAGCCATGCCTCGTATAATTAAAGGAAGCAGTCAACAAGTACCTTGACTTTTGATCGACTTTGACGTGTTTTTTTTGGTTTCGGTTCAGTTGGAAGGCGCCATTGTGAAGACTGTTTTTCATGTTAAACTCATAAACCCATGTCTCATCACCAGTTACAATGCGTTTTATGAATGTGAGGTCGAAATTGACTCGTTCTAGAATGTCGTTAGCGAACTTTTTGCGATTCAATTTTGAAGAGAATTCAGATCTTTGGGAACTAGTAGAGCGTTAACTCGTTTAAAGCCTAAACAATCGTTTAAAATAGTACGAATTGATTCGTCAGACACAGAAAGTGTCATTGCCTATCTCCTCAAACTTGAATGACGATTTTCAATCACCATTTCCTCCACTTTATCGATGTTGACTTCAGTAGAAGATGTTGTTGGACGACCAGAGCGAGGCAAATCTTCCACCACATCTCGGCCGCTGTTTACTGCTATGTACCACCCATATGCAGGTGTTTTCGATAGAGTCAATTCACCGTAAGCCTTCTGTAACATTTTCAGCGATTCGGCACACGAAATTCTATTTGCAATACAAAATTTGAGACAAATTATTTGTTCGATACTTCTATCCATTGTAAAAATCGCAAAACACACTTGTAAGAACTAACAAAATCGAGCATTGTGAACAAACTAAGTGACAGATCGCCTTCAGCGTCCGCGTCAGTATAGAAAACAATTGTGCCAGCTTAGAAACAATAAAAATTTTGAGAATCGTTTTAAGCAGATTTTTTTAATAATCAATTCCCAGTACTTTTTTGACAGAATGTTTGCTTATACGAAGAAGCTCCTATTCCACAGAAAGCACCATGCTGAATGATTTGATTTGATTTAATTTATGGATGTTCTCACATTAAACAGACTTACATCAATCCAAAAACAGAAATGATATTTAAATATGTGAGATTCAAGATATTACACTCAAACAATTCGATACATTTTCTAAATACCTACTGCATGATAAAAATGAATTCACTCGAGACAAATTAAAAAAGATACTTGCCTAAAAGAGCCACATTTTGTGGGCAAGTTTAATTTCTCATATTCACTTAGTGAAAAATAAACTCTAATATATTTTTACTTTCATTATCTGTTCATACACTAATATTAAATTTTGGAATGAAAATAAAATGCTCGAATTAAAGAGCGCTAAATATCTTCAATAGCTGTCGTCATTTCATTTCTAGGAAATGTTAACTAAATTACAAACGTGAAAAACAAGAATTCCATTTTAATTATGAATTCAAATTTCAATTATTGTAGTGAAGTATTTTCCTTTACCGGCAAGGCACGATCTTCTATGACGGTCGAAATGAAATTCTTACAGTAGTCAAAAAACGCAAGCTACGCGAGGAATGCTTGGTCGGAGAACCGCCAAAAGCGATCTTATGCTAGATGTTATTTAGATCATTTGTCGGCCGAAGGAGCCTCAGGACGGAAGCCGACAAAGGTAGGACCCAGGCTCCGGAGACACAGATTTAGTATTAACAAAGTCTCAAAATAAAACCAATAAATTTATTACATCTAAAAGTGTTTACAAAACATTGGCTGCCTCGACAAGCTTGATGACCATTTATTCTAGAATCTCCCCACCGAGGACATTATAACGTTTCTTTTTCTATTCGTGGTTCAGTACAAGTATGCAATACCGGTTTTATTCCATTCGAATCCCTTTTTTCGGACCATATCATATATTCTTGCGTGGTTTGATTATTATTGGAACTATACGGATCTTATCGGGTGGGATCTTGGAATGGATCGGTTTAAAATGTTTCGAAGTCGAAGACAAAATCAGTAGCGTAGAGGTCTCTCAAAAAAGAATTTTATTTATGGCACTCTGTAAATTGATTAAAATATTCAAATATTATTATCAGTAATATAAAATTACAAATAAAGTAAATACATACGTCATCATCAAGCAAATCTGAAGCATGATTAGATTCTGCAATTAGTGTAAAAGCGTTTTCCTATTCTTTAAATATGAGTTTACAGTTTCTATTTGTATCTGTAACGGTGTACGTTTTTGTATGAATAAAGTTCAAATGTTAAAACATCTTCATGTATCCACCGTTAATTTCAAATTTGTAAAGAAGACCTAATCATTACTTCACAGTTAGTTGTCCTAATACGGGCATGAACATAGCCAATATTCATTACTCCAAATTGGTTATACACTGAGCTAAGAAATTAACGCACAAAATCGAAAATTCAAATTCACTCAAAGAATATATATCGAAGAATTATTTTTCCATGAATCCACCTTGAGAACAAGTGAAATGAAAATGATCCAGTTCTTCCCAGATTTCAAATTGTTCCGAACCTCATTTACGGTAGCTGGCTTCTCAATCTTCTATTCAAAATGTCCTAGAAATATTCGATGGAACTCAGGTCTAGATTTCGTGCAGACCTCTCCAGCCATCGCCGATCTATTTGCTCTCTTGTTCTCAAAAAATTCTGTGCTAGATTCATCTAACGCAATACCACCGAACATTCCACCTACAAATTCTTCCATGGCAGAAATCAAGTTCGGAGTCCGCACTGTGATACGGCTTCTCGAGCAGCAAGAAGACAGTTGGTCTAGACGAAATACCGCCAATCGTCTTGAGAAAGTGTGCTCCCGAACTGGCACCCATTCTTAACCGTCAGTTTCAGATTTCTTATGAAAGCCAGACTTTACCCAACAGCTGAAAAATAGCGAGAATTCAACCGATCCCAAGGAAAGGAAAGAAGTCCTTACCCCAAAAATACCGCCCCGTTGCACTTCTTCCCATTATGTCCAAAGTGATGGAGAGAGTCATAAAGATGAACTCATGAAATATTTTGAGTTGCAGGGCATTATTAACGACCGTCAGTATGGTTTTTGCAGGCAAAGGTCGACAGGAGATCTGCTCGCCTACGTGTCTTATGTTTATACATCAACGATGGAAAAGCATGGGGAATCTAGAGCAATAGACCTCGACATCTCTAAAGCCTTCAATAGGGTTTGGCATGCAGCCTTGTTGAATAAACTTGCTACTTCCCGAAAAATTGAGGGGTTGGATAAGTAGCTTTGTTTCAAATAGATCAATACAAGTTGTGGTCGACGGTATAACATCTTATTGTTTCCAGTTGCAAGCAGGAGTACCTCAGGGATCCATTCTTTCGCCAACTTTCTTTCTGTTACAGATAAACGATTTTCTGTCATCTAGAACAAGATCTTTGATTTTGCAGACGATTGTACCCTGGTTTCTTCTTTCAGTAGTATGCGGCCGATTACAGCTGCGGAATCTCAGCGTCAGAGATGTCAACAAATTGATAACTTGAACTCTGACTAACAGAGGATATCTGAGTAGGGTCAGTTGAACTTGGTGAGCTTCAACGCGAGCAAGACGCAAGCAACTACGTTTTCTAGAAAGGTCCCCGCTGGATAACCTCCTCTAATGATGCAAGGCCAACAAATTGCATCCAAATATTCGATGCACTTTCTCGGAATAACGGTCAACTCCGGGTTTTGCTGGCATGAACATGTATCAGCAATAGCTGAGTCGGCATCAGCTAAACTTAGTTTTCTTTTCAGAGCCAAGCGATACTTCACGTCATCTCAGCTGTTGCTTTTCTATAAGGCCCAGATTCGACCTGCTTTGGAGTATTGTTCTCATGTATGGGGATCTGTCCCCAAACATTCGTTGCGGATGTTGGATAGTGTGCAAAAACGGGCTGTGCGCCACATCGACCACCCGGAGATCACCCGAGATCTCCAACCGCTGGCTTTTAGAAGACGTGTTGCTGACCTTTCTCTGTTTTACAGATACTTCCACGGAAGATGCTCCAATGAGCTGAAAGACATTGTTCCGGGAAAACTCATGTTTTGCCTCAACACTAGGCTGGCAAAGAGTTCTCATCATATGGCGGTACATTTAACGACCCTCGAACCTCTCTTTATAAGAATTCCTTCGTCTACAGGGCCGAAAATGTTCATATGTTAATTCCGTATTTTGTCCAAGTTGAATTTTTCAAATGACTATAAACGAAACAAAACTCACTCGTAAGTCAAAGTGTTGTAAATACGTTTAGGTTAAAAAATGTCAAAATACACGGCGTAGTTGTAGGTTGGGAACTTTCAACGGCAAAAGTGCCAGAAGCTCAAAATTTAAAAGTAACGATATGAGCTTGGTGGGTTTGGCGTTCTACAGAATGATTTCACCCATGCTTGCCGCAAATGGTACCTACAAAATATTCTTCTAAAGTGTCTGCAACGTACCTCTGAGCATTCAGGGTTTCGTTATTTACCATGACCAGATCAGTGCGAGAGTTCTTCAAACGTTTTAGTAATCAGCAACATGGCTTCATGGACGAGAGATCTGTGGGATTGGCTGTCTCTGTGTTGTTGAAGGAAGTTGCAGATGCTTTTGATACAAAAAGGAAGGTCAAACTACAAGTATGCGATCTTAGAAAAGCATTTGCTAGTATAAACCATCGAATGCTACTTGAAAAACTATAATTCTTTGGGATAAGGGTGTAGCCCTAGATCTCATCAGAAGTTATATCGAAACAAGGCTTTAGCAGCCATGCTTCCAGGGATGGAGTTCTGGTTGGTTGACGGTGGAGAGTGGTGTACCACAGGGCTCTGTGTTTGGACCGATATTATTCGTCATCTACTTGAACGATCTGCCTGCAAATGTGAATTTCAGTTGTTCAATATTGATTCGACATAAACTTCCTGAACAATGGATCAAAAAAAGAGGTGGAAAGGATATGCCAGGTTTCATTAAACGAAGCAAAATTGTGGTTCGATTCCAATAAATTAGTGATGAACTGAGAAAAAACTCAGACCTTTCTGTTTGAGATAAAACCAGCGATGAATACTCACCTGAAGCTACTGGGAGTTACCTTTCAGCTTGATCTCATATTTTCGTTATAAGAAAAGTTATTCAACACGAGGTGCCGAAAACCTTGCTATTTGTCACAATCGGATCAACATATCCCAGCTGAGTATAAACCATACTGCAATCAAGGCCTACAACAAGCTGCCAACCATATTCAAAAGAATGGACAGTCACAAACTACTACTAAGTCTTAGGGCGTTCCTTACAAAAAAAGCGTATTAAAGCATCTCATTGACAGTTTTCAATAAACTAAAGATTGTGTAGTGTCTAAAGCATTGTGATTGTTATGAGCCTAGTCTCACTCACATGTCATAGAAAATTAATTATTTATGTAAAATATTTATGTGATTTTTTTTGACACCCCATATACCGTGTTGATGGATACATTTTTCACTCGCACTTCTGTGAAATTTATGATGGTGAAATTAATGAAAAACAAAATTAAAACATTGATCTAGAGGCAAAGCGACTTCGAGCAACATTTCGATAATACCTAAGGGTATTATCCCCTACATGTCTAGGATTTATCTTAAAGCTTGATAAATTACATAGACTGGGTATTCAGGGTTCGATGCACAGATGGTTGGGCAGCTATGTGAGGGTAGGATGCAATCTGTCAGGTACCGGGGTTTCACTTCTTACTTGATTCCTGTTAGCTCTCGGGTTCCCCAAGGATCCCACTTGGGGCCACTATTATTCATCCTCTTCGTAAACGATATAGGTTCAGTATCTTTGCATAGCAAGTTTCTTTTATTTGCGGATGATCTGAAACTGTATCGTTCCATTTCATCTGCAGAGGATGCTTCAGGATGATTTGGCTCGACTTGAGTGCTGGTGTGAAGTTAATAGGATGCTTTTGAATATTGATAAATGTTTTGTCATCAGATCTGCTATTGCTCTTGATTATAAGCTCCACGGCTGTTTACTGAATCGTACATCGAGTGTCAAGGACCTTGGTGTCCTACTCGATTCGAAACTTAATTTTAATGATCATCTCAGTGTTATAAGGAGCAAAGCTCTGAGGCGCCTGGGCTTCATTCGTAGAAATTCTGAAGGTATTTATATTGATACTCTGAGGGTGTTGTATTGTTCTCTGGTGAGAAGTGTCTTGGAGTATGGTTCTGTTGTTTGGTCACCGAGGGGTGTAACAGCCGAAAACATGTTGGAAAGATCCAGAATAGATTTTTGAGAGTTATTACATATAGGCTTCCTATGCTTTCGAGCACACTGATTATGCCAATTTAAGAATAATGTTGAACATTCAAACTCTGAACTCACGAAGAACTGTCAGACCTACTTTTCCTTCATAAGTTGATTCTTGGATATGTGTACTCTAGTACTTTACTAGGCTCTTTAGAATTGAAAGTTCCGCAAAGGAGGACCTGCAATCCTAGAATCTTTATTATTAGGAGGTGCAACACCTTTCACAGACAAAATTTTCTTATAATAAGAAGCTCAGTGTTGTGTAATAATAACCCTGCTAATATTGATGTTTTCACTTTTTCAATGTTGGTTCAAATCTCAGGTACTTCGTTTGCTTGGTTCATAATTTGGGTTTTTATTCTTTTAAGTTGTTATTTCAGTTGGGAGATGTTTCTATGCATCTGGATTATTATTGTGATATTAAGATTGTTAGTTATTGTCTTTTACTATAATGTTAACACGGTTTCATTTTATAAATGTGGTTGATCCCTAAATTTATTGTTACCAATATGTATATTCTGGTAATAAATGAGTCTTGAAAGTTTCCATCCAAAACTTTCTTGTTGATCTTCGAATTTATTGTAACTACTAATCTCACTTTAGTTATTTCAATTTCATAGCTGCCAACATTCTAAAGTCAAACAAAACATCATTGTTGCACAAAAGTAAAATATAATGAATAGTCCTTGTCTCTAAGACTTAGAGGAAAGTCTCTGATTTAACTACTTATTTAACAAAAATAACAGAATTAAGCAATGAAATGACGGAACGATTGAGAAGAAAAGTAAAATAAATAAGGTAGAATTCCATAACGAAATGACTGCCAAAATAAAAGTTTAACAGTTTTAGAATAAAAACATTAAATATGGATATGAACAGTAATTGCTTTATTTGTAATAGTAATATAACAACTTTTTTTCAATGTTACATGAAATCATCCGAATCATTTCCATCATCATATTTTGACATATTTTCACTACTCATTAGTGTATTATAACCCCTGAGTTCGGCTTCTTCTTTCTTTTTCTTTTCCAGTTCTTTTTTCTTCTCTTGTTCATCTCTCAAAAGCTTCTTTTTATCTTCCCTTTCTAGTCTATCCCTCTTTTCTCGTTCAGCTCTAAAATCTGTAAAATATATGTACTTTACAATGTGATATTGTTGAGAGCAAAATAATACTATGATGATCAAATCAAATCAAATCGATGTTCTCGGGAACTTAGCCCATCCACACAGGTGGACCTACAGCTTATAGTGGATTCCGAACCACTCTCCTAGACCTTGAAATGATAACTGCCACCACAAGGATTACAAGTTATCTGGTCCCGGAAGTTTATGCCCTCTATAGGCATAATTTTCAATTCATTTCCCCACCAAAATGGCCTTGTTAAATTCAAAGCAACAATAGCATATTTTTAAGTCCACTTATAGCATACAACTATACCTTCCAGCCAGAATCGAACCAGCAGCCACTTGTATGCAAACTGGGAATTGTGTGATCTTTCCACCTGGCCACGTGCGGTGGTACTACTATAATGATGATAATGCTTCTTTGTCAGAATGAGTGATGTAGTCAATTTAATAAATTAGTTTAAACATTAAAGAAGTTACTGAAATCTAACCTAACACTTGATGAAAAATATACTAATTACCAGTCCTTGCTCTAGATGCAGTTATAGATGATATTGAAAGATTTGACAAATCTCCTCTCAACAAATGTACAAGTTTCAAGAGAGCTTCACAGAAAAAAATTCACATTTTAAAAATAAAGGCAATAAGAAATACTGGTACTAAACTCATTTATGTTCTTTTGTAGGAAGTACTTTACCATTCACATTATCAAATTCAACAGTAATAATTATCCAGATATTAAATCATAGATTGATTTATTTCCTATTCTCCCAAATCTATCTACCTATAGCACACTTTATATTTCACAGGATAAATATTAAAATATTAAATAAAGGTATTTGAAAATTAATGAGATGTCTTACCAACTTGCTCCTCCTTTTTCGTTTTATTCAACCTATTTACTATTTCATTTATTCTCTTGGTAACTTTGATCTTTCTAACTTCTTTTTCTTTATGGAATGCTACCTGTCCAACTTCCATGCCTTGTGTTTTTTTCAAATTTGACCACATAGTATAAACAACATCTACGTCATTCATTTTGTTTCCCATTATACTATTTGCTTTCACCAACTGAGCTGCATCTTCCAAAACTGCCGAAGGAATGTCATCAATAGTTTGCCCCTAAAACAATTATTGTATTGTAAAACATGAATTAGTTATGAAATTATTTTTACAGTATTTTAACTTTTGAAGTGATATAGTAATATTAGAATGAAGAATATAGCACAAATTCTTAAATCTATTATAACTTACAGGTCGTAACCTCAAATATACATGGGCTGATGAAACTTTATCAACATGAAACCAGACATCTTCAGGCCATCCCCATTTAATAAGATCCTCATCTGAAAACGACAATTTTATATTCCATCGAATATTTAATAAAAACACTATACCTAATCAATGAAATGGTCACTCAGTCAAAAGGATAAACTACTTACTTTCATATTTATCCAAGCCCATAAAAAGAGTCACCGGAGGAGAAGCTATAGCGCTTTCGAAGTAGAACACCATGTTGAATCCAAATTTTAAATGTGGTAAAGTAAATTCCAAATACTTTAATTCTTTTCATCAATATTGTTTACCTACTATTTATAGGTTAAAAAGAGAATGCCTATTCTTCTATCTTATTGATTGTGGAAGATCACACTTCTCTATGGAGTTATAGATGGAAAAATGACGCATTTCTCTATGTAAGCTACAAATAATGAAAGTATATTCTAATTATGAATATTTGAAAGACTAGAAAAATTTCTATTGATTGAAATTTAAATGATTAACTGCTTTCAACTATACTCTGTCGAAGATTATAGTTATCTAGAAATGGTAATCTACAATAACTTCAATTTGGCCATTAATAGTCAAGGAAAGGATTAAAGAAGAAGACGGGAAACACAGTGATCGATATATGTTTACAAAACAACTCCAAGATTATGTCAAAAAGGTTGTCAAGAGTCAAGACCTAATTTAACAATATTCTAGTTTTTTTGTTCACTGTAAAATATATAACAGAACAGGAGGAAAATGTCTGCGGCCGATCCTTATGCTCAAGTACATAAAAGCAAATTGAAACTAAAATGCGACAGCGGCATCAAAAAGAAGAAAAAATCCAAAAAGAAGGATGTAACCCTACAAGATGTTCAAAAGTCTTTGGCAGAAAATAAGGAACAAAAAAGAGAATTAAGTTCAAAAGAAAAGAGAACCAAAGCTGAATTGGCTTTTTTACAACAAAAAGAAAAAAATGTAAGTACCTATACGACATAACATTGACTATGAAAATGTGCTGTGTTACTAAAATTGAGTTATTCGAATAGTTAATGATTTATTTTTCCAGCAAGCTACAAGAATATTAGAGAAGGCTACTATGACACATAAGGAAAGAGTAGAAAAATTCAATCAACACTTGGATAGTTTAACAGAGCACTTTGATATCCCAAAGGTGTCCTGGACGAAATAAGCAATAGTATTTATTCTTTATGTTCTTTCTTGTTTGGAAAGTATAGTTAGGATTACAGAATAGGATACTGATGAATTGTAATGAAATGTGATAATAAAGCAATGAAATATTTTCTACTGTCTGCACAGCATCGGCCCAAATTATAGTTTTCACGTATTGATTTAATTGGGTGAATTCCTTTACCCAATAAGTTATCAAGCTCTTACTACTAGAAAATTTCATAGATTAATCATAGTGAAGTAGTTTCATAGATTAAATGGAAGATGGAATTTAAAGAGAAAACTTTCTAGTTTCAGGAACGAGTCATCTACCAAGTAGAGTATCTGAGACTTTCTTGCTTCAATGTATTTGAAATAGTATGCTCATTTGTTATTGAAAGAGGGTGCTTAAAGTGTTGGGAAGGATGTTCTTGTAGTTTTCTTTGCTGAGTTTCGCAGAAAAAGGGGCTAAATAAAAGTTTGACAATCTTGTTGATAGATCGTCAATTATGTTCTCAAGGTATTGTGCAGCAGAGGGATTGTTTGATGTAACAGATATATATTGCTCTCTCCCTCTTGCTATATACCACATGTAACTGAAACCTGGGCCACTCTGTAACTTTTTTCTATTCGGAATATTTTGATGAAATTTGGGAATCGGATAGAAGACAACATTTCGAATTTGATAACATTAATATGTTAATATTTCGTTTCCGCTTATGTCGGAAACGATACTAACTTTCGATTTTTAAATGGGACACCCTGTATTTTTTGCTTACTTTGATTGTTCATCTCATCCTACGACCTTTTGACATATTTTCGAAAAAAAAAAAAAACAATCTTTATTTTTGTAATTTTCATCTTTCATTCTAGAACGCTATGAACAGTGACAATTGGCTTAGCTCAACATCTCCTATCACGAAAATGCAAGATTGTATCTGAAATTTCAATTGCTCATATATTATATTATATATATATATATATATATATATATATATATATATATATATATATATATATATATATATATATATATATATATATATATCAATACAAAGTGCAAAGTGAAAGAGTCGATATGCTCCTTATTTATGGATAGTGCAGGCAAAATAGCGTTCAAGCTGAACAATCATACATAGAGTGCTATCCGGAAAGATTTCATCCGAATAGAACCTATTTCTGAAAGTTGAACGAAAATTTCGTCATTTCTTTATCGACGAAGATACCGAAATAGACGTATTGACATTTGTTGATATTAAACCAACCACATCAACATGGGAAATTGCCGAGGAGTTTGAAACTAGCCACCAAAGCGGATGGAGAATTTTGAAATAATATAAGTACCGCTCATTTGAATATCAATTACACCAACACCTGTATGTTAACGATAGTGTTCTCTGTTAGGCGACTCCAGTCTTGTGAAGGAGGGTGAGGGGAACCATCAATTCTGTATGATGTTGTGTTCGTCAGAATGGTAGTATTTTTGAATATTCATTATAATTATTTCGATTTCGCTGTTCGCTCTTTTATTATTAACTTTGACACCCAGTAAAAAATGAGCAATTAACTTTTTAGATACAATCTTGTATTTTCGTGATAGATGTTGAGCTAAGCCAATTGTCACTGTTCATGGCCTTCTAGAATGAAAGATGAAAATTGCAAAAAAGATTGTGTTTTGTTTTCCTTCAACAATATGTCAAAATATCGTAGAATGAGATGAACAATTAAAATAAGCAAAAAAATACAGGGTGTCCCATTTGAAAATCGAAAGTTGGTATCGTTTCCGGCATAACCGAAAATGAAATGTCAAACATATTAATGTTATCAAATTCAAAATGTTGTCTTCTATCTGATTCCCAAATTTCATCAAAATATTTCAGATAGAAAAAAGTTCAGGGTTAGCCCTAGTTGCAGTTACACCCGGTATATCTTTCCGAAGTAGTGACCTCAAACCTTTCATAGGAGGTCTCAACTATACTTTAACATCTGTAAACACCAGTTAGTAATTCAAAATTAAAATATAAAGAACTTTGAATTTATTGTTTAGAAAACCATAAGATTGTCTGAGATGCTTTTAGCGAACACACAAACTTCAAATTGTGTGTTTAGTGTTTAGCATAAACTTGAAGGAAAAATCGAACACTCCGAAATTTCAGTTTTATTTTTGTAAGTTTAGGTCCCATTTTTCTGCGGTTGTTATGAATAATAAAATACACAATTTTTTTATGTAAAAGCAAGTATTCAAGTGTATTAAATAATTCATTAAATCCATAATACTGATTATTGATTAATATTAACGTGTGTTAAAGCAATAATGATATATACTAATCATTATAATAGTAATTTAATAATATTTATTGTCTCCAAAACATACATAACTTGTCCAAAATTGACAGGTGTACTCTTAACTATCGTCTTTCCTATCCTACTTCAGTAAAATTTACTGAAAATACTATACAAACAATATAAACAGTTATTGTAAGAAAGAAACAAAAATAATCATTGATTTAATTCACTGATATGCAGGAATGGAAGTAAATGATTGTGTTTTTGAGTTAATTGAAATGATGCTGTTCAAATGTTCACTATATGTTGAAAATTTGAACAGCATTGTTTGTTAAATTGAAAATGTGTATCAATTTTCATCAAATTACGATCTCACCAGTAAAAAAATTGTAGTATTTATTATAGTCATGCATACTACATTAAAGCTATTTCATTTTAAATTCGATTTTTGTTGACTTCTTTCATGATCAGATATCATGATCATGGATATAGAAGTATATAGAACTGATTGACCATTATTATTGAGTATGAGGAACTTTATGCTCTGTGTTAACCGCCTGGGTAGCTGCATGGTTAGTGCAAGTATGTTGTAAATGCTAAGCCTAGGTTTAAATCCGGGTGCAAGTTATGAACGTTGCCATTAAACAAAAAAGTGATACTTGGAAAGAGTCGCCTAAGGAAGGCATAAACTTCCGAATATCAGATAACTTGTAATCCTTGTGATGGCAGTTATCATTGCACGGTCGAGGAGAGTAGTTCCACTATAAGCTGTAGGTCTTTCTGTATAAATGGGCAAAGTTCCCGAGCACAATATTAAAAGATGAACAAAAAATCTGATGTTCTGTGTTCTTACCCGGTCTGGCTCTTTTCTGTTCTGTTGTCTGTTGTATTTTTGTGTCAAATGTCAGAGAAAGAGCAAAATGTATGAATCGTTTTGAATTTTATCTGTAATTGTTTGGATATGTTTACACTGGAAGAACAACATTAAATAATAAATAAAACACCCTATAAAAAGTAAATGGTTACTGTAATTTCTTACAATTACGAATAGTTAGGCCGTCTGACGCCCTTCAGTTCATCATGTTTTATAGTAGTAATGTTGCAGTATTGGACGACCCATTGGTGTTTAATGTTTAACGCCAACGTAGATTATGTTTAAATTAATGAAGGAATAAAACCTTTCGATTTGCAAGTAATATTAATTTCTTCCATCCTTCAAAATGTTGAACGGTAGCGGCCTTTTTGAAAAAAGGCCTCTTAAGAAGCCTAGAATTGGACCACCAGATGTATATCCTCAAGAACCAAAGCAAAAAGAAGATGAATTAACTAGTGTTAATGTGAAACATGGTTTTCCTACGATGACCCAACTTAGCGATGAGTTTGGTACTGCAAGGAATTGTAACGTTACTGCTAGCAAGGTAATTGATTAAATATTGTGGTACATATTCGTGATCATAAATTATTGCAAATTGATTCCTAAATTACTTTGGTAGTTTATCATATATTAGAAATAATTGCATGTGAAGCATCTATTAGACCACATACAATATTAATTTTGAGAGACGTCAATTATATTTAAGATAACTGTCTAATAAACCTAAATAAAGACTATATTAACCTGATAGGTAATTAATCATTATTGTCTAAAGGTAATCAGTACATGTGAGCAAAATTTCTATAATGAGGGAAATTAAGGTAATTTTCTTTCATATAAATGCTTTTTTAGGTTGGAGCTTACTTCAATGCTATCATTGCTAGAAAAGAAGAACTTAGTATGCTCCCAGATTCTGGCAGAAAAAAACAGCAGATAAATCCTAAAGATAATTTCTGGCCAGCAACAGGAAGGACCAAAAATGCCATTGAAGCTTGGTTCAAAGATTTAGCAGGGAAAAAGCCTTTGATGAGTTTGTCAAAGAAGGCCCCGAATTTCAATAAAAAGGAAGAAATTTTCATGTTGCTATGCGAATATCAGGTTCCTATGATGAGAGCTGCTTGGTTCATAAAATTGAGTTCAGCATATACAGCAGCAGTTTCAGAAGCCAAAATAAAGAAAAGACAAATGCCTGACCCAACAACAGGTCTGTAATTGATATTTGTTCTATTTATTCAGGGTTTTACATAATAGTATGTCACAACTTGAGGGGGTAAATCTATGTGCAATTTTAAGAAAAAAATGTTCATATAAACATAGGTCCGCAAAAGCTTCGTTATGGAGCTATAGGGAGTTGAAATTGTTTTTTTTCTTCAAAACTCCTGCAGTTTTTGAGATATTCACCCCAAATTTGGAATGCAAGCTATTTTTTACAGCCTCCATCATTACACGTCCTAGATTTTAACTGAAATTCACAAGGTGTTTTCTTTTCCTAGGCTATGTCTCCTTTTGCCTTTTCAAACTTTTTTGCAGTACGCCCCTGATCAGCCTACAATCAATTTTCGTCATCTTTGTTCAATTTTGAAACTTTTGTGACACTTGTAATTTTTTCGTATCTCCAACCGTTTTCGAGTGAAGAATTATTTTTGAATTATTTGAATTGTATCTTATTCGCTAATTAAAAAAAAAAAAATAGAAATACTCGATAGGTATGCCCAAGATTTGGGCTGAATATCTCAAAAACTGCAGGAGTTGTGAAGAAAAAAATAATTTTTCCGGAAATTTCAACACCCTATAGCTCCGTAACTAAGCTTTTGCGGACCTATGTTGATATGAACTTTTTTCTTGAAATTACACGTAGATTTACCCCCTGAAGTTGTGACATACTATTATGTAACACCATGTAGATAAAAAATTGCAACTTGAGTTTAAAACAATATATCACTCAAAGAAACATCTGGCAGATATAGGAAAAAGTCTAAATAATGTGGAAACATATTTGATGTAAATTTCATAACTGAGATATCCAGTGCGTGTGAAATTGGAAAGATATCAAAATTCTTGAATAACTCGAAACCACATCAGAAATATCTTATTAGATTTATGAATACCAATGAATTAATATAACAGATGTTGTTAGTGAAACCCTCCCAATGAATGAAAAGAATATATTGTACAGTGTACAATTCCCAATTTATTACTCTGATGTATCAGCTAAATAGTATAGGTTCTCGCGTACAAAAAACTCTGAAGCAATTCATATTCAGCACTCAGATTGTCAGAAAATTTATAACAAACATGGGGAAATATTTTCCCTTAACCTTATCCATCATGTTGAACTTATTGAGTTACTGAAATGAGAGGTCAGATTTGAATATCATATAAATATTTTGGAAACTCTTTAGATTTTGAAATCACCTTGTGCTATAACACACTACCCTGTCTGAAATAAGTTAAAATACGTATCTGTTTATTTTGATCAAGCGCGGGTTCCTGAGCCTATTTGCGAAAAAATATGAGTCACACATGTCCCTTTCGCTCCCGAGAAGTTACGCCCCTGATTAGGAGTTTTTTTTTGCTATCAGTTTTAAGTCAATAATATATCTTATCCTTTGCTATTTCATTTTTAATGATAGGTAATCAAATCTCCGACGTAAGATAAATTGTAGCAACACTGGCTACAATTTGACTACTTTCGGGACATATCTGTTTGACTCGGTGCTGGATCCACGAAAGTGGTCAGCGTAAACATCAGGTTTACCGATTATTTGAGAAAGATAATATGTAATCCAAATTTAATTTGTTTTCGGTAGAGTGGTCAAGCACCTTGCTGAAATTTTTAAAGGACCAAATACCAAAATTACAAGAACATTATTCCCAATCTGACAAATCTCCGAACATACAATCACTGACTGCTACTGCTAATAGTGAAACTGAACAAAAATTAGCCTACAGACATTGGATGTACTGCTCAAGACTATTAAAGTATATGTATGAAGAAGGTGAGTGGAATATTTATATTTGATTGTAGATTTTCTATTTGATGTAAATTTTTTTAGGGCTCACTGATCGTCAAGAAGTTCTGAATTGGATAATTGATTTACTGGAAAAAGTGAGGGTTCAAACTCAAGATGATGGTGTTCTGAGAATATTTTTACCATTAACAATGCAATATATGGAAGAATTTACTCAATCGGAATTACTTTGTAGAAGATTAGCGATTTTTTGTTCTAAGAAATTAAATCAAATGCTTTCCAATCAAAATGCGGATAATAACACCTCTACCAACAGTGAAGTGAAGATTGAACCGAAAGAAGTTTGCGAAGGAGAAAAGAAAGAGAATATTCCTCCAAATACTGTTCAAAATTCTCTATTAGAGTACCAAAATTGTCCTCTCCATAGAGACATGGGTAAGTCCTTATGCTGCATAAAAAGTTAGTGTGGCTGTAGATATAAGAAAAGGTATAACTTGAAACTAACCTTTATTAGACCTATAATATATTTACATATGCATCATATAAGAAATGTAAATCTTCATTAACAGAGGGTTCACCTAACTTGGCTTTAATCGAGAGCCAGGAGCTCTAGAAGCCTTGGAAGGTCAAGGGACAAGTGAATTTTTGTTTTTTGCTCATGACGTCGTCAATGTATTCCTGATATCGAAAATTATGAAAACCACTGCGCCAAGAAATTATCACATAAAATCTAAAATTCAAATTAATTCAGAAGTTTAGATATGTTAAAGAATTATTTTTCCAGTAATTCATCAGCTTTAAGGAATGCTTGAGAATAATCGAAATGAAAATGGTACTCATAGAAAATGAAATAAAAGTAATGATGAGAAATGTTAAACTTCTAGAAAAATTCAAAGTCCCCTGTTAATACCAGATCTAAGATTCATTCTGAAAATCAATGACCTGATCCATTTTGTTCCAAATTTCGATCAGTCTCTTCCGAACCTCATTCACAGTAGCTGGCTGGTTTTGCTGGCTTCTTAATCTTCTACTGAGAATGTCCCATACATGTTCGATGGGATTGAGATCTAGACTTCATGCAGGCCATTTCATTGAAGTGATTTCGTGATCGTGAAGGTAGTTCCTGATGATATGAACTTGATAGGGTCTGGCATTATCATGTATAGACATTTTTTCACCCATGCTTACCATGTACCATTCGGTGGGGTATATGATGTTGTCGATTCAGATGTCAATATTGATGACATTATTTCATAGGGTGTGGTTGATTGTCGAGGCTCGAATTCTATTTTGTTTCCCTCAATAACCGAAACAAGATATTTTGCGTGTGATTAAAAATATGAAATCTAAAGCTAGTTTTGGAGATGACAGCATATCTTATTTTGTAGTAAAGGATATCATAGGGGCGATAGTAGCTCCGCTATGTTTAATTTTTAATCTGTGCCTTGAGAACAATCAGTTTCCGTCTAAGTGGAGGATCGCGAAAATCTGTCCCATCTTCAGAACCGATGTAACGAACTACCGTCCTGTGGCCCTGCTTTGCTCCTTTGCAAAGGTTTCTGATCTTCTATTGCATGAATCTCTAGCATTCCAGCTGAGCCAATCGATTTCGGAATGGCAACATGGTTTTAGGATCGGTAGATCAACTGTAACGAATCTTGCATGCTTTTCGGAATACATAACTGAGGTTTTGAACCGGGGTGGCCAGGTTGACACGGTCTTCACGGATTTCTCTAAGGCCTTTGATCGCATGAACCATGTCGCTCAAATAAAAAGAATGAAGGAGATAGTTCCCTCTGAGCCTTCTCGGATTTTTCTATTCATATTTGAGTGAGCGAAAGCAATATGTTATGTACAATGAATTCAGATCCCAGAATTTTGAAGCCCATTCGGGAGTCCCTCAGGGATCGGTTTTGGGTCCGCTTCTGTTCACAATTTTCGTAAATGACTTACTTGCGGGGCTAAACTTTGGGGGCGTAGCCTTTGCGGACGATCTTAAGATTTACACAGAAATAAGATTGAATGAGGACTGTCAGAGTCTTCAAGGAGAGTTGCTGATGATACATCAGTGGTGTTTAGAAAACAAACTGCCTTTGAACGTCTCTAAGTGCAAGTACATGTCAATTACGCACAAACAGTCGCTACATTTCTTTCCTTATTCGTTGGCGGGCTCACGGCTTGAACGTGTTTTCTGTTCTCGTGATCTCGGGGTGCTTCTCGACTCGAAATGGTCGTTCCGGGACCATATAGGTGATGTTGTTCTGCGAGCAAGAAAAATGTTGGGTTTTATTCTGAGGAATTCCAACAGCTTCCGGAACACAGCTGTTCTCAGGGTTCTGTATTTCGCTTTCGTTCGGTCTAGATTGGAATATGCCTGTGTTATCTGGGATCCATACTATGTGAAATATAAAATTGCATTGGAAAACGTCCAGAGAACCTTCCTAAGGTACCTGGCATACAAACAGGATGGAGTATATCCTATCCGAGGAATGCCAGGTTTTCTGTTAACTGATCGTTTTTCTGTGTTGGAGCTTCAAATTAGAAGGAAATATTTGTGCTGCATGTTTTTGTATGGATTTCTGAATAACTCCATCTATTTTTCGTGTCTGCTTGACAGACTGAAGTTTTTGGTACCCAGGCTCGCTGGCAGAGGCAATGTCACTTTTTATGTCGTTGGAGCTGTTACGGATGTTTTCTTCAACTCACCTATCAATCGAAGCTGTCACTATTTCAACACGGTGGCCTCTTCGATTGATATCAGTCATTCTCAAGCTACATTCAAAAGAAAGCTATTAGCAAAACTTAGTTCACGCACTTAAATTGTTTTGATTGTTTGGTGTGTATTTTTATTATTTGAGTTTGCATTATCAATGCTTTCTGTCATTATTGTTTTTGAAAGTTCTTTTTTAATTCTGTTTTTTTTGGTTTGAGCAAATTTGTCTATACTTGTTCGGCTCTGTAATTGGGAGTAATCCTGTTGAGCTTGTATCAATAAATAAATAAATAAATAAATAAACAAATGGTGATCTTCTAAAATGTCTGTAACGTACCTCTGAGCATTCATAGTTCCATTATTTACGATGACCAGATCACTGCGGGCGTTCAGAGAAATTACACCATTATAGAATCTCCACCAAATCCATACCTCACATTCCGACGTCTGTACACTAGAGAATGTCGATCGCAATAAAAAGAGAAAAATTAAAAATTTCTCTGGAAAAATTCAATCGATGTGACTCTACGATGTGCTGCGGTTAGAGCTGGGCCTGGAGTTGCGATACAAGGCGTCAAACCAAATCCCCCCAGACGTTGTCGTCTACTTTCAGTGCTAATTTGAATAGAAGTAGCGAACAGTTGTCTCAACAAGGAAATTCTAAATTCTTGAATAATGGTCATTGGTCGCTGTTGTTGCTCGAGGTCGTCATAGCCCAGTTCTCCTTTTATGACTATCAGTCATTCTATACACCCAAGGCTTCGGCTTGTTCTTGGGGGGAAGTGCATGCGAAGGCAACTATTTGATGACCTCTTAATCATTTTTAACACGAAAGTCACGTTTCTTGTTCCTACTAGAGTCTATATGAATGTGGGTGGTTCTACTTCTTCATCCAAGATTGACTATATTCTGACAAATGCTGATATCGATAGTTATGAAACTAAAGTGTGTCTGACGTGTGGTGAAGTCAGTTTGTATAGTTTCGATTGATATATGGATTTATGTATACATTATTTTGTACTATCGGTTTTCATGACCAAAAATAAGTAGTATCTTCGATGTTCTTTCTGGCTAGGGGTATTAGTTGAATTATCTCCACTTTTTCTGGGCTCCTTTCTCTTCTCATAATTGAATAGGATCAAGAGACTACATGAAGCTGTACAACTTTCCTCATGATACAAATGCATACTCCTTTCTGTAGCTTGCTGATCGTCATGCTTCTTCGCTTCTTCTGAATAACATCAAAAATAAAACCTCTGTACTTTTAAGTATCCTGTTATCTCTATATTCTATTTCGACATACTTGAGCTTAATTAGAAGATAATGCACATTATTTAAGGCGCATGTGCAGACAATTATAGATAAGTTTTTCCAGTACAAGCTGAAATGTTCTCAAGCAACTGATACCTTGTCTACTAGTTGATTCAAATCCAATAGATAATTTAATTGAAATATGTCTTTTTATGATTTCAGTCATTCAGCTAAGTTCCATCATCCACTCTATAGCTTTAGAATGCCCTACCAGTTTGGTCTGGTGTGGTGCTGGGGTAGATACCATATGGCATGGTTCACCTTTGGATAAACTTTCTGTTAATCCCTCTGCTCTTCCAATGCCAGCTAGATGTGACATGAATACTTACAGAAAACAAATCAAGCATGCTGAGAATGTCATTAAAGAAAGGAGTAAAAGAGCGGAAGGGAGGTGGTGTACAAAGAAATGGCAAGAATCATCTTCAGCAGGTAATGATTGGTTGAAATAAAATTAAATCATCATATAATTCGGTCTTCAATGGTACTTGTGGATAATTGAAACAGCAACTCTTTAAACAGGATATTTACTTTCTCATTGTAGGTACAATAACAGCAATGGTGTTGACTGCACTAGATGCATTAGATAGACACAAATTTGACAGAATGGATGCTGCTAATTCTCTTGATACTCTTTATGCAAAGGTGATTGACTCTCTTCTGTACTCAAAATCAAGTTTCTTTTATATCCTCTATATTTATAGGTGTTCAATGAAATCAATGAACATGAAAACGCAGTTGTGAAATTGCTTTGTGAATGGGCTGTATCCCCTGAACGGACAGGGGAACATAGAGCCCTAGCAGTTGCTGCATTGCTTGACAGAAGGCAGTCAGATTCTTCTAACACTACAGAACAAGAAACTACGGCAAATGACGATAAGGACTCAAATTGTTCAAGTCCTGCTGGTCCTCCAATGTTTCAGTCCTTACTGATGAAATTTTTAGATACTGATGCTCCTGTGCCTTCTCCTGATGATTGTCCTGCTGTAAGTATAATTGAGTTAAATTGTTGTTATTGAATGGTTTTTGAGGAATATACAAAGCTGATTTTCTTATCGCAAGTTTAAACTATTGAGCAGTATAACGATGATAACGGTTACTATCACAGCTCATGGTCAGGGCAGAGTGGTAGGTGATGCGTACGCTGACAACATCGGTATAAATTCCCACCAAGTTCTGAAAACCAGCAGTTGTGTTCAGCTTAGCATTACTTTTCTCTGCGACGTGTTGAGTCCAGAGACTCTTGCCTCCTGAATAGACGTGTTGAGTGTATTTACTTAAACCTCTGCGACGTGTTGAGTCTATTTACTTGAACCTCTGCGAGGTGTTGAGTCCAGAGAATCCTGCCTACTGAATAGACGTGTTGAGTCTATTTACTCAAATCTCCGCGACGTGTTGAGGCCAGAGAATCCTATCTCCAGAATAGACGTGTTGAGTCTAACCCAACCTGAAGTCCTGTCCATGTAAATAGTTGATTCAGATAAAAGAGGAAATAACTGATTTAATTTCAAGAATATTATATGTTACTTTTCAATTTTTTACTTGTAAATAAAGTTTTATTTTAAAATCCTGGCTTCTTTGTAACAAAGTTAAATTTAAGGAACGGTAAGAAAATTTACAAAGATTGAAGATAAAAAATTTAAGAACAAGTCTAACAAAAATGACTTTCATTGATTAAGCCCAGGAAATAGGAGCAATGAGAGTCTAATTCAATAATTGTCACTGAAATCTTGGAAGAAAAGTCTAGGAAATTTTGCTCAGATATTTAATTACATATTATAATTATGGTAAACAAATGCTTCTTTCTATATATATATATATATATATATATATATATATATACACAGTCAATAACACTTATCTTGGTAAAATATATGAGGTAGTGGTCGTCTATGTTGATAGTCCCCAATCATTTAGGGAGTTCAAATTCCAAAAAGTTCTTGTATTTTCCTGTTGCATATGGGGGAAAACCTCTATTTCAGCTTCGGATTCATCTGGATTTCTGGACTCTAGATAGAAGTTATATCTCAACCTCTGAGTTCCACCTACGACTTTCCATCTACGATTCTCCACCTAGAAATCTCCATCTACGACTCTCCACCTAGGAATCTCCATCTACTAATCTCTATCTACGACTCTCCACTTAGGAATCTCTATCTACAACTCTCCACCTAGGAATCTCTATCTACGACTCTCCACCTAGGAATCTCCATCTACGAATCTCTATCTACGACTCTCCATCTACGAATCTTTAATTTTCACTACAGAATTTTGATATAATTTATTTATTTCAAATACAATTAAAGAGGATTTTCAAGAACTAATTAGCTTGAAGGTCTGCGGCAGAAAGAAAGTGCTGGGGAAGGTTCGGAAGCCGGTAAGACATATCATCAGATAGCCGGATTATGCGCATCAGACTGTTAGCCAGTGGCGTGATACAGATGGAGGGTTGACTGGAATCAGGTGTTTTAATTCAAATTGTTGTGACGTGATTTTAGCATGAAAACAACTTAAACAGTACATGTTTTTATCGGAAGTTATTGCATAAATCTTCCATCCATATTTCATGAACAATCACGTTATATCCTTGAAACGACAAAAGTTTGACTAGAATATGATAAATTTTCTGATTACTGGGCAGTTTATTAAAGCAAAATACTACAACTTCGTTTGAATTCTTTCAACAGTCTACTTAGTTTTTGGTAATTCAATTTACTTATATATTTAAATTAATTTGAAGGTTTGATCCATTTCAGCAAATGTAAAATAAAAAACCATAAAATTATTATTGATTGAAGTTTTATCTGACTGGTGTACACTTTTACTTTCATTTGTTTCAAAATAATGTTCTATATTTTCAGAAGAAAACAGCATTTTCAAATTTGGTTCATTTATTTGCTGAACTAATTCGGAGAGATGTATTCTCCCATGATGCTTATATGTGCACGCTCATATCAAGAGGAGATTTATCAGGTTTAGAAGAAATCACAGATGTTAGTCATCCCAAAATAGAGGTAATCTGATAACATATATGTTGACTTAAAAGTTTTACCAGATAATTTTCAGGACCATTCCCAAGCAATGGATTATGACGATGCAAATATAGATCATGATTTAGATAAGATACTTCAGAATATCAAAGAAGACCAACAAAATTCAATGGACGTTCCAGATAGTCCTAAGGAGCACGACCACAGTCATCATACTCATAATGCATCAGCGATAGGACATGTTCCAATGGAAACAGACCATAATGATTTGAAGGTGAAACCTTCCCGTCACCTTTTATACACTACTCACTTTCCATTATCGCAAGATGATCCATTTGCTCAACACGATTGTAACCAACGGCATGTGTTATTGTATGGCGTTGGTAAAGTGAGAGATGAAGCAAGACATACTGTCAAAAAAATGTCCAAGGAAATTTGTAAATTATTTTCCAAAAAATTTAGTATAGATGTTGCTGAAGGCGGAAAGGTGAAAAAACATTCAAGAAATGAATTCAACTTTGAAGCTACCACTCAGAAATGTCAAAGTTTGAGTTATTTTGATCAACACGTCGTCACTTGGCAGTGCAGTGTTACAGTGATTGAAATGCTGAATTCTTTTGCGACTGGTAATTCAAGTTATCTGCCAGTACAAGAGCATGTAGCATTTCTATTTGATCTCATGGAGTTGGCCTTGAATATCTACGGGCTCATCGATGTTTGTATTCAAATTTTGAAGGAATTACCTGATGTCGAAATGCAACTTTACATGAAAAATTCTGTACTTACACGAAATTATACGACTTCATTAAGTTTATACGTCGTTGGTGTTTTAAGAAGATATCATTGTTGTTTATTATGTAAGTATATAGAAACAGATGCATGGAAAAATTCAATGTATTCATTCTACTTAAAGATAATATTAATTAAAAATTTGAAGGTTTGAGGGATTAAAAATTGAAGGAGGTCTAGGTGGTCAAAAATTTCATTAAAATCTAACCTTCTAGAAACCCAATTTTATGTTTGAATGAATCAGTGACATTTAAATTTCTGGTATGAATGCTATTGATGCTAAAAATTGATCTGGTCAGACGATATACTAGCATGTTTTATAGGAACCGCTAGGTAACTAGATCAATTTTTAACTTGCATCAATGACATTCATCCTAAAATTAAATTCAAAATAGATAGCGAAGTCGATAATCACATTACTTTTCAGACCTAACAATCACTCATAAAAATAACACACTAAGTTTTGAGGTATATCGAAAACCCACCTTTACTGATATTAACGTCCCTTATGACTCAACACACCCAAAATTTCATAAAACGTTGCATTCAATGATTCACAGGGCTTTCTCTCTGCCATTATTCAAAGAAAATATGTCCAGGAAAGTGTCAACAATTAAAGAAATAGCTAAGAACAATGTTTATCCTTCAAATATAATGAACGGAATGATCAGAAAGAAACAAACACAAATAGCATATTATAAGATTTACCCACGGATAGAATCAACTAAAATAGATAAATACATTTCATTATCTTATTTTGGCCATATCAGGGAAAATATTTGAAATGTCATTTCAAAAACAGCAGCTTTCAAAACCCACATGAAATTCCCTCAAGAATTTTTCAATAGTAAAGATAAAACTGATAAATTTAACAATACTGGAGTTTATAAATTGTCCTGTACGGATTGTGAAGGCATCTATATAGGTCAGAGGTCATTCATTCAAAGTAGATACAACGAGCATCATTCAGATTACAATAACCAGATAACCGACAAATCTACTTTCGCTTCACATTGTATCGAAAATGGCCATTGTTTTCCACCCATAGATCATTTTCAGATTATTCACAGAATATCTAAAGGACAAAAATTAGATTTCTTTGAATCCATTGAAATTTTAAACTCCAACAAACTCCCCATAGAGATAATCTTCTGAACAACCAGTATGGCCGGCTTATTCGTCTATATTTGATATCTTTAAATAGTACCTGCTTTTATCATAATTCCTTTATTACCTCTTGTTTTCACCCTTACTAATTTTGTATCTCCCTCTTTATGCATGTAAGTATTTTCAACTTTAGTTTAGTACTTGTCAGCTGAAATTGGTCGAGAGACCAAAATTGCAATCATGATTTTCAATAAATCTCTTGTGATAGTATAATATATAGTTTAGTTTCTTATTATCATCATGATTACGTAGTAGCGGCGGAATCAATTAACTATCTTATTTATGTTCGTTCTGACATCCATGAGTCTAGTTATTCTCTATTGCTGCAGGAGATTGTAAGAACTATGATCCTACCTTCTGGAAGTATGGATGCATGTATAAGTTGGAAAAATTTTAAAATTGATGTTTACTTTAACCAAATTAAAAAAATCCGTCAGTTCAAAGAATTGTGATAGTTTAAAAGGCATTGAAACTGGAATTCAAAAGAATAGTGAAACAGTTAATTATTTCATAACACCATTGTTTCCTCTTAGTTGATAGTATTGATGATTTATTTATTTTATGGAAATTCATTTTTGAAGTAAAACGAAATGAAACACTTTTGTCATTTTTCCACAATTTATTTTCCTCTTAGCTTGTTTTTACCCTGTATATCTTTGTATAAGAGAATATTTTAAAAACTATTGATAGGTTTCTTAGTCACAAACTCAACTAAGAATGAGTTTTGTTCAAAAGATTGATAGGTTGATTTAATAATGATTGATTGAATCGTTTGAACATGCAGGTTGCTAATCTTTGTTAAACTTAACAATTCCACTAAGTACACCCTGACTTCTGCTATTAGGCGTGTTAATATTACTCCGAAATTTTCGAAAATGTGTATTGCAAAAAATGCCACTAAACGTCTTTTCGAAATGTAGCTCATCTCTAAATATACATTTTTTCTATTTCCTCTTTCTGATAGTTTGTATCTGCCACGGCAGAAAAAATTTGCTCTTTTGGGAAAACCCCGAATTGAAGTGAGATGTGAAGCGTTGATCTGTCATGTGATCAATCGATACAAATAGGGGGAAATCATGTGTGGTCAAGTTTGAAGTATTTGTCAGCTGAACAGAAATCATTTCTTTTGCTGTTTGCTTCGGTGCTTTATCATGTAATAAAATAATTTTTTGTTACCTTTTCGAATATTCAGACAGTTTTCGAAGCAAAGATTTGTTGTTTGTTTCAACATCAAGTTCAATATATATAACCGCCCAGAACGATTTGGAATTGCTATCAAGTCAGCAGTTATCCATAATCGATAATTTGGCCATTTGTCCATGTCAATCATGTCGTATTATAAGCTCGAAGTAGGTCGAAAAATATAGCTATCAGTTTTTGATTGTTCCAAAAGACTTCGTTAACGCCTGATTCTAATAGAATAATGTTATCCATAGTTGACCTGTAATTTCGGAATCCGCTCTGGTATGAGCTGAGTAGATTGTGTTTCTCTATGAACCAGGTGGTCTTTTATTCAAAATTTTTTCCATTAGCTTGCACATCGAGCAAGTTAGAGATATTGGGCGATAGGACAACGGGTCGCTTTTTGATTTGTTCGGTTTGATTAGTGGTATTACTGTAGCTTCTGTCCAGGTGGTAGGGAATTTTCTGGATTCTAGGATAACATTGAATATATTCACAAGTGCTTCTTTAGCACTGCTTGGCAGGTTTTCAAGAATAGCGCAGGGACATAGTCGGTCCCCGGCGTTGAGTTTTTCGTTAATTTCAATTCTTCTTCGAGTTCGGTGTATGTGATATGAGTGTTTAAGGCGTCATGGTTTTCGGTGAATGCAATCTCTGTTGTTGTACGGTTTTTGTGTTCAAGAAAGTTTGCTTGGTAGTTATCGTTGCTCGAGTAACTTTGATAGATATTTGCGAAGATTTCAGGTATTTGTTTTCTATCGTAAATGATCTAGTTGTTGTGTTGTAATATTCGGATATCTTGAAATGTTTTAGGCCGGAAAATTTTCCCATTTTTTCTCAGATATGTGTCACTGGTGTGAAAGTGTTCATGTTAGAGACGTAATTTCTCCAGGATTCTCTTCTGCTTTTATTACAAGGTATCTGGTTCTGGCTCTCAGTTTCTTATATGAATCGAGGTTTTCAGGGGTGTTGTGCCTTTTTAATCTATTGAATGCATGCTTGCTCTCTTTTAAAGCGTGGGAGATTTGCTCTTTCCACCATGGAACGGGAGTTTTTGTATTAGAAGATTTGGTTTTTCCTACTGTACTGTGAGCTGTATTTTTCATCAATTGTGCAAAATTATTTATGATGGTGTCCATATTATCGTCTAATTCAAAGGTATGTATTGGGAGATCTATGATTTCCTTATATTCTAGCCAATTGGCTTCGTTGAGTTTCCAATTTTGAGGTGGGTTTGTAGGTGATGGGTCGTCCTTGCTCTGCGATATGATGATTGGGAAATGGTCGATATTGTATAAGTCATGAAGTGTGTTCCAGGTGAGGTGATGTGTTAGTGTGGCATCGCAGAATGATAGGTCTATAGCTGAAAAGGTCCCGTTAAAAGAGTTGAATCTGGTGTTGCAGCCATTGTTTATGATGAAGAGATTATTGTTATCGATGATGTTTTCGATTTCTGTTCCGTATTTGTCTGTTTGTTTTGAGCCCCAGATCACGTTATGGCTATTCATGTCTACAACTATGATTCGTTGTACTGGTATTTGGCTTAGTATTCTCTCTATGTCTTGTATTCTTATGTCTTTCGGATGGAGTATGTAAATGTTACATATGTTGATTGGGGTGTAATATAAAATGTTAACGGCTACTGCTTCAAGGTCTGTTGTTAGGGGAATTTTTTTGCTTGTAAATTGTTTCCTGTTAAGAAGCTACTCCGCCGCTTGCTCTTTCGTAAGATTGTCGGGATTTGGGGATATGTGTATAATTTTTAGGGGTTGTAGTTTTGTTGATTAATTTTCAGATGGGTTTCTTGAAGACAGACTATGGATGGGTCGTGTTCTTTAATGTGTAAATTTAGCATTTCTTTATAGGTAAAATACCCAATGTAAAAGGAACATCGTGATCTATTTTTGAGATATTTGTGAAGACCGGGAGAAATCGCTCTCTTAGATGTATCATCAAACATCTCTCTTTGAAGTTTTTTCCTAATTTTGGTTCCTGTTGTTTTCAAGTTCTTGTCGTTGAGTCCGGTGAGGAATCTGATCAATTCTGTTTGGTTGTTCGTATAATTTTTGATTACAAAAGAGACGTCTTTAGATTTGCGAGTATTATCGATCAAGTCTGCTATTTCAGTTGCTGTGAGCTTAAGTTCGGAGGAGAAGGATTTTATATATTCTGCTGCACATTCTAGGTGTTCTTCAGTGGTTCTACTAGATTTCGATTTTTTTTGGTTGAGCTAATGGGGCGCTGAATGTATTTGATCTTTCCGGGGAGGTAGATAGTTGTCTGTTTGTTTCTTGGTTTGGAGTATTTTGGCAGATATCTTCAATGGAGGAAGGTGTATTCGTCTCTACTAATGAGGTGAGGTTTATGATAGGTGTATTTAAGTTGTGTGTTATGTTTTGTGATTGTTCGTTATTCTTAAAAATATTAATGTTTGTAGATGATGCGTCGGTGAACGATACTTGGGAACTCGTAGCATCCACTGGATTGTTTGGTGCGCTTTCTTCTCCGTTTTGTTCTTGTGCTGCTAGCAATTTGTTCGGGCAATGTGATGGAAAATGTCCTGGTTTTAGGCAGTGTTTGCAATTGGGTTCATCTTCCGCTAAGAAGATTCTATATTGGGTATCTTCGTATGATCATAAAAGTGATTCCGGCCATTTTTGTCAAATGAAAACTAAACATTAGCGCCCACCGTATATTGTTGGTTTTCATTCATAAAATTTTATGTCAAAACTGTTTCAAATCATGCCCCTATGGATGAGAATTATGAGTATTTTGGTGAAATTTTTAGCGAAGTCTAGCTTGCCCCACACACATTTCAACATTCTATAACTTCTGTTCAAGAAAAATTTCATTGAGAACAGGGAACAATATTAGAATGTATTCTTCCCTGAAGGAGCTGGTTTTCTGATCCATTCAAACCAGGGCCACATAGTAGTGATAAAATCTGGTCGGATGTCATGAATAGGAACAACAGACTGCAGTTTCATTCTCGTTGACCTCGACAGTGTTGCACACCCCATTCACAAAACCACGCCATACTGCCACCTACTCGTATCAATTCGTTGTGGCATGTCGAGTACATGCATACATATACAATTGGCGCCTTTTAACGGACCGACACAGAAGCTACCAGGTCCCCGGTGGTAGTCTCTTTTTCGGTTCGTTGGAAGGCGCCAACTGTATATGTATACATATATATGTCCTTGACACACTCCAACGGGTTGAGATGAGTAGATGGCAGTCTGGCTTGGTGCTTTGAATGGGTGTCCAACACTAACCAAAATTGCAGTCTGTTATTCCTTTTCATGACATTCGACCAGATTGTACCACTACTATGTGGCCCTGGTTGACGATAATTATGAAGAGTGGATTGGAAAACCAACTCCTTCAGGGTAGAATATTTAATATTCTACTGAAGGTTAAAAATTGTTCCCCGAATGAAATTCTTCAATGCGTTTACACATATAACGATAAATTTCGCGTTATCAGATATTGAGCTATGAAAAATTTAATTATCTTTAGACAATGAAAGGTACAAAATTATGTTATATAAAATGTTTATTAATATCAACGTAATAAGTAAAATACATATGTAAACTTCTATCAAAAAGAAATATTGAACTAATCTTAAGTGATTTCTCCTTCAACGTAATGACAACAAGGGTACTACTGCAGTTGAGAAATATTTACGGATTTTCTCATATATTTTTTCATAAAAGTGTATATATGGTAGACGTATAGTGATTAATACATTGCTATATATTCGATTTCTAGTTTTAATCTGCTTATATATATTTTTAATTCCATACGCATTATCAATAACTTTGAATAGTTTATCATATAAAGACATTTTTAATTATTGATTTCTGTTTTAGTATCTCCTGAACAAACAACTGCAGTTTTCGAGGGCCTCTGCAAAGTCGTCAAACATGTAACAAACTTCGGAGATTGTAGTTCTGCTGAACGCTGTATTCTAGCTCATCTCTTCGACCTGTACTCTTCTTGTAATCTTTTGAAATCTAAGCCACACACTGTTGAGCCCTTTGGTAACGCATATCCCAAAATAAGACAGGCTCTTTATACTGCTTTACAACCTACTCCAAGCAGCAATTTTGTTTACAATGCACAATTTATGCAGGAAATATTTACTAATCCTAGGAGAGGTGGCCGTATTGAACCTGCTTGGGCTAGGCAGCTAAATGAGAGTGTTAATAATAGGTAAAGTATACTATGTTATAATGAGTTGTTTTGGACTACTTTTCAAAATATATTTATACTTTGCCTCAGCTATACAAGCATTCTGAGCGGAAAATTCATAGCCTTTCAATGTAGTTAAACCTTATTTTCTTTGTGTGGTTTTCTTGAAATTTGTATTCATTTCAAATTCCTCTAGAATTTTAGGCAACATGGCCAGATTCATGTTGAAAGCTTTTTGAAAATTTTATTGGCAGATTTCAGAAGTGCCAGCGGAAGGGCCGGATAAACGAGTTTTTAATGTATCTCAATGATTGACTTGTCCCTTATTTTCAACGTATTGTATTCCTGACTTGTTATCGCAACTTCAGATATGAAGCCTGAACAAAAGACTAGTATATCTGGAAATATTTTTTTATCATATAAGAAAATTTCACTTGTGGTACCAATATTAATATTGAGCATTTGTATTATTATTTATAAGAGTTTATCGATTATGCCGCACAAATTGGTAAAGAGGATTCCTAAATGATATTGCTATATAACTTAATAATAATAATAATAATAATGAATGACAATATATAATAACAAAACTGCGACCAACAATAACAGAGAAGTACCTGACGCACAGTGCTTGACCGACTACTGGTCACCACTATGGTCGCACCCCAAAGAACACAATAGAGATGTGGAATGGATCACGAATGAAAAAGAACGCCTCGATATCAGACATATGGACTTCGATGGAATAACGGAGGAAGAAATCACAATAGTAGTTCGAGCGACCAACAATTGGAAGGCCACAGGTATAGATAATATCCACAACTACTGGTACAAGAAGTTTGATAAGCTCCATGGAGCCCTAGCGAAACAGCTCACGTATGTTCTTCAACATCCCAAGAAAACACCCACTTTCCTAACGCAAGGCTTAACATATATGCTACCTAAGAGCGATAGAACACAGGATCCGTCCCAATATAGGCCAATCACTTGCCTGCCAACACTCTACAAAATACTCACTTCATGCATATCTAATCGAATATACCAACACCTTGACGACAACAATATATTAGCAGAGGAGCAGAAAGGATGCAGAAAGAAACACCACAGGTGCAAGGAACAACTCATCATCGATTCTGTGATAATGAAACAGGCACACGTAGGGCATCGGAATGTTCATTCGGATTTTCTCGATTATCTGAAGGCATTCGATAGTACCGCCCATTCTTGGCTTGTTGAAGTATTGCAGATATACAAAATTCACCCAGCCCTGGTAGAGTTCTTGAAGACAACAATGACACACTGGCGCACGTCTCTGCAGGTCAACATGAACAATACATCAATTAAAACCGACGAGATACCCATACGTCGTGGAATTTTTCAAGGAAACTCTTTGAGTCCACTATGGTTCTGTTTAGCTATGAACCCATTGTCCTCAATGCTCAATAGAACAGGATACGGATTTAGGATAAAAGCAGAAAGGAATTATCATACAATCTCCCACCTGCTGTATATGGATGACATCAAATTATATGCTTTGAACAAGAAGCAATTGGATGATTTGCTGAAAACTGTCAGTGAGTTCTCGGCAGATGTTCATATGAAATTCGGAATTGAAAAATGTAAGACCCTGAACATTCAAAGAGGGAAAGTCATAGATGGTGAAACACAACTTCCAAACGGTGATATAATACAGTGCATGAGAGATGGCGAAACATACAAATATCTGGGATACCAACAAGCCAGATTGTTAGACCAAAAACAATCAAAGGAGAAGATTCGTTCAGAATACAGTCAACGTCTGAAGTATGTGCTGAAATCGATGTTGAACTCGGGGAATCTAGTCAAGGCAATTAACACCTACGCCATTCCAGTGTTGCTTTACTCATTTGGAATAATCAGATGGACTAAGACAGAACTGGATGATATTCAGAGGCAGACCCGAACGATGCTGACAAAGTATAACAACCATCATCCAAAATCGTCTGTGATACGAACAACTTTGAAGCGGAAAGAAGGAGGACGCGGATTAATAGATATTGTCAATTTACACACAAACAGATAAAAAATCTCAGAGAATTCTTCTCAGCAAAAGCTCTCACTTCTGACCTCCATAGAGTGGTATCGTTGGCTGATAAGGGATATACACCTCTAAATCTTGCTACCAGAGATGACCTTCTGAATCTACCATTCCTATCAGATACTGAAAAACAAGAGCAATGGTCAAGAAAGGAATTGCATGGACGACATCACCATGAGATTAATCAACCACACATCGACAAAGAAGCCTCCAACAAATGGTTGATGAAAGGAGAATTATTCGCAGAAACAGAAGGATTCCTTATGGCCATCCAAGACCAAGTGATCGCTACAAACAATTACAAAAAATTTATTATGAAGGACGGAACATTACAAACAGATAAGTGCAGAAAATGCCATATAAGATCGGAGACTATCCAGCATATTACGTCCGGATGCGAACAACTGGCCAATACGGAGTATCTTCACAGGCATAATCAAGTGTGCAACATTATCCATCAGAAACTTGCACACAAGTACGGACTTCTGAACACCTTCCAGCCATATTACAAGTATCAACCGGCACCCGTATTGGAAAATGACTCTATCAGATTATACTACGATAGGCCTGTTATCACTGACAGAATGGTGACGAATAATAGGCCGGACATAGTGGTGTATGATAAGAGAGCCAGAACAGCAATGCTGGTGGATGTCGCTAAGGCCCTTGTACCACACACTATCAAAAGCTTTTTTTATACCGAGAAATATTGCAGAAGAGTAGAGATTATTAAGACTTGCAGCCTGGATGTTTGATACGAGCATAGTGATAGGGTGAGCTATTGAGCATCTACTCCCGAAGCCAAACTGATGGTTGGGTATTTTTCTCGAATTGCTTCTAATAGCATAATATATATAATAATAATATATATATATAATAATAATCTTGATAATTTTTTCGAACATCTTACCTAGAGTTGGAAGTAAAGTTATTCGTCTATAGTTGCTAACTCTCTTATGGTCACAGTTAGGTTTTGGTATTACGATGTTTCCTATTTTCCATTCTGGGGGAAAATATTATAACTTCTTTTCAATCCTGTTCTTTTTAGGTATTCTTTCGTAAGTAATGCCATTATACATGTTTGTCGAGAAGTGGACAATGATCGCTTGAATGACTTGGCTATAATGTGTGCAGAAATGACTGCTTGTTGTAATACTCTTGCTTCCGAATGGCTAGGTGTACTTTTAGCACTCTGCTGTCCAATGTCTCATCCAGGATATTACACGGAAGTGCTAACAAATTTAGACGTTCAGGTAAACATTAATTTTCATTTAAAATTTAGCATATTTTCTAATGTTCGAATTTCAGGATATCAGTATACACAATGCTCTAGCAGTTTTCACCTGTATACTTATAGCAAGGCACTGTTTTTCACTCGAAGATTTTGTTGGAAGAGTTGCCCTTCCTAGTTTGCTAAAGGTAATATATTCAAAGTTATAAAATATATGACTGCTTCAAAAACTATTTCACTTCCACCTTCAACTATTTATCTCAAATTTCAAAGCTATAGAATCTAATGATACTGTACGATTTAATATTTTATCATTCGACAAAGCAATGATATTCTGAATTAACTTTGGTTCTCTCTTATTAGAAATTCTTAAATCGAATTTTAACGAGTGACATTTTATAGGTTAAATCCCTGGACAATGGAGGTGGTGTAGCAGAGGGGGGCATGCGTTTAACATGTCATTTACTGCTCCGTCTCTTCAGAACTGCAGAAGGACCACAACCGGGACTTTATTCTGTAGGATCACCACCTTTAACAGCTCCTCGGCCCCCTCTAGGTGTTAGACTAAGCTGTGATAGGCATTTATTGGCTGCAGCACATAGAAATATTCATGTGGGACCTGTATTAGCGGTGCTTAAGGCTGTTTTAGTCGTAGGAGACGCAACAGCCAGAGAAGGCACAGAATTAAGTATATCCCATATTCTTGGAACAAGTGATCTTATGAGTGGAGGTGATGGTCCTACTTTGGATTTGGCGTAAGTACAAGTGATTTTTTAACATTGAAAAGTCGTAGTCGTATAGTTCCTTTTAAATTTCTCCCATGAAAAGGTAGTCGAATATTTCGAATTAGAAGATATGCAAAACATAATATTTATGAAACTCAATATCATAGAGTTTAAATTGGCTGTCTTTTCCTGAGCCCTATGAATTAGAGCAGCATAATTTATGATTGGGTATTATATTTTATTAAACCAAAGTATGGTATCAAATTTTGAATCAGAAAATGAGCATGGACTTAAAATAGTTGATTTGTGATATTTCAATCAATATTTCAAATGAAACGGAAACTGAATTAGTTTCTGTTTTATATTTAATAACTGTTTTACTCTGTAACAGATGCAGGCACATGAAATGAATTTATAATGTTAAATTTCAGTGCAATAAAACAGTTAAAGAACATGCCACATAAATCTCCTTGTCCAATTTTTGTCAAAAACTCTCTAGTAATATGAAAATCTGAGAGTACTCATGAAAATTGGAGAACAGTGCTGACCAATTATCACCAATTTTCCGAAAGTGTGTTATTAACACAATTTATTTAATTTCAAAGCAAACTTATTGTGCATATTATCCTAAAAATAATTTAATGCATAAAATAAAGATCACAGAATATTAGAAGTCATTCAACTTTCAGAGCATAAGTTGAGAAGTATAGCTTTAAATATTTCTTTCCGCATAAATATTTTTCTGGTAACCACAGTAGAAAAAATTCCAATGAGGAGCATTGAATCTTTCTTTCTCAAAATGTTTGCATTGTTTTGTGGTAACATCAATTTTGTTTTCTGAAAGAAATGTGTTATAGTTTCAGCTATTAAAAGCCATAGAGTATAAAAAATAATCCACATGTTTGGGTTCTCTATGCAAGAGACCACTGATACAGAAAATTAATGAAACTATAGGGTGGAGCCCATTATTTCTCTACTAAATATTGATATTTACTCAATCGAATAAGACGTGTAAACTCATTGTTAATGAAAAATATTCAACCTTCCGTAGAATGTTGAATGTTCTTCCCTGAAGGAGCTGGTTTTCCGACCAGTCTGCCACCTACTCATCTCAATTCGTTGACGCGCATCAAGACATGTATATATATATATATATATATATATATATATATATATATATATATATATATATATATATATATATATATATATATATATATATATATATATATATATATATATATATATATATATATATATATATATATATATATATATATATATATATATATATATAATTGGCATAAAGTAGAAGTCCTTCAGCGCCACTGAGAAAATCATGAAAATAAAGTGTAGATCAAACATAAAACTATCATAACGCTAAACACGGTCTGCAAGATGCGATCTGTCGAAAAACTAACGCTCCTTGTACTTGTCTGGCATGTTATCATTGTTGAGATATGATGTACACCTGGTTGACGGCCAGACAAGTATAAGGAGCATTAACTTTTCGTGAGATCGCATCTTGCAGGCACAATGTGTAGCGTTGCGGTAAATAGTCTAACTAGTATGGCTTCTTGAAGTTTTCTGTTTGATGTACCCTTCATTCTCATGGTTTCCCGGTGGCGTTTGCAATCTGTTACTCATATTCATGATATCTGACCAGATTGTGACCCTGGTTGGCAAAGATTATGAAGAGTGGATCGAAAAACCAGCTCCTTTATGGAAGGATATTTAACATTCGACTCAAGGTTGGTTGAATATTGTTCCCTGAATAAAAGTGTTCAATGTGGTCACACATATAGCGATAAATTTCGCTTGTTAAATTGTAGAGATATGAAATAAGATGTACGTGAAGTGTAATAAGCCTAAATAAACATCGAAAATGAATATTTGTCCATACATTTGAGGTTGATTACCAATTTTAAAGCTGTTCTACCTTGATTCTGTGAATTTAATTTTCAATGTAGATTTTATTAGGGGACATAAAAATGTATTCTTTCATTCTGATTGCAATTTATGTATTTAAATTTCAAGTCAAATGAAAATGTTCCATTTTAGTCGCCTAAATTGGGATTATTTATTATGTGAAATGAAATCGTCATATTTCTTTTCTGATAGGATTGACATGGAAACTTGCGGCTCGAGGACCACACATAGGTTTGTCGAAATAATAACTACAATTTGCTTTATCTGTGTCACGTGCTTGCACATCTCATAGATATCGTAAACACACTTACACAACATTCCTTCTATGAATTGGTATTTGCTTTGTTATGCATGCACCAAAAATAACAGCAGACTTTTATTCAGTCACTTGGATGAGTTTTCAAATATATAACATTTTTGTTACTAGTTTGGCAATCTATTCAGTGAGTTTGAGAAAAATTTAAATAAAATACTCCTCTCAACAATTGAGCTGTATATTTTAAAATTGTGGTTATAATATTGAAATATATTTTCATTCATACTGCGATATATGCGAAGGATGCAGGTGAACAAAACTAATGAGAAAAAACATAAAAAGCAAGATGATAGAAAATGCGAAATCTTTTGTACAAAAGAAATTTTTCTTCAAATTCCTTACTTTTTTGAAGTGTTATCATCTAGTGGCCCACAAGGTCTTACCAGACTTTGAACTCTGCTTGGCTTTCCACAAATTAAATTGAATATGAAATTTTACGGGATCATTTCATGATAGCGTTTTTGCTTTATTCGACATTAAAAAACATGTTTAGTAGAAGACTTGCCATATGGCGAAATATTTCTTCAGAAATATGTAGAAATTTTGCTTCAAAATATTGGGAGGTTTCAGGAGAGTTGTGAAGAATTGTTAATTGCTTCGACATTTCAGTTCAAACATGTTTAATATAGCTCATATCCGGAAAACTTGCTGGTTATTGCATTCTTTGTATTCTGCGTAAATTAAATTTTTTTACAACGTACGCTGCGCGATGCGGTCGGCCAATGAAAATGGCACCAACCGAATCATCAACGAAGTCAATTACTGGTTCAATGACCATATCGCGATATCACACAACATTCGTTGTCAAATTGTGCAGAACAAATAAGACTGTGTGACGATCTAAGTCTATTCCACCCCAACAAAAATAGAGCTTCGACCAAAGTCTGTCACTGATTGTTGAAAATTATTATTTTCATTATTATTATTTATTAATACAAGCTCAACAGAATTAGTCCCAATTACAAAGCAGAACAAATATAGACAAACAAAAAAAAAAACAGATTAAGAAACTTTCTAAAACAATAATGACAGAACGCATTGATAATGCAAACTCAAACAACAGACATACACATCAAATAATCAAAACAAAAATGCGTGAATCAAGTTTTGCTAATAGGTTTCTTTTAAATGTAGCTTGATAATGACTGATATCAACCGAAGAGGCCACTGTGTTGAAATAGTGACAGCTTCGGTTAATGGGTGAGTTTAAGAAAACACCTGTAACAGCTCCCACGACATAAAAAGTGACATTGCTCCTGCCTCTGAGCCTCGGTACCGAAAACTTCAGTCTGTCAAGCAGACACGAGCAACCGATGGAGTTATTCGGAAGTCCATACAAAAACATGCAGCACAAATGTTTCCTTTTAATTTCAAGGTCTAACACAGAAAAACAATCGGTTAAGAGAAAACCTGGCATACCTCCGATAGGATACTCTCTATCCTATTTGTATGCTAGGTACTTTAGGAAGGTTCTCTGGGCGCTTTCCAAAGCAATTTTATATTTCACATAGTATGGTTCCTAGATAACACAGGCATATTCCAATCTAGACCGAACTAACCGAAATACAGAACCCTGAGAACAGCAGTGTTCCGGAAGCTCTTGGAATTCCTCAGAATAAAATCCAACGTTTTTCTTGCTCGTAGAACATCATTTATATGGAGACCCGGAACGACTACTTCGAGTCGAAAGGCACCCCAAGATCACGAGAACAGAAAACACGTTCGAGTCGTGAGCCCGCCAACGAATAAGGAAAGAAAGGTGGCGACTGTTTGCGCGTAATTGACATGTACTTGCACTTAAAGACGTTCAAAGGCAGTTTGTTTTCTAAACACCACTGATGTATCGTCACCAACTATCTTCGAAGATTATGACAGTCCTCAATCGATCTTATTTCTGTGTAAATCTTGAGATCGTCTGCAAAGGCTATGCCTCCAACGTTTAGCCTCGCGAGTAGGTCATTTACGAAAATTATGATCAGAAGCGGACCCAAAACTGACCCCTGACAGACTCCCGAACTGGCTCCAAAATTCTGAGATCTGAATCCATTGTCCATATTGCTTTCGCTCACTCAAATATCAATAGAAAAACCTGAGAAGGTTCGGAGGGAACCCTGTCCCCTTCATTCTTTTTCTCTGAGCAAAATGGTTCATGCGATTAAAGGCCTTAGAGAAATCCGCGAAGACCGTGTCGACCTGGCCAGCTCGGTCCAAAACCTCAATTACGTATTTCGAAAAGCATGCAAGATTCGTTATAGTTGATCTACCGACGCTAAAACCATGTTGCCGGTCCGAAATTGATTGGCTCAGCTGGAATGCTAAAGATTCATGTAATAGAAGCTCAAAAACTTTGCAAAGGGCCACAGGTCGGCAGTTCGTTACATCAGTTTTATCGACAATCAACCACGTCTTCCGAGATAACGTCATCAATGCTGACATCTGAATCCATAACATCATATACCCCACCGAAAAACACCGCTCCACATAAACCGCCATCTTCCTCTAGAAACCTCCAATAAACAGAATTTAAAACAAAATATTCAAATGACAAATTTTAAACTGCTCAAATCAGAGTTAACTTTTCATTATTTCAATACGCTCTAAAATATATTTATCTAATAGAACAAAATTTGACTGTATAAAAGAATTTATCCCACAATTAAAGTTTAACCTACATCGATTGTTGAGGACTGTATGTAAAAGAAAATTATAAAAATGCTGAATTGGTTGATCAAATTTATAATATCTTCACTGTTACATATGATACGTCTTAAACTCTCATGATAATCTTATTCAAGTTATAGAGATAGATTTTAATAACGTTACTTTTATAATTTCAAGATGGGAGTGATTATGACGAACTCTGATCCCTTGAAACAAGTAAAGAAGTGATTTACTAATTTCAAAGGCAGTATTTGAAAAACGCTCTTTTTGGCAAATACGGCGCATCTGTATAAAAGGTATCACATTTCAAGGTTGACATGTTAACCGCTCCTTGACGGAGTTCAGTGTTTCATTTGGTTCGGTTAATCATTCCGAATTTTGTCAGTACTTTTATAGCTTGATCTCTGTTTTCGCGTTATTTGCAATTTTAGCCCATTCTCTTCTGTTCTTGGCTCTTGTTCGCCTGTCTTTCATGCCCATAGTCGACAGGTCGTTGATTACTTGGTCCTTCCATCTGCTTTAGGTCTCGTCCCTTTGGTGTACCTGTCATCTGTTTCCAATCGCTTATTCCTTTTATGGCGGCATTTAGGGGTCTTCTTTTTATCTGTCCTGACCATCGTATGCTTTGTGATTTCATGAACGTAACAATGTCAATAGGTTTCCTATTTCGTGGTTCATTAGCCTTCTATATTCTCCGTCTTCCTTTTTTTCGGTCAAATATTTTTCTGATGCATTTACGTTCGAAGATGCGCAGTTTTCTTCTTCTTTTCTCGTCAGGCACATTGTTTCGTTTGCTTAAGTGGCTACAGGTCGAATGTTAGCCTTATAGACTCGCATTTTCTGCCAGTCTCCCAATCTAATATTTACTACGATGGTGCTGCGTCTATTACTTGTATATGTATTTTGTCTTGTTCTGATTAATTTCAACCCTCTTTCTATTTCATCAGTTTATTTGCTAGACTCTGTTTGTCCTGTGCAACTATCACGATATCGTCTACATATGCGATGAGTTGCATCGATTTGGTGTTTATCAGATCTTTGTTCTGCAGGCCCCTTATTGCCCCCTCCAACAATGTTCGATAGGGTTGTGGACAATGCATCGCCCTGTTTACTCCGGCTTCTATATTGAACCTTCTTGCGATTTTACGGAAGTTTTGGAGTCTTTCATTATCATTTTTACTAGTTTCTGTAGTTTGGTAGGTATACAGCGGAATGTCGTGTTCTTCGTATTTTTCGATGATTTGGGTCAAAACGTGGATAGCGTCTATGGTAGATCTGCTTTTCGTATGTTCTTGTTTGTAGTCTTCGAGGGTTGCTTTCAGTCTTCCGTATTATCGTAGTTAGTATCTTGTACGTGCTGTTCAAGAGTATTATGCCTCTGTAGTTTTCGTATTCAGTCGGATCTTCTTTTTTAGATTGGTTACAAGTTCATCTGTTCTCTATTCCGTTGGCATTACTTCCTTCCTTCATATCTGCAGAATCAATTTGTATATCTTCTCAAGAAGAGTGTTCCCTGCGTGTTGACCTTCATATTTCTGATGACTATTGCAAATTCTTCATATGATAGTCCCTCGGTGTTTTCATAACCTATTTCTTCTTCCTTTTATGCTTTTTTATTATAAACTTTTGTGAAATTTTCTTCCCGTTTCGCTTTCTCTGTTTCCCAATCTTGGTTTCTTGTTATTCATTCTCCTAATATAGTTAAATAACTTAGTATTGTCCGTGCAGTTGTTTTCTATTCCTTTCATTTGTTCGTTTATGCATTCCATTTCGTTTTTTTATTTCGGCATATGTTTGTAGCCAACTTTCTTCTTTCTTAATAGTCTTTTGAGTCACTGCTCTTTCTTTTTCTTGACTTCTTCATTCTTGCTTCATGTTCACCTCAATGTATCTCATACATGTTTCGTCGAACCATTCGTTTTCAACTGTTTTTCAGTTGCTTATGATTTCTTCAGTTGCTGTTAGGATGCTGCTTTTGATGTTTAGCCACTCCTCTTCTATGTTTCCTGATTGGTCGCTGTCTAGTAGGTCGTTTATTTTCAATTTGAATTCTTGTTTCATCTCCCTTCTACTGAGTTTCCATTTCTCCTTTTCACCCTTGGTTCATTTATCCTGATGATTTTTCTCTTGATTTTAACTATCACTAAAAATTGGTCGGAGTCGACGTTAGCTATCTGAAGGATATCGCATCTTGGACAATTTTTTCCCATTTTTTTGCTATCAATATGTAGTCTTCAACGTATCTACAAAAGTAAAACTACCTTCAAAATGATTCTATCGATGACAAATTGAAGTTGGTACCGATCAAGAACAATAAGATATCGACGATTTAAATTTTGTTATAAGGTATAAGACAGTGGATGAAACATGTATAACTGACTTTAGTCCAGAGTAAAATTAGCAATCATATTTTAATTTAAATGACATAGTTAAAACGTCAAAGGTGCTGAAAATATGTATTCCAAATCGATTAAATTTTGTTATTGTAATTTTTGAGTGCACTATTATTAATTTGGATGACAATTAAAACTGTTATTTTTGGTACATGGGAGGATGCTTTAAGATTAAATGTTCATTCTGTCAATAACGAATTTACAATAGTATAAAATGAATGATGATTTAACTGAAAAAAATATACGGGATCGAATTTACATAGAATTTTGCAGTCTGTGCATGCCTAACATATGTGTTAACTTCCCCAAAATAGGTTTTAACCCTTTGATTTTGTAAAGAATTAGGTGAGGGGAGTTGCAGGCAGAATTTCATTTCAATATGGAAAGTGAGCATCAAATCACTCTTTTCTTCAAATCACAGAATTACAGGTAATGGTTTTATCGAACTTTCCAGAACACTTATTGTGTGATTCCGCACCTGTATATATTAAAGATTTGTATATTTATCATTGGTAGTCATAATTTTAATAACAAATCCATATGAAAGTGAACAAAAGAAACAATCGTTTTTCTGTCACCAACAGATTTTATAAAAATTGCATACCTGAAGGAGGGGTGATATTTCCTTGAGTGGAACGGTACATAAGTTCAAATTCGAATCTTATTAAATTGAACCATTGTTTTACCTGAGTGGTACTGTTAGATTCAGAATAGAAAAAGTATTTTCATCTGTGTGTGTATTTTACGATATATGGGCATTATCAAACGTAGAGCTTTGAAATTCATCACACCGTTGCAGAACCCTGAGCCATAAGGAACTCTATTGTAGTTCGTCGCAGTAGGTTGAGCGGTTTTTGTGTTCGAGCTTTGCAAATTTTTACTTTGCTAGGCCTCAAAGGTTTCATATGGAATCGTTGCGTGGTGTCTCGTTAAAATTGAGGAATTTCTTGGCAATCTCATAGTTTGTGCTCGTAACCAGAGTGAATCGTGATTGTAGCAATAAATTATTTATTAAGAAATCTCAGTAAAATCAGTTGGTGGCCGAAATACAATATCTTTCCAATAATTGCAGAAACTACACATATACTTACGGCATCTAGTAAACTTGATTTCATTCTCTGTTAAATACATAACTACATCTGTCACAAGAAACATCCACCTGTTAGCTACTTTATGTAAATAACTGCACGATACATTACAAACATCGGTTTTCTCCAATTCTTATTAATTTGATTTTCAGGCAATCCAGTACAGGCAACGCCGAAAGCACTGCATCTCTCTCTGCTTTCGCCTGTCATGTGTTACGAGAAATATGTTCGCAACAGTGGGTGTTAGAGAGATGTTTGAGTCATCCTGAAGAACTTTGCGATATGGATAATCTTTTGGACCCAATTTTGTCTCATTCTCAAGCTCAGAGGTTACTCCATATGATTTGCTACCCAGATGTTGGTGCCAATTATGATGAATTAGATCAGAAGAGCATGATAAGTAGAATATTAGAGGTAAATTAAATTTCAGTCTATTGTTCCTAGAACTTACTTTTACAATGAATATAAGTATAACTTTTAGAATAACTACTCTAGGCAAAGGATAAAGCAGTTAAATGATTGAATTATTGATTGAAAGGTTTCACAAAAACATTAAAATACTTGTCATATGTTTCAGCCCAGAAATACAATACTGAAAAACAAAATGTTTGATTTTACTCAAATATAAGGGTATTCACAACAAGAGACCGAAATCTGTTTGCGAGTTACAAAAAGGCTGTTTTTTTCTAGGAATGGACGTAATTTCCATAATCTCTAAAATGTCCATCTTCTTCCCTTTATCACCTGGATGTATAGGTTCAGTTCTCTCGAAACCTATGAAATGATTTTAATCTATACTATGAATTGTTTTGAATAATGGATTTTCATGTTCTTCATTTCTCTTGATACATTTTAATCTATACTATGGTCAGAAAAACCAGTAGAATTTTTGTTTTGAATAATGTGCACTCGCACATATTGTGTTCCATTGACTCTTTCTCTTCTTCACAAAGTCTACCTGAAGGATTCTCAATCAATCATAACTTGTTTAGGTGATTTCTGAGGCGACAGTGCCCCGTTAGTATAGCAGTTAGAACTCTCAGGTCCAGCCTGGAGAGTTTAAGCCAAGCCTTGGCTGTCCCAGTGGAAGGTCCATGATAGCGAGTCTACAGTGTCTGAGACCTGAAAGACTCATCCAGTGCTCACGTACGTACGTATGGTGAATATTTCTGCTTGAAAAACGGTCGTAAGCCCGCCAAGACAGATCGACTGTTCCTTGGCAGCACCTCGGCTACATACATATGCTTCAACACCTTTTTCACTCCAGTAATCATCGTTCTCTGCAATTGAGTTGGGATTGCTTTTTTAGGCTGCACTCTCACCATGTAAGGTAGCCGTATGTGATATGTGGTCTCACCATCACATATAGCCACTGTTGCTTTGGGGCAAGACCCCATTTCTTTCCACAGGTCATTTGACATGCTCATAAGAAATGTCTAGCCTTTTGTATATCATCGGCGTACGCTTGTACATAAACATCAGGTGCGCCAATTATTGCCTGAAGGTCATCCTAGTAGGATCACAACAGAGGGGATAGTACTTCTCCCTGAGGGCAGCCCCTGCCATCCACATAATTGGCTACTTCCTTTTTCAAGGGAACTTCTGATCACTTTGGCATTCAACATGTTATTAATTCATTCTGCAATAATATTTGGTACTCTGGCTCTCGCAGCCCCACATAGTGAACTAGTGGGGACCGCATTACATGCACACACAATATCCATGAAGGCTGCAGCTGCAGTCTCCTTGCGGTCCAGAGGCTGAGTCATCCTCGCGACTAGGTTGTTGAGTACCAGATCAGTTTATTTAGTTTAGACTTATCGGTCTAAACGATTTAGCTTGTGGATTTGATTTTCCCTCCTTAGGGATGTATACAACCCTAACCTTCCGCCAGTTGGTCGGGACAAAATTCCAGGCCAGACTCGACCGGAAGAGCCTAATCAGATATGGAAGTACGATGTCCACCCCTTGTTATAGCAAGGTAGGCATGATGCTATCCTCCCTAGAGCCTTAAATGGCTTAAATCGTCCACCTAACTGCTCAGGGCTTGATGATCGTTCTTGCGTTCTTCCAATCGTACTTTTCTGGCCTTTTGGCAAGACCCTTCAGGGCGACGATGTCACAGCTGTCACTGATATCAAGAAACCGACAATCTGGGAAGTGTTTTCTCGTACTTCTGTTAGGAATCAAGCTATGGACTAAGTTGGTTTTCTGTATATTTTTAATGTGAATAAGTCATGAACCCTACTAATTAACAAGTCAAAGAAGTTCGAAGATTTCCATTTAAACCGAACGATCAAAACTATTCAGCTGATTGTCTCTGCCAATCCAAATACAGAAAATATCATTTATATATCTTTTCCATAAAAATACATTCCTAATTAAGCTGTTAGTGGAAGTAAAAATGCTACTTTCTAAATTTGTCAATAAATATTTCACTTGATAACAGAGCCCATTGGTAGACCACCTAGTTGTTGATATGTTTTATTATTTAACTTAAAATTACTTCGTTGGAGAAATTTGTTTAAAGTTGACATAGTTTCTTCTTAATAAGTGGATCTTTTCTCATAACTTCCAATTGCTATATTTCAGAATTTAGAACAGTGGACACTTAGGATGTCATGGCTAGATCTGCAGTTAATGTTCAAACAATTCAGCCCAAATTCTCAAGAACTATCTCAATGGCTTGATACGGTAGCGAAAGCAGCCATCGACGTCTTTCAACTTAACTCGTCAAGTTCAAGATCACCCAGATCTGACGATAAAAAACCTCATCTGAAGAATAAAAACTACAATTCAATCTGGTTGGTTGCTCCTCTAGTCTCAAAATTACCAAGTGCTATACAGGGTAGAATTTTGAAAGTCGCCGGTCAAGTTCTTGAAAATGGGGGTTGGTGTCGCGAGCAGAAAACAAAAGGAAAGAAAGAACCCGAGGGTCAAACTATCCTTACACATCAGCCTTTTTTGAGTTTGGTTTTAACCTGTCTTAAAGGACAAGAGGAAGGACTCAGGGAAGGCCTTCTATCGTCGTTACATCAACAATTGAGTCAGGTGAGTAGAATAATATCTAGTTGAATTGAAAATAATTAAGTGTGATAAATTTTTTAAGCTTGTGCAACTGGCGAAAGACGGTCATATTCAAGATATTTGTAGCAATACACATACTTTGGACAGTCTTCAATTGAGATTTGCACTGGTAGGAGGTGTTTTCGAAGCTTTCCAAAAGAATCCGTCGGCGACAAATGATTGGGCATTGCTGTTGGTCCAATTGATAACTAATGGTTTAATAGATCTACACACTCACAGTTCGTTATTCACTACCGTTATTGATATGTTGGCAACCCTAATTCACTCTACATTAGCAGCAGAAAGCCAGGTAAGTTTGAAACGTACAATTCATATTAAACGAAGATGAAGTAGAATATATTTTATACTTTACACAATTTTATTTTTACAAACACTACCGGTTTTGACCGTCAGGTTATTTTAAGTGGTCAACTACAGGAAATAAATTTACTTATATAGATATTATCCTAATTTGATATTAAGTAGTGGAGCGGTATTAATGTCTAGCTGGCTATTAAGGGTAATTCCACTTGGGTTTTTACAAAGTTTATTGATTTCAAAACATTCCAACAGATTCATTTTCTTTTCTTTGTCACAATTATGAAGAATTTTGATATTATCTAATGGCATTATCGTCAGAGGATAAATGTTCTTTGAATTTGGTTTCGAAATTCCTGCTTGTCTGCCCAACATAAGCTACCATATACTCCTTGCAAGCAGTTTTGTAAACTCCTGATTTTTGAATTTGTCTGTTTTTTGTTTAGCATTGAATAATAATTAGCTCACGTTCAGATCACTTGAGAAAGAGGTGCCTATTTTAAATTAAGAAAAATAGTTGTTCAAATTATTGGAGATATTTAGTTGAATCTACTTATTTTTTCAAAGAAGTATCTTTTATGGAATATAATAATTGTGTTATTTGATGTTTTTCTTTAGGTTGGATAATTTTGTGTGTAAAAAACGGAAGAATTTTGTTATTTGAGGGAATTTTTCTAATAGTATGTATTTCAATTTTGAAGTATGTCAGTGACAGTAGAATGGAAAAGGCCCTACGGATCATTGAATTATAAGCTGCTAGTTCGTGACTCTCAAGTGACTGAATGAGTCCATGGGAATAGTTGAGTCTGTGAAGGTTTCTTTTCTGTAGATGTTGTAAATGAAATTGTTAGTCGATTTTGTTATTATCAGGTCTGAAAAATTTATTGTTTTATTAATTTCTATTTCTGCTGTTAACTTAGTGTTGGTATGAACTTCATTCTAAATTGCAGAAATTTATTAATTTGCTTCTTTGAGCCCTGGAAATCTACCAAAATGTCATCTACATTTCGGTACCAGAACACTTAATATGGTTTTTCGCTAAATGGTTATTTTGTATTACTTTTCTCTTGAAGTTATCCATGAATATATAGGCTGAAAGGGAGCTAAGAGGTGATCCTATGGGAAGTCCTGATGTTTATCGGTAAAATTTTGATTGAAATTGAAAATAATTATGAGAGGCAGGTTTTTAGAAAGTTACAAAACTAATCAGCAATATGTGGCAGCTTTTCATTTTTGGTAAATATTTCCTCTGACTATTGGAGGTCATTCATTGTTGGAATATTTGGATACATGCTCTTAATATCAAATAAAACTCATTTAAGATTTTGTGTGTTTTCGAGCCTGAAAAGTTTTTGTACAAGATCAATAGAGTTTAAAATGGCGTGTTTGGAACGGGATTTTGTGACGGTTGAAACCGGTCGTGTTTGTGAAAATAAAAGTGGAAAGTATGAAACATATTTTGTTTTATCTTTGTTGAAAATGAATTTCCATAAAATAAATAAATTTCAATATTACTCATCAATTCATATTGTTCGATTTTCAGTACGATTCAATATCGGCAGCAATAAATACAATATATTTTTTTAATTCCAGGATGATGGTCGAAAGATGTACCTGAACCTTATGAAGAAATTGAAGAAAGAAGTCGGAGAAAGGCAGAATGCTTCATTACAGCATATAAGGCAGTTGTTACCAATGACTAGAAATTTTACAGAAATAATTGCTGTGGAACCTATTGGATCTCTGACTGACAGTAAAGGAAACAAAATAAGCTTTGATAGTATCGATAAGAAACATGGTTTTCAAGTAAGTTGTGCAACACTGAATTATACATTTATCAAAATTAACCCTAAGTTCTGTAGGTATTTCCGAATTAAATTTCATAATGATTTCTTTATGCTTCATTTGGCAAAAAAGAGTATTTTTTTCCAACAAGTTGATGCATCCACTCTCATTTGTCAGTTATTGCGTAGGGTAGCAGCTACAACAGAAGTTCAGATTGTTTTCCATCAATTGTTTAAATCCGATTTAGCTCTCAGAGGACTAATATCTATTTTTTCTAACAGCAAAAAATGACTAAGTGGTTGAATAAATATTGTAAATATATATTTTGAGCATGAAGATACACGAGAAGTTTTTTCTGCACGTTGGAATATATACATAAAACCATGAAAGTGAATATTTCTTTTGGCAAACTATACCGGGTGGTACACCACATTCGCGTCGGAAGATTAGGCATAGTTTACGGCCGATATTGAAATTTTTTGTTGTAATACGAGGTGCTGTAGTGATTACGAAGTAAGAATATTTTAGACTATAAAGGGTGTTCCATAATAAAGTTACATAACAAAATTATGATTTTTTAAATGGAACACTCTATATTTTGTTTCATTTTTAACTTTGTGAGGAAAAATGAAGGTGAGCTTGTTCGAAATCCTTTATACCTATCTTTCATAGTTTCCGGAATATTTGACATCTTCTGAAATTTGTGCTCTCAATATTGATTTCAAAGCTTCAGATGTATAACTATTGTGATAGTAATTGCAGCTGCTTGAACATATGACACATTTTGTTGATCTATGTTACACAGGGTGTTCGAAAACGATATTTGAAGTTGGGGCTCATTCTAATCTCATTTCACTGTTCTTTTCAAATGGCACACCCTATATCTAAAGGATCGAATAAGTGGTATATTTTTATACCTTTCGAATGGTACCTAGAATCTCTATACCTTTTTTCAACGGTTTCGACCTTTTTGTTCATTTAATTATATTCAGTGAATCAAATTCCATTATCGACTCAATTTCAATGAAGGGATAATGCTCAATACCTGCACATCGCATCAAGGTTATTAAACAATCAAGATATCTTCATCGCCTTCCTTGCTCACTTGGTACCTACTAATCCTAATTATTCTAGTGTTGTTGTTTAATATTAGGGAAAAAATGGGAAAAAATCACTGGAAAAGGTATTTGTAAACACCTATCATTACTATAAGGCAGAGGTGCTCAAACTTGAACTGCTGGCGATCTACCTCAATATTTTTAGACTACTTATGATCGACTCTGAGAGGCTGCAAGTATGTGTGATGCAGGGTTGTCGTACATACACAATACACCCTACCTATCTACCTACCTAGGTAGGGTGTACCGTAGCATATATAGCTTTCCGCACAATATACATTATTTTAGTCAAGGTTTGGGTTAGGTTTAGTTTGGTTCTTCTCTGAAATATCAATGAAAAAACTCATAGTTATTCAAAATTGCGAGTTTATTGGTTGTTACAAAACAGTATTACATATGGTGTTAAACTTAACTAAGGAGTGACTTTGGATATTGAAGCGTGACACTGCATGTCCTCAGCATACTTTTCATAAGATGGTACGTAACCACTGGTGCTAATCGCAAGCATGATGACAAATGATCGTCAGTTAGTCGATTGCGATATTTTGACTTAACTCGAACCAGTAAGTTAACCCAAACATTGCCGTCAGTTGAAGGGAGATTTGCCTTAGATTCGGATATTTATCTTCAGATATAAAACACCAGAAATTTGATAATTAATCCTCATACGTATCATAATTCAACTGAGGAATCCTTGCTTTCAAAGACGGAAAATGTTTCAGATCCTTTCTTTTCAGTTTATCTATCACAAGTTGCAATTTACTTTTGAATGCGTTTACTGCGCTGATCATCTCAATAATAGTTTTTCCTTTACCTTGAAGCTCCAAGTTAATGGTGTTTAAGTGCATTGTGATGTCAGTCAAAAGTGCCAAATCAGTCAGCCATTTTTCGTTTTTCAACAACTGAGTGTCATCACCTCTTTCGTCTAGAAAAGCTGTTATTTCAGGCAATAATTCTTGAAACTTTTCTAGGAATTTTCCGCGACTCAACCACCTAACGTTCGTGTGAAGAACTAAATCAGTGTGTTCAGCTGACTCCCAACCTTCCAACTACAACTTAAAGAGCCGCCGTTGCAAGCTACGTGCACGAATGGAATTCACAATTTTTGTTGCAATGCCCATAATTTCCTCTGTGTTTAAAACTTTTGAACACAAAACATGTTGATGTATAACGCAATGGAATGAAAAAAATGAAGGGAAATCTTCATTTGCTCGACACAATGCCACAAAACTGTTTTTGTTTCCAGTCATTGCTGGTCCTCCATCGGTTGTAATGGACACTAATTTATATATTGGTAGCTTGTAGTTTTCACGAAATTGAAGAAAACGTCATATATATCTTCGCCAGGGGTCTTCTCCTTCAGAGGAATGATTGTCAAAAATTCTTCCTTAGCCAACATGTCTTTGAATACCATCCAAATAAAAATATACAAAACGCGGCTTTTCTTTGATAAGTACCGCGCGTTCCTTTGATAAAGCCACGTTTTGCAGTTAAAAGAGTTATTTTATTACGTAATAAATTTTTGTAGTTTAGTTACCTACTTATTAAAAATTTTTTTGTTCTCGAGATCTACTCGAAAAGCACTCGCGATCGGCCGTTTGAGCACCCCTGCTATAAGGAACAATTTCATTTTTGTTTTACTATCGTTTGGGTTTATCCAATAAAAGAATGAATTGATATGATTTTTGTCATAGGCGAGTGCCAATAAAGATATTCGAATCGAAGACATCCAGACAGAAATTCCCTACAAAAACTATTATTATTACAAACATTTCGGCAAACTGGCAACGTAGCTTATCCAAAAACGAACAGACAAAAAAGGAAACTATTTAAGATAGGTATAGGGAATTTCGAACAAACTCACCTTCGTTTTTCCTCACAAAGTCAGAGATGAAACAGAATATGGGTGTCCCATTTAAAAAATCATAACTTTGGTTGTAATTATATTATGGAACACCCTGTATGGTCTAAAATATTTTTAGTTTGTAGTCACTACAGCACTGCATATCACTGCGCAAAAAAAAATTCAAAATCGACCGGAAAATATGCCTAATCTTAATTCGCGAATGTGGTGAGCCACTTGGTATACCGGAAACATTTTCGCACCCGTTGAGCTAGTACGATTTTCGCCTTCTCTCGTCTTCATTTCTAAAGAAATATTAGCATTATTCTCATAGCTAAAACTTTTTTTGTTTGGTGACTATTTGTTTGCTTTGTGAAAATGGTCCAGACAACTGAACTAAGCGTTACTAATTTCGTTAGTAAAAGAATGAACAAGACAAAAAAATGAAAAAACGCACAAGATTAAAAGTAGATTTTAACCCCAAATTTGGTCTAAATCCTCTATTTTGTTTGAATGTAAAGATACTAATTTTTTACTTATGAGATTGTCATCTTTTCTAGACTATAAATGTGACTGATAATTTCATTCAATTCTTATCTAACATCATGATATACTTTTTGGGATAAATATGAATTTGATTACACTGAGGATGAAAAAAGTGATATGATCTGTGATATTTTCATTTTAGGTAACAGATAAGCAGCGAGTAAGTAATTGGGATATTTTGGAAGGGATGAAAAATCCAGCATCATTATCATGGTCTTGGTTTGGGGCTGTAAGGCTGGAAAGAAAGCCCTTGGCTGGTGAAGATACCCATAGGTTACTGAAGTACCACACTCATAATTTACAAAGATCATCATCCTACTTCTTGGACCCACCTCCATTACCACCAGAAGATTTGGAACCACTGCAGGATAAACCAGTAAGTTCATAATTATTTTAACAGTTTCTCAAATACTTATAATAAAAATGTCTCGTTGAAGGATTCCAATCTGAAAGCTGACACTCCTTCTTCGGTTGATCAAAGTCCTATTACTCACGGCAAGGGTCGCGGTAAAGGTCAACGAAAACCACGTAAACCGAAATCGGTACCAGGTCCAATGCAAGTAAATCCAATGGTCATGGGTCAAAATCCTTTGAACCCTCAACAACAAGGTATGCATGTTCCAGTTCCTAACAGTAATCAACAGATGGGACACAACATGGGTTATGGTCAAGGTTTACCTGCTCAAGGTCAACAGTATGGTGCTAATCCAAATCAGCAACAATGGTATAATTCGCAGCAACAACAGCAAGGGTATTATCCACCACAAATGCAGAATGGTTAGTAAAATTTTCTATTCCTCTTTTCAATTTTGTCTATGAGAAAACTGTTTTTTGTTACTGAACATAGATGAATGTGATGATTCCATCATAGCATACGATATTCCAACAAATCCGTCTAGTTTAACTTCGAGTTTGCCTTCGAACACTGGAAAAGTTCTTTATTTTTGCATACTTTCGAACAGAGAAAGCATCTCCATTGGAATTGGTGTTTCTGCAAAATTCAATTTGGTATCAGAAAAATTGAATTCAGCAATTTGAAGTAAATCATGATGTCAAATTTTTTGAGGAGAGAATCGCTTAAGAAAAAATTCACACCAATGGAATAACGGTAAAACGGGATATAGGGAGCTATTAGGTTAGTTCTCTTCTTCTTCACGCACGGCGCCCTTATGAGTAGTGCTTTTAGACCACTGTGCTTGCCAAGTTGTGTTAGTGTTATCAATCTTGTAGAAACTTTTTATTAAAGTTTGCGCGACTGTTTAAGGGGCCTCCTAGATCATCCGGGCAGTAGGTGTTTCAGTGCCTACGTCTCCAATCTGGTCTCATTAGTGGTACATTCAAAGAATTTATGAGTCTCATAAATAGATGTTTATTGAGTCTGTTACTAGGCCAACTACCAAACCAACAGACTTCTGCCAAGGGATAACATTTCATGTATCCTCTTCTTTGATTGGGATTCTTTTATGAGCCTTTTGATTCTTTCAGTTCCAAGATTCCTGACCAGGATCTCCGTGGTCTTCTAGTCTTGGAAAAAGGAGGGTATGTGTGTCCATCAGATTGTCAGAATCGACTAAACAGCTGGTGCAATATCAATTAATATTATTATGTAGCACCAATATTTCGCAACTTGTGCACCTGGTCATCCATACATTGATTGATTGCCACATTCGTTTTTCGGGTTTTGGCTGTGTTTGTTTTGGGAATGCACTATGTTACAATTCCTACAGGAGATTGGAAGAATTATGACTCTACCTTTTGGTAGTATGGATGCATGTATAAATTAATTGAATGGAAAAATTTTCACACTATACTTTTCCACTAATTGACATAACACAAGAAGCAGCTACAGGAATAATTGCGTCTATTATTACAGCCACTACAAGTTATTTGTTAGCGTTAAATGATTGCGAATGAGATGTATATTTAACTGTGTAATTATAACGGGTAGTACACGTAACGGAGAGTGAGTAGAGGGGAGTGGTTAAGATCATTCGACTCAGGAGGAGTTACCATTTAGTTCACAATGGTTCTCTGGATAAGAAAGCATCGTGCGTTCGCAATTGAAGGGTATTTAAAATCGGTCAGCATTGGTCGTAACGCTTCAGTTCCGAAACGTGACAATCATCCGATGGGTACAGAATTTCAGAACGACTGCATCAGCAATGAATCCGAAACCTCAAGGTCGTCCCCGAAGTGTTAGGACACCAGCTTCCATGGAAAGAGTGAGACAAGCTGAAAGTCAAAGCCCAGGGCGCTCCGTCCGAAAAAGAGCTGTAATACTCTAAATGAGTAGTCGAACTGTTCGCTGAATTTTACACCGAGACCTCCGCTTTCACCCTTATAAGCTCATGGTTGTCCAGCACCTGAATGAAGGAGATTTTGTACAACGCCAGCAGTTTGCCGAGAGAATGCAAATGATTATCGCCGATGAAGATGAACCAGTGATAATGATGAGTGATGAGGCTCATTTTAATTTGAGCGGTTCGGCTAATAAACAACCCCACTTCACGGTGAGAAAGTCACCGTTTGGTGCGCTATGAGCCGTCTTGGGGTGATTGGGCCGTATTTTTAGAGGATGAGAGAAGGGCAACCGTAACTGTAAACTCTGAGCGATATGTTTTCACGTTGGAGAATTTTTTATCCCAGAATTGCGACGACGAAGAATGAACAGAAGAAATGTTTGGTTCCAACATACAGCCAGAGCCTCAATGGAAGATGTGCGTCACATTTTTCCTGGTTATGTAATATCCCGTTTTGGTGATGTGCCGTGGCCATCTCATTCTCCGGATTTCACTGTTTGTGATTATTTTTTGTGGGGAAACCTAAAGGCTAAGGTCTAAGTCGATAAACCTTCAAATCTGCAAGAGTTGAAGAAACCATCACAAAAGAAGTTACGGCAATCGACACCGATTTGTTAGAGTGGGCGATGCAGAACTTTGAGAATCGACTACAGCAATGCATTGCGGAACATGGACGTCATCTGCCTGAAGTCATTTTCAGAACATGATTCTTTTCACTTTCTCTACACTAAATGGTAACATTTAAGTTTTCATTTCACGTAACTGAAAATGTTCTATGTTAAAAAAACAGGTGAGTTATTCTCATTTCAAAAACGCCCTTTTATTACTCCCCACCCTGTAGTTTTGTAATGTGAAACTTAATGCCATATCGGAAAAATAGTTTTTCTTGAGAGTTTTCATGAATATTAAAAAACTATTATTGGCAAATGCATGACTAAATAAACGCTTGTTCAAACAATTATGTCAAAAACTGTGACAAATCGCTATGAGTATCTAATTATCATCTCCTGTCGATCTTTGCCTGTGAAAACCATACTGACTGTCGTTAATAATTCCCTGCAAATCAAGATATTTGATGAGTTCATCATTTATGACTCTCTTCATCACTTTGAATATAATGGGAAGAAGTGCAACAGTGTGGTAGTTTTGGGGTAAGGACTTTTTTCCTTCCTTTGGGATGGATTGAATTCTCGCTATTTTCCAGCTGCTCGAAAAAGTCTGGCTTTCATAAGAAATCTGAAGCAGATGGTTATGAATGGGTGCCTGTTCGGGAGCACACTTTCTCAGGACGATTGGCGATATTTCGTCTAAACCAACTGCCTTCTTGCAGTTTAGTTGCTCGAAAGCCCGTCTCACAGTGCGGACTCTGAACTTGATTTCTGCCAAGGAAGAATTTGTAGGTGGAATGTTCGGTCGTATTGCGTTAGATGAATTTAGCACAGAATTCTTCGAGAACAAGAGAGCAAAGAGATCGGCTTTCTCTTTCGGAGATGATGCTATACTTCCGTCTTCTCTAACAAGAGGCGGAAACGTAGATTTTCAGAAATTGGCACTGACAGTCTTTGCCATAGACCAGAATTGTCTAGTTATCATAAAAGCAATTAAGAATTTCTATCTCAAAATTATAGAGCAAAATAATATACATTAATTTAAATTTATTTTCAGTAGCTCGTTTTGAGAGACCCCCTATCAACCAGTCTAAACAGGCGTTATCAAATATGTTGAGGCAGAGGCATCCCCTGAATCAATTTATGACACCGGGTCAGGCTGGTCCGGGGCCAAATCCAGGGGTCCAGGAGCTTATTCAACTATGCAACGATTTCCTAGGACGTCTATGAGACAACCCCATCCTGGAGCTATGCAATCCAATCAGGTAAAGAAAACACAGTCAATTTATTTTCCTTATTGTGGTTTTCATACAGAATCTTTCCTAATGTTGCCTATTCATCAGAAACGAGAGTGTTGTTTCTATCAGATGTCAATTAATTTCATCAACAAACTGCAATATGATCACTCTGTATATATTAAATAATGTACTCATCAAAAGGTTTGCTACATTAATGAAAACTTAAATAATTATTGTTCTATCTTGAGGTTTCTCTTATTATTTTGATAACATCAAACAGGAAGATTTATTGATTTTAGTTTGTTTTGTGAAATGCACATTGTTTTGAATTCATTCTTTTCAAAGTATTGTGGAATTAGTGAAAGAATTCGTGGAAATTTTAGAAGATATGGAAGTATGGGCATTTTTTCTTGAAAATTAGAATATATAGAAAATATTTTCATCTTTTCAGGCTGCAATGTTTACTCAACAATATGGTAACATTCAGAACACAGTTAATCAACCTTACGGAAATTATCCTGGTAATAATATGATGGCAAATAATATGGCCAACAATCAACAAGTATTGCAAGGTGGCTCAGGTGGAATGTTTCCTGGTCAACAGCAAGGTTTTGCAACTCAGCAACGCCCTCAGCCTGATTACAGAGGCATGGCACAAAATCCTAGACAACAATATATTCAACAACAGGTAAGAATATCTTATCAATATCATTTTGGAGCTCTCATGTGATTAATTTTTAAGGTTCCTAATGTCACCATGAACGCTAATATGAATCCCATGGGAGCCATTGGTGGCCAACAAGCAGGCGCTGTACCACCGTACTCTAGACCAAACGCTCAAGGTATGCAACCTGGAATTCAAGGACAACCAAATCAATTCCAGCAGCAACAGCAGCAACAACAGAGGATGAGGCAGCAAATGATGGCCATGCAACAGCAACACCAAGGAGGTCCACAAGGACAACAACCATCACCAAATTTGGTATCACACTTGCGCCAGATGCCTTATCATCAGCAACCTCCTCCATACAATATGTAAAGTTGAGAAAATGTAGATGAGATTGGAAGTGCAATGCAACTACAAACTACTACAAAATCAATGAGAAGTTTGTTAAGACAATTTCAAGAGGCTTAGTAGCAATCCATTCTTCATTTCGCTGTTTTTTCAGTATGGGTAGTTTGATTAAATTATAAAGTTTATTTCAAGGTTAAAAGGAAGAAACTTTTTCTACTGAAGTTTTGTATAGAATTTGTAGAATTATGATTAGGACGCATTCACAAATTACATGGTTTTTATACATAATTAGGCCACTGTTTATACCGGTGTAAAGTTATGAAATGAGCGTTTTTTGTGAAAATTAATTACTAATTTTGAATGGGAAGGTAAAAAAATTATTCATAGTATTGACCATTGCTTTTCACACATTTTGAGCACCTTTCTGGCAATTTGTGGATACTATGCCAATAGAAATGTTCGTCTTTTGAAGTAAACCAATCAGACACCCAATTTTTGACATCGAAGTGGTGCTCAGCCAATGCCTGTACAATCGATAAAAACAAATGGTAATTGGAAGGGGCCAAGTCTGGTGAATACGGCGGGTGGGGTAGCAACACCCAGCCAAGTACTTTGATTGTGTCCTGAACCAATTTTGTTTTGTGTGCAGATGTATTGTCCTGTAACAAAATTACTTTGCCGGGTCTTCTATCACTTTCTGGTCGTTTTTCGATCAATGCATGGTTCAAATTGATCATTTGTTGTCTGTAGCGATTATTATTAACAGTTTCACCAGGTTTTAGAAGCTCATAGTATACCACACTCTTCTGATCCCACCAAACAGAGCATTGCCTTCTTACTGAATCGATCTGTTTTTGCAGTTGATGTTGATGGTTGTCGCAGCTTAACCAATGATTTTCTCCCTTCAAGATTCTAAATATAAATCCATTTTTCATTGACAATGACAATTCGATGCAGAACTGATTTTCTTTCGTGTTTTTGAAGTAAAATTTCACAACTGTTCTTTCAGTTTTCCATTTTTCTTTTGTTCAATTCAGGTGGCACCCATTTTCTACATTGGATCTCTTTCATAGCTTTCAAACGGTCTGAAATTGTTTGTTGTGCAAGATTCAACATGGCTGCAATTTGCTTGCAGTTCGACTTCTTTTGCATGTTGCTTCTGATAGAGCATGATCGCCATATGTCTTGACAAGCATTGAATGCGACTCTGCAGCGCTTCTAATGGAAATAAAAAATTAATGCTTTCCGCAAATCATCACTTTCCGGTTCAAAATTTGAAATTTTCAACAAAATAAAAAAATGATGTTTGTTCAATGAATGTAAGGTTACTGAATATGTTTGACACATTTCATGCCAACCAAACAGAATAGAAAATTAAGGGTCGTTCACAACAAATGTTCTAATCTAACGCTACCAACACATTTGTTAAAGCTCACTTCATACCGGTACACCTGTAGTAAAATGTTTACAGAAACTCGATGATCCATTTGTATCAAACTCAATGAAAGTGATTTCAGAACTACCGTCAGTTGCTCTTTTATCACTTGATACCAATGTATAGACATCATGGACATCATCACTCCTCGTTATGTTTGTTTCGGCCATCTGAATCAAGAATTTTAGGTATTATATTTGGTTCATGACTGAGATTTGGAGAATAGGTTTGTAAAATACTGTTGTTACCTTCATTCAAGTTTTGAATGGTGTTAATGCTACGTAGAGTTTTTTTGATCTACCCTTACACCAATGTATTGGTTTTCCTATTCTGAAATTAAATGAAATAAAATATTTCGGATAAAATGAAGGTGCTGTTACATTCTAAAGCACAGCTTCTGTGTTTTGAAGAACATCATCTAAATGTCCCCTCGATGTCATTTGCAAGGTCGATCACCAATTCACCACACTTCTTTCAATAATTCGATGGTTTCGCTAGCAGTATGAGATGTGGAGTCGGCTTGTTGGAAAAATATGTTTTCTTAGTTGAGTTCATGCAATCGTAGTCACGAAAAATCCGTTGACATTGATGGGCACGCAATCCATTTACTTTAAGGGCCTAGTCTATGTCTTTTGAAAACGAATAAGAGAAGAAGGTTTTTCCAAATCAGGTTCAAGTTCAAGCTGTCCTAATCAGGAAACATAGTGCTTATTATGTTCAAGCAGTTTGATTCTTGATTTGCTTCTTCTGCAAAACTGTTTCTTACATATTCAACATTCTGGCGACTCCTCGATTCTCTTTACCTTGTTGGTAATTTTATATTGTTCAGAGTAAAATTTTATTCAAAGTTCGACTGCTAATTTTTGCGTCCTTTTTCCAGGCAAGTCTCGCTTCCTTCGATCGGAACATCGCTTATCTGCAATTTTTATGCGCAACTCATCTTTGTCGTGACAAAAGTCATAGGCATGAGGCCCAATGTCGAGTCCCATCATCTACATTGATTGCAGAATTGCTCTGGACCCCTCGTTGAAAACGTAGCAACTGATCCAGGCTGATAAATCGACAATTTGTTTTCCTGAAGTCCCCCAGATGGTACTATTAAAAGGTTCGTTATTGTTTTGCGTGTTTTTTCCCAAACACCGATTGAAAAGTTCATCTTTTGTCAAATCTTCGAAAACAGTCTTCACGTATTTCTTGCACAAGGTCACAAGGGGCGGTGTTTTATGGTTGAAGTTTTTGCCCTCTTCGACGCTTTGTAGATATTTACACCAGCTCTTGTCGCAATACATTAGTTGAAATTCTATGATAAAATCCCGCCCAAATGGCATTTTTCATGGCTTGCCTGTCATCGGGATTGTTTTGAATAGCAAGACTGTAAAACAAAGAAATTTCTTTCATAACTTTACCAGTAAGTTCGGTTCTCTTTTCCTCAGGTGGAGTAGTTTAGCTTCGGTTTCGTTTCCTCTCGTTTAGCCGTTCAGGTTCTTCGGAACTAGAAGGATAAAATAACATCTGTCGCTGCTTATTAAGCGCCGGCGACGCGTGGCCGGTTGAATATATATATATATATATATATATATATATATATATATATATATATATATATATATATATATATATATATATATATATATATATATATATATATATATATATATATATATATATATATATATATATATATATACGTATTTTCTGGTAATGTCGTAAAATTACAAATGCAATAGTTAATGGGTTTTTTTGATAAGCTCACACTTTCATACTTCAATTTTATTTCGTCCTAGTTTGTTTCTTCCTCAGAGTTCAGTATGAAAACGGAACAATAGAAGGATGAAAACCAGAAAACCATAACATCTGCTGTCGTAGCAATTATCGCTAATATAAAGCGCCGGCGACGCGTAAGAATAAAATAGGTATGTCACTGGACTACACCAAGTTGAATATATATATTGTCATTTTGCTTGTCGCAAAACCGGTTTGAATTTTGACCTGAAATTTGAAAGTGATATTCTACAGGAATGAAGGAACACAAATATAGAAAAAACTCGATTTCCCAAAATCTTGAAGTGATAATACTCCTTAAAATGCTGACATGCGGGAAATGGCTAGGGGCTCATAGAATTACTGATGAGGAAAATTACATTCTGTTCGTCCATGTAAAAATTTCACATCATTTATCGTAGAATTCAAAAGCCAAAACTAACCTTCAAATACGTCTTACCGTTAGGAAAAATCAACAAACACCCTTGCATATGGAACAGATGCAGACTGAAAAAGTGAACAAAATAAATCAAAGTTTTCTAGCGTGTAAACGGTCGGCTAGATTCGGTTGAAACTTGAAGGGCCACCTAGAGGAAGGGTTGCAGAATCAGGCGTTCGAATTTCTGTATCTCAGTGCAATAGGTATGGCTGTGATGACTCGTGAAATATGTATCACGTACTTACCTATATCTCACCTATAAATACCACCTTTCACCCTATACCTCTCATGAACTCTGCTACGGGATAGACAATCGTAACCATAAATTTCTTGCATCGATTGAAACGTTTCGGTGAACTTTTTACCGAGTTTTAAACAAAACTCTTGTTCGATACTCATTTTTGTACCGACTACCAAAACATACTGTTACTATAGGCGCAAGAACTCTGCTTTAAGTGTACCAAATGTCATGAAATTTCTATTGGAAGTCTAGAATAGATGTACTTTTCGAACTCTACTAGTCGCATATAGGTGGCGCCACCTGAAACGTCCTTATTGGGAAAATCCTGTTTACTTTGAGACAGACTGTGTAGCTATAAATGTTTACTCATTTTTATTGCATTGATATAGGACAAACTAAAATGCTGCACAGTATTGTCGAATGGTAAGCGTATCTAACAGAAATATATCCATCATCGAATAGCAAATTTGGAAATTTCATGATTTGTTACTTGGCTACCATTCCCTTGAAGTGTATTCAGTCGAATTGACAATTTGGATGTGCCAAGTTATGTTCAATTTGTAACTCAATGACAGTCGATATGCGATTGATACATGGAATTTTGCTGACTGGTTAAAATATAATCGTAAAATAATTTCCTTGAAACAGACTATTTTCTTAATTATGCTGTAGCACAAACATCTTAAGTGTAGCAACATGTGGCTGTAGGAATTCAACCATTTTTGGTGGGAAAAAATTCAATTTTCTCGAAAATATATTTTCTTGGATCAGAAGTTGTACGTCGAATTATAGAAAAAATACCATGATTTTGACGAAGCTGATAAAAAGTGAATGTTATTATCTCAGAAATTACGTCAATACAACTCAATTCCATTCCTGAGTGTTAGAGTCGTATATCAAGTGAATTATAAGCGAATGAAAATTTCAAGGATAGAGTTAAAATTCGAACATAGAATGTTATGTATTTGAAACATTATGGATATGTCAATATCGCGAAGATCATAATTTTGTTTTTAACATTTCTTTGTGTGATCAACTGTTAAATATATCATTTCCTGCTGTATTATATGATGTTAAGTGTATAGTGTCGAGTCTCATTTTTGTTTTCCAATTTTCAACTTGCATATATGAATTTTAATTTAAGTAAATTTGAATATGTATTATTTAAAACTATTTATAAGACAGTTATGTGACTATTTTATTATTTTTATTTTCAAATGTGAGTGGGTAAATATATTATCCAGATTCACTACCTTAGTTTTTCAATCATTCATAGTGTTAGATAGTATAGGTTTCGAAGAATAAGGATGCTGGCATTCTTTATGCGATATTTGTTCAAAATTGAGTCTCTCCCGATATGTTGAAATTCATGTAAATGAAGGTTTTCTTCAAAATCTCGGTACGTTCCCATTCTTTGATGTACGAACAATATAGACACAGCCTAATTTATATGGAATCACTCGGTATTTCACATTATTAATTGTTTTTAACCATGGATCTTTGACTACTTGTGAAGAATGAAGCTTTTTGTTGTGAAAAACTGGATAGTATGATAAGAAATGTTGAATTATCACCACCTTCTCGGGATATTGTACTCAGTCGTCATTGAGATTTGAAACTATGAATTTCAGAATTTAAAAAAGCCTATAATGATAATTGAAAATGCCTTACGTTGGATTGTCCGATGTGCAGAGGGGTCGAATAATTGCTCTCGTTGGAGAAGGAGTGACACAGAGGGATATAGCGGCTACAATGGGGGTATCATAGGGGGTGATTTGAAAAACCTACGCCCGATATGTGGAGCTACAATCTCTGCAAAATAGGCCTAGAAGAAGTCGTAGGAAGATCACTTTTGAAGAACAAGACTGCTTTTTGGCCAAATTGCAAGAAGAGACCCTAGTTCGTCGCACCTCACACTCCAAAGGGAATTTGATTGATGGGTTTATATAGCAGAAGGCTCTTAAGAGTTTCGGAGCAAACCAGACAACAAAAAATTAACAGACTTAATTGGTGTATCGAGCACCAAAATTGGAATATTGAGAATTGGCGAAATGTTCTTTTTTCGTATGAGACCAGAGTTGGTGTTCGATCAGAAGATCGCCGGATTCAGGTTTTAAGGGGTCGTGGAAGACAAGCTAGACTCCGAGTAGCAAGACAAATTCCGAAATACCAAGGAGCAGTGTGATGTTTTGGGATGGCTTGTGCTGGGAGGCAAAACAGATTTGATTTCGTTTCCTGCGAGTGTAACAGCTAGAAATTACGGGGACCTAGTGAAGCCCATAAAGAGACTCTGGCGAGGAGCCCACGGTGAGAACTTCACTTTTATGCAAGATAATGCCCCTCCGCATACCAGTAACCTCGCGCGACATTATCTTGAAACAGAGGGAATCGCTATTATGGACTGGCCAGCTTGCTCCCCAGATCTAAATCCTATTGAACATTAATGGGATAATCTGAAAATGAAAATTAGATCGCGCCAGGATAATCGAAGAACCCCACAGCAGCTAATCCAAGCCGCCACAGAAGAGAATATCACCTCAGAGGAGGTCGAAAACCTAATCTAAAGCATGCCTAGACGGATTCAGGCTTGTATCAGGGCAAGACGAGGTAATACAAGCTACTGAGGTCGAGAAAAAACACCTACTCAGTGAAAAAACAATTTTCAATATTTTTTACTACATGCGGAAGTAATACAACCTACTGAGGTCGAGAGGAAAACACCTATTCTGTGAGAAAACAATTTTCAATTTATGTACTACATGCGGAAAGAGTCTCTTATTTTCTTTTATTTGTTTCTCTCTTAAAATAAACCTTAATTTATTTCTTTTTCAATTGAAATATCTCAAAAAGGATCAATGCTAACAATCCTTCGAAATTTCCGAAATCCATGAGGTGATATTCAAAATATCGGATAATTCCATATAAATTTAGTTGTGTGTATTTGTTTTTGTTTCTTGGCATGTATCTTGTTTCAAGGCGTAAGCTCGCTGCGTCGATATGTTCGTTACAGTCAGGAATTTCAACTGAATGACCGTTGTGGATAACTTTTAAAATCAAAATAGGTATATTTATTTGAATTATTATGAAAAAGAAATACACTGTTTGAATATAAAAATCTGACATTTCGAAATCGTGAAAAAATTATTTGAATACAATTATTATCAATCTATTTTTTCAGTAAAAATATTTTGTTATAAATAATCAAGCATATGGTTGTTGCAGAATATGGCTCAAACACTGACAGCCAACATTTAGGTCGTAACTCACTTTCTCCCAACATTCCGCGTCACGTGTGAGGTTATTTTGTTTTCTGAATATTCTAATTTCCCTGTAACGACTTTGACAGCTGCCAACTACTTTGCAAATCTGAAAGAATGACATAAAAATTAATTCATTCAAAATCTTCAAAACAATCAAATTGAGTAACTTCAAGAATAAGTTCATGGGATGACTATTAGAGGGCGTTACTATTGCGAAATCCATATAAATCATATACAGGGTGTTCTTGGACGAAACGGACATACTGCAACTGTAAGTAGAAGAGACTAAGGGCTTTTCAAAACTGCACCTCACTTTATTATAGAGGCCTTCATTAGTGATATACAGGCTGATTCATCGCCCTGTATACGGTCTCCTTGAAAAATTCCACGACGTATGGGTATCTCGTCGGTTTTAATTGACTTATTGTTCATGTTGACCAGCAGAGACGTGCGCCAGTGTGGCATTGTTGTCTTCAAGAATTCTACCAGGGTTGGATGAATTTGGTATATCTGCAATACTTCGACAAGCCAAGAATGGGCGGTACTATCGAATGCCTTCAGATAATCGAGAAAAGCTGAATGAACATTCCGATGCCCTACGTGTGCCTGTTTCATTATCACATAATCGATGATGAGTTGTTCATTTCACCCGGGGTGTTTCTTTCTGCATCCTTTCTGCTCCTCAGCTAATATATTGTTGTCGTCAAGGTGTTTGTATATTCGATTGGATATGCATGAGGTAAGTATTTTGTAAAGTGTTGGCTGGCAAGTGATTGGTCTTAGGTAGCATATATGTTAAGCGTTGTGTTAGGAAAGTGGGTGTTTTCTTGGGATGTTGAAGAACATACGTGAGCTGTTTCGCTAGGGCTCCATGGAGCTTATCAAACTTCTTGTACCAGACGTTATGGATAGTATCTATACCTGTGGCCTTCCAATTGTTGGTCGCTCTTACTACTGTTGCGATTTCTTCCTCCGTTATTTCTTCGAAGTCCATATGATTGATATCAAGGCGTTGTTTTTCATTCGTGATCCATTCAGCATCTTTATTGTGTTCTTTGGGGTTCGACCATAACGATGACCAATAATCGATCAAGCACTGTGCGTCAGGTACTTCTCTGTTATTGTTGTTCGCAGTTTTGTCATTTGAAATGAATGAATGAAAATTGGCCGAGCTTTGGAGGAACCTTTGGTTTAGATGTTTCCTTTCAGTACACTTGATGTATCTTGATAGCCTCTTTGCTTTTGCTTGAAGTTTCTGCTTCAAAGTATCCATATACACGTCGATATGTTGATTGTGATCAGGGTGTTTTGTGTTCGTACCAATTTTTCTAGGAATTTTGTGTATATGGGATTTCAAACGCCTTGAGGGCTTTTTGTTCCTTAGGAATTCTGTGAGGCGCCCGATCTCAGCTCTAATATTGTCAATATCTTTCTCCAGTCGTTTTTTGCCATGGTGGTTTTCTGACGCTTTTTGGCTCAGATCGAATCAGAGTTGTGGAGACTTTTTGTTTGTGTAGTCGAAGAACCGATACCGCTCCACAGTAAATCAAAGTGTGAATTTTCTCCATGGAGTTCTGGACAGTATATTTTTCAAACACTGAGTTTATGCTTGCTAGGATAATATTGGTATTCTTGTTCGTCTTGAGTTTGGGCAGTTTAGGTAGTTTAGTTGGGTTACTACCACTGAGTTCAGTTATTGCTCTGTTGAGTTCTGAGCTTGCTAAATACATAAATTCGTTTTGTTGGTTCGTCTCAGGGGACGCTCTATGTTGATTTTCGTTTCCATTGCTTCCATGTTTTCTGTAACACTTTCATTGACGGTAGGTATACCGTTATGAGTATCATCTTCACTTCTGAGTTCAATTATGACCTCTTCTCGTATGATTTGCATCGTTTCTGAAGAAAGTAGCCTGTTTTTAACGATTGTTCTTCGTTGATCCGAAATTCTCTGCTCGGATATGTGCTGTAATTCCGGATATGATGTAACGCGTATCTGTATGCTGTCATTTCCGATTACAAGTTTGTAATCTTGTAATAGGAACGCATAATGAAGGAATTCGTTTCTGGGGTCCACTTAATGCGTTTCCTAGGGAGTCCGGCTCTCGTGGTCGTAGGCATAATGGCTTGCGCCACCGTTGAAACATCAAGAGTCGGTTGGGAGGTATTGATGTTGTTTCCCACTTGGTTTTGTGTTGCAGTATCCCTACTAGATATCACGCTGCTTCCGTCGCTAACCGAGGGAGACTGTGACTCACTTTCCAAACAAGACCCTCTTCCTAAATCTTGAACGCAATGTCGATTCACCCGTTTATTCCTTAGATTGTACATCATTGGATAAGTTGCATTTTATACCTACTGCCAGGTTCAGCTTGGGTACCTCGGGTTCGCTAAGCCCGTACTCAGAACCAATGTTTCTGAGCCCCTGAGGGGCTGTTATTATTATTATTGAACAAAAGCCAAGGTAAACCTATATGGCTCAAATTACAAAAATACAATTGATTGCAATACATCAGTGAGTGAAGGATGAGAAAGAAAAGAAGTGCTCTCTGGCGGAGCATCGAAAGTTTTCTCTGTATAACTTGAAGTCACGACCTCGAAGACGTGTGCTGTTATTCAGACGAAACATGGTTGAAGGGTCTACTCCAAACAGATTGTTGAGTGCCCTATATGTGACTAAGAGGTCACCACGAAGTCGTCGATCTGCAAACAGTGGGAGATCCTCGTTTGAAGGGCGAACAACTGCGAAGGTTATTCTCGAAACTCTCCGTTGAATAGATTGGTCTGATCTAGGTGGTGAAAAGGATGCGACAGGTATTGATGCGTCATTTCCCAAATACCTTCTCCATAAGATACGACTTTCTGAAAGCTCTTATGCATACGGAATGGATGTGGTCAGACCAGCTGAGATCCTCTGATATTGTAACCCCTAAGTCGATATGGATTTTGCATGATACGATGGTCGTTCCGTTGATGCGGTAGCGAAGTCTGGGATTTTTCCTACCAATATGTAGGAAAATATGTAAAAATAAAAAAAAAATATGTTTGTGAAATGACCAAATCATCGAAATGTCTGAATGTTTCGAAACAGATTTTTGTGATTTGTTTTAATGTCAAGTCAAATTTCTGAGTGTGAAAGAAGTTTTAAAATAACGACGATGGAACTAAGGGGTAGGTGGTTTTTAAGACAAAGGGTACAAATTAATATAATTCGAAATTAATGCGACTCTTGCTCTATCACAACTTTTATTCAGAAATGTATTACCTGTGCATTATCTGGTATCAATAACGGCTTGTGGATTCCACCATGAGGTAAAGGTTGACAGCTATATTCGATCAACGTATTGGGTTTGAAGTCGTAACCATTTTGTTCCAGGAGTTTCTTCTTCGTTGGTATATTCATACAGAGTGTTTCAGATAATTCTTCTTTCTGAAAAAAAGATATAACTATAGAAGAAAGTGTGATCATTTTTTCTGTCGTAGGTATTTTCCGAGCTAAAATTTCTCTTCATAACTATTTTCTATGAAAAGTGATTGTGATTGTTATAATTTTTTTTCACTCCCCAAAGTTCGAAAATTCAGATATGTCATACTTTGAGGATATAAGGATTAAACAGGACGTGTGACTTTACTCATGGCAGCTATTGCAAATTCAAATTTTATCTAGGAGAATTAATCTATAATTCTCATTTCACTTAAAGAAATTGGGTCTACGTCTCATCACATACCCACCCTACAGGGCCCCACCTGGTTGACAGACGGGTAAAGGCATGGGCATCGACGGCCCCAAGGTATACATTATAATTGTTCCAGAGTACCAAGTCACCGTAACACACGCAGAATTATAAGCTATTCTCAGATGTGTGCAGAAAAACCTTCACAGGAACTACAAAGACGCGTATAATTACATATGCTCTGATAACTAAAACGGGATATGTGAAAGATCCAAGAGGTACATACAAATTACTTGACGAATGCAAAGGGCACTACGACAATTAAGTACCACTAAGTTACTTTGCTGTGGTGCCTAGCCCATCAGAGTATCGAAGAGAATGAGAGAGCAGATAGGCTTGCCAAAAGTGCAACCGCTGTTAGGCCGATAAAACTAGAACCTATTCTGACAATCCCATGCTCCCTTATTCCAATACTGGAACACTACTGGTCAGGTATCTCGGGATTGAGTCAATCAAAGAAGAGGGTACATGAATTTTTGTCCCTTGAGAAGAACTCAATCAGGATGGTAGTTACATAACGGGACACCAATTCAATAAACATCTACACTTCATGAGACTGTCGTAAACCACACACTGTTGTAGTTGCCTAGAAAATGATGAAACAGCGGAATATATACTCTTGGAATGTCTCGCTCGTAAGGTGACCAGATTGGAGACATTAGACACTGAAACACCCGAATGATCCAGAAGGCCTCCTACAACAGTCTCGAAAACTGTAGAATAATAATAATAAGTTTATTGATTCCATAGGGTAATCCCCTAATACAAATACAAAATAATACAATATAGAAAATAATATTTTCTCATAAATAGTGCAATATTTATCACACACATAATAGCAAAGCTCAAACTAATAACTGTTGACTATCAGCAAAATCTTCAATATCTCACTAGACATATTGGGAATAAATCAATTGCAATCCATAATTCTTCCACATATACAGTATATATATATATATATATATATATATATATATATATATATATATATATATATATATATATATATATATATATATATATATATATATATATATATATATATAAGAATTCGAATAATTATATTTATATAATATATTAATTATAGATATAATTAATTATATCTATAATTTTGGTGTGTGTCAGAAAACACACAAATGTGAGCTCAGGAAAATGTAACAGGGGAACCATTCTATCTTGCGTATGATTCAATAAAGGAGTGAAAAAAACCTGAGGAAAAAACTCGTTTATCTGTCGCTATTGCACTAGCAATAGCTTTTCATTTATTTTGTGTTAGTGTCGTGTGTACATAAAGAGTACCAAAGATTTTTCTGCTTAGCAGCTTCATTCTCATCTTGCATTCCATGATTTCCAGACGAAGACAAGGGTGAAAGGAAGGGAGTTTGGGACAATGGAAAAAGAAAACCAGCAGAAAAATATTTCAACAATCATACCTGACTCTTATATGTCTAAACACACTTGAATTTAAGAAAAGATTTTACATAGCAAGCAAGGCCATAAAAAGGACTAAGGAGATAATCAAAAAGTACATAACCTGCAATGTTTCCTCTTTCGCGGATATGTTCTTCCGTCGCAGTGTGAGTCTCCTGAAACATAATCACTTCCTTGTTCTTGCTTGCCAATTTTGAAGTATACTCGCAAAACCCCTTCAATATTCAAACTCAACAAAACAATTTCCTCTCTGTTTGACCGAGAGAGCCCCGATGGCTAGATTCGGTCTTCTAAGTGATGCCGGTTATGATCTATACATGTCCTAGAATCATTATGAACCCAATAATTTGGGTTGACATCTCCCATATATTATTTCTTCGTTGTTCTTGTTTAATTTAAAGAAAAATTTGCGAAAATTTTTAAAAACTTGACGAATGTCATAATAATAATAATCCGGGCTCGTAGACGCCGGCTGATATAGAAACAATAATAATTTTCCTGCCTGTACATGTATGTATGTACTTGTACTAAGAGTGGCGAGTATAATGGCTCCAACCAAGAGAAATCAAAAACACTCACACTGGCAGAGAAATCAAAAATAATAGATTTTATTGATGATGGAATGAGTATCGTCGAATACAGCAAAGTTCACTATTCCAAAATCAACAATGTTTGTCATAAAAAAGAATAAGGACAAAATAAGGAGATTTATATCCAAATCGTTTCAAGAAACAGGTAGGAATAAGGGGTGCACCGAGCAAGGGATTTCACAAAAAGCCGAGTATCACAACCGACAACTCGGCTGGCCCAACCGGGACCTCCATGCATCCCTAGTAGGAATATTATTTTAAACTTTTCTCGAATTTATTCTATCCAAGGTATTTTTATATTAAAAAGAAAAATTATTAGAGAAGCTAAGAATCCTGATGTTTCTTCAACGACGCAACGCACACGTACCAATTTCGTCAGACATATTGAGAGCAAAAGCCAAACAGTTTTATGAACAAATCACAGGAAAAAAAGGTTTCTGGCATGTTCGGGATGGTTAGATGAATTCAAGTTTAGACATGGAATTCGTTTCTTGAAGGTTTGTGGTGAAAAACTTTCCAGTTATGTTTCCGCTGTGATACCATTTAAGGAAAAATTTCTATCGGTGTATAATGCTGATGAATCGGTCATATTTTGGAGTTGTTTACCAGACACAACTTGGGTTCACCAAGGGGAAAAATCAGCACCAGGTCGTAAAGTGTCAAAAGACCGCTTAACATTAATGCCATGCTGCAACGCGGCTGGAACTCACTAATTACCTTTATAAGTCTTGGGAAAAGCGGCAAATGCACGAGCATTCAAAAACGAAAGTTCACTACCAGTTGTCTACAAAGCATCTACCAAAGGGTATATGACCAGACCATTATTTAAGCAAGGGTTTAAAACATCTTTTATCCCCGAGGTGAAGAATTTTCAACTAAGATTAACAAACCCTCTAAAGCTCTGTTGTTGGTAGACAATGCACCATCGCACCCACCTGAGGAAGAGGTTAATACCGATCCAAACTTCAGAGTTATGTTTTTGCCACTCAACTGTACTGCCGTTCTCCAACCTATGGATCAGAATTTAATTCAAAACATTAAAGTGTCGTATAGAAAATGCCTTTTTAATCATATCATTTCGTATGAAGCTGAAGAGATAACTTCCATTTTGAAGCAGTATAATTTGAAAGATGCCGTGAACAATCTTACCCAATCTTGGAAAGCCATTCCTTAAAAAAATATTAGAAAAAGTTGGACATCATTGTGGCATGACACTACAGAAGTAGAAGAATCAGATGATGAAAATATTCCACTCTCAGAAGTTCAGAAGAAACTTCGTCCAATCAGTGAAAATGATTTGAAAAATATTGCCTAATCATTGAGGTGAATCGATGCAGAAAATGACTTAACCATTGAGAACATTACCAACTGGGCTGTGGGAGACAAACAGTTTGTTATCGATTTGACTGAAGAAGAGGCTTATACAGGATGCTTCTGGAAGGAATATTGAAAACGCAGAGGAATCTTCTGATTTAGAGGATGGTTTAAATAGTATGGTAAGAGTGAAACATGCAGATACTGGCAATGCATTCTCCCTGATGTTTTCAGTTGGGCCGAACAGAATAATCTTCCTATAGAAGACGTATTACTCCTGAAAAGGCTCAAGGATAAATCGGTTCAGAGAGCAATATCGAAAAAGGTTCAGAGTAAAATCGATGGATATTTTAAACGTCATAAGGAATAGCATGTTGTTCATGTAGACTAGCTTTTATTTAAATCCTATATTTTGTATGGGGAAAGATTATAATAAATGGAAATTTCATAATTTGATTCTGTTTTATAATAGAAACTATTTTTAGTTCAACTTTTCGATATTTTCATAATAAACTCGGCTTCAACAGATTTTGGGTTGTTTATATTCTGAAAATGAAACAAATTCAAGTCACTTCAGAAATTCGGGCATGCGCCGGAACGATATCTGCCCGGACTAGTGAAGTTGTATTGTAGATACCCAACCTTCTCTTAAATAAACTAATGGATGAACTTTCTCTAACATATGTTGGCAGACTGTTATAATCTTTCAAACCATCAAAAAACAAGGACCTTTTAGTCAAAGACAAATTACATCTCTCAACATGGAAAAAGTTTTGCTTGCTCTCTCTCGTATTTTTTTCATGAATCTGTCCTTTAAGTTATGAATTTATTCAGGTATATAACTGATAACACTAGCACAATGAGCCGAAATGCTTGAGTACTGCCCATTAGGGCGCTGTGCACGAAGAAGAAGACGACCATGAAACTTTTAAAAACCTTACCTTTTGCTTTGAAGGAATTTCCAGGGCATTAAAATCGGCAAACAGAGGTTGGTCCAATTCATATTGGTATTTATCCAAATCTTTTTCTGGTTCTTCTCTCCTCGTTTCGTGATGGGGTTGATTAAAATTATAGTTCAGTCTAGATAAATCATCTTTCGAGTTAATCCTTATTCGGTTGCTTATAGGCTGACCCAAATAATTCTTGTATTTTACAAAACTATTTTCTGATTGATCCTTAAGTTTGTTTCTCCAAGAATTACTAATCAGTTTAATGGGTTTCTCGTCAGTATCTTCAGTACTCTCCTCGTAAATTATCAAGTTATCATCTTGTTGGGGAAAATTTCTGGACGAAGTTGTGGAAACTATAAATATCGTTACGAATATCTGAAAAACAAAATTCAAGTAGGTAATTTTTATCTCAAGTCAAGTTACGTTCTTGCAATAAATATTGGGATGATAAGAATAATGTTAAATTATTCATGGATAATATTGAATGGTTTTTAAATACTCCTCGGGAAGAAAGTATCAACTTAACCTCAAATATTCTAGAACAGTCACATGTAAACCCCTTAATTCATTGTGAATTTATAATCCTTTCAGAACAATGTCAACAACGAAATTACTTCAAATTCAATAACAAGATTTATGAACAACCTGATGGTCTCTGCTTGCCATATATTCATGTCCGACATACATTTTTGGTACAGATACGTAGATGATATACTTATCTGCGTTAATGGCACATCTAGACAATTTGATAAATTGTCCCCCATAAATGGTATCTATCCATCCCAAAATGAAATTTACAGTCGAAAAAGAAACTAATAAGCAAATATCATTCTTGAATTTATCAATATCACATTGGAATCAGCTTCATCATATATAGAAAACCCAGTTGCACAGATATATGTATACCAATAGACTCTAATCACCCTCAATCGCATAAAATGTCCGCGTACAACTCAATGATAAACCGAGCTTTCTCTTTGCCCCTTTCATCCAAAAACTTACAATTGAAACCATCAAAACTATAGCAAATAACAACGCGTTCAATCATGAAGTTATAGACAAGATAGTGCAACGAAAAAGATCAAACATTGCTTTCAGTCAAATATATCCAATCGTAAAAGTAGATAACCCTAACACATATATTCCAATTTCATAATACGGGCGTGTAAGTGAAAATGTTGTTAACATTCTTTTAAAGTCAACATATGAAGTTGCATTTCGGCCTCGAAATAAATTGTCTTCTCTGTTATTCAATGCAGAAGATCCAATCCAATACCTAGATAAATCAGGAGTTTATAAGTTGATGTGTCCAGATTGTAATAATTTTTACATAGGTCAGACTGGTCGATCTTTCAAGTTTGGATATAAAGAACACTTAACCTCTTTCACAAAGAATAAACAAGATTCAACTATCGCCAATCATTGTATCGAAAATAGACACATATTTCCTAGTATAGTCAAATACAAATTTTACACGTTGCTCCTAAAAGCAAGAAATTGAACTTCCCTTCAGTTGAAATCTTCAACAAATCACTTCATAAATAATTAACGACCAGCTTGATCTATGGAAATCCCAAATCTATGATATTTTCAAATAGTACCACCCCCTACTACTTGCTGGGGTCTTTCCTAGGGAATGCAATCTCGGTATACCAAGATCTTGCAATACCGAGATCTCACACCAATTCTGCAAGATCAATCTCGCACCCAAAATCATGCGCGATCTCGCAAGATTTGCAAAATTGGTATTATGTCAATTTTGGTTAGCTTTCAGTGCTTTCACATGTTTTTGTTGACTTATGTAAACAATGTACCTATTCCCGGCGGCAACACGTGGCGCTAGGGCCACAGGGCGATAGGGATGAGTAAGGCGAGACGTTTTCCGGTTGTCGTAAATTTTTCATTGTTTTGCAAGCCTGGACGTGTCAGAGTGCATGGCAATCTGCAGATTAATAAACTATTCCAATAACAGTTGAAAATAGTTCCTTGTGTGTCTATTATTGATTATTCAAAAAATTTGCTTAAAACTTTTGTCAATTTTTTTTGTTGCTAAGTTGGCACAACTCTTTTCTATATTGACGCGGAGTTTGAACGCAATCTATCATTTAGTTTGTGTAAAGTGCTCGATTTTATCAATTCTAACAAGTGTGTTTTGCGATTTTTGCAATGAATAAAAATATCGAACAAAGAATTTGCCTCAAATTTTGTATTCCGAACCGCTGAAAATATTACAGAAGGCTTACGGTGAATGGACTTTATCAAAAATACGTGCATATGAGTGGTACAGTGCATTCAACAACGGCCGAGATGTGGTGGAAGATTTGCCTCGCTCTAGACTGCCATCAACATCTTCAACTGAAGTTGACAGCGAGAAAGTAAAGGAAATGGTAATTGAAAATCGTCAATTAAGTTTGAAAGAGACAGGCAATGAACTTTCTGTGTCTAACGAACCAATTTGTACCATTTCAAACGATTATTTTATTTGGGCATGAAACGCGTTGCCACTCGACTAGTTCCAAAAGAATTTTCTTCAAAAATTGAATCACGTAAAGATCACTGAAGACATGCTAGAACGAGTCAATTCCGACTTCACATTCATAAAACGCATTGTAACTGGTGATGAGACATGGGTTTATGAGTTTGACATGCAAGCCAGTCAACTAGCTTCGGAATGGCACCTTCCAACTGAACCGAAACCGAAAAGAGCACGTCAAAGTCGATCAAAAGGTAATGTTGACTGTTTTCTTCAATTATCGCGGTGTTGTGCACTCGGAATTCCTACTAGAAGGAGAGACGGTAAATAAAGAATATATCCTCAGGGTTATGCGTCTGAGAGAGCAAATTCGTCGAAAAAGGCCAGATTTGTGAAAAGAAAACTTATGGATTGTGCACCATCTCACAAGGCTATTATTGTGAATGAATTTCTGACCAAAAACTTAAGAAATACCATCGAACAACCATCGTAGTCACCTGATATGGCTCTGGTTGACTTTTTTTTTTCAAAACGCAAATTACCACATCGAGGTCCCCGTTTCGAATCGATAGAAGACATAAAAGAAAATTCGCGGCGAGAACTGTCGAATCCGGAAAAAGCGTTTGAAAAGTGTTTTGATGATTGGATTTTTATTCGGCGTAACAGCGATTTATTCACTGAGAATCAGTACGGGTTCATGAGATCTAGATCCACAGTGAATACGAGCTTGTCATTACTCTAGTTTGGGATTGAAGCAAAGACTCTTTCTGGGAGGAAGCTTTCAGATTCTATGCCGGTTAAACATGGAGTGCCGCAGGGGTCTATTTGGGGCCCACTGCTTTTTCTAATATATAATAATTACATAGAGACGTCCAAAAACTCAAAGTTAGTACTATAAGTTGATGACACCACAGCCATAACACAAAATAACACTCTGCAACTTCTTAGGACTCATATGAGAGAGTCTGTTGTTTTCCTGGAAAAGTGGTTCAACGTAAATAGGCTGTCATTGAATAGAGCCAAAACAGAAGAAACTGTTTTCACACTTCGAGATGTTGATCGAGGAGCTGATGATGGTCTCGACACTGACTCTGTGAGGTTACTGGGTATTCGGTTGGATAACACCTTGACTTTCGAAATACATGTAAACGATGCGAGGAAATTGAATAAGTCAATATTCCTCCTGAGAAACTTTGAAAAAACTCAAATTATTATATAGAGGGTACCGTTTTGAATCGATAGAAGACATAAAAGCGAATTCATGGCGAGAACTAAAAATGTTTTGATGATTGAATTATTCGTTGACGTAAATGTATTATTTCGGAAGGCTCCTACTTTGAAGGCGATACAATAAAATTGAATGAAAAATAAATATTTTGTGTTTCATTGACCGATTTCCGGTACTTTTTTGACAGAATGTAGCTACATTTTTCCGAGAATTTCAATATAATATTTGGAAGATAAAGAATCATCGGAAGATGAAAACGATGGTTCGCAGGGAAGATATTTGAAACTGTATTAAAGAGAAAGTGCTTCAAAAAAAAATATGAAGAATAAACGGAAAAGGAAAAATGAAAAATACTGTCCAAAAGGAAGTGGAGAATTTAAAAATTGTTCTAGACAGGGTGTAGAAAATCATTTCTCAAAATTTGTTTCAATTGTGGTTTCCAGTGTTGAATTCTTCGATGTGGAACTTCTTAGGCAGTTCATATGATTGAGGAAAGGACGAGAATTGCAAGTGAAAATTCAGGGACGTGTCACGTTACATGAAAAAAGAAAATATAAAGTATAGAGAAAGCGATATGTTCTGACGATTCGGAGCGAAAGAGAGCGAGAAATTGTGCGGGTAGTCTACTTTAGCAATGCGTGCGCGCAATGGCTAAAAGCAAACTCAGGCTGAGTGCCTAGTTTGGGAGTGCGATTAAGGTGGAGACCTGCTTGCCTATTTTATGACATTTCGTATAACAGTCGACTTATGAACGTATTTGGATCAAAATTTGTCCCAATGTGACAAAGCCGTTTTAACAGCAATGCCTACAATTAATTATCTACTACCATGCGAGGGGAGCTGCAGGTTTAGGCTAGTACCTAAAAACATATTTATGTTTACTTAACAAAACAGGAAAAAATTATTAAAGTGAAACTTTTACTACATCGTCTCAAACTTTTGCGTCTGTGTGTTGCATGTCGCGTGACGGTCGGTCGCGGAATATTACTCATTTGTGGCAGTGCTCCACGCTATTTTGTTTGTTTTTGTCAGTGTTTAATGTAAATGTTTTTTGTCTGGTGATTTTAATACAGACTTCAAGATAGAAGAATCTGCTCCACTCTTTAAATACTTGAGAGAAGTATTTAATCTTGAAATGATAAATGATAGAAATATACCCACCACGAGTTATGGTACAACGATCGAGGCGGTTTTACTAGATATTTTGAAAAAATTGAATGTAAGTCACTGTTCACGTATTTTCGTTACCATAAAATATTGGTTACAATTATAAACTGTGCAACTCATGATGAAGATGGAATTGATAACAGAATGATTGAAAAACGGATCAAAATGACTCAACGATAATAGTTTTTGGTTTGTTAGTATGTGTATATAATCTAAATAATGGTTAAGTATATTGTATGTCGTATTCTAAGACACAGAGTTCAATAAAATATAAGTTGGAGACGTGGTTTACTTTTATTATTACCCATTATCATTCCAATTTTCCGAGTATAAAATTAAGCGATTTTATGCCCTTAATGGAATATTATTCCAAAAATTTTTAGTTACACGTCTATAATGAGAAAAAAACCACACAATCCTTTTTGTTTTATTTTTACCGTGGTTTCATAAAACCACACAATTCAACACATCTTTTTTTACATCTCCTCCGGCACTCAAGTTCGTCAAAGGTTCACAAATAAACGATCGCCATTTTGAAATGGTGCTTGAATCTCAGAGTGAACTTTCTAATATTGTATGTATCACATCCATATATTGTCATCGGGAGAAAATGTTGATCCAATATAATTCGGATAGTTGTTAGTAAAAATACAAATAAACTATGTAAAGTTAAAATATTGAAAAAACTTCTGTTCGAGCGTTTCCATAAAATCTATCCAGACTGTTGTATACAAAAAGATGATAATTCTGGAGTATGTGTGCACTATGCAATATGTTGACAAATATAAACTCTATATATGTGAAGCTATTCGAAATGAAGACCTCAAGAAAATATGAATTTCTGATATTTTTGATCACACCTTGTATTTCCGATTCAAATGAAATCACCTTCAGTTCAGTTATACCTTTGAAATAAATATTATTCTATACTCAATGTTTTTATGTTGACTTTTCACCAATTTTTTTCTTATAGTACTTAGTAATATGAAGATTATTTTAAGAGGCTCGTTATAGGTGGGTAAACCTCTGCTCCACAGATCTACAGAGCTCGTGTTATATGTCCCTGTGCAAAATAACATTTTGTCACCTACTGCAACGTCGTACTAAAAGCTAATTGACTTAATAAATAAATTAGTCTATTTTCCTCTCTGCTCTTGGAGACAAACACATCTTACGAACGATCAGTAGGTACTTGTGCTTTCTAACAACCAAACAATCGCAATAAGTGCGTCAAGAAATAAGTCATCGTTTTATCTGCTAGTTCTTTCGATAGTGATTTATTATTCTACAATAAATTTTATTACGCCAGAAATCTGGATTGATGTGGAACTGTTCAATTAATTTCTTGTTCTTTGGTGGTTCTTTAACAATGGTTTGATTACCTATTTATCGTCGAATTCACAATACGTTAACGACACCATACTCGTTTATCAGCTCTTTTTTTTAATGATTTCCGTTTAAGAAAAATGTTGACGTCTAAAGAAGGAAGGAATGGAAAGCCGAAAGAAAGCGGGTAAGTAAAGAATTTGTAGATACTAATGACTATTATTTCAAAGAAACGAAATATATTACTATACAGGGTAGCCAATACAAAATAGGAAAACTTTCTGTTAAATAGTTTTTAGTGAAATTCTATTCAGCGTGGAAATATTTACGTTTTAATTTAATCATATAATTGCCTGTTTACTGTTAAACCGGACAATGTTTTTTCCGTTATTTTCGAGCTAGATCATTCGCTCTTGCTTCATTGAATTAGTGTTTTCAGAAATTGTGTCGAAATTTCACTTCCGGTGAAATCCAATATGGCTGACTCATTCGAAAATGAGAAATATTTCAAGATCGCTTGAAAGTTTCTTTTCACTAAAAAATTCGAAAGGGGTATTCAGTCGATAATTCAGTCTTTTCTGAACAATTTGACATATTGATCTTAAAAATATTCCAAGAATTGGTAAAAAAGTACATGAAGAATTTTTCTCGTTCTGATTTTCAGCTGAAATTGAAATATTTTTTTCACCTCATGGCGAAGACAAAGAACCATTTTTTACTAAAACCAACCTAAAATTTGATTTCCGTTCGAGTTCAAAATGGCCGACTTCCTCAAATATTCACAATTTCTCCGCGCATTAAAAATTTTTCGCGGTCGTGATGAATCAACTGCGTAATTCAATCACTAGATTGAACCTTTCCCATCATTTTGAGGGGTCGAACTCGAATATTGATTCAGAATTGTGCCAATTGTCGTCAATAATGTATTTCTTCTTCACCATCATATGCACCTCCCGTTGTGAAACTTCTGAACATAGACTGCATGTATTAACTCTATGATAAACAAAAAATAATGAAATGTCATCGAGTTTTAGAGGACATCTGGTTAGAACTCGAATTTTATCTTGATGTTGCATGTTTTTGACATTTGAAAATGTTAACAATGGTTTCAACAAATGGTAATGAGCGTTTCATTGAATGTTTATTTGTATTTGGCTATATTGCTAGGCAGATATTACGCCAATTTCTAGTCCCTTATTACAAAAGAAGTATAATCTACAGGGTCATTAGGAAGAAGACCAGGTACTGGTGCAGCTAGTACTGGTACTCGCCTTTTCCATAATCTGTTTCAAGCATCAACTCTACATTTTTTGTATTACAAACTCAATTGACAATTTCAGAAAATTTCTTGCTTTAGCAGTCAGCCCTATCAGAACTCCAGGAACCAGCTTGACTGTTTCCCAAAAGTCTCAGAGATGCCGAATCTCAAAAACCTCTATGAGAAGAATAATAAGACACGATTTGGGTCTTGAGTATTTTTCGGAAATTTCTGGAAAACCTAGTCCTATGGCTTTCCAATGAAGCAAGAACGAATGATCTAGCTCTAAAATTGCGAAAGTTATAAAGGAAAAAAATTGTCCGGTTTTCTCTGGCGCACCCTATATAAATATGTCTTAATAAAAGTATTGCAACTAGAATCCTTTTGTTGTGTCGTCACTTTGAATTTGAGAAATTTATTTTTGAATTTAATAATCAGTTTCATTTGATGAGAATTATTTGCTGAGTTCTTTATTCTAATAATTTTCTGGTGAAAAAGTAAAGCTTTTTCGAAATCTTCTTAGTTATGTATTTGAAGTGTGCATCAAGGTTCAAACTATTATCCAACACAAAACCAAGTTACTTAAACTCTCTTACAAATTCAATGGCCTCACCATCAAAAGAAAGTGAACAATTATCAAGATTTATTTGTCTGTATCTGAATGGTGTAGTTAGAATCATTGCTTTAGTTTTCAAAACATTCAGTTTGAGTCCATTGGCTGCAAAATTGTTAGGGATCGTCTTCAAGGAGGTGTTCATCTTGTTAATCTCTCTCTCTAGTCGTTGCTCGATTCCGAGCGTCGTGACTTATTCATGGTACAAGCCTCCTCCATGCTTCTCTGTCCTCCACGGTTCTCATGACTTCTGCCACTGACATATTTGTTAGGTCCTTGATTTGGTCCAAGAATCTAACAGGAGATCTTCCTCTCTTTCTTTTGCCGTCCACTTTCCTTGGACAACAATCTTCTCCATCCCGTCCTTCCGTATCACATGACCGAAATATTTAATTATGTGTCTCTGGATTGTTGGGAGCAGCCTTTCATGATCCTGAATTTTCAGTTCCTGAGTATGGACACGTTTGTTCTATGAGCCTCCCAAGGGATCCTTAGCATTCTGCGATAACACACCATCTCAAAAGCTTCTACTCTCTTGCGGCATGCTGCATTTAGCGTCCAGGATTCTGACCCATAGATTACGATGGAGAATATCAGTGCTTTAAGAAGTCTCATTCTGTCATCTTACGGATTTTGTGGTCTTTCCATATTTTGTCCAGTCTGCCCAGAGCTTCCTTTGCCATCCCAATCCTTCTCTTGATTTCCTGTTCGGAGCCTCCTTTGTTGGTTATTTTTGCGCCAAGATAAATAACAGTGTCACTGACTTCTATATCATGGATGAGCTGAAGTGGTACTGGGATTGTCTGGGATCTGTCCACAATCAGCAGACAACATTTGGTCCTATTTAGTCGTAGTCCCGCTTCTAGACTAACAGCTTCCACACGTCGTAGAAGTTCAAGCATTTCCTGTTCGTTTTTGCCAAGATTATCGTGCCATCTGCATAGCGTAAGTTTGACACTTTTCTTCCACCAATAGATATTCCGCCTTCCCAGTTTTCCAACGCCTTTCTCATAATCCATTCTCCATATATGTTAAAAAGAATTGGGAGAGAATTCACCCTGCCTGACTCCTTTTCCGACCCTGAAACCTGTTGAACGTTTCACTTCTATTTGATTGTATGCTCTGTTCTTGTCATACAGGGCCTTTATGACGTATATAAGATGTTTCGGGACCCCATTTCACTCAGGATGTTCCATAGTTTTCCCCATTGAACGGTGTCGAATGCTTTAGTGTAGTCAAGAAAACAGAACATAGCTGGTACATTGTAATCGTACACCTTTTCTATTATTTGTCGTAAGTTCATAAGTTGGTCTCGTGTTCCACGACCTGGAACAAACCCTGCCTGTTCTGGGGGGATTTGAGGAAGAAGGTAGTTCTTTAATCGTTCCTGTATAATTTGTAAAAGAACTTTACTAGCATGGCTAATCAGTGCGATGGTCCTGTAATTGCCACACTCGTCTTTAGCTCCCTTTTTATGTAGAGGGATATATATTGATTCGGTCCATCTTTCTGGCCACTTACCATTATCCCATACTTTCGTACAGATCAGATGGAGTAGATCTGTGACTTTGCTACTGCTGTTCTTAATCATTTCAGCGACGATGTTGTCTGAACCAGGAGATTTATGTTTGTTAAGTTTATGTATGGCCGCTTCCACCTCAGATTTGATTATAGGAGGTTCGCGTTCCTGGATGTTTTCTAAGTCCACATGGCTCTGCACATCCTCTTCTTCTGGGGCCATCAGGTTCTCACAGTATTGCTGCCAACGTTCTATGATTTCAGGTTTGGTTGTCAACCTGACTCCGTGTGCATCTTTTATTGGAAAGTAGTGGACTTGAAATGTTTTTGAGAGCATTTTAACCTTTTAAGGAGATCTCGAGGCTGATTTGAGTTAGCATGCTTTTCGATCTCTTCGCATATTGACGTTACGTATGCGTTTCTGTCGTTGTTTATACATCTGTCAATCGTTTTGCTAAGGTCGCTATACTTTTGTTTATTGTTGTCATCAGCGATGCCTCTACCTTTGAGCTCTCTCCTTTCGGCAATGAGACTCCATGTGTGTGAAGTTATCCAAGGTTTTTTGGGATGATCGTTAGTGGTTGTGTTATTTAGGGCTGTCGCACATTCGGAGGCTTGTTCCAGCTCCATCCAGAGGTCATTAGCGTCATCTTGTTAATAGCTGTACCTAAGTTCTTGTCTGATGCCGCAAGCAGTGTATCATCTGCGAATAATTTGACAAAGTCACAAGCATGGTCATTGATATCGTTGATATGTATCGAAAAGAGTAACGGCCCTAGTACACTCCCCTGTAGTACACCATATTTGGTCGTTATCGGTGCAGAGTAAACATCCTGAAATCTAGTTATCTGTTTTCGATCATTCAAATAATCCTCAAACCATTTCAAAACTACGCCATCTATACCAATCGCTTTCGTCTTTCGTATCAACTTATTTCTATCGAGAGTTTCAAAAGCTCTGCGTAAGTCTAAGAAAACAACAACAACAAACTCACCATTGTCAATGGACTGAGTCCATGTATACTCTGCGAGTTGAAGGGCAGATTCACAAGAATAATGTTTTCTGAAACCGGATTGATTACTCATAAGGATGTTGTTAGTGTCCAAATATTCCATGAGTTGCTTGTACACTGCTAATTCTAAAACCTTTTCAATGCATGGTAGAGTATTTGAGGGTCGAAACTCATCAGAACTATTTGTACCTTTAATTTCCGGCACTGGCACGATAGTGCTTGTTTTCAATTTACTCGCCATACTCCAGAAATCTGCCATACTCCAGAGATATATTTATGAAATGCAGAATGACATGTCCTATAACCCCAAAAGTGAAAGAGGCCTCGGATATATATATATTTTGTGATTTAGCGAATAACATACAATTCAAATAATTCAAATTGAATAATTTTTCACTAACCGTGCAAACGGTTGGAGATACGAAAATATTACAAGTGTCACAAAAGTTTCTAAATTGAACAAAGATGACGAGAATTGATGGTAGGCTGATCAGTGGCGTACTGCAAAAAAGTTTGAAAGGGCAAAAGGAGACATGGCCTCGGAAAAGAAAACACCTCGTGAATTTCAGTTAAAATCTAGGGCGTGTTATGATGGAGGCTCTAAAAATAGCTTGCATTCCAAATTTGGGCTGAATATCTCAAAAACTGCAGGAGTTTTGTAGAAAAATACAATTTTTTCCGGAAATTTCAACACCCTGTAGCTCCGTAACGAAGCTTTTGCGGACCTATGTTTATATAAACTTTTTTTCTTAAAATTGCACGTAGATTTGCCCCCTCAACTTGTGACATACTATTATGTAACACCATGTATATATCGAACCAACATATATTCAATTCATTATTTATAACATGATTATGAGAAGTTATACGCTGTTTTCATTATTGGAGCAAATGTTCTAGATAAAAAGATAATTTATTATTATAAATTTTTCATAGGATATAGCAAAGTTATATTCTTATAGTAATGTAAATATACATTATTAATTAATTAATCAATGAATTATTCATATGCTTCATCAGGTATTTTGCAATGTTATCTAATATGTGTAACCTTCTGATCGTTTATAGGAATATTTTCAATTGAAGTGTAGTGCGTCCCGCATCATAATTTGTTCAACAGATTTAAGCCCATCTAGAATTTCTTGGTCGATTTGTCGTTATACATTCTGTCAAAAAAAGTACCGGGAATTGGACAATGACACAAAATATTTATTCATCATCCAAATTTATTGTACGGCCTTCAAAGTAGGCCCCTTCTGAAATAATACATTTACGCTAACGAATAATCCAATCATTAATACATTTTTAAAACGCTTTTTCCGGAATCGACTTCAGTTCTCACCCTAAATTCTCTTTCATGTCTTCTATCGATTCAAAACGAATACCTCGAAGTGGTTATTTCAGTTTCGAAAAGAGGAAAAAGTCGGCCGGTGCCATATCAGGTGAATACGGAGGTTGATCGATGGTATTTGCTGAGTTTTTGGTCAGAAATTCATTCACAATGATAGCCTTGTGGTGCATTATCGAGCTGCAAAATCCATGAGTTTTATTTCTACAAATCTGGCGTTTTTCGACGAATTTGCTCTCTCAAACGCTGTATAACGCTCAGGTATTAGGTCCGCAAGTAAGATCTCGCTGTTTTTTCATGAAAACACAACTTTATTGTGAAAAATGATTTCAAATGAATCATTCAAAATATTGCCTATCGCTAGCTACAACTTTTTCCCATCTTTCTGGCAGAGCTCAAATACCTTGACGGTAGAAGTGCTCGTCTTTTGAGGTTATCCACGAATCAAGCCAATTTTCGAGATCTTCATATGAGCGGAACTGCCGATCAGCCAGACCATGTGCCATCGAACGGAACAAGTAATAATCGGATGGTGCAATATCTGGGAAATATGGCGGGTGGGGTAGGACCATTTGAGCGTTTCCAAGTAGGTTTTAACGGGTTTGGCAACGTGAGGTCGGGCGTTGTCATGCCTCAGCTCGTCTTGTGGCCGTTTTTCGCGCAGTGCTTTACTCAATCGCATCAATTGAGTTCGATACCGTTCCCCAGTGATGGTTTCGTTCGGTTTCAACAGCTCATAATAAATAACAACGACTTGGTCCCACTAAATACACAGCATAACTTTCGAAGCGTGAATATTCGGCCGAGGCGATGACGTAGAAGCATGACTAGGCAGTCCCCAAGATTGTTTTTTTTGGATTGCTGTAATGAATCCATTTTTCATCACCCGTTACAATGCGATGAAGAAAACCCTTTCTTTTTAACCGCTGGAGCAGTTGTTCAGAGGCGAAAAAACGACGCTCAATTTCTCTTGGCTTCAAATCATAAGAAACCCAAGTTCCTTGCTTTTGAATCATTCCCAACGCATGCAATTGGTTGGAAATGGTCTGGCGGGTAACCCTAAGGCTGAAGCTAATTCTTCTTGAGTTTGGCACGGATCCTCATCGAGCAATGCCTTCAATTCAGCGTCTTCGAAGAATTTTGGTCTTCCTTCACGGGGACGGTCGTCCACATCGAAATTACCGTGTTTGATGCGATGGAACCTATCCCGGCACGTTGTTTCACTTAGAGCAGCATCTCCGTAAACTTTTTGGACCTCTCTATGAGCTTCAACCGCCGTTTTCTTCAGTCAAAAGAAGAAAATCAACACTTCCCGCGAATGAAGATTATTTGGCATAAAATCAAACATTTTCTGACAACTAAAAGTATATGACGCAAAAACAAAATCACTAATGTGTCACAGTGGTTTGTTTACCATATGGCTAAGCTTTGTTCAAGACGTTCTTGATATGTAAAAATCGACCAGGGAGAACTTAGTTGCGCACCTAATAATATTTTTTTATTTGCCGTCTGACCTGGTAAGAATTCTGAGTGTACAACACTGTGATAATCAAAGAAAACCTTTAACATTACCTTGGCGTTTTGATCGACTTCGACGTGGTTTTTTCGGTTTCGGTTCAGTTGGAAGGCGCCATTCCAAAGCTTTTTGACGGATTTGCATGTCAAACTCATGAAACTATGTCTCGTCACCAGTTACAATGCGTTTTATTAATGTTGGGTCGGAATTGAGTCGTTCTAGCATGGCTTCATCGATCTTTACGCAATTCAATTTTTGAAGAAAATTTAGATTTTTTCGAATCTAGCCGAGCAATAACGCGTTTCATGCCCAACCAATCGTTCAAAATGGTATAAATTGATTCGTGAGACATACCTTTTTTCTCCCCCAAAGTTAAATGACAATTTTCAATTACAATTTCCTTCAATTTATCGATATTAACTTCAACTGAAGATGTTGATGGCCAACCAGAGCGAGGCCGTGGTTGAATGCACTGCAATACTCATATGCACGTGTTTTTGATAAAGTCGATTAAACGTAAGCCTTCGGTATTATTTCAAGTGATGCGGAATACGAGATTCCATTTGCAATACAAAATTTGAGACTACTCGTGAAGAATGAAGTTTTTTGTTGTAAAAAAACTGCATAATATGATGACAAATATTTATCAGCACTTGTTCGGGATATTGTCTCAATCGTCGCTGAGATTTCAAATTGTGAATTTCAAAATTTGAAAAAACCTATAATCGTAATTGAAAATGCCTTACGTTGGATTGTCCGATGTGCAGAGGGTTCGTGAAGAAGGGGTAACACAGAGAAATATAGCGGCCACAATGGGGAGTGATTTCAATAACCTACGCCCGATACATGGAGCTACAATCTGTTCCAAATAAGAAGGCCTAGAAGAAATCGTTGGAAGATCACTTCTGAAGAACAAGCCCGCTTTTTGTGCCAAATTGCAAGAAGAGACCCTAGTGCGTCGCACCTCATACTCCAAAGGCAATTTCTGGAAGCAACAGGCATCAGTGTATCAGTCGAAACGATAGGTCAAAGACTTCGTTCAAGGAGTTTATAAAGCAGAAGGCCCTTAAGACTTCCAGAGCTAACCAGACTACAAAAAATTAACAGACTTAATTGGTGTATCGAGTACCAGAATTGGAATATTGAGAATTCTATTGTTCTTTTTTCGAATAAGACCAGAATTGGTGTTCCATCAGATGACCGCTGGATTCGGGTTTTAAGGGGTCGTGAAAGACGAGTAAGACTTCGAGCAGCAAGACAAATTCCGAAATACCAAGGGGGCAGTGTGATGTTTTGGAGTGGCATTATGCTGGGAGGCAAAACAGATTTGATTTCGTTTCCTGCGAGTGTAACGGCTAGAAATTACTTGGACCTAGTGCTGGAGACCATAGTGAGACTCTGGCGAGGTGCCCACTTTTATGCAAGATAATGTTCCTCCGCATACCAGCAACCTCGCGCGACATTATGTTGAAACAGAGGAAATCGCTATTTTGAACTGGGAAGCTTGCTCTCCAGACCTAAATCCTATTGAACATTTATGGGATAATCTCAAAAGGAAAATTAGATCACGCCAGGATAATCCAAGAACCCCACAACAGCTCATTGAAGCCGCCACAGAAGAGTGGCAGAATATCATCGCAGAGGAGGTCGAAAACCTGATCCGAAGCATGCCTAGACAGATTCAGGTTTGTATCAGGGCAAGAGAGGTACGGCAAGGCCACTGCACATAAGCTTCATGAGACCTTTTGTACGCCCTCTGTTTAAACCTGCGGTCTACCACGCCGTCATCAATTCTTATTTCTCAAGGAAGATAGCGATATTATCCAATGTGGCACTCTGCATGTGTCCTAGCGTTGATCATTCCTGTCCGATCGAGTGTAGGCTAGTACTTGAACGATTAGATATTCTCACTTCAGGAAGGTATTCGATCATTTCGTCCTCCTGTTCACAAAGAGATGTGTCACTTTTTCACATGACATAGAGATGCTTCTCTAATTGACAACCTAATCTAAAGCATGCCTAGACGGATTCAGGCTTGTATCAGGGCAACAGGAGGTAATACAAGCTACCGAGGTCGAGAAAAAAAAACCTACTCCGTGAGAAAACAATTTTCAATTTATTTACTACATGCGGAAAGTCTTAATTCGTTTTATTTGTTTCTTTCTCAAAATAAACCTTAATTTATTTCTTTTTCAATTGAAATATCTCAAAAGGATCAATTCTAATAATCCTTCGAAATTTCTAAAATCCCTGAGGTAATATTCAAAATATCGGGTGGTTTCATATAAATTTTGTGTGTATGTGAATGGACATGGAGTTATCAGGAAAAGTTATACAATTTTTGGTATTTCATGAATGGCAGAATTTAGAGAACATATGATATTTTTGGAGAGAAACACAGAACTTTATTTAATGAAATCAAAGTTGCCTATGGTTCATAATTAAAAAACGCAAATTTGCATTATATCTCAAAAATCGTTAGACTAAAACACGTAGTTCGATTCGCGAAAGAGTTCCTGAATAATACTAAAACTTATTTTACATCACATTACAAATAACTTTAAAGCAAAAATCTAGCTTAAATCTGTTTACGGAAACAAATTTTTCAAACAAAAGAAACGTGGGCGGAAAAGTAATTTTCCTAAATGCTCAATATTTCACATATCTGCAGCACGAAAACATCGAAATGTGACCAACCTGCACATTCGAATTTCGAAAAATCAATCAATTACATTCTACCACCAGAATGGAAAAATTGAAACAATTAATAAACTATTTAATTGAAAACCATTCAATATTTTTAAAACAGTTGACAAAAATGAGGACATTCATATCCGAGATAATAACTTTAAAAACCGTTTGACCGAAAAGAAATTTCTGCACGTAGTTATATTATATATTTAAATCATTTTCACATAATATCAAAAACAACATATTTGCCCTTTACTGATTCCATTTTCCAAATTTGCCAATAACTCAAAAAATAAGAAAGCTAGCTTCAATTTGTTTGCGGCAATGAATTCCTCACGCAAAACGAAAACGGAGAAGGGGGTCCTTTTTCTCAATTCACAATATTTTACATAGCTGCAGCAGTGAAACGTCAAAATCTGTGCACTCCATATAGGGTGCGCAAATATTTTTGTAGTTGGTTAATATTATAGTTAGAGAATAATAACTTAAATTTTTTTTCGAGTTATTCAAATTTTTCGAAAATTTTTGGAGAATCGTCATTCGGTATTATCACACACGAAAATGAGTGACATTTCACAGGAACTTTGTTGAGCAAAATTCATAGACGTAAAAAAAATATTTCGGTTCAGTGGTTTTCGAGTTATAATGTAAATATACTTCTTTAAATACGAACCATTAGAAATTTTACTCTGGTCGGATGGAGTTTTTTTCTTCTCAAAAATATAATATACATGTTGTCATTTTTTTATCTTGCCATAACTTGTGAGATATAAGTTTAAATAATACAGTGAAGAGGACAAATACGTTCTAAATTAAATATCAAGACAATAAACATATTTATGTTTGTTCAAAATTGCTTCACAAATATTCCTCTATTTATGACTACAATTTGAAAGATAAAAATGATAATTGTGAGTTCTTTAGAAAATAGTTATCCAGGGTGTTCCTAAAAAGAGTGGAAATAAATTAATGGTAGATTTCCGATATGGAGGACATCTCGGAACACCTTATGTAAATGTTCTCAGCCAACTCGTAATAGACGTAATAGACGTAACTTAGCAGGTTTCTTATTCTGCTAAGTACCAATTGGAACCACTATGAAATTTCGAAAAAAAACAGGTCCGGATTGTCATGAATTGATATGAAGTGCTTCTGGATATATAACACCCTGTATGAATCATATTGAAAATTTTATCTCATAGTGAAAAACAACAAGAATTGTGGCTTCAGAAAAACTGATAAAATAACTTGGCACACTGAAAACCACCCTGAAAAAATATTTATTCACGAAAAAAGTTGGGAATCTCGTCTAGTCAATTAATTATTGAATCCCTAATTAAGGTGATACCAATGCAATTGGGAAGCAACAAATTGAATTTTTTGAAATAATCAATTCGAAGTGTTTTTCGTTTTCTCGCAACGAAAATGAGACTTTTTTTATAGTGCAGGGTCGGACTCCAATGAAATATATTCTTGTTCAAGGAATCGTAAGATTTGAGTCATTTTTTCCAGATATCTTCAAAGAAGATAACAAATTGATCATTGATCATGAGAATCATCATTGAAATTTTCGTCATATCCGCTCTTTAAGAATCTAAGAAGTTTTAACAATGAAATGAACAGCTGTAAAGAACAATTTTTCTAGGGCAAACAGATGAATATAATAATTAGATATTTTTCGCATTCAACAGAAATTTTTACCAGGTATTTTACTAGTGACTGAAAGTTCGATTTATAAATCTATTCGTTCTTCATTTCATCTCGATTACCTTTCCAAATGAACAAAGCTCATTATGTATTTTCCATTTCGTGTAAGTACTCCAAAGTGAAATTCATAGACTAAATTCACTGCACCTACAGGCCATAGAGCGCATTGAAATTTCTTCATGGTGACAGTGAACCTACTGTCATAAAACGGGAGTTGTCATATTGATGGTGTTCAGTCAACCATAATTCAACTTTCACGAGTTTAAAATACCTTTTCCATTCAGAATGCCCTTATTCCACCATGAAGAATATGCAGACATGCTAACTGTTCATGGTGCTTGTGGATGTAAAGCCCTCGCTTCGAAGAGAGAATATCCCGTTCGGTTCCCTTTAAGCCAGACGTTTAGTAAGTTATATCAATTTTCTCGAAGAACTTGGCACTTTCCATCCGCTATAAAGAAACAATATGCGGAAAATGGGAAATGAGTTGGGTTAGTAAGGAAGGTTCTTAGAATAGAAAAGTTGCACCCTAATCGTACAGTACAAGTTACTAGACTGAATTTTTGCCATTTCATTATGAACCATAGGATTTCGAGGATAATTTATACAGATGAATCGCTCTTCACAAGAGATGGAATTTACAATTCACGTAATAGGCATTTGTGCGGTCGTGAAAATCCTAGAGCTCTTAACAAACGGCCATCTCAGTACAAATTTTCAGTGAATGTATGGTGTGCGGTATTTTATAATCAATTGATATAACTCCACATATTTGAAGAGTCTTTGAATAGGCGGCGTTATTTGGACTTCCGTTGGAATGATCTGCCCGAACTAATGGGCCCAGCAAAAAATCAAGGAAAAGGTGCGATTTTCCAGCTTGATGGCACAGACCCACATTTTGCTTTGGATTGAAGAGCCTACCTAGATCGCCAATACCCTAATAGATGGATAGATCGAGGAGGGCCTATCGCCTGGCCTGCTAGATCGCCAGATCTTAATCCTCTAAGACATCCTATGGGGCTATTTGAAGGAGAAGGTGTATCAAGGAGAATTCAGAACGAGGAATGAGTTGATCGAGAGGATAAAACTCAACTGTGACTTGTTGCGAAAATCTCCTGACATCATTAGAAAATTAACAGCGAACATTTACATGAGGTGTAGAGCTTGCATTGGTGAAGGAGGGTCTTATTTCGAGAACAAATTATGAACGTTCTCCTTGTTTATTGTTTGGTTTCGTTTCTTCTTCATTGTTCGGTTTCATGTTTCAATTTTATTCGTGAATACATTTTTTTCTGGGTGGCTTTCACTGTGTAAGTTATTTTATTGGTTTTTCTAAATCAACAGTTCTTGTTGCTTTTTACCGTGAGATAAATTTTTCAATATGATTCATACAGGGTGTTTTATATCCTGAAGCACTTCAACTGAAGATGTTGATGGCCAACCAGAGCGAGGCCGTGGTTGAATGCACTGCAATACTCATATGCACGTGTTTTTGATAAAGTCAATTAAACGTAAGCCTTCGGTATTATTTCAAGTGATGCGGAATACGAGATTCCATTTGCAATACAAAATTTGAGACTACTCGTGAAGAATGAAGTTTTTTGTTGTAAAAAAACTGCATAATATGATGAGAAATATTTATGAGCACTTGTTCGGGATATTGTACTCAGTCGTCGCTGAGATTTCAAATTGTGAATTTCAAAATTTGAAAAAACCTATAATCGTAATTGAAAATGCCTTAGGTTGGATTGTCCGATGTGCAGAGGGGTCGTTCCAGAAGGGGTAACACAAAGAGATATAGCGGCCACAATAGGGAGTGATTTCAAAAACCTACGCCCGATACATGGAGCTACAATCTGTTCCAAATAAGAAGGCCTAGAAGAAATCGTTGGAAGATCACTTCTGAAGAACAAGCCCGCTTTTTGTGCCAAATTGCAAGACGAGACCCTAGTGTGTCGCACCTCATACTCCAAAGGCAATTTCTGGAAGCAACAGGCATCAGTGTATCAGTCGAAACGATACGTCAAAGACTTCGTTCAAGGGGTTCATAAAGCAGAAAACCCTTAAGAGTTCCAGAGCTAACCAGAAAACGAAAAATTAACACACTTAATTGGGGTATCGAGCACTAGAATTGGAATATTGAGAATTGGCGAAATGTTCTTTTTTCGAATGAGACCAAAACTGGTGTTCCATCAGATGACCGCCAGATTCGGGTTTTAAGGGGTCGTGGAAGACAAGCTAGACTCCGAGAAACAAGATAAATTCCGGAATACATGGGGCAGTATGATGTTTTGGGGTGGCATTAAGCTGGGAGGCAAAACAGATTTGATTTCGTTTCCTGCGAGTGTAACGGCTAGAAATTACTTGGACCTAGTGCTGGAGACCATAGTGAGACTCTGGCGAGGTGCCCACTTTTATGCAAGATAATGTTCCTCCGCATACCAGCAACCTCGCGCGACATTATGTTGAAACAGAGGAAATCGCTATTTTGAACTGGGAAGCTTGCTCTCCAGACCTAAATCCTATTGAACATTTATGGGATAATCTCAAAAGGAAAATTAGATCACGCCAGGATAATCCAAGAACCCCACAACAGCTCATTGAAGCCGCCACAGAAGAGTGGCAGAATATCATCGCAGAGGAGGTCGAAAACCTGATCCGAAGCATGCCTAGACAGATTCAGGTTTGTATCAGGGCAAGAGAGGTACGGCAAGGCCACTGCACATAAGCTTCATGAGACCTTTTGTACGCCCTCTGTTTAAACCTGCGGTCTACCACGCCGTCATCAATTCTTATTTCTCAAGGAAGATAGCGATATTATCCAATGTGGCACTCTGCATGTGTCCTAGCGTTGATCATTCCTGTCCGATCGAGTGTAGGCTAGTACTTGAACGATTAGATATTCTCACTTCAGGAAGGTATTCGATCATTTCGTCCTCCTGTTCACAAAGAGATGTGTCACTTTTTCACATGACATAGAGATGCTTCTCTAATTGACAACCTAATCTAAAGCATGCCTAGACGGATTCAGGCTTGTATCAGGGCAACAGGAGGTAATACAAGCTACCGAGGTCGAGAAAAAAAAACCTACTCCGTGAGAAAACAATTTTCAATTTATTTACTACATGCGGAAAGTCTTAATTCGTTTTATTTGTTTCTTTCTCAAAATAAACCTTAATTTATTTCTTTTTTCAATTGAAATATCTCAAAAAGGATCAATTCTAATAATCCTTCGAAATTTCTAAAATCCCTGAGGTAATATTCAAAATATCGGGTGGTTTCATATAAATTTTGTGTGTATGTGAATGGACATGGAGTTATCAGGAAAAGTTATACAATTTTGGTATTTCATGAATGGCAGAATTTAGAGAACATATGATATTTTTGGAGAGAAACACAGAACTTTATTTAATGAAATCAAAGTTGCCTATGGTTCATAATTAAAAAACGCAAATTTGCATTATATCTCAAAAATCGTTAGACTAAAACACGTAGTTCGATTCGCGAAAGAGTTCCTGAATAATACTAAAACTTATTTTACATCACATTACAAATAACTTTAAAGCAAAAAATCTAGCTTAAATCTGTTTACGGAAACAAATTTTTCAAACAAAAAGAAACGTGGGCGGAAAAGTAATTTTCCTAAATGCTCAATATTTCACATATCTGCAGCACGAAAACATCGAAATGTGACCAACCTGCACATTCGAATTTCGAAAAATCAATCAATTACATTCTACCACCAGAATGGAAAAATTGAAACAATTAATAAACTATTCAATTGAAAACCATTCAATATTTTTAAAAACAGTTGACAAAAATGAGGACATTCATATCCGAGATAATAACTTTAAAACCGTTTGACCGAAAAGAAATTTCTGCACGTAGTTATATTATATATTTAAATCATTTTCACATAATATCAAAAACAACATATTTGCCCTTTACTGATTCCATTTTCCAAATTTGCCAATAACTCAAAAAATAAGAAAGCTAGCTTCAATTTGTTTGCGGCAATGAATTCCTCACTCAAAACGAAAACGGAGAAGGGGGGTCCTTTTTCTCAATTCACAATATTTTACATAGCTGCAGCAGTGAAACGTCAAAATCTGTGCACTCCATATAGGGTGCGCAAATATTTTTGTAGTTGGTTAATATTATAGTTAGAGAATAATAACTTAAATTTTTTTGAGTTATTCAAATTTCCGAAAATTTTGGAGAATCGTCATTCGGTATTATCACACACGAAAATGAGTGACATTTCACAGGAACTTTGTTGAGCAAAATTCATAGACGTAAAAAAATATTTCGGTTCAGTGGTTTTCGAGTTATAATGTAAATATACTTCTTTAAATACGAACCATTAGAAATTTTACTCTTGTCGGATGGAGTATTTTTTCTTCTCAAAAATATAATATACATGTTGTCATTTTTTTATCTTGCCATAACTTGTGAGATATAAGTTTAAATAATACAGTGAAGAGGACAAATACGTTCTATATTAAATATCAAGACAATAAACATATTTATGTAGATATAGATTAGTGTCATTTGTTCAAAATTGCTTCACAAATATTCCTCTATTTATGACTACAATTTGAAAGATAAAAATGATAATTGTGAGTTCTTTAGAAAATAGTTATCCAGGGTGTTCCTAAAAGAGTGGAAATAAATTAATGGTAGATTTCCGATATGGAGGACATCTCGGAACACCTTTTGTAAATGTTCTCAGCCAACTCGTAATAGAGTTACAGGCTGTTTTCTGAATTTCGTCGAAAATTTGATCAACCATATCATTGTTACCAATTCATCAAATTCTATGAAACTTAGCAGGTTTCTTATTCTGCTAAGTACCAATTGGAACCACTATGAAATTTCGAAAAAAAACAGGTCCGGATTGTCATGAATTGATATGAAGTGCTTTGGGATATAAAACACTTTGTATGAATCATATTGAAAAATTTATCTCATAGTGAAAAACAACAAGAATTGTTGCTTCAAAAAAACTAATAAAATAACTTGGCCCACTGAAAACCACCCTGAAAAAATATTTATTCACGAAAAAAATTGGGAATCTCGTCTAGTCAATTCATTATTGAATCCCTAATTAAGGTGATACCAATGCAATTGGGAAGCAAACAAATTGAATTTTTCAAAATAATCAATTCGAAGTGTTTTTCGTTTTCTCGCAACGAAAATGAGACTTTTTTCATGGTGCAGGGTCGGACTCCAATGAAATATGTTCTTGTTCAAGGAATCGTAAGATTTGAGTCATTTTTTCCAGATATCTTCAAAGAATATAACAGATTGATCATTGATCATGAGAATCATTATTGAAATTTTCGTAATATCTGCTCTTTAAGAATCTAAGAAGTTTTAACAATGAAATGAACAGCTGAAAAGAACAATTTTTCTAGGGCAAACAGATGAATATAATAATCAGATATTTTTCGCATTCAACAGAAATTTTACTAGGTATTTTACTAGTGACTGAAAGTTCGATTTATAAACCTATTCGTTCTTCATTTCATCTCGATTACCTTTCCAAATGAATAAAGCACATTATGTATTTTCCATTTTAAGTAAGTACTATCTAATATCCGTACTCCAAAGTGAAATTCATAGACTTAATTCACTGCAGGCTATAGAACGCATTGAAATTTCTTTATGGTGTCATAAAACGGAGGTTGTCATATTGATGGTGTTCAGTCAACCATAATTCAATTTTCACGAGTTTAAAATACCTTTTCCATTCAGAATGCCCTTATTCTCCCATGAAGAATATGCAGACATGCTAATTGTTTATGGTGCTTGTGGATGTAAAGCTCTCGCTTCGAAGAGGAAATTCGTATTCGGTTCCCTTCAAGCCAGACGTTTAGTAAGTTATATCAATTTTCTCGAAGAACTTGGTACTTTCCATCCGCTATAAAGAAACAAGAATATGCGGAAAATAACCGAATCAAGCAGAAGTAATTATTAATATGGCTCTCAATAATACCTCTACTAGTACAAGAAAAATGGGAAATGAGTTGGGTTAGTAAGGAAGGTTCTTAGAAAAGAAAAGTTGCACCCTAATCGTTTACAGCCAGTACAACGTTTGGAACCTGGATATGAAGTTACTAGACTGAATTTTTGCCATTACATTATGAACCATAGGATTTCGAGGATAATTTATACAGATGAATCGCTCTTCACAAGAGATGGAATTTACAATTCACGTAATAGGCATTTGTGGGCTCGTGAAAATCCTAGAGCTCTTAACAAACGGCCATCTCAGTACAAATTTTCAGTGAATGTATGGTGTGCGGTATTTTATAACCAATTGATATAACTCCACATATTTGAAGAGTCTTTGAATAGGCGGCGTTATTTGGACTTCCGTTGGAATGATCTGCTCGAACTGATGAGCCCAGCAATGAATCAAGGAAAAGGTGCGATTTTCCAGATAGATCGAGGAGGGCCTATCGCCTGGCCTGCTAGATCGCCAGATCTTAATCCTCTAGACTACTTCCTATGGGGATATTTGAAGGAGAAGGTGTATCAAGGAGAATTCAGAACGGGGAATGAGTTGATCGAGAGGATAAGACTCAACTGTGACTTGTTGCGAAAATCTCCTGACATCATTGAAAGGCAACAGCGAACATTTACATGATGTGTAGAGCTAGCATTGATGAAGGAGGGGCTTATTTCGAGAACAAATTATGAACGTTCTCCTTGTTTATTGTTTGGTTTCGTTTCTTATTCATTGTTTGGTTTCATGTTTCAAATTTATTCGTGAATACATTTTTTTCTGGGTGGCTTTCACTGTGGAAGTTATTTTATTGGTTTTTCTAAATCAACAGTTCTTGTTGCTTTTTACCACGAGATAAATTTTTCAATATGATTCATACAGGGTGTTTTACATCCTGAAGCATTTCGAAACAATTCAAGACAATCCGCACCTGGATTTTTTCGAAATTCGATAGTGATTCCCATTGATACTTAGCAGAATAAGAAACCTGCTAAGTTTCATAGAATTTTATGGATTGGTAACGAAGATATGGCATATCGCAATATCGACGAAATTCAGAAAACAGCCTGTAACTCTATCACGAATCTGCTGAGAACATTCACATAAGGTGTCCAGAGATGCCCTTTATATCGGCAATCTACCATAATTTATTTACACTCTTATCAGGAACACCCTGTATATCGCCGCGGATTTTTTTCAGAAACTTTTCACGATGAAGGATTTAGACATAAACTGAATAGTCTAGTGGATATGGTACAAATGGTGAAAAAGATAGGTATTATTTCAGATATCTAAGAAACTATCAACATCTCGGATGTCTGTTTCCATTATTTATAATTTTAATTTAAAGCTGAAGATCGCGGGTCGGTATAACGATGTCCACGCAGAGTTAAAAGCGAGTCATATTAAATGATTTTATAGGCTATTAAATAATAATTGGAACATTTGGAAAAATTAGGGTGTATCCTTAACACTGAAAAGAATTCATTCCTGTTGAAAATTTACGTTAAAAGGAATATATACAAGTTGTACGAATTTTAATAAACTTTCGTCTTCACTTTAAACCAAAAATGAATTTATCGGCTCGTAGAGCCCAAATTTTCAAAGTTAACCAAAAATAGAAAATTTATAATTTATTATACTAATTAATAATTTATAATTATTTTAAAACTTTAAGAACGTGATCTCATCAACTATTTATTCAAGAAGGACGCCACGAAGCGAAAAATTTCTACGCCAATTTTTCAAACATTTTTTTTTGGTTCAGAATTGAGACGAGAGTTCATGAAAATTGTGCTAGTTTTTAACAATCATCTAACTTTGTAAACAACTCACTTTAAGATAAATTTCCAACCGGAATGAATTCTTGAAAGTGTTTAAAATACACCATTTAAATTAATATTTATTTCTTTAAAAAATTATATACTGTGGCATACACTGTGCGATCAACAAAAATTGACCAGCGATAGAGTTCCGAGAGTTGTGAGTTTTTTGTAATTTCCTCCTCCTCTAAGAGTCTTTTTTTTAATTCCTTAAATGTTAATAGTTTCTCAGATAACTACATATAACTATATAACTTTTTTTTTCATTCTTAATTGCTTATAACTTTTGTGATTTTTTTGTGCTGATAAACGCTTCCGTTGCATTCTTATAGGTATCATTCCATGTCGTATAAGCTATATAACATATTTTTAGTATGTATAACTGCGTGCCATTTGAAAAATAACATACCTACATTTTTGCAAGTTAATGAGAAAAACATATCTGATGTCACTGAGCTCAAGACTCGAATGGGCCAGAATTTTAATGCATTGAAGATCCGCATAAGACAGTACTTTCCATTTTGGATGAACAGTATGGCTGGATACGTGACCCTTTTAATGCTGATGCTATGGACACTAACCTGACTACCTTTCAAAAGGAGCAACTTATTGAATAATGTGATCTCTAAAAAATGAATATTTCTCTGCTGGTACTAGATTGTTGGATTTCTGGATCAGTATAGAGAAAATACAAACTCTCAAGCAGTTCAATTTCTTTCTGGGTTTTCCACCACTTTTTATCTATATATACTATCTTAAAATTAAATCTAGAAACAAATTAAATGTTAAAGATGATTAAAGATTGTGTTTAACCTAAATAGAATTTGATTTTGATAAACTGTGCAAGGGGAAACAAGCTTACCCTTCTTACTAATCACTTAGTAAGCGCTTTTCGTTCTTTAAATTCTGTGTGTGTTTGTTTTTAATGTAATTGAAATGTTTGTAAACAATATCTCTTTGATTTTATTTGAACATTATGCGTAATTGAGTTTCAGAGTTTAAGGTTTTAAGATTTGTTTAATACAGTCCCCACCAAAATTGTCGCATCACCCTACTTTTACGACAATACTATATAAACTTTTAGGTTGGTCATTCAAGAGTCGCTTGGTAATCTTCAGAATTGTAAAATAAGGAGATATCTTTCAAAAGAGATGAGTTTATGATGGAAAATATCAATAATTTTCGAGTTAATGAAAAACATTCGCGAAGAGACCAATCAACTAGCATCGAATGGTCACTAATCATTTTCAAAATCGAATGTTTCCTCCCCGGGCCCTAATTACTGCCAGTATACGTCTCGGCCCCTCAAACAAATTTTGGATGTTCTCTTGAGTCACTGAGTTCCAAATTTCAGGAAGCAGATTTTCTAGTTGTTGGAGTGTTCTACAAGGCATCCTACGTTGCTGAATTTGCCATCCCATGTTGTCCCAAACATGTTCTATGGGATTCAAGTCGGGACTTCTGGCTGGCCATCTTAAAATATCAATTTCGTCATTTTGCAGAAATTCTGTAACTACTCTAGCTGCATGAGGCTGAGCATTATCATGCATATAAATGAAGTTTTCGCCAATCACTGGGTCGAAGAGTACAACATGTGGTTCAAGGATATCTGCGATGCTTCTGGCTGCTGTCCTTCTTCCATTATTCACTAGGACAAACTCAGTTCGACCATGGAAAGAAATGCCTCTCCACACCATTACTGAGCCCCCACAGAAGTTTTCGGTTTACCGGATATTACATTGTTGATACCGTTCCCCAGGTCGTCTGTATACAGGCATGCGTCTATCATTTGATACTAGACAGAACCTGGATGAGTCCGAAAAGAGAACATTCGACCCAAATTTGTTACAATCTTGTTTGCATGTTCCATCGCAATCTGAAGTCTTGCAACTCGATGCTCTCTGGTGAGACGCGGGCCGGTAGAATCCACCCTTGGTCTGATATCGTCTTCTCTGAGCCTGTTCCTAACAGTTTGCAATGAAATATGCACATTTCTGGAAAATGCAAGTTCATTTTGTAGCATTCTAGCCGTACAGTGCCGAACTCTTAGTGCAGTTAAACGAAGCCAACGATCATCAACTGGTGTTGTTATCCGATTTCTTCCCTATCCGGCCCTTCTTCCATATTCCCCTATTTCGTGGTAAGGATTAATTGCTATTAAAATAGTGCTTTGGTTAACATTCAACAAGTTAGCCACGTAACGTTGGCTTCGCCCCTCCTCCAGAAGTGTTACAATCCTTACCACTTCATGATCACTCAAATAGAGTCCAGCACGTTCAGCAGCCATTACAATAAATTTAAAGATTCGAAAATCAACAAGAAACACAGAAAACTTGCATTAATTTAGCGTGAAAACTGAAGAGAAATTGAATGAATACTGATAGTCAAATAAACTCATTCTTGTTTCAGACGTGTTTGAGATCATACGAAAAATGTTACTACATAGATAAGATTTTTTTCCCTTCATATGTCCAAAAACATGTTGACAAGGAAACTGCGATCGAGCTGCTTAATCGATTGTGGAATTCAGAATACCAGGTGATGCGACAATTTTTATGGTGTGTGTATTTTAGATATTGTTTACTTAGTACCGATAACTGAGAAGGATAACCTAAAATGTTTTGTGGGTAAAAAAGGGGTACAGTGTCTAAATAAATTTGAGAACCACTACCCTAGAGGAAGACAATCTGTTGTTCACCACGACACTTAATTAAAAATTCTGCTGACCATTCAAGAATATCCGGTGAATTCTACCCTGCCAATTGTTTTCGAATGAATCTACCCTCACATTAAAGGGCAATGTCAATTGGTTAAGTCATACTTCATATCCAAATAAAGTTGATGTGTGTTCAGGCATAATTTGTGACCGTGTTATATGTTTCAAACTTCTCGTTGACAATCTCACTGGAGAAAAGTTTTGCTGAACTAATTTTTCTACAAGAAGATTTAATTCCATATTTAGTCACTTCCAAATGAAATCCAGACATACTCTACCAGAGAATTCGAGGACGTGGGCCAATAGAATGGACGAGCAGATCATCGGATCTCACGACTTTTTTTGTAGAGATGTTTGAAATCAAGGGTTTTAAAAAATGAATCTGCTTATTTTGAGGTTCTTGGGGGAACACAACACATGAAATTAGGCGAATGCCACCTGAAATATAAGAAATTGTTTTATCATCGATCAGGGTACTGCCCAGAAATAAATTAAGCTAATTTTGATCCATTTCATTGTTAATTTTCATTTAAATATCTATTTGTTTTCAACTATAAGATTAAACTGTAAGTTGATGTTATAAAAATAGTCTATTACAATTGTTTTGATCGCGTCACTTGAAACAAAACTAGGGTTGTTTTCACCCTTTTATACAAAACATGACTAAAAATATAAATTGATATGTTTGGAAAATTTCATGAAAAATATTTCCTGCTATTTTAGTCAATTTATGCCAATTAAAGTCCACATTCTGTATGAATCAAAAGGCGTATAGAATAGTTTTATATACCCATAGTTAACAAACTATCGTATACTCACGCGAATATTTCAAAAACTGTATGTATTCATTAATATGATCCATATATCATAAAAATCTTAACGACATACACCAATCATTAATTATTAACCTAACCTTATTCGAGTCTAATTTCCGCAAAACTTGTTTTACCTTAAAAGTAATGAAAAATACACTACAAGTGTTGAGTTATAGTCATTTTTCAACACAAACACTTCTAGTAAGACTGAATAAGGTCGAGAGCAGAAGCTCTATACATTTCTTAATATTTATGATTACAGGATTTTAGATGTCCTTAAACATTCATTGAATAAATAACGGACTAAAATCTTGTTCAAATAGGAATCTATTAATTCCATTTTCGCATTAAATGGAATGATAAACATGAGACATTACCTACCTCTTTCAAAAGAACCTTGGTGAGTCGACAATAATGTTGGTTAATTTTAAATGATAGAACTTGGTAAGTTGTTTGCTACATTTCATATTGACTCTTGAAATATGGAAGAACAAATGAAATTTTTCTAAGAAACATCTATAAATGAGATGGATACAAAATTGGTTTATTTTAATGAAAATTGCTTAAAAGTCATGAATGATCATATGGTAAAATGAAATTCCCACTTTTATTCAATACAAAGTTTTTCATACATATAGAGTAAATCCGAATGAACTGTACAATTCGATGTATTCGTATGGCAGCTATGTGAAATATTGCAGATAGAGAAAAATGAACCCCTCTCTCTCGATGTTATTTGCAGGGACTAGTTTAGTGGTGCCAAAATTTTGCTGATCTCTTTCCGTTCTAGGCTTATTCAAAATTTCTCGAATTTTCGGAAAATCATCCTTCGCGGATATTATCAAATATATATATATATATATATATATATATATATATACAGGGTGTTTCGAATAAGATGTCATAAATGAAGGATGCGAATCCCTGAATGATTTGAGCAAGAAAGTTCGAAGAACCAATGGTCAAAAATGCTTCGTTGCCGAGATACAGGGTGTTAAAGTTGAGAAAATTTTTCACATAAGCTATTAAACACAATCTGAATCACCAGGTGAGGCCAAATTTTGAAACAGTATACAGGGTGATACTTTTTCATGGGCCATGTTCCATTTTTACCCTCGGAACTTTTTTTTGGTACGCCACTGGCACTAACAAAAAATAAAATCGAATAGATCATTCAATTTGAAATTTTTTTTGACTCTTGCATTTTGATCGTAACTATCACCGTTTCTGAGATATTAATTATTGAAAATAATCCAATAGTTTTCCCATATCGAAGCCATGGAGATATTATCTTAATAACTGATGCAATTTTTCAGGAATTGAGCTGAAATTTACATCAGATATCTCCTTATTGTATGTTTATAACAAAATGAGGCAGAAATTCCTGACAGTATACAGGGTGTTATTTTTCACGTGCATTTTCCTCTTTTGCCCCTGAACTTTTTTGTGGTGCGCTACTGGTATATTCTGAAAACAGAATCAAACAGATTATTCAAAGTGAAAACTTTTCTGTTCCCTGTATTTTTCCGTATCTGCCACCATTTTCGAAAAATTAATCAACAACGCCCGAACAGGCTACCCCTTTGCCTCCGTATATTTTTTCGGTGCATAACTGACGTTTTTCGTAATCAGAAACGGATTTTTCATTCAATTCGGATAATTTTGTGCTCATCTTGATCCTCATGTCTTTCACCGTTTTGAATTGAAAATCATCAGAATTTATCGTGTCTTCCTCATATCAGAACACGTTGGTGATTTCAAAAGGCTTAGTAGGCTCTGATACTATTTTGCAAATGAAATCATAGAAAAAAAACTTGACACTTCAATGATTGTAAGTTTTGTCATTCAGTTTGTTGTGCCTACATTTGAAACAGCTGTAAGTAGTAACCAATAATCTTTGAAATGGTTTTCACTAATGCAGAAATGGCCGATATACATTTCATATACGGTGTGGCTGAAGGAAACGCAGTGCACGCAAGGCGTTTGTATCAAGAACGCTTCCTAATCGAATCATTCCTGATAGGCGTACGTTTTCTGACATCCACAGAAGATTGAGAGAACGGGGTACATTCAAACCGAATCATGACTTGAAAGGGCAAATCGGACAATAAGGACCCCGGAAATCGAAGAGGCAGTCCTAAATTGTATAGATGAGGATCCTCAGCTGAGTACAAGAAAAATTGGAAGAGAGTTGAATATCTCATTTGTATTGGTCTGGAAAATTCTCCATGATTTCTTGCTTTACCCATACCATATTCAACGCGTCCAAGCTCTACTACTCCGCGATTTTCCTCTGCGACTCAATTTCTGCCGATGGTTCCTTCATAACATTGCTCATAATCCCCTTTTCGATAGCGAAATCATCTTCACAGATGAGGCGTCCTTCTCGAGAAATGCAATCAGGAACTTTCATAACAATCACTATTGGACTGAAGAAAATCCCCATATGATTGAGGAATGTCACCATCAAGAACAATTTTCGGTTAATGTCTGGGTTGGAATAATTGGGGATTTCCTGATCGGGCCATTTTGTTGCCAGACAGGCTGAATGGAGCCTTATATCGCCACTTTCTAGAAGAGATTTTACCTGTGTTGCTAGAAGATGTGCCGCTGCAAACTAGAAATAGAATGTGGTTTATGCATGACGGAGCACCACCGCACTTCAGCATGGAAGCTAGAGAATATCTGAATATGACATTCAATAACCGCTGGATAGGGCGTGGTGGACCAGAAGCTTGGCCTCCAAGGTCGCCAGATTTAAACAGTTTGGATTTTTTCTTTGGGGACATCTGAAAACTTTGGTTTATAGCTCTCCCGTGAATACACTTGAAGAATTGAGGAATAGAATTACAGCATCATGTGACGTCATCAGAAATACCCCAGGAATATTTCAGAGGGTGCGCACTAATATGCGGAGACGAGCAGAAGCATGTATTCTTTCAGGTGGAGGACATTTTCAACATCTTCTTTGATTTGTTCTGTTTGTTCAATTTTTGTTTTCATCATTATGAGTTTTTGTTATTGAAATCATTCGCGATTATTTATGTTGTTTATTCATTTACTTCCGATTTATACACTCAATAAAACACATTTTTGAATTCGAATTCAATGATCAGGGAAATGATATCACCCTTTATACTTTCTCATAAATCCTACCAATCTGGTGGTGCAGATCTTAAAATGTGACTTCGTTTGAAATTCGAGCTCAAGGTCTTCACAAATTGCCGAATTAACATGAAAAATATCTTCAAGCTTTCAATACGGAAGGGACTATACGATTACTTTTCGATTAATATCTCGAAAATGGTGGCAGATACGGAAAAATACAGGAAACAGAAAAGTTTTCACTTTGAATAATCTGTTTGATTCTGTTTTCAGAATATACCAGTAGCGCACCACAAAAAGTTCAGGGGCAAAAGAGGAAAATGCACGTGAAAAAATAACACCCTGTATACTGTCAGGAATTTCTGCCTCATTTTGTTATAAACATACAATAAGGAGATATCTGATGTAAATTTTAGCTCAATTCCTGAAAAATTGCATCAGTTATTAAGATAATATCTCCATGGCTTCGATATGGGAAAACTATTGGATTATTTTCAATAATTAATATCTCAGAAACGGTGATAGTTACGATCAAAATGCAATTGTCAAAAAATTTCAAATTGAATGATCTATTCGATTTTATTTTTTGTTAGTGCCAGTGGCGTACCAAAAAAAAGTTCCGAGGGTAAAAATGGAACATGGCCCATGAAAAAGTATCACCCTGTATACTGTTTCAAAATTTGGCCTCACCTGGTGATTCAGATTGTGTTTAATAGCTTATGTGGAAAATTTGAGCCCGAAATCTTGAGAAGTCTAGGTTTTATCGAGAGAAAATCGAAAAATTTTCTCAACTTTAACACCCTGTATTTCGGCAACGAAGCATTTTTGACCATTGGTTCTTCGAACTTTCTTGCTCAAATCATTCAGGGATTCGCATCCTTCATTTATGACATCTTATTCGAAAACACCCTGTATATATATATATATATATATATATATATATATATATATATATATATATATATAAAAATAAGTTTGATATTCTACAGGCACTTTTTGAATAAAATACAGTGCTGTGTAAAAATTTTTCAGCGGTTTTCGAATTAAATGCAAACATGCTTATTATCAAATACGAATCATAAAAATTTTACCCCAAAATGTTGGATGCAGTAATTTTTTCCTTTTCAAATTCCATATATAACACTTGTAGTCAATTATTGCATTCAATACCTCTTTTCTGAGAAAAGACTTGAAATTGCCACAATTCCATTCATTAGGTTCATGTCCATCAACGATTCATATTGTTCTATGATTAAAACCATAGATTTAAAGATCCTATCTGAGATCATGGTTATTTCTATGGTTTGATTCGATTCAGACCATAGTAATTAACTGTGGTCTTAGAGTTCAACACTTACGATTCCAGTTTCAATATAGGTATTAATGTTTATTAAATATCGAAATAGGTGCTGGTTAGTTGTATGTTCCTACTATTACATTCAAGAGTTTGTTTACCTGAGACTTTGGTTGTTTCAAGATGCAGAAATCAGAAAATTATAAAAAGTTTGATATGATGGAATGTTATATTCTTAGTGGGTATGACTCAGCAGCAACGGCCGAAACATATTTCAATCTGTATCTTGAAAGGCACCAGCCAAATAAACCTATTTTTTTAAGAATGAAAGAGAATCTTATCAATAGTGGGTCATTCAGAAAATCAAGAAATAAAAAATATCATGTAAGTGATAGGTGCTGTAACGGCTAAACCTTCAATTTCGCCAAATAGAAGCAGAAATAGGAATTTGGAGACGTCAGGCGTTCGGCATTCTGAAAGAGAACCAGTTTGAACCCCTTCAAAATGCCAGTCTCCCAATTTTCGCAGCCAGGGGATCTATCTCCCTCGCCGACTAAATTTCTGCAATTGGTATCTAAAAAATATTAAGGAATGCCCAGACTTCTTTAGAGAATTCACATGAATAGATGAAGCCGCATCACTAGCGATGGAATATTTATATCACTTTAATGAACGTTTCTGGTCAGATGTAAATCCTCGACTTCATATTGATGTGGCCATAGACGAGTTGCACGACGAAACTCTCGGAAGGAAACAGATAAAAACAAATTCTGACAATATTTTTACAAAATTTATAGTACGAACTGCACGAAATGCCATTTTATACCTGAATGGAAATCTCTTCAAACCAAACCTAACCGAAACTCAAACCTAATTTAAATTTATAATTTTGAACTGAATAGGTTAGTTGGATAGGTGTTAGGTAAAATTAGGTTGAGCATATTTCATTATTTACTATCCTGAACTTTTCATGGTTGTTGTATTATTCCCAGTGCAATTGAGTCAATATTTCATTAAATTGCTGAATTTATTTTTGAACGTGACGAACACAATACTCTATGCCAATTTTTACCAAGTCTAAATTTCCTTAAAGTATACCGATGGGCCATCTAATCTCAATGACTTTATTATCTCTTATACCTACTTAGTCGACGAAATAGAACCTTTTTTTTCGTGAAGTTCGTTTCCCATTTTGTCGTGCAGTTCGTACATAGCCCTTGGGTCCAAAATTGACCGTCGTGCAGTTCGATAACTCTGATTGATATGCACCATCAAGAAAGACATGGTTTTGATGAAAATTTGAATGGAGCACGTTATGAAGAAATCATCAACAATAATATCATTGAAGGATTTTTCGATCAACTTCCGTTAGCACAAAGATGAAATATTTTTTCTCAACATGATGGTGTCCCTTTCCACCAAACAAGAGCCATCACTGATCTGTTGACTTGACGCCACTCGATTTTTTTTTTGAGGCAATGTTGATTCACTCTACAAGAGGAACAGTAACAATTTAGAAAAGTTGAAACAGAATTTTAGGGAATGTCTTGTTACTGTTAGCAATATTCATATGTACAATGCCTGCCGTAGTGTTTCTCGGTGATGTAATTTATCATTGAAAACAATGGCAACACTTTTGAATATCTGCGATAAAGTAGTTTCCCCCATTTGTATCGTTAGGACTTTTTGTTTCTTTTAAAGATTTTCGTATGTGTTTTTCGTTTTCGTTTGAGAAAAGTTTAATGTCATATGTCTTGTTTTTCATAATAATATATTTTTACTAATAATAATTCTAATAGAATATTACCAAAGCAACTTGCATGGATTCATATGTTACGTAGATTCCTCGGTTGGCAAGTTTCGAATTTCAAAAAAAAAATGAATGTTCATCTGTAATTCGATTTATGAGTAGAAGTGATTGTCGAACTCTAAGACCACAGTTAATTACTATGGTCTAAATCGAATCAAAGCATAGGAATAACCATGATCTCAAAAATGATCTTTAAAATCTGTGGTTTCCAGTGATAGAACGATATGAATCGTTGATGGGCATGCACCTAATCGTGAAAATTTCATTCTGAAAAAATGTATTGAATGCAATAATTTTTGAATTTGGGAGGCTTTTACTTGGTAAAATTCCATTATCAATAATAAAAAACAAGTACTGTGGAATTCTTAACAGCCGGAAACTATATAACATCAACTAAGGATCCTACCGCAAAACTTCAGAAAGTTGTTAAAAACATAATTTCGACAGCAAAATCATTAATTACAGACCAAGAAAAATATAAATTCATTAACTCCAATCCACAATCCCCCGAATTATATTCGTTGATAAAACTTCATAAACCTAATTACCCTATTAGACCTGTTGTTTCTTATGTAACGGCACCTTCGTTCAAACTTTCAAAATTCCTCAACGACTTGCTAATAAAACATTGCAACTTTAAATCTGAATTTTCGGTCAAAAATTCATACGAACTTATTGCCAATATCAAAGATACCACTATACCACCTAATTCCAAACTTATTTCTTTCGTTGTTAAGAATCTATTTCCCAACATTCCTCCAAAAGATACGTAATACTTAATTGAAGAATTATTAGAAAGGAATCATGTCAATACTATCATTAAATCAGATATTCTTTCATTATTAAAAATTTGTTTAGATCAAAATTATTTCCATTTCAATTACAAATATTATACTATTGAAGACGGCTTGATTATGGGCAATCCGTTGAGTCCTTTGTTAGCAGAAATTTTCATGAATAACTTAGAGAAATTAATTCATAATCATCCACTCAGTAAATATTGTTTATACTGGTATCGCTATGTAGACGATATCATTATTTGCTTCACAGGAACAGATAGACAGTTGAAAATTTTCGAAAATCATATAAATTCATTACATCCAAAAATTGCATTCACAACCGAAATAGAAAGCAATAATTCGATAAATTTCTTAGACGTAACAATTTCGAATGAAAATGGAAAACATGTTTTCGCAATTTATCATAAGCCGTCACATACAGATATTATAATACATAACTCGTCGTGTCATCCATATCAACATAAAATGTCAGCATTCAATAGTTTTATTCATAGATTGATTAACATCCAGCTATAACCAGAAAATTTCAACAAAGAACTAAATTTGATTAAACAAATAGCCAAAAATAATGGTTACAATCCCAAACTAATAAATAATATTTTAAATAAAAAACAAAGTAGAATCGCATTGAATGAAGTTTACCCTGTCGATAAATTGAAACAAAAATTCAACACCTTAACCTACGTTGGCATTACAAGTGAGAAACTGAAATCATTCTTAAGTAGCAATAATTTCAACATAGCTTTCCAAACTAATAATAATTTAGGTAAATATATAAAAATAATAAAACCAAACCAGGTAGAAACAATAAATCAGGTGTTTATAGATTGAATTGCAATGACTGTGATAATTTCTACATTGGTAGAAATTTTAATATTAGAATATCGGAACATAAACGCAGTTTTTCAAATAAAAATCAGATTCAAATTACGCGAATCATCTCTTAGAAAATAATCATTCTTTCGACCCACAGTTTGAAATTTTGCATACAGATAATAAATATTGGAAGGTAGATCTTTGGGAAACTTTAGAAATAAATAAATACAAACACTCAGGTAGACTCATCAATGAACAAGTCGATTTAAGCCCTTCACCTCTATTGAATCTTTTCGGGGAGCAATCTATTCCTTAATTTTATTGGATATACCTGTCATAAATAACCACTTAGGAGGAGGCGACCAATAAGCTTTTAATTACTCAAGAACATTTATAGTTATATTCTCATTTACATTTTTCTGCATAATCATTCGTCTGAGGAAGCTACGGTGTAGTGAAACGCGTTACGAATCGCAATTATTAAGTAAAATTCCTTAAAACACAGTACTTGTTTTTTATTAATGCAATAATTGTCTACAAGTGTTATATATTTCTGAAAAGGAAAAAATTGCTGCATCCAATAGAGGTTTGTATTAAAAAAAAAGCATGTTTGCATTAAAACTCGAAAAAAGATGGTCAAGAGATCGCAATTGCAATCTTGATTCTCAATAAATCTCTTGTGAAAGTATGATACATAGTTTAATTTCTTATTATCATCATGATCAACTACCACGTAGTAACAGCGGAATCAATTAACTACTCAACGTACAACTTTTTTCTCATTTTTGCATTTAGATTCGTCCATTGTACCATGATATGTTATTCAGCTTTATGTTACACTCACAACAATTTTTATTGTCGGCAAGTGTAATTATTTTTTGAAACCTTAAATTTTGAATTGAAAATGCATTCCTTGGTTAATGAGCAATATACAGATACAATCTATGTTTATGGTTCGTGAGATGAAAACGCTCCAGAAGATGCTGGAGAATACCGCTGAAGATACAAAAGCGATTCTGTTGTGATGAAATACATATTGATTATAACTATGTGGATCAAAGAGGTCAAAAAATAACTTTGAATTGATTTCATGTTTCAAAGTTGTGAAAATTTATTGAAGAAAATAATGAGTGAAATAAATAAATAAGATCATATATTATTCACGAATAATTGATAGCAGAACAATATGATCGACATTGTCATTTCTAATTCCTTCGACAACATTGTTTATCCGTTCTTGTAAATGCTCGAAATATATTATATCTTCACTAGATAAGTTGTAACTTCATACATAGAAGCCTAACGGTTTGACATGGCCAAGCAATTGGACCTCCCCTACTAATCCACCTATTTGGAAAATATTCATTCAGCCATTCAACAACTATTCTTACTTAATATGTAGGGGCACCATCATGTTGATAATACATATTCTGAATAAAATTTCATTAATTGAATTGAGCAATGTGTTCTGTACAAAATTTCGATAAGTAATGGCATTCGATCGGTTATTCAAAATATGAATGGGCAAAAAGTTATTATTATGAAAACTACCCCAAACGTTAATATTGAACCTCAGTTGGAAACCTCTATGCCTTACCGCATTTGGATTTTGCAAGGCCCATAAAAGACCATTATGGAAATTATTTTTACCATATCTTGTAAAGCATGATTCATCAGATTATGAAATGTTTGAGATGAAACTGGATCTTGAGCATGTTGGTGAAGAATCCAGCGGAAAAATGCTGCTCGTTCCCTGTATTCAATGCCTGCTCTCCCTGTCGATGATAAGGGTGCAGTTCTTCTCTTTTTGAAGACTTCGGGATATTTGAAATAGATAATCCTTTGAATATTTATCGAAGGATGTTTTCCTCATTTTGTATGTTGACTTGACAAGCTCGTTAATGTTTACGTACTCCCGTTTCTCTGAGTCTTCTAAATACCGAAGTAAAACATATACGACCAAGAGGATGTCTTTGAGGAAATCTTGAATGATATTCCCTAGCAGCTTCTCGTGCATTTCCATCGTGAGAACCATAAAGAAGATCATATCTGAATATTCCTCATTACTGAAGAAATATATATTTTATTCGAGGAATTTAAGGTTTCAAAACAAGAATTATCTATTGAAAAATATATAATATTCTAACTCTTATCTGTCACAAGCAGCTGAACATTCTTGATAATCATTTTACTTAGATTCTGGATGTTATTTCTGTACAAGTTATACATTTCATTCCATCTATGGTAACATTACAGAATTGCTCTCGTATCTTGAAAGTTGTGATTTCAAGAAACGTGAGGATCAAATTTTTGAAGTTGAATATATCCAAATTTGAAAAAATTGAGACATTGCTGTTATCACTAATTTGTCTCAGAAGTACTTCAGGAATCACCTCTCAATGTTTGTTGTAGAGCTTGGGGGACACCCTTTCCGGTAGAAATATCTCAAGAATGCATCGAATGAACTTTATGAAAAGTTGTCTATGGTGGTTTTCAGGGATGTTCTGGCGAACTAAAATACTATATACATTCTACCACTTCCGGTTCTTCTGGAAATATCCCCCAAGTGTCTTATTTCAATATTGAATCACCATTTCTTATATCAAATTATGATTTCTCGTCCAATTTTCAATGATTATTATAAATCGTATCTCAAGTTTAAACTTCACCTTTTTCGAGAATTTAGTCATTCTGTGAATTTCATAAACAAGTTGAAAACGATACCATCGACAAGCATCGATCTTGCATTTCTACTATAGCAAATGTTCTGTTATTTCTGAATTATCATAAAGGCTGACTTAATTGTTGAAATGACAGGAATTGGTTACACGAATGAAAACTTTTAAATCTAATTATTACTTATGGAGCAGTCATAAACTAGACTAATTAAAGTTTCTCAAAACTGCTTCTATCTAACGGAGAATTTTATAAGAGAAATCTAATTCGTCTATGCTGAGAAAACTAATAAATCCTGCAAAAAGTACAATAACATCGAATCAAATAGTTGTGATCTGGCAAAGACTTCAGTTTCATTTCAATATTTAGAGAAATGGTCAATGAAAATATTAAATAGATTGTTTTTGTTCCTTATAAACTTCCCCTCCTGATATTTCAGTCATTGTTTTGACCTCTGCATCGAATGAGTGATCTGATTGCATCTAAATATAGTATTCATGACTTAAATGAATAATTCTTCTTAGGGTTATTATTATGCTATAAATAAATGTATAGCGCACTTGTTATTGTACGGCAATTCAAATGATAATTGTCGATTTTATTAGTCGAACTATTGAGTTTCTGGCTTTTTAATTTGGTTTACATCAGGACGGCGATAAGATTCTGATAAAGAGTTATAGTTCAAAAAGAGTGTGAATGCTGTAATTTTCTTCATCTTCTCACCGGATTTTATTCCTTGGTCCATTTTGATCTTGGAAACGTTTCGATAAGTTGTCCCTTGTCATCTTCAGGCGTTCGGTAGACGTTGTCTCGAGCATAACTGATGTTACGCCTGAAGATGACATAGGACAAATTGTCGAAACGTCGCCAAAATTAAAATGGCCACGGAATAAAGCCCGGAACTCATCAAATCGTAGATAATTTCGTGAAAATTTAAAATATAACATATATATACCGGGTGTAACTGAAACTAGGACCACCCCTGTAACCCCTTTTCCATTTGAAATATTTCTATGAAATAGAGAATTGAATAGGAGAAACATTTTGAATTGGATAACATTAATATGTTTGACATTTCGTCGGAAACGATACCAACTTTCGATTTTCAAATGGGACATCCTGTATTTTTTGGTTATTTTGAATGCTCATCTCATCCTACGACCTTTTGACATATTTTTGAAAAAAAACAAAACACAATCTTCTTTTTGTAATTTTTATCTTTTGTTCTAGAATGCCATAAACAGTTACAATTGGCATAGTTCAACATTTCCTATCAAGATTGTATCTAAAAATTTAATTGCTCATTTTTTACAGGGTGTCAAAGTTTTAAATTTCAATTTTTCCGGAAAAAGTATGTTTTCTTCTGAGACAACTATATCGGGTCATCCGGTATTATAGAAGCAGTATTTTTTCATCTTTTTATTTATACCACTCACGTCACTTAGAGTTTCCCCATTCGCTAATAACAATAACTACGATGGCGAATCAAAATTTTTGTTCATTCTTATAATATTCTGTTATCATAAAAATATCAGTGTGGCATTTCAAAATTCCATTGTTGTTAATTATCGACATTGCGAATTAGTGAATTCAGTTTTGAGTATGAATCATAACACCAAAAGTGAAAAAGTCGATATGCTCCTTATTTATGGAGAATGCAGGCAAAATAGCGTTTGAGCTGAACATCTATAAAGAGAGTGCTATCCGGAAAGACTTCATCCGTATAGAACCTATTTCTCTAAAGTTGAACGAATTTCGTGAGGTGCAACCTGCTGAAGAGGAGGATTTCCTTATTGACGGAGATATCGAAACAGACGTATTGACATTTGTTGATATTAAACCAACCACATCAACTACACCCACGCCTCTATGTCAACGATAGTGTTAGGCGACTCTAGTACTGTGAAAAGTACCTTAGGAAAATGGAGGGTGATACACAATATCTCACAAAGATTTTATTCAGTGACCAATCACGTTTCACGAACATTGGGATGTTTAATAGGTAAAATACCAGGTACTGGTCGCAACAAAATGAGCACATATATAAAGATGGAAACGTTCAAGAACGTTTTGGGTTCAATGTCTGGATGGGAAGGTATCTAATAGGGCCTATAATTTTTGAAGGTTCATTGAGAGGGGAGAGATATTTAGAATTTTTGAGGACCCAAATACAAGATGAATTTGACGAGTTGCCATTAGCGGTTGAGAATGAAATATATTTTCAACAAGATGGTGCACCTCCTCACAACACAAGGGAGGTCGCGCGGTATCTCGACGAAATTTCTCCCGAAAATGGATAGGTACAAATGGTTCCATAAGATGGCCAGCTAGATCGCAAGATTTGAGTCCACTAGATTTCTTACCGTGGGGCCATTTGAAGAATAAGGTGTTCCGAACACCTTTAGAACTTAACACGAATTGGAGAACCGTTTGAGACAGGATATTGCAGGCATTACAGCACAATTATGGTATTTTTTTGAACATTTTTTATTTCGTTTTCGCTGTTCGCTCTTTTGTTATCAACTCCCTCGTAAAGAATGAGCAATTAAATTTTTAGATACAATCTTGTATTTTCGTGATGGGAGATGTTGAGTTGAGCCAATTGTCACTGTTCATGGCCCATTTGAAAATCGAAAGTTGGTATCGTTTCCGGCATAACCGGAAATAGAATGTCAAACAGTTTCAGTTACAACCGGTATATATATATATATATATATATATATATATATATATATATATATATATATATATATATATATATATATATATATATATGATGATGACCCTTGACATCTCCAGGCGTTCAGTAGACAAGGTCTCGAGCGTAACTGATAGCGGTTTGTCGGTGGTTCTACTTTTATGTAATAGAGGAACATAAAAGAGCACTAAGAAATAAATCCATCCCATCCGCCATTTATCTACATAAATAAAATTGTGGGAAATAGAGGACCTTGTCTTTGGCCACCACGAACCTCAGATTTGATGCCATTAGATTTTTATTTGTGGCGCTGGGTCAAAGAAGCAGTGTACGAAAGTGAACCAGCAAATTTACAAGATCTGATTCAGAGAATAAATATGGCATTGCACTCTCTTGAACCGCAGGAAATTAGAAGAGCGACCAATGGGGAAATTTCAAGAAGAATTGATTTTTGTTCACAAGAAAATGGAGGCTATACTGAACTCCTTTTATAGGAAGTTCCATATTACTATGTACTTATATTATTCCGTATATTTATTTTCTCTTTTCTTGTATTGTATGTCATATTGTAAAGTTACTTTTGATTTATTAACTAAATTATAGCCGGCTCAGTGGCGTAGAGGATATGATGCTCGTCTCCTGCGCAGAGTTATCTGGGTTCAATCCCCACAAATTCAGTGCGATTTTTCGGATTCTGGGAATCGCTTGAGTGTTTATCTTTCGGAGGAGATGTAAAGCCGTCGGTCCTGTCTAACAGAGATGTGTTGACATTGAAGATCCCTTCCCTCGACACGAGAGGGGTTTGGCGAAATTCCCGGGTTAGTGCGGTGACAGAATTCCCCGACGTGACATTAGCCGAAAGGCAGAAATAGAGCACGTTAAAGGGAAAACAAACAATCAAACTAAATTATAAGACGATAAGACCATTAAATTCTGTTAGTGAGTCAAACAATTTTCATAAAATTGTCAATAACTCTAAAATGTGGCAATTTAGCGATAGAGAAACCTGATGGTGTTCGATTCTAATTTAAAATACGTATCTATTGGTGTGAAAAAAAACTGGTGTGTAATTTGAAAAAACCGAGTTTTGGATGTTTAACTTTTTTTGGACACCCTGTATCGATTCCCTTCTTTGAGATATTTTTATTTTGAAAGTACAATTCTTCTTCTGACCCAAAAATGCGAAAATTCAAACTTTCTAAGAATTGAAGCATTTTCTTTCGGGACCTTGAACGAACATTCTGAAATTTTTTGAAAATTTTGAAAAATTTCCAAAAAATCATACATTTTTTTGATCAATTTCAGGTGATACGAGTGTTGAGAGAACTGATTCACTAAATGATTCTCTACAATAAAAGAAATTGAAAGATACCTCAAGCCATTTTGAATAAGAAAGTTGTAGGTCCGTCCGGTCACACCGGAAGATCTATATTACACAGGTGTGTAACGATTTTTAGTTGGGACACATTCAAATCTCATTTCACAGTTTTTTCAAATGGTGTACCCTAATCTAAAGGGTCGAATAGGTGGTTTAGTTCAATACCTTTGAATTGGTTCCCTTTGCCTTTTTTCAACGGTTTCGAAGATATTCGAAAGTTTAGCCAATTTTTATCAAATTTCAAGAAATATCTGAACCGTTTGTTGGCTCAGAAGGAAAAATGAATTAGATGAAATCATTCCTGTTTATTTGTTTTGAATCGTAACCATTCAAGAACTATTGAGTAAAAAAATTGACAAAAAATTCGAGTACATAATATCAAATTAATTCAAACTTTAAACCTAATATTAAAAACGAAACATTCGCTTAGTAAAAATAGAAAGACTTTTCATATCATTTTTTGAATAAGATGTTCAAAATGGCCTCCATTTTGAAAGATACACTTCTTCAAATGACCTATCGTTACTTAGCATCTCTGGTGTTATCGATCGAAATGCTGCTCTCATCCCCTCTTTCATATAGTCAGCCGTCATTGGAGGAGTTCGAAATTCAACTTCCTTCACATACCCCGATAGGAAAAAGTCAAGGCGAGTTAGATCAGGCGATCTTGCAGGCCAATTTTGGAATCCAGCTCTGCCAATCCATTTATGTGTACATGAAATTCCGTACATTGGTGGTGAAATATACAGGAGCTCCATCAAATTGGAACCACATTCGTTACCATACGTCGATCGTCACATCTTCTAACAATTCACGATGATCACGAAGAAATATATTTCTGTTCAAATGCTCTTCAAACAAATGGTCCGATGACATGCGGTCCTATGATTGCGACCCAAGTTTTAACGGCCAATCGATGCTACGTGTATGGCTGACGAAAGATATATGGATTCTGATCATTGTAATAATGAAAATTAGGTAATTTCGCCATCCGAGGACATAAAATTTTCTGCAAAATTTTCAGTTCTTACGATCATTTCCGGCATCCATAAACAGAACTCAAGCCAATGTTCAAAATTCCCTTTCGATAGCTCTTGGTGGACCTGAACATGATACAGATAGAATTTGTGTTTTTTGAGATTCTGGATACACTTTCTTAGTTCATTGAAATGTTACAATTTGAAAGCCGAATATTGCATTCTTTAGAGAACGCAATTTTGTTCTTGGGATATGTGGGGGTCAATAGAAGCTTAACCCCAAGTTTGTGGGGTTGCCGCCATCTTAGATAAAGGGGTGCAAACACCTTTTTCGCGATATCTCGGAAAATTCACGACCTACAAAAAATTTGTTCGAACATAATTTGTGGCAAATCGCTTTGCCTACAAACATGCTCATATAACTTTAAATTGAAGAAGTTTCTATTAAAATTTTCTTTTTTGCTCTATAACTTTTCTCTATATATTTTACAGAAAAATTACTTCAGACCAATCTTGTGGATGGTCTTTTGAGGAAAATTTTTCTCTTTGATTTTTTTAATTTCATTCATTCGTTCGTCAATGCTCATGAGAGTCCGGTCAAAACAAGATGTTTAACTTAGTTTTATTGTAAATACGTTTTCAAAAACTATTGTTAAATACCTAGCTACAACTTTACTTATTCATTGCTGATTGTTTTTCTTACTATAGAACAGGGGTGCTCAAACTTGAATTGCTAGCGATCTACCTCAATATTTTTAGACTACTTACGAGAGACTCTGAGAGGTTGCAAGTATGTGTTTTGCAGGGTTGTCGTACATACAAGATACACCCTACCTACCCACCTAGGTAGGGTGTACCTTAGCATATATAGATATTAGCTTTCCGCACAATCTACATTATTTTAGTCAAGGTTTGGGTTGTGTTTAGTTAGGTTCTTTCCTATAATATCAATGAAAAAACTCATAATTACTCAAAATTGCGAGTTTATTGGTTGTTACAAAACAAAAGATTTACGTATGATGCTAAACTTAACTAAGGAGTGACTTTGGATGTGCAGTGACACTGCATGTCCTCAGCATATTTTTCATAAGATGGTACCTAACCACTGAGTGCTAATCGCAAGCATGATGACATATGATCGTCAGTTAGTCGATTGCGAAATTTTGACTTAATTATCTTAATTTCAGAAAATTCAGACTCGCACAAGTAAGTTGACCCAAACATTGCCGTAAGTTGAAGGGCGATTTGCCTTAGATTCGGATATTTATCTTCAGATATAAAACACCAGAAATTTGGATCAGATGCTGTAGCTTTGAGATGTATATCTGATATAATCTGCACCAACTAATTTTAACAGAACATGAGTTCATATTAAACTGACCTGCTACTGCAGTAGCTAATTCCTCAATGTTTTCACATGAAAAAGGATAACTCATAAATGATGCTATATTTGCCAATTTACTCCAATCTGCAAATACTGCAAATACTTTTGAATGCGTTTACTGCACTAATCATCTCAATAATAGTTTTTCCTTTACCGTGAAGCTCCAAGTTAACGGTGTTCAAGTGCATTGTAATGTCAGTCAAAAAATGCCAAATCAGTCAGCCATTTTCGTTTTTCAACAGCTGAGTGTCATCACCTCTTTAGTCTAGAAAAACTGTTATTTCGGCAATAAATCTTGAAACCTTTCTGAGAATTTTCCGCGACTCAACCACCTGACGTCTGTGTGAAGAACTAAATCAGTGTGTTCAGCTGACTCCCTATCTTTCAAGTACAATGGAATGCAAATGCAATGGAATGAAAAAAATGAAGGGAAATTTTCATTAGCTCGACACAATGCCACAAAACCTTTCTTGTTTCCAGTCATTGCTGGTGCTCCATCGGTTGTAGTGCACACCAATTTATATATTGGTAGCTTGTAGTTTTTTACAACATTGAAGAAAACGTCATATATATTTTCGCCACCGGTCTTCCCCTTCGGAGGAATGATTGCCAAAAATTCTTCCTTAGTCAATATGTCATTGAATACCATACGAATAAAAATACACAGCTTGGCAGTGTCTGTCATATCTGTAAAGAAAAGTATGTATATTTCATGATATCATGTTTTAGTTTATCTGCCATGTCCTGACTCATGACTTCAATACGCCTTGTGACAGTCGGACGAGATAACTGAAGTTCTCTAATAGCAGACATGATTCCTGTTTTATTTTTAAAATCTCCAAATAAAGTCTCACCCGCTGCAATAAATGCTTCCTTCACAACCGATACATCGTCGAATGGTTTGTTGTGTTTAGCCAATATATGAGGTATTTTAAATGATGCGATTGTAGCAGCTTTTGATTGTTTGGCTGATCTTGTGAACATGGTTTGTTCTTTTTTCAAACAATATATCAAATCACGTACTGTTCGTTTTCTTAATTCACTCTGTGGCCGAAAATCCTTTTCATAGTTTTTATGAACCGTTTTATGATGCCTCTCTAAGGTACCACACTTAGGTATTGCAACTGACACACGACAAATAGGACAAATGCACTTATTCTTCACCATACAAAAAAGAATCTTCCTTCCAATCGTTACTAAAATGATGCGTTTTAGATTTCTTCGCTGCATTCATTTTGTACTATTTAATAATAAACTTTGTATCGACGTAGTATTGTTCAAGTTACAATTCAGAATGACTCCAATTCCTGCAGGCGCAACATTTATATCGGCGTGAAAGACCGAAATTTCTAGAAAAGCGGCAAGAATAAAAAACGCGGCTTTTCTTTGACAAGTACCGCGCCTTCCTTTGATAAAGCCTCCCTTTTCCGACGCTGAGTATATTTTGTGAGGTAATAAATTTTTGTAGTTTAGCTACCTATTCATTAAAAATATTTTTTTCTCAAGATCTACTCAAAAAGCACTCGCGATCGACCGTTTGAGCACCCCTGCTATAGAACTTACTAAATTACTGCTTCTTATAGTAATTTTCAAGAGTGTACATTTTCGAGAATGTTAAGCAGGTAGAAAAGGTCCGAGTTATCGAGCTGAATCAGATACAGATTCTATCATCGTCTCTGCTGAGCTTAATGCATCCAAATTTCATGATTCTGTGATTATTGTGTCAGAGAACATTGACATTCTTGTATTGCTCACGGCATAAGTTAGAAGACAGCCAACATTTACTTTTCAAAACCTTCAAAAGGTCGCACATCTGGTCAGTTATATAGCCCTTCAAGTTTTATGTATGGGGATTTTATAGCACAGAAGATGCTGTGTGATACTATATCAGCAGCCTGTAATATGGGGAAACTGAAATTTATAAAAATTATGGAGACACATCCTGAATTAGCTGGTAGTACCGCACTATTCCTGAGTGAGAAAGTCGATCCACCCTAGTTCACTCTTGTTGGCGAACGTTTTTTCGTAGCTTTATACGGCGGTAATAAAGACGACTCATTAGACGGTATGTTATACAAACGATTTGCCAAGACAGTGGCTAAAAATTCATTTAGTTTATCATCATCCTCATGAATTAAATTTAAGAAAATTAAAGAGAAAACTTTTCCTCAAATGACCGTCTACAAGATTGGTCTAAGGTAATTTTCTTGTAAAATGTATAAAAAAAAGTTATAAAGCAAAAGAGAAAATGTTTATAGAAATGTTCTCATTTTTTGCTTATAACTTCTTTAATTTTAAATTAAGGCAAAAAGTAATAGGGGTATATTTGTAGGTAAAACAATTTGCTACAAATTAAATCATTACAAATTTTTTATAGGACGTATCGTTTTCGAGATAACGGGAAAAAGGTGTTCGCTCCCCTTTTTCCAAGATGGCGGCCGGGGGACAAGGGCGGCAACCCCACAAACTTGGGGTTAAGCTTCTATTGACTCCCCCACATGTCCTAAAAAAAAATTGCATCCTATAAAGAATGCAGAGCTCATGTGACATTTCAATGGCTGCTACTGTCACTTCGTTTTCTTCATCTTCTAAGACCCGCTTTTGTCTGTTCGATTTTGGATAACCTAAGTGCCAGTGTGCCGAAATGTTTGTAGTAGTTTTTGTAGGGAATTTCTGTCTGGATGTCTTCGATTAGGGTATCTTTGAGAAACAGTTTTGTTGGCATTCGTTATGACAAAAATCGTATCAATTCGTTCTTGTATTGGATAAGTCCTCATTTTGAGACGCATATCAAATAGCAAAATTATTTAAAATTGGAATTTTCAAACCGATAGTAAAACAAAATGAAATTGTGAACACTATGCACTGATACGTCGAAACTCTTCCTGTTCAAAACTGACCTAATGTTTCTTCCTTCTAGTATTAATAGGTTTTAACAACGGCCTTATCCAGAAATTTGTAGACACTAAGAATATTTAGCCCCAAATATTAAACAGCAACATTAGAATGATTAGGATTAAGTAGGTACCAACTGAGTACAAGAAATCCGATAAAGAGATCTCGATTATTTAATTAACTTGATGCAATTTGCCAGTATTCAGTTTTATCCTTCATTGAAATTGTGGATAATGGAATTTTATTTACTGAAGGTGATGCAATGAATAAATATTATACTTTCTTCTGGAAACAAACCAGTGTAACTGTCAAGCTTCAAACTGGAATGCATAATTGGAATATTTCTTGAAATTCGATGAAAATTGGCTAAACTTTCGCATATCTTCGAATGCGTTGAAAATAGGTATAGGCAATTTGAGGCAATGTCAAATATTTAGGGAACTATTAAAAATAGGAATAAGGAATTTAATAGTTCCCTAAATAGGAGATAGGAATAAGGAATTTCGAACAAATTGACCTGCATTTTTCCTCACAAAGTCAAGAATGAAACAAAATATAGGGTGTCCCATTTAAAAGTATTTACTTTGGTAACTTTGATCTACATTTTAAATTCAAGGCCAATTACTAGAAAATAAAAGTTAAGTTGGTAACAAAAACAGAATGTATTTTGAAACTAGAATATCTGGTATATCCTAAATGAAGCCTTTGCGTACCCATCATAAGCGAAATTCGTCTTAAAGTATAGCGTTATATACATACGTTAAACTCCTGCTACAAAATGTGAACCATTCTAGGTAGAATGAAAGATCCTTGAAATGTTCCTAAGCCTTATCGAAATACAAAATATCAGACAATACTAGAATTGTTCAAATATTCTTCTAAAACTCATATTTACTTTCTAGGAGTGTCAGAAGGAGACGAACAGGTGTTTATAAAATGGAAGAAAATGGAAAATCTCCAGGAACCCCAGAGGGAGTAATATTCGAACAAAAATTCCTAAACTTTGCATCTATCGGAAAAAGGTAAGACTGTTTTCTATATAAAAGTAATAAATAAAAAGTGCAACTCACTAGTCGAAAAATAATCAGTTCCATTTTGAGACTCTATCAAATTGCACATGAGAATAGCGGTTAACTGAGCGAAACAGTCAAGAGAACAATCTTTTTATAATTGACATGAGAGATGCATACTCCATATAGTATAAGGGAACGTAAATATTTGAGGTATATTAGAACAAATTAATTAGCAGATACAGTCAAATACAATTTGGGTAGATTAGGCGTCCCCTTCATGATTATTAATTATTTTCGTTCACAGGTCCGTCACGAAACGCATAAATACTTATAACGTACAATGTTTATATATCAGCTATATAGAAAATACATGGAATTTTGGGTTAAATCTCTTTCAATATTCATCAATAGAAAACAACTGCTCAATGTTCTCGACTATTCAAAGGAAAATTAGTTTTGGTTACCTACTCTAGAAATTATTTTCAGAGCTAAAGCTATAAAATAAATGTAATTCAATATAAATTAAAAAGTGGAACAATACAATCATCTGTATGAATATTGATTACTGTATTCAGGGAGCAGAATTCAACCTTGCGTAGAATGTTAAATATCCCTCACTGAAGAAGCTGGTGTTCCGATTCACTCTTCATTATATCGTCAATTAGGCCACATAGTAGTAGTAGTACAATCTAGTCCAATGTCATGAATAGAAGCAATAAAGATATCGTTTGATTTCGTCAGTGTTGCGATTGTTGCCGAGTTGGCACAATTGTTTTTTATACTAACTCGGATTTTGAACGCGAAAGATTGTTACAGTATATATTCATAACCTCAAGCCAGATATACAATTGGCGCCCTCCAACAAACCGACATAGAAGATTATCAGAGCCACCGGAAAACGACGAAGACAAAGAATAGATTAAACTGTAAAAACTTCAAGATGTCAGACTAGTTGTCTGGCAAGGCTGCACGCTGTGCTTGCTACTTGCAGTGGTTAAAATGGTCAAAATTAGCTAATGCTCCAGTACTTGATTGGCTGTTAAACTAGATATACATCACGATGTTGATTTATCAGCCAATCAAATACTGGAGCGCTAGTTGAATTTGTCCACTGCAAGTAGCAGGCAAAGAGAGCAGCGTTTCGGTGAATGGTCAAACTAGTCTGGATTCTTGAAGTTTTCTTAGTTCTATCTACTCTTTGTCTTCATCATTTTCCGGTGGCTCTGGTAGTCTTTTATGATGGTTCGTTATAGGGTACCATATACACGTACTTCGTTCTACCGAATTGATATAAGTAGGTGGCAGACTGACTTGATGTTATGAATAGGTATGCAATTCTGACGAGGTCAAACAAGACCAAAACTGCAGTCTGGTGCTCATATCCATGGCATTCGACTAGATTTGCCCTCGTTGAGTATGATTATGAAGAGTAAATTGGAAAATCATTTCCCCAGGCAAGGAAATTTAACATTAACGGAAGTTTAGATATTTTTCCCTGAATATGAATGTGTTTACATATACATTCTGTCAAAAGGTACCGGGATTAGGTCAATGAAACAAAAAAAAACAAGTATTTATATTTCATCTAAATTTATTGAATCGCTTTCAGACCTTTCGAGATAATACATTTACGCCAACGAATAATCCAATCATCACAACATTTTTCAAACGCTTTCCTCTTTTATGTCTTCTATCGATTCAAAATGGGAAACCTCGAAGGGGTAGTTTAAGTTTTAGAAAAAGAAATAAGTCGACCGGAGCTATATCAGGTGAATACGGTGGTTGGTCGATGGTATTTGTTGAGTTTTTGGCCAGAAATTTCACTATGATAGCCTTGTGAGATAGTGTATTATTGTGGTGGAAAATCCATGAGTTTTTTTTCTTTAGATCTGACCTTTTTCGACGAATTTTCTCTTTCCAACGCCGCATAAAGCTCAGGTAATATTCTTCATTTATCGTCTGATCTTCCGGCAAAGAATTTCGAGTGCATAAAACCGCGATAGTCAAAACAGTCAACATTACCTTGACTTTCGATCTACTGTGACGTGCTTTTTTTTGTTTTGGTTCAGTTGGAAGGTGCCATTCCGATGCTTGATGACCATTTACATGTTAAACACATAAACCCCTGTCTTATCACCTACAACAATGCGTTCTATGAGTGTGGGATCGAAATTGACTCGATCTTGCAGTCAAGAAGAAAATTCACTAGTCGAGCGCGTTTCTTGCCAAACAATCGTTTAAAAAATGGTACGAATTGATTCGTGGTCACAGAAAGTTCATTGCCTATCTCAAACTTAAATGACGATTTTCAATTACCATTTTCTTCAATTTATCAATGTTAACTTCACTTGAAGATGTTGATGGCCGAACAGAGCGAGATAAATCTTTCACCACATCTAGCCTGCTGTTAAATGCACTGTACCACTCATATCCACGTGTTTTTGGTAAAGTCCATTCACTGTAAGCCTTCTGTAACATTTTCAGCGATTCGGCGAAAATTCCATTTGCAATACAACATTTGAGACAAGTTCTTTGTTCGATATTTTTATCCATTGTAGAAATCGCAAAACACACTTGATAGAGCTGACAAAATCGAGCACTGTGAATAAACTAAATGTCAGATCGCGTCAGTATGAAAAACAGTTATGCCAACTTAGCAACAACAAAAATTTCAACAACTGTTTTAACAGATTTTTCAAATAATCAATTCCGCCAACAAATTTTTTGGAAATTCAAAAAATTGTCTAATGTCGTGGGTACTGAAATCTCGGTTGTTTTTGGAGTCACGTAAAGATGATATGGATATTTTATAACCACTCAGTTTTTTTTGTTCCTTTACCGTACTCTATTTCTGTCTTTCTGCTAATGACACGCCGGGGAATTCTGTCACCTCACTAGCCAGGGAATTTTGCTGAACTCCACTCGTGTCGAGGGAAGGAATCTATAATGTCCAACACATCTGTGTTAGATAGAATCACCGGCTTTACATCTTTTACAAGATGGACACTCAAGCGATTTCCAGAATCCGAAAAATCACACCAACTTTGTGGGGGTTGAACCCAGATAACTCTGCGCAGAGAGCTAGCGACCCAACATCTACGCCACCGAGCCGGTAACCACTCAGTTGAAAGACAAGCAGAAAAAAAATTTGTGCAACCATTTTCGAATTATAATGAAAAATTTGCCATTTTTGAATATAAACTACACTCTGCTAAGAAATCAACACACAATTTCGAATTTCTTTTTTGGTAAGCAACTAATTATTGATACATGTTTTCTTTCGGATATGTCCGGACATATGCCAATAAAATTCGAGGTTTTCTCTTAGCCAACATATTTCTGTCAGTAGTAATAAGATGTAAGAAATAAATTGAAATTTTGCAAGAAACCACCATGTATTGATAACAACAGTTGTTGATCAATTTTTGCGGGTAACGATTGTTCTTCTTGAGATTTTAACTTATGGTAATAATGCAACGCGAATGACAGAATTTGACATGGGAAGAATGAGCTGAACCACTGATTCAGCACACTGGTAGTCATGAAAGGAGACCTGGGCAAGGACGACCTCGAGCAACAATGGCGATCCATGAGCTCAATCAACATTCTGTCAAAAAATACTGGGAATTGATTGTTTAAAAAATCTTCCTACAGCGATTGTTGGCACAACTGTTTTTTATACCAACTCGGATTTTGAACGCGAAATGTCAATTAGATTGTTTACAGTGTTTGTTAGTTCTCACAAGTGTGATTTGCGATTTTTACAATGGATAAAGATATCGAACAAAGAATTTGTCTCAAGCTATGTATTGAAAATGGAATTGCGTGTGTCGAATCGCTCCAAATATTACAGAAGGTGAATCGACTTCATCAAAAATACGAGCATATGAGTGGTTCAATACATTCAGCAATGGCCGAGATGTTGTCAAAGATTTGCCTCGCTCTGGTCGGCTATCAACACCTTCAACTGAAGTTAATATCGATAAAATGAAGGAAATGGTAACTGAAAATCTTCATTTGAGTTTCAGAGAGATAGATAATGAAACTTCTGTGTCTCACGTATCAATTCATAGTTCAAAACGTTGAAAGATGGAACAAAAAGTTGTAGGTTGTCCAGAAAACTTCTGGAGTACCTTGGTGAAAAACAGCAATGAAATATCAGGCAAAGTCTGAATAAAAAGTACAACCGATGACAGATATATTAACTGGACGTTGTTAATTAAAAAAGCATCTCTATGTCATAAGACAAAGTGAGACATCTCTTTGTAGAGGGTGTGAACAGGAGGACGAAATGAGCGAATACACTTTCCTTGAGTGCGAATATCTGATCGTTTTATATACTAGCGTACACGCGATCGGAAAGCAATTAGCAAGGCTAGGACACATGCAGAGTACCACATTGGACAACATCGCTATCTTCCTTTAGAAGTAAGCATTGATGGCGGCGTGGTACACCGCTGGTTTAAACAGAGGACACACAAAAGGTCTTTGATGCTTATGTGCGGTAGCCTTGCCGTACCTCCTCTTGCCGGGATACAAACCTGAATCCGTCTAGGCATGCTCTGGATCAAGTTTTCAACCTCCTCTGGGGTGATATTCTGCAGTGGCGGCTTGGATGAGCTGTTGTGGGGTTCTTAGATCATTCTGGCGCGATCTAATTTCCTTTTCGAGATTATCCCATAAATGTTTAATAGGATTTAGGTCTGGAGCCAGAGTCTCACTATGGTCTACGTAATTTCTAAATGTAACACTCGCAGGAAACGAAATCAAATCTGTTTTGCCTCCCAGCATAATGCCACCCCAAAACATCACACTGTCCTCTTGGTATTTCGGAAATTGTCTTGCTGCTCAGAGTTTAGCTTGTCCTCCACGACCTGTTAAAACTCGAATCCGGTGGTCATCTGATCGAACACCAATTCTGGCCTCATCCGAAAAAAGAACATTTCGCCAATTCTCAATATTCCAATTTTGGTGCTCGATACACCAATTGAGTCTGTTAATTTTTTGTTGTCTGGTTAGCTCTGGAACTCTTAAGGGCCATCTGCTGTATAAACCCCTTGAACGAAGTCTTTGACGTATCGTTTCGACTGATACACTGATGCCTGTTGCTTCCAGAAATTGCCTTTGGAGTATGGGGTGCGACGCACTAGGGTCTCTTCTTGCAATTTGGCACAAAAAGCGGTCTTGTTCTTCAGAAGTGATCTTCCTGCGACTTCTTCTAGGCCTATTTTGCAGAGATTGTAGCTCCACGTATCGGGCGTAGGTTTTGAAATCATCCCCTGTGATACCCCCATTGTGGCCGCTATATCCCTCTGTGTTAACCCTTCTTCAACGACAGCAATTATTCGACCCTTCTGAACATCGGACAATCCAACGTAAGGCATTTTCAATTATGAATATAGGCTTTTTAAAATTTTGAAATTCACAGTTTCAAATCTCATGACGACTGAGTACAATATCCCGAACATGTGGTGATGATTCAACATTTCTTATCATACTATCCAGTTTTTTTACAACAAAAAACTTCATTCTTCACATGTAGTCAAAGATCCATGGTTAAAAACAATCAATGATGTGAAATACCGAATGATTCCATATAAATTTGGTTGTGTGTAGATACTAACCTAATATCTTGGTGGTGGCAATCCAACCAGCGGAGTGAGCGGAACGTCGAGAAGGAAGGGGTGTTACCTTTGAAAAACGGAGATACTAGTTCGGGATATGGAAGAGCTGGAAATATATTCTGTAGAAAAAGTACCGGGAATTGATTATTCAAAAAATCTGCTCAAAACGATTGTCAAAATTTCTGTTGTTGCTACATCGGCACAACTGTTTCCTATACTGACGCGGTATTTAAACGCGATCTGTCATTTAGTTTGGTTACACGGCTCGATTTTGTCAGTTCTCACAAGTCTGTTTTGCGATTTTTGCAATGGATAAAAATAACGAACAAAAAATTAGTTTCAAATTTTGTATTTGGAATTTCGTGTGCCGAATCGACTTCATCAAATGGACGTGCATGTGAGTGGTACAGTGCATTCAACAGCGGCCGAGATATAGTGAAAGATTTGCCTTGCTGTGGTCGGCCATCAATATCTTCAACTGAAATTAACATCGATAAAGTGAAGGAAATTGTAATTGAAATTATCATTTAAATTTGAGATAGATAGATAAAGAACTTTCTGTTTTTTACGTATTAATTCGTATCATTTTGGGTCATGGGTATATGAGTTTGACTTGAAAACCAGTCAGTAAGCTTCAGAATGGCACTTTCTCGTCAAAGTCGATCAAAAGTCAATAATATTGACTGTTTTCTTTGATTATCGCCCTGTTGTGCACTTGGACTTCTTGCCAGAAGCTCAGACAGTAAATAAAAAATATTAGCTGAGCGTTCTGCGGCAGTAACAGTAGAATTCATTGATGATTACCGAATCTTCTACCACCTCAACCCTATTATTTTGTTGATTTGCATAAAAATGGTTATCCAATAAGACCAGTGGTATCATTCACACATGTCCCAGCATTCAAGATTTCCAATACAATATTCTGGAAAAATTTTGTAATTTTAAACCGTCTTTTTCAATTCGTAATTCAAATGATTTGATGAGAAAAATAGAAAATATTCTCATTCCAAGAAATGCTAAGTTAGGTCTTTCGATGTCAAGAATTTGAGGTTCGCAGTAGTATATTGCACTTAACCGTTGATTACCTTTTGAGATTTGGTAGTAGAAAGATAAGAGTTTGATTTAACAATTTATTAAAATATAAATTGAATGTCTTGCTTTTGTGAAGACGGATTTATGAAATGATTGAAAATGTACACGTCTTGCTTGTTCGAAGACTGATACAAGAATGATTTCTGGTTTACTTTACAAAATGTGTTTTAGTTTTCTTGAGTTCTAGGAAAACCAAGGGTCAGGTACAGAGACCTGACCTATAATAACGTTAAAAGGATTACAAAGTTATAAAATAGTCCTCTGCTGGTATTTCCACAATAACAGACATACAACAGAAAGGTTTCTGCCAGATGGTGAGGCAGGCAAACGAGATTCTGAATCTTGTACATGCAATATTGAAAGTATAGAAATTGAATATTTGAATTAAATAAGTAGTAGTAAATAAATATATGTACATGGTTCGCAACAAAGTATTCCATCGAAAGATTCGTATAATACCCTCAATAATTTGTTAACACAAAAATGACGACTGAATTGAATACAACATTATGGCTTTATTAGATATTTTCATATCTCAAAATTATTTTTATTTAACGACTCTTTTATAAAAGTGATGAGGACTTATAATGGGAAACCCTTAAGCCCTCTTTTTGCAGAAATCGTCATGGATAATATAGAAAAAATATTCATAAACACCCGTTTAGTAATCATTTACTATATTGGTATCGATATGTTGATGACAATATTGTGTGTTTCACAGGAACAAACAGAGAGTTCACTGTATTCGAAAATTTTATCAACAACCTGCACCCCAATATTTCAATTCTGAAATAGAACAGAACAACTCCATCAATTTCCTAGATTTAAGAACAACAAGATCAAATAATAAACAACAGTTTTCAATTTATCATAAACCTTCTGATAAAGATATCAGAATTCGTTATACATCGGCACATCCTTACCAACATAAAGGTGCAGCATTTAATAGCTATATACATATGAGGCTAGATTGATAAGTCTCCGGCCCGACCAAGAGATGGCGCCACTAGGCCTACTTCGGAGGTGGCTTTCTATAGTATCATCCTTATATAGCTTGTAGGTGTAGTTTCAGCCCGATCGCCGTGTTAGTTTACGTTTGAGAGCGCGCTGAACAAGACTCTGTGTTGTTTGTGAAAATGGAAAAATTGGAAAAGCGTGCTGTCATCAAATACTTTTATTTGAAGGAGTTAACGCCGAAGGAAATTAAAGAAGAGATTGATTCAACACTGGGGACGTTCTCTCCATCATATTCAACTGTTGAGCAGTGGGTTTCCGAGTTTAAAATGGGTCGTGTGAGCACCTCTGATTAGCCACGCTCAGGACGTCCCGTTGAGATCACAACTCCAGATATGATCGAAAAAATTCATAAAATAGTGCTGGAAGACCGCAGATCAAAAGTGCGTGAGATAGCTGAGACCTGTAAGATGTCATATGAACGTGTGCAAAATATTTTGCACCAACATTTACATATGGAAAAGCTCTGTGCAAGATGTGTGTCGCGTTTACTAAAAATTGATTCGCAAAACGCCAATTTGGCGCTGTATAAGCATAATCCAAGCGAATTTTTACGTCGATTCGTTACTGTTGACGAAACTTGGGTCCACATCTACACTCCTGAAAGCAAACAACAGTCTAAACAGTGGATTGGAACAGGAACCAACTCCAAAGAAGGCAAAAACAATTTGATCGGCAAATAAGGTTATGGTTACTGTTTTTTGGGATGCAAGAGGTATTATATACATTGATTACCTTGAAAATGGTATAACTATCACTGGTCAATACTACGCAGACTTATTGCAACGTTTTAGCCACGAGCTGCAAATTAAACGACCTCATTTGGCGAAGAAAAAAATTTTGTTTGATCGCAATAACGCACCAGCGCATTCTACGCACGTTGCCATGGCTAAAATCTATAATCTCAAGTTCGAATTGATGCCGCACCCTCCCTACTCTCCCCGAGTGAGTATTATCTGTTTCCTAACCTCGAAACATGGCTCGGCGGTAAGAGATTTGCGGGCAATGATGAAGTAATCGAAGCTGTAAATGGGTATTTTGAGGAACTTGACGAATCAGCCTATAGAGATGGCATTACTAGACTAGAACACCGCTATGAGAAATGTATCAGCCTTAAAGGAGATTATGTTGGGACATAAAAAAACATTCTTAAAAACGTTGTTTTTCTTCCTCGTAGATTTTTAAGCACACCGATGTCTAGTGAAAATTATTTCAAAGAATTGAATTTGATGAAACAGATCGCAATAGATGATAGTTATGATGCAAATTTAGTTAGCAGCATATTATATAAATTAGCTTTACAACATATATATCCATTTGGTGAACATCAAGACAAGAAATTCAATAGTTTAACATGTATAGGCAATATAAGCAATAATGTGAAATCAATTCTTAAAAATTCAAATCTGAATATAGCTATCAAAACATCTATAAATTTAGGTTCATTCATCAGAAATTATAAGTCTCCAATTAATAAAGAAAATAATCAGGTGTTTATAGATTGGAATGTGCAGATTGCAATTGTTTTTATATAGGTAGAACAGGAAGAAATTTCAATGTTGAATCTCAGAACATAAACGCAGTTTCATCAATGGAAAATCCTATTCGAATTATTCAAATCATCTTAGGAAAATAGTCATTCTTTCAATTCAAATTCAAAATCCTACATTCTGAGAATAGAGGTATAAAACTCAACCTTCTGCAAGTTCTTGAGATTAATAGATTTAGGTATTCACCAGAAATTCTTAATGATCAGTTAGACATAAATAACTCACCTTTATTGAACTTGTTACCTAAACACTAAATCAAATACAGATAACTCTGAGTGGATTTCCTCTTAGTCTATATAAGTATGTTGATATTTTTGTAGTATTCATTCGCTCTTGACAAAGATACTGTGTATCGAAACGCGTCGAGCATTTATTAATATATTTTAGTAGAAATCATCGTTTACTTGTATTTGTAACTTATTTCTATCATTTAAAAGTCTCGTCAATTGAATCAATGAATTTCAGACCAAAAACTCAACAAATACTATCGAACAACCATCGTATTCACCTGATATGGCACCAAGTTCTTCCAGAACTCAAATTACCACTTCGAAGTCCGTTTTGAATCGATAGAAGACTTAAAAAAGAATTGGCGGCGAGAACTAAAGTCGATTCCCGAAAAAAGTTTCGATGGTTGGATTATTTATTGGCGTGAATGTATTATTTCGGAAGGGAATTACTTTGAAGGCGATACAATAAAATTAAAAGTCTCAGTACTTTTTGACAAAATGTACATTTGAAAACCCAAAAATTCCTTTTTTCATGGAAATCCCTATTACGTCTCTGTGGAAAAAAATCGGAAATACTGATAACATTCATCGTAGTTAATCCTACACGATTACAAGAATTATTGGGGTTCGAAATGATATCAATAATTCTGAGAGTATTGGGTTGAATGCAAAAAAAGTTACACAAATTCATTGCGTGTAGAGTGCAGAAAACATAGTGCTGGTAATTCCTACATAATTAGTTTTTCCCTAAGATAACCAAATCCATTATAGGAATTGTGGATACTAATTAAATAATGTCATTTTACCTGAACGTGCGAACCATCTAATCGATTATCAACCTCTAAAAGGTTATCGATTTCGGCATTATTCTGTTTGATGATTCATTGGATTGCCCGTGGAGTTTTTATTTTGAACTCACATGTACGTACCATATGGATAAATTAAGATGAATAAATATGAATGAGAACGAATTTCTTTTAGTTGCATCATCCATGAAAAGTTGCCAATTTTTGTCTCTAATCTAATCTAATCACTTGGTTAACTTGGGTTTTGTTGATTTTAACCTAATTTGTTTGTTGTTCGTTTTGTCCTTTAACAATGTGCTCGGGAATTTAGCACATTTACACAGTGGACCTCCAGCTTATAGTGGATTCCGAACCACTCTCCTTGACCGTGCAATGATAACTGCCACCACATGGATTACAAGTTATCTGGTCTTCGGAAGTTTATGTGTTGTTTAGGCGACTCTTTCCAGGACAACATCCATAACTTGAACCCGGATTCAAACCAGGCACCTGGGCTTAGTATTTCCAACATACTTGCTCACTAACCGTAGACCTTATTTGGATTTTAGCCATTTGGATTGGGATGAAGTACAGTACAGCTTCACTAATTCGGGCAGATATCGTTCCGGCGCATGCTCGGACTATTAAAATGCCGAATTTCTGAAATGACTTGAATTTGTTTAATTTTCAAAAAGAAACAACCCAAAATCTGTTGAAGCCGAGTTTATTATAAAAATATCGAAAAGTTGAACAAAAAATAGTTTCTATTATAAAACAGAATCAAATTATAGAATTTCTATTCATTATAATCTTTCCTCATAGAAAATATGGAATTTAAATATGAGCTAGTGTACATAAACAACATGCTATTCCTTATGACGTTTAAAATATCCATCGATTTTACTTTGAACCTTTCTCGATGCTGCCATCTGAACTGATTTTTCCTTGAGCATTTTCAGGAGCAATACTTCTTCTATAGGAAGATTATTCTGTTCAGCCCAACTGATAATCAGGGAGAACGCATTGACAGTATCTGCATGTTTCACGTTTACCATACTATTTAAACCATCCTTTACGTTTTCAATATTCCTTCCTGAAGCATCCTGTATTAGCTCTTCTTCAGTCAAATCGATAACCAAACTCTTTGTCTCCCACAGTTGGTAATGTTCTCAAAGGTTAAGTCATTTTCTGGATCGATGCCCCTCAATGATTCGGCAATATTTTTCAAATCGTTTTCACTGATTAGACGAAGTTTCTTCTGAAGCTCTGAGAGTGAAATATTTTCATCATCTGATTCTTCTACTTCTGTAGTGTCATGCCACAATGCTGTACAACTGTTTCTAATATTTTTTTAAGTAATGGCGTTCCAAGATTGGGCAAGATTGTTCACGGCATCTTTCAAATTATACTGCTTCAAAATGGAAGTTATCTCTTCAGCTTCATGCGATATGATATGATTAGGAAGGCATTTTTTATACGACACTTTAATGTTTTGAATTTAATTCTAATCCATAGGTTGGAGAACGGCAGTACAGTTGAGTGGCAAAAATATAACTCTGAAGTTTGGATCAGTTTTACCCTCTTCCTCAGGTGGGTGCGGTGGTGCATTGTCTACCAACAACAGAGCTTTAGAGGGCTTGTTAATCTTAGTTAAAATGGTAGATGCTTTGTAGACAACTGGTAGTGAACTTTCGTTTTTGAACGCTCATGGATTTGTCGCTTTTCCCAAGACTAGTAAAGTGGTGAGTTACCCCTTGATGAACCCAAGTTGTGTCTGGTAAACATCTCCAAAAAATGGCCGATTCATCAGTATTGCACACCTGTTCTTCGCTTAATTCCATCTGTTCAACAACCGTTAGAAAATTTTCCTTAAATGGTATCACAGCGGAAACATCACTGGAAAGTTTTTCGCCACAAACCTTCAAGAAACGAATTCCATGTCTAAGCTTGAATTTATATAACCATCCCGAACTTGCCAGAAAACCTTTTTACTGTGATTTGTGATTTTACCTTGAAATGATAATAACACTACCTATATTCTTTATTATTATAAGTCGTCCATTTTCTAACGGAGTCTGAAATCCTGTAGAAAATCTTTGAATTTGGGAGGCATTTACTTGGTAGAATTCCATTATCATTAATAAAAACAAGTAATGTTTTTTGAGGAATTTTACTGAACTATTGTGATTCGTAACGCGTTTCACTACACCGTAGCTTCTCCAGACGAATGAATATACAGAAATTATGACTACTATATACAGATAAAAATGAGAATATAAATACAAATGTTCTTAAGTAATTAAAAGCTTATTGAGTTCTTCTTCTTGAGTGATTATTGATGACAGGTATATTCAATAAAATTGAGGAATAAATTGCTCCTTGAAGAGATTCAATAGAGGTGAATGGTCTAAATCGATTTGTTCATTAATGAGTCTACCTGAGTGTTTGTGTTTGTTGATTTCTATAGTTTCCCAAAGATCTACTTTCCAATATTTATTATCTGTATGCAATATTTCGAACTGTGGGTCGAAAGAGTGATTATTTTCTAAGAGATGATTCGCGTAATTTGAATCTGATTTTTTTATTTGAAGAGCTGCGTTTATGTTCCGATATTCTAATATTGAAATTTCTATGTGTTTTACCTATGTAGAAATTATTACAGTCATTACAATTCAATCTATAAACACCTGATTTATTATTTTTAGCTGATTTGGTTTCATTGTTTTTCAAGCTATTATTAGTTTTGAAAGCTATGTTGAAATTATTTCTACTAAAGAATGATTTCAGTTTCTCACTTGTGATGCCAACGTAGGTTAAGGTGTTGAATTTTTGTTTCAATTTATCGACAGGGTAAACTTCATTCAATGCGATTCTACTTTGTTTTTTATTCAAAATATTATTTTTTACTTTGGGATTATAACCATTATTTTTAACAATTTGTTTAATTAAATTTAATTCTTTGTTGAAATTATCTGGTGATAACGGGATGTTAATCAATCAATGAATAAAACTGTAGAAAGCTGACATTTCATGTTAATACGGATGACACGACGAGTTATGTATTATACTATGTAACGTATGTGACGGCTTATGGTAGAGTGCCAAAACATGTTTTCCATTTTTCTTCGAAATTGTTACGTCTAAGAAATTTATTGAATTGTTGCTTTCTATTTCGGTTGTGAATTCAATACTTGGATGTAATGAGTTTGTATAGCTTTCGTTTCAACTGTCTATCTGTTTTTGTGAAGTAAATAATGATATCGTCTACATAGCGATACCTGTATAAACAATATTTACTAAGTGGGTGGTTATGAATTAATTTCATTCAATTATTCATGAATATTTCTGCTAACAAATGACTTAACGGATTGCCCATAATCAAGCCGTCTTCACTAGTATAATATGGGAAACTTTAGAACAACACAAACATTCAGGTAGACTCATTAATGAACAAATCGATTTAAGCCCTTCACCTTCATTGAATCTCCTCAAGGAGCAATTTACTCCTTAATTTTATTGGATATACCTGACATCAATAACCACTTAGAAGGTGAAACTCAATAAGCTTTTAATTACTTAAGAACATTTGTATTTATATTCTCATTTTTATCTATATATAGTTGTCATAATTTCTGTACATTCATTCGTTTGAAGAAGCTACGATGTAGTGAAACGCGTTACGAATCACAATTTTTCAGTAAAATTCCTCAACAAGCATTACTTGTTTTTATTGTAGAAAATCTTTGGAGGGAGGTTTGTCGACAATCTCTTATGTTTTTATTATTCCAAGTTCTCTGAACCGTTTACCCTTGATTAACCAAAGTTTCATCCAGAAAAAAAATTTTCTTACTTTGAGCACGATAGTTTTTAATTGCTCTTGAATAATTTCTCCTCCAGCAAACGATTTATTCTTTATCTATGAGAACTGACTTCTTATTGTGCTTTTGCCATGAGAAATTTAATTCATGCAAAACTTGCCACAAATTGTGTTTTGATATTAAAGGAAGTCCTGATCTCCTACGAGCCCAGCGTGTATATTTTCCACAGTGAGAATTCCTTTCCGAAAATAAAAAGAATGCACCGTTTTTCAAATAGTATTCCTAAAGTCTTCATAAATAACTATTCGAGCCTCCCTGGAGAAGTTTTTGAAGATTTCACTATAAATCCATTTTCAGATTTTCTTTACTTCATAAGCTAGCATATTGTGGGCTGTCCAATTCGCGTCATCTGCGAACACATTTTAACACTTTCATCGATTGAAGTTAAATGGCATTGATGTCTTAGAGCATCGTATATATTCAATACAATTAATTTTTCACTTTGGGAAATTGGTATATTTTAAGCACGTTTAACAGGGGTAAAATTAGAAAACCTTTCTATTATTTGTGAAATAAACAAAACAGTTTCACTAACTACTAACTGATGCATACAAATGATAAGGCAACTTCAAGAACTCTTCTTAATATATATCTATGAAATAATTACCTTTCTTGGGGTTGAATTCGGAGAATATATTTAATGATAATCTTTAACCATTATCCGAGTGGACATTTGTCTGAAACATACCTGGCAGGCGGTTGTACCTAAGTACTACTGAGTAATCAAAACTATTCAACTAAGTGCTTATGAGTTTTTGAGAAAAATATATATGAAACCCACCTGAATTACCAATGTTATACTTAGGTACCCCGTATTATAATATTTAAGAAGAATTTAATTAATGGCACGCCTATGACCGTCCTGTCACCTAAACTTTCCTTACTCTGCAGCTTCACCAAATCGACTATAACTACAGTTAGGTTATGTACGATCACTCATGTATAGGCAATATTTTTCAAAACAATGCAAACATAAATATATAATATTTTTATACAAGGGAATTGTTCCTAAATATCCTGTAGTAACGGAATGGTTTATTTCGTGAATAAAGCTTTTACGTGCAATTAAAAAAAAAAAGTTTTTATAAAAATAGGTCCGCAAAAGCTTCGTTACGGAGCTACAGAGTGTTGAAATTTCCGGAAAAAATTGTTTTTTTCTCCAAAACTCCTGCAGTTTTTGGGATATTCTGCCCAAATTTGAAATGCAAGCTATTTTTTACAGCCTCCACCATTACACGCTCTAGATTTTAACTGAAATTCACATGGTGTTTTCTTTTCCGAGGCCATGTCTCCTTTTGCCCTATCAAACTTTTTTGCAGTACGCCACTGATCAGCGTACAATCAATTTTCATCATCTTCGTTTAATTTAGAAACTTTTTTGACACACGAAAAAATTCGTATCTCAAACCGTTTTCGAGTGAAAAATTATTGAATTTGAATTATTTGGATTATATGTTATTCGCTAAATAAAAAATAAATAATAGAAATACTCGATAGGTATGCCCAAAATTTGCTTTTATTTTGATAGGTCGTTTTCTGAGACTCAATTTATACTTATTCGATATCAAACTAAAAAAAGAACAATTAAATACTGAATAAATTGCTGGAAGTGTCCTCCACCCGCAAGAATACAGGCCTCTGTCCTCTTTCACATATTATCACGCACTCTTCGAAATATTCCTGGGGTATTTCTTATCATGTCACAAGAAGTTATTATTCGATTTCTCAATCCTTCTACAGTATTCACTGGAGTGGTATGAACTCAACTTTTGAGATATCTCCATAGGAAAAAGTCTAAACTATTTGAGTCTACATGAACCACATGACCTGGGAGGCCATGGTTCTGGCCCACCCCGACCTATCCATCGGTTTCTGAATGTATTATTCAAGAATTTCCTAGCTTCTCCACTAAAATGTGCTGGTGCCCCGTCATGCATGAACCACATTATGTTTCTCACCAAAAGTTGCACATCCTCGAATAATAAAGGTAACTCCTCAAGAAATTTCCGATAAGCAGGACCGTTTAGTCTGTCTTCTGTTCTTCTGAGACTCAATTTATACTTATTCAATATCAAACTAAAAAAAGAACAATTAAAAACTAAAAAAATTGCTGGAAGTGTCCTCCACCTACAAGAATACAGGCCTCTGTCTTTCACATATTATCACAAGAAGTTATTTATTATTCGATTTCTCAATTCTTCTATAGTGTTCACTGGAGTGGCATCAACTAAACTTTTGAGATATCCCCATAAGAAAAATTCTAAACTATTTAAGTCTGGGGACCTAGGAGGCCATGGTTCTGGCCCACCCGACCAATCCATCAGTTGTTGTATTATTCAAGAATTCTCAAGCTCCTCCATTAAAATGTGCTGGTGCCTCGTCATTGTTTCTCATCAAAAGTGGCATATCATCGAGCAATAAAGGTAACTCCTCAACAAATTGCCGATAAGCGGGACCGTTCAGTCTGTTAGGCAAAAAAAAATGGCCCAATCAAATAATTTCCAATTATTCCGACCCAGACATTTAGTGAGAATTGTTCTTGATGATGAGATTCTTCAATCAAATGGGAATTTTCCTTAGCCTAATAATGATTATTGTGAAAATTTATGATTTATTCTCGAAAAGCTAGCTTCGTCTGTGAACATTATTTCACTATCAAAATGAGCATTTTCTCGAATTTCATCTAAAAACCATCGGCAGAAATTCAGTCTTTAAGTCTCTAGAAGGTAGAGAAGGTGAAATATTCAACTGATTTCCAATATTTCTTGCATTCACATGAGGATTCAAATCAATACAATTCAAAACTGCTTCCTCAATATCTGAAGTTCTCATTGTTTTAGTTGCACCTTTTAAATGATTATTTGCAGTAAAAGTACCAGTTTCCCTGAACCTTCACTGGATTTTGAAGATGTTCGCATGTCTGGTGTTACTCGATTTGGAAAGTGAACCTGATATAATCGCCTAGCTTCTGTTGTACTTCCGTCAGCCAGACCGTCCATGTAATGCATATCAGCCAATTCGGTGTTAGTAAAATTAGCCATTTTTTCTTACAGCAATAACTTCAAAAGTCTTAAAACTAATAGTTAATTTGATAAGCAATTCGAGCAGACACTGGTTCAACCTTAGCAGCTGTCAAAATAGATAAATAAATGAAAAAAATCAAAGTCTTCTAGTCATTTTTTAAATTAAAAGTGCTTTCAATTCAGCGAATGCATACAATCGTTTAATAATTGTTTGCTCGAGAACGGTCGGGGATACGAAAAAATTATAAGTGTCAAAAAAGTTTCTGAATTGAACGAAGATGACGAAAATTGATTCTACGCTGATCAGTGGCGTACTGCAAAAAAGTTTGAAAGGCAAAACGAAGACATGGCTCCGGAAAAGAAAACACCTTGTAGATTCTAGTTGAAATTTAGAGCGTGTAATGATAGAGGCTGTAAAACATAGCTTGCATTCCAAATTTGGGCTGAATATCTCAAAAGCTGCAGGATTTTTGAAGAAAAAAACAATTCTTTCGGGAAATTTCGACACCCTGTAGCTCCGAACGAAGCTTTTGCGGGCCTATGTTGATATGAACTTTTTCATCAAAATTGTACTTAGATTTACCCCCTCAAGTTGTGACATACTATTATGTAACACCCTGTATACCAAAATCATTTTGTCATTCTATTTAGACACGTTCTGTCCACAAAAAGTTTTTTCGTGTATTCGATCTTTCATTTGTCTTTTGAAACAAGTAGGCTATGGCATTATTTAGATATTTATTGATTTTGGCATCGGGCATTTCAAGTCATAAGTTGTGTTAACAATAATTTGGAGTTGTAGAATGTAAGCGTTTCAAATATTCGTTATAATCTCGTTACAAGGGCAATTTGTATTGTATTCTAAGTATATAAACATATAAACATAGAAATTTCGCTATTCTCTTGGTGAAACATTTTTACTAAATAATTAAAGAGAAAACACTTGGCATAAGTTTTACAGAATATAAAGAATAAATATATAGTTGACATGTTTCGGGTTTCATACAATTTTCAAAAACTAAGAAGAATTTAAATATATATTAAGAAACATATGAGAGGAGGGAAACAAACGGAAAGCTGATCTTTTGTTATTGATGGATTATGCTTATGACCTAATGAAATTTCTACAAATTCAAATAAATGTAATCTCTTATTTTTGTTACCTGAATGTAAAATTTGGGTTTTAGTGAAATCTAGGAAATGATTTTTGTTTATACAATGGTCTGAAAACCCAGTTGTTAATTTATTATGAATGATTGATTTTATGCTCGTCTACTTTAATATTGAAGGAACCACTAGTTTAAATTCTTGTAATATGTACTTTTGTATACTCAGTTATATTGCAATGGGATGGTTCATGAGAAATCGAAAAATACTGTTAAGTATCGTGTAGTTAAGTCCGAAAAAATTACATCGAACCTAAGCTCTTATTTGGATGCGATCAATGCATTTATAAAAGTTTGATAGATACTCAATAGACGCTTAGTTCCTAAGAAATCTATTAATATCAAAAACCCACTGTTAATCGACTGAAAGATATTAATAAAATTCGTCTTCCTATCTTAATTTTTTACTTACATCAGAAATTTCTTCAATTATAATTAACTGGTGGATGGGCTTTATCTTATGATTTGAAGACGTGCAAGGATTATGAAAGGAAGTATTTGATGAGAATTAGAAAATGATAAATTGTAATTACTTTCAGTCAAATCGTTTACATTGAAATACCTGTTTCAAAGAAATGTTTCTTGTATAGACCAAACGAGTTATAGAATAGAATTATCTCCTACCATATTTAATGCTGGGAAATCCATTAAAATCACATTATATTTTGTTGAACTAATAGATAAATATGTTCTAGGAAAATATCGGAGGAGGTTCTACCGCCAGGTACCCAAGGTGTCTTTCGACAAAAACCCGAAAAGCCCGCGTTTTATGATTCCTCACTCAGTGGATACGCAAGAGCCATGACGCAGTCTATCGGTAATATAGGAAATATATTGTCAAAAAAGATGGCTGCTACGTCGTCGCAACCGTCAATTCCTTGGCCAAATACAAAAGATGATTACGAGCTGGGGAAAGTAATCGGTTAGTATTTAGTTGTATCAAGTGTAGTTTGTAAAGAGCTTCAATTTGATATATATTTGATATAAGTTCATACAGGTATTGTTTGAGAAAATTGCCATAGTTCTAGATTTGGAGGTTATGTACTTTTTTGTATTTCTATTCCGGTTTCAATTTGCAGAATAAATATTAAATCAAGAATGATGGCAATATTCTAGAAGTTATCCTCTTCATTTTAATATATTATTGTATTCTGTTTCTATTTGTTTCACTCATAGTTATTGCTTTTAAATATATAATCCACTTCAACTTTGTGCCTGGTACTTGATATTCAAATTCTCTGTCTTCAGACAAATTGAATGCTTTATTAGGCTATTTCTGATTTCCATCACGTCACATTTCAATTGAACACTAATTTTAATCAATTTCAATTACAATGGAATGCATATGTTTTAGGTGTTGGTGCTACTGCTGTTGTTCATGGTGCTTTTTGTAAAGTTAAAAATGAAAAGTGTGCCATTAAACGCATTAATTTGGAGAAATGGAATACATCCATGGATGAACTTCTTAAAGAAATTCAAGCTATGTCCAGTTGTAATCACGAAAATGTCGTGACTTATTACACTAGTTTTGTAGTGAGAGAGGAGCTATGGCTTGTACTCAGGCTACTTGAAGGTAAGCAGATTGCAGAATAATATATTGGTTTCATTATATAGATGTTAGTTCAATAACTGTCGAACTAATGAAATCTGTTTTTGGCTAACCTTTTATTTGGTCAACATTCTGTTACTTGCAAAAATAATTCAGCTAGGTTCTGTTAATTTCTCGAACCTTAATTTTATTGCAAATTCCTTAATCCTGCTCAATAATTGATTTCTCTAATAATATCAACTTTTCAATTAATAGTTCTCTTCTCATGTACACAAATTGTTTCAAGAGTGATTCAATATTTCGTACTGTTTGAAAAGTAATTCATCAATTAGTTTTCGATGGTTCTGAATCTAGTCCTACAAATTATACCATATTCAATAATATGTTTAATTGGAATCAATTCAATTTTGAAGTTTATTCTAGAAATGGACAAATAATTTTTACAGCATGCATCTATTAACTAAAAGTTTATGATTTTAATGACATATTTTGGAATTTAATCTACTCCCAAATGTTATTTTATTGCCTCTCATATTATGTGATGCGCTTCAAAGAAAGAACCCTAAGTATTCTGTATATTTGATCATCTCATGTGTACTTACATTGTTTATATCTTGAATATACCCTCTTTAGACTATTGCAAAGTATTTCGAGGATGAGATCGCGAATAAATTCTGTAACTATGCTCCGAAATAAATTAATAATTGTATTTTCGAGTATTTTCCTTATCTGGGTTACTTGCTTTAGATACTATGCTGGAATATAGAATGGACATTCACATTTATGTATAATTGCAAAAAAATCAATGTTCTCGAATAAAAACCGCTTACAATATCCTACTGAAGTAATCATTGTCAGACGAGATGGAGTAGACACATATGTGTTTTTTGATAAGCTATTCACTCAATATACTTGAAGAAAATTAGTATAATTTACAAATGTGCCTTGCTTTGAAGAAAGGGCGCTTAGCGTCCGAGCGTGAATTTTTTAAGAGAAAAGGTGAAAGGCCACTGACTCAATTCTCCTGTTCCGATATTTCTTTCTATCTTCACCTCGCACATATCGCATTCTGATGAAAGTGTAGGTAACGATAGAGAACTTTCGTCTTTCAATCAAGCGTCAATTCACAAATGTTCATATCGCGTAAAATATCAGGTATAAAATTTTCTGTCTTCACTAATTAAAAGAGCGATGTTTAATTCATACAATAAGCTGTAGAAAATCGTAGGAGGAAGGTTTGTGGACAATCTTTTCTGTTTTATCATTCAAAGTTTTCTGAACTGTGCACCCTTGATTAACCCAAGTTTCATCCAGATAAAAAATTTTCTTTGAGCATGGTATTTTTTAATTGCTCTTAAATAATTTTTTCTCCAGCAAACGATTTCTTCTTTATCTATGAGAACTGACTTCTTATTGTGCTTTTGCCATCAGAAATTTAATTCATGCAAAACTTGCCACAAATTGTGTTTTGATATTAAAGAAAGTCCTGATCTCCTATAAGCACAACATGTATATTTTCCACAGTGGGAATTTCTTTCCGAAAATAAAAAGAAATGCACCGTTTTTCAAATAGTATTCCTAAAGTCTTCATTAATAACCATTCGAGACCTTCCTGGAGAAGTTTTTGTAGGTTTCACTATAAATCCATTTTCAGATTTTCTTTGCTTCAGAAGCTATTATATTGTGGGCTGTCCAATTCCCGTTATCTGCGAACACATTTTAACACTTTCATCGATTGAAGGTAAATGGCATTGATGTCTTAAAGCATCGTATACATTCAAGAAATGCACCTTGTAACCTCCGGTGTACCTCAAGGTTCTCATCTTGGACCCCTTCTTTTCGCCATCTATATCAATGACATTTCTGAGTGCTTTCCTAATACTTCACATGAACTCTTTTCTGATGATTTGAAAATTTACAAACGAATTGAATCTCATGCTGATACACAGTTGTTCCAAAGTGATTTAGATCTCCTTTCTTTGTTCTGTAAGTCCCGATATTTTTAACTAAATGTCGATAAATATCAGCACATAACCTTTACAAAAAACATCAACATCATACATACCTCCTTTTCTCTCAATAATCAGGATGTGACTAGGGTTGAACAGGTTAAGGACTTGGGTATTGTCTTAGATGTCAAATTTTCATATGCACTTCATGTGGATTGCATAATATCGAGAGCTTTTAAAATGCTTGGTTTTAAACTTGAAATTACTAAGAACTTTAAGAATATTCAGTAATTGAAAACACTTCATGTTGCCCTGGTCAGGTCAAATTTGGAGTATGCTTCACCTATCTGGTCACCCTTTTACCACGTTCATATTGGGAGAATTGAGAGAGTACAGAGAAAGTTTTTTAAAAGTTTAAATTACAGATTTAATTGCAATTTGCTGCAAAGTGATTATAAAGTCAGCTTGTGCCGATATCGTGTCTTAAGCTTGGAGGGTAGACGTGCTCTATTTGATGGTGTTTTTTTGTACCGAATTTTGAATAATTATTACAACTACCCTTTGATTAATTTCCTCACTTTTAATGTTCCTCAATATCATAATCGTCATAACACCTTATTTCACGCACCTAAAGCCTGAACTGCTATACTACAACTCTGTTGTTATGATTAATGAGTTTCTGTAATTACCATTTGAAAATTTCGATTTTTCAACATGAGCTTGGTTTATTTCAAGAAAAATTGATTTTATATCTAGCAAACCATTATAATTCATTAAATGAAGCTACAATCAATAACTTTGTTTCTATATGAATTGGATTTTTTCTTGTATCATTTGAATTGAAGATGTTTTCTTCTGTTTTTCATTAGTTAGTCAATATTGATTGAATATCTATCGAACTTTATTTATAATTATCTTATATTGTTTTTGTAGAGAATCCCTGTAATTGGAATTTTTCTGTTGGGGTTCCTGATTCAGTAAATAAATAAATAAATATAATTAATTTTCCACTTTGGGAAAATGGTATATTTTAGCACGTTTAACAGGTGTAAAATTAGAAAACTTTTCTATTATTTGTGAAATAAACAAAACAGTTTCACCAACTACTAACTGATGCATACAAATGATAAGACAACTTCAAGAACTCTTCTTGATATTTTTACATATATTTCTTGAAGTTAAATTCGGAGAATATACTCAATGATAAGTTTTAACCCTTTTCCGAGTGGCCATTTGTCTCAAAGATACCTGGCGGACGGTTGTACCTAAGTACCATTGAGTAATCGAAACTATTCAACTAAGTGCTTATGAGTTTTTGAGAAAAATAGATATGAAACCTACCTGAATTGCCAATATTATACCTAGGTACCCCGGATTATAATATTTAAGAAGAATTTAATTAACGGCACGCCTATGACCATCCTGTCACCTGAAGTTTCCTTACTCTACAGCTTTACCAAATTTACTAAAACTACAGTTAGGTTATGTAAGATCACTCATGTATTGGCAAGATTTTTCAGAAAACAATGCAAACAGGAATATATAATATTTTTATACACAGGATTGTTCCTAAATATCCTGTAGTAATGGAATGGTTTATTTCATGAGTAAAGCTAATAGACTTAGATTCAGAAACATATTTCTTACACTCTTACTTCGCACATCGCATTTTGATGAAAGTGTAGGCAACGATAGAGAACTTTCGTTGTTCAATCAAGCGTCAATTCACAAATGCTCATATCGCGTAAAATATCAGATATAAAATTTTCTGACTTCACTAATTGAAAGAGCGATGTTTAATTCATACAATATGCTTGTAACCAGAAAATCGTTTTTTTGGACGCTTATGTCCTTTCTTTAGGGCGCGTCACACATTATGTAAGGTTTCTTAGTGTTGTTAATAGAGCTCATAATTAAATAGGTTTTTTTGATAGAGAGTTATTGTTTGTGATACCAATGATTATTTCGAAAAAGGTGTATCTCTTTTAAGATTAAATTTCTAACTTCTGGAATATATCCTTTCATAAAATTATGACTTCATGGAAAATTATAATGGACACCGAACATTCATCCAATGATATCTCTGTTAAGGGTCTTGTAAGATTCGAAAATATCCTGCCAGAAGCTATATTCTTCACATGAATCAAAAGCATTTATTGCTGAGATTTCCGTTGCTAGCTTTCCATTAGTAAAAGGACCTATATATTGAAATTGATAAACTTGACATTTACGCTCTACAATAGTCAGATGATTGGAGGTTATGTTCACGTTATATTTTTTGCAATATAAGTACCAAAATAATATAAGCATCATACTGGGAGTTATTATAAATCCACTGTTATACATAATCTGTTCATTGTCACGTTGTCATCATGATTTTCCTTTTTCTGGTGAAATATTGTTTCAGTTCATTGTAGGAAGCAAACAGTTGAATAATAGCTTCCTGAATGAACAGTGCAGCGGCGTTTTCTCCAAATATTATCATAAAAAGAAGATGATACTCCTTCATTTTTCTGGTCTATGACTGGGTAGCGACGCACCATTTGAAAAGTGCTGTTCATTATTGAAATCTGTATTGCCTTGATTTAAATTTTTGCGATTAGCTTTGTTTCTTTTCAATACTATGGACTTTCTACATATGTTTTTTTCAATAGTTGTTATCCTCCAGTTTTCCTCCTTTTCGATTCAAGAAAGTTTTTCGGAAAATATTTTCAAATAATATTGCTCAAAAACTGAGTAACTTGATGAAAACAAATCAGACGTATTAAACTGATATTCATAAAAAGACAGAAAGGTATGAATGAAATTGCACTGAAATTGCTAATATCTCACTGTTGAAATTATTCATGATTTTGTTTTGTTTGTTATTTATTTATTTTTATAATTTTATCTATTTAGTTGATTGTTCTTTCTCAGTAGTTTTTATTTTGCTAAAGTTCAAAAAGAAATATTTGCTCAGTATGATATTTATAGGTGGCAGCTTGCTCGATATCATAAAGCATAAAATGAGAGCTTCAAATTGTAAACATGGTGTTTTCGATGAAGCTACTATAGCTACAGTACTGAGGGAAGTACTGAAAGGTTTAGAGTACTTTCACAGCAATGGCCAAATTCACAGGTAAGTGTTCATTTTGTCTGTGACCATTCTCTGTGTTCCAATGCAAATTTGACTCCTCCCCTTTTTAACTATGAAAAAAGCGATTCTAGTGAAAAACTTGTGACTAGTCTATTTTCATTTCGCGTTGGACCGCTTTCAAAGCTGATCAGGAGTCTGTGATACCTACTTCCGTCTCTCCGCATCCCCTATCTCAAAATTCATTATGGGTATCGGAGTCAAGTGCATCTCTGTTGAAAACGTATTTCAATTTTATACTCGAATAAGATATTTCAAAATAGATAGATTTAGGTAATTAGTAAGGGGTCTAGTAGCCTGGCCACTGTGACCCAGTGGCCCATTGTGGCACACTCTGTCCTAAATTTTATCCCCAAGCTCCATCTTTCTTTTAAAGGACATAAGCTTTGTGGGCAAGAGCTTAATAAGCTGAACCATCCTCAGTTTATTAGATCCAAGTTCCCCTATCCTGACTCCTATCCATCTTTTCTTCACATAGTCTACATGAAATATCCTCAATCAATCCTAACTTGCTTAGGTGATTTCTGACGTGAGAGTGCCCAGTTAGAACTTTCAGGCCCAGCCTGGAGAGTTTAAGCCAAGCTTTGGCTCTCCAGTAGAAGGTTCAGTGATGGGAAGTCGAAAGTGTCTGAAACTTGAGAGAGTTAGTCAGTATCCAGGTACCTTCAGGTCCAACTACGGGTTATTTTTCATCCTTGCAGTCCCCAGAGGAATTCCGAGCCTATACTCCAGTCTGATGAATCCCAAGCCTGTTCCTCGAACGGCATCTAACCTAACCTAAATGCCCGAGTGTTTGGGTACCCACATCAGGTGGAGCCTGTTAAGTGCTCCCAGTTTGGGGAGGGTGGAGCTATCAGTGATGTTTTTTATTGATCTACTTGTTAATCCTCCGCAAGCAAGAGGTTAGCACAGTGGTCCATGGTGAATATTTCTGCTTGAAAAACAGTCGCAAGCTCGCCAAGACAGATTGACTGTTCCTTGGCATTACCTCGACTAAATATACCAGCTCCAACACCTTTTGCAGTCTCGGAACCGTCTGTGTACGGGGACCCTCAAGTAGACGGTTCTTGAAGTTGGTCCATTCCTGTTTGATAGAGATGATCTGGAATGGCAGTTCCATGCTGGTTTTGGGTATTGCTATGTCAGACCTCATACTCTGTACCTCTTTGTCCTCAATTTCAGACTGTTAAGCGCCGGGCACGAAGTAGAACATATCCTTACCATTTCGGGAAAAGTGATGGATCTGTAGGAAGCCATTCTAGCTGCTCCTCTAATCACCAGGTGAAGAGGGCAATGTGATACCCAATATCCCATTTCTTTCCACAGGTCATTTGATATGCCCAGAAGGAATGTCCATCAGTTCCATGGCTTACTATCCAAGCAGATATTTTGGAATAAACAATCCACCCAGAGTCGGGAGAAACAAATGTACTTATGCTAAGTTTCTCTCTCTGACACCACTCCTGGATAATATAGCCTCTTGAAGTCTGACGGAGCACCAGTAATCATCTTATGTGATCACCGTATGTGATACGTAGTCTCACCACCATAACATTTAGTTACTGAAGTTGCTTTCGGCAATATCCCATTTCTTTCCACAGGTCATTTGATATGCCCAGAAGGAATGTCCAGCCTTGTGTATTGTGTTTTCCAGTTGCGAATTCCATGTGAGCTTACTATCCAAGATAACCCCCAGATATTTTGCTTCCTTCGCAACTAGAATAAACAATCCACCCAGAGTCGGGGGAGAAACAAATATCCTCCTTTCCCTGGTGGGTTTTGTGGGGACTTATGCTAAGTTTCTCTCTCTGACACCACTCCTGGATAGCGCTGATATAGCCTCTTGAAGTCTGACGGAGACATCGTCGCCATCTCCGACTCCCAGAATTACTATATTGTCATGTACGCTTGTAGATAACCATCCAGTGCGCCAATTATTTCCAGAAGGTCATTAACCAGCAGGGACAACAATAGAGGGGATAATACTCCTCCCTGAGGTTAGCCCCTGCTACCCACAAAACTGACTACTTCCTCTTTCAGGGAAGTGCTGATCACTCATTTAGCATAATATTTGGTACTCCTCTGGCTCTAGCAGCCCCGCATAGTGAACTAGTGGGGGCCGTATTAAATGCACCCTCAAAGTCCATGAAGGCTACAGCTGCGATATTTGAAAATCGTCAGGCAAATGATCCGTAGCAATGTGGCGGTAGGTATTCTGGTAATAGAATGGAAGGAAAAAGAGATAGGGATAACATTCTACTCATTTGAAATTCTGAACATAATCAAACTTTGTTGAACTTTTTTTCAAACAAAAAGCGCACCCAAGAAATTTTTGACCATTGTTTGCATCAAGACGTGGCGGAGGTTATTTTGAGCAATTATGATTATGTAGTATTGAATTTTTTGGTTCTGCATTTTCAATTTTCTCTTTATCAAAAATGAAAGAAAGTTCGGAAAACTGTACACTGTACACGAAAGTTTCAGAAAGGGGTAAAACGTTATTCCTATCTCCTTTTTCTTCCAACCTATCACCAGAATATCTACCGCGACTCGATCAATATTCCTTATTAATAAATTTTGAATTGGCGGAGGCTGTGGGTGGGGTGGTTTTTTTCACATGCTCTGAATGAACTTTTGAAATGTTCCTCTTTGAATCATAACTCAACCTGTGTTGGCGTTTTTCTATAGAATCACTTTTTCTAGAGTTAGAGTGGGGACAATGTTTTGTTGGAACACAGTCTTTATAATCACTCTTCTTACATAAGTCATAGGAGAAAGATTTGTGATTTAATGTATGATCATTTCATTTCATATATAAAACCTATTGATTGAATGATTATATTTTTGCATTACCTATATAGATAATAATGGTGATTTGGATAATATTTTGATGATGATATAAACTGAAATTCTTTACAGGGATATAAAAGCCGGAAATATTCTGCTTGGAGAAGATGGTACAGTTCAGATTGCAGATTTTGGAGTTTCCGCTTGGCTTGCTACCGGAAGAGACTTATCCAGGCAGAAAGTTAGACACACTTTCGTTGGTACTCCATGCTGGATGGCTCCTGAAGTGATGGAACAGGTGAATATTCTGGTTTTAGTGAAATATTTTTATAGGTGGTGGATGAATTTTGATATATGCTGTTTGTCTTACAGGATCATGGATATGATTTCAAAGCTGACATCTGGTCATTTGGAATCACTGCAATCGAAATGGCCACTGGCACAGCACCTTATCATAAATATCCTCCTATGAAAGTTTTGATGCTTACTTTACAGAATGAACCTCCAAATCTGGACACTGGTGCTGAAGAAAAGATTGTTATAAGGTATGTCAATCTCTGAACTTTAAAACTACTGTTTCTACAATATTTAATATTTATAGGCTTATGGAAAGACATTTAGAAAAATGATTACTGATTGTCTGCAAAAAGAACCTGCTAAGAGACCTACTGCTTCAGAATTACTTAAGCATCCATTTTTCAAAAAGGCCAAAGATAAAAAGTACCTACAGCAGACCTTAGTTGCCATAGGACCTAGTCTGGAAACCAGAGTACAAAAAGTGAGTGAATTTCTTCATCAGCTTCCAATCTGATACCATAAGTAAGAGGTAGCTTTCTAAAGTACTCTTGTGTAAATGAAAAAAAGTTTTATGAATTTGGCTAGCAATATGATGGTATTGATAGTTCATTTTTATGTGATTACTAAGGAATCATCAATGGATATAATTTTTCAAGTGGAATTTGAAAATCCAAGAGATGCAATTTTTGTCTAGTAAAACGATTCCAGGATTGACACTTCTGCCCAAGAAAGATTTTTTATTTTAAAAGCCAAACCAATTCTAATACCACCAACCAAATGGGTTAAAGAGCTTTCTCGAATACATGACGTATCAAATTCTTATCGAAATGTTAGGAATCGTTTGCTCAATGGTAAACTTCACTCCAAAGAGTGCCTTGAGTTAAATACGGGAATCGCGCTGTCTGTTCAGCTTGGTGTTAAGATATCTTAAATTAAGATCAAGAAAGATGGGCTACTGTTCTATTCAGTAATTGGTATAGTTTCTATCTGGATTCCTGTTTTGATATCCTTCTGATATATATTTTGTTACGAATTTTTTCTTTTGTACAGGGTTTCTCTATGTATGAATCTTCATAATTATTGATTTTGAAAATTTAGCACAGAGATTCCTTATTCGAAACAGTTAATCACTAGGAAAGGAATTTCTGGAAATTTGATCCCCTAAAGGGGTTGGAGTTTCGTAAGATCTAACTTTGAATCCAGTCATATAAAGTTTATGGCCAATTCTCCTCCGAAAGTGAAGAGTATGGGATGAAAGGATCATCGTTTGTAGTTTTGTAGTTATAAACATGTGAATTAAAGCAATCTGTAGTTAGTTTTTCATTTGTATGTATATCTAATATATAAAATTCTCGTGTCACGATGTTTGTAATTAAACTACGAAATATCTGGACCGATTTTCGTGAAATTTTGTGTGCATATCGGCTAGGTCTGCGAATCGGACATCTCTTTTTTCATCCCCTAAATCTTTAGGGTGGTTCACCCTAATTTTTTTTCGGACAAAATTTTTTGTTCTTATTTTTCTATGATACAGCATATAAAAATGCATACAACCACAAATTTTCACCTCTCTACACGATTTTTTTTATTTTGTCATGACTTAGGAAAAAGATTTCGTATTACTATCAAATTTTCTCCTCTGTACGATCAACCCCTATTTTTTAATTGTCAGTTATAAACTTTAATTTTGTTTGGCAAGATCATAATATTTGACATTTGACAACCAACTTTATGTCGATCGATATCTCAGACAAAGATTGCAATCCTTCTATCTTTGTTAGTGGCGATTATATTGATATTGACATTTCAAGTTATGTGCTCTTTTTTTTGTAGATCTTTTGTGATAGTGACACTTCACTGATAAGTGCGCGAGAACTTTTCTCTCATTGATTAACCCTAGATCTCAGAACTTTATTTAACAACGCTTATTACTAACCTTCGTCGTTTCGTCGTATAAAAGGGAGGCTTCTAAAGGTTAATGGAATGAATTATTTGTATGGGTTTTACTTTTTATTACAACAATTATTTGTTAAAACATGTTTATAAGTTTTTATTTACTAAAGTCACATTTTAATCAGTTTGACAATCTTTCAATTGAGATTAGAAAATTTACTCATTTGAATATTTTCTTCTTTTAAATGCTTAAATCTTATGAACTTGAAAAAAGGAATATTTAAATTAAGTAATAGAATCAACAAAAGAAACATTTAAGAAAAAACTATTAATTAATACATTTGTGACAAATGTCAAGTTTGTTTTCGACGACTCATGGTGGCTGGAACGGCGCACACTGGGTCCCTACACAAAAAACACACACGTGCGCGGCGCGAGCTGTAGGTCCACTGGGATTAGCCGGAATCTGAAATGCGTGCGACTACGCACTCAAAATTTATACTACTTTTTTGGGACCGCGTCGTCGTTTCGACGGTTAATGATTTAGGCTTAATTACAATTTACGATGCCGAGGTCGTCGCAGTCGATCAAATGTGCGAAGAGCCACCTCACGTGCAAGCTAATCTAACCGCATTGATGACCAAAGAGAGACAGATCAAGAAAATAGTCGATTGTTATGTCAGAATTGCGTTCTTTAGTGAGTGAAAACGAAGTATATAAGCTTAGAAACGAGTTCGTGCAAATCAAGCACAACAGCGACTACGACATAATGAAATTGAACGATTCCGCAGATGCAGTGCTTCTGTGATTCTGGAACGGTTGCATTCCACTATGATCGGTAACAATTGGAGAAATGACAATAATTTGTGAATATTTTAAAGCGTTAAAATACAGTGGGGAATCTTCTATATTATTTTGTGCTAGAGGCAAGTTAAAATTGCCACAATTGTTTCCGTGTTTCGTGTATGGACAAGTAAACGTCGCGTGTTCGCTCGTCGGAAAATCGTCCTATTTGTTTATTTACGCACCACAAAACAAAACAGAATATAGTTTATCAGAAAGCTTTAAAATGATTAACAGACTGAATCATAACTGTGTGTTCAATATCAAATTGAAACCTTATAAATAGCCAGTATTTCACAGAAAAACTCTGTTTTGTAAGTAAGCAACATCATGCGTGATTGATCGAAAATAATGATACAACTTCATTCATACTGAGCTTTTTTTTATCAATTACAGATTCCTTTTGTTTGTTTTAAGTTTATTTTATACATTATTTTAGGTCTTTGAATTACCGATTGAGGGAGTAGAAGTCTGCCGGGTCAGCTAGTTTTATATAAAAGCAAAATATCACAAACTGATTAATTTGAAATTTAAGAAAATATAAATGCTACAAAACTTCAAATAAGACGCGTACAAAGTTGAATTATAATTTGACTTTCTCATCATATTTTGCTATTATCTTCATCTTGTCTTTTGCTCAAAAGATATCACTAATATGGAAATTGTTCAATGTCTGTTCAGTGTGATTTATTTTAATGAGTTACCATTACATATTATTAGAGCTAATAGTTCCAAATTCATATTAATTTCCTCTGTAGGCTTCAAAACGACAACCTGGGGCATCTGGTCGTCTTCACAGAAAAGAAACCGGAGAATGGGTATGGTCAAGTGAAGATGAAGGTGATGATAATGGTTCCAGTGAAAGTGACACAGATTCTAAACCCATGAATACCCTGGCTTCTATCGGATCTTCCGGATCAGATCATGAGAGCAGCGAAGGGGATCCACCTCCTGTCAATCTGGTATTAAGAATGAGGTAAATGTTTCGATCAGATGAGGGCTGATAAAAAACTCAACTGACTTTCTTCTTTCCCAGAGAACCTCATCGTGAATTCTCCACTCCCAGGTGATTGTTCCACATTTCCGTTATCCTATCCTTGATAATCTCCTTCCTACCAAGTATTAGAGACGATGAATTTGAACAAGTTTCTATTGTATATAGTAGCCTATATTGTCAAAGATACATTATTATTTATCATTTTAAGGAATGCCAAGAGAGAACTAAATGATATCAGATTCGAGTTTGCTGTTGGTAAAGATTCTGCTGAAGGAATAGCAACTGAACTTGTCGTAGCTGGATTAGTAGACAGCAAAGATATTTTCGTGATAACAGAAAATTTACAGAAACTCATCGAGAGTCGAGACGTTCTGAAAGTTGTTACTTTTCCCTTGGTAAGTATTCAGTGATTTGGATAAGATTTGTGATGATTGATGAGTATGCAAAAGAAATAATTCTCTTAAAGATTGACAGTTGAAATAATATAACAGCAGGTATTTCAGTTATATCAGTAATGAAGATAATTATATACCAGATAGGTAGAATATGAAATATTTTTCTTTTAGGTAAACTTTGCTCTTTATGATGTTACTCCCAACTGCGTTATTGGCGTTTCTTGTTTTTTCTCATTTGACAAAAGTATACCAACTCATCACGATGTACGTTTCATACAAAAGTGTTGTATTGGGCAGCTTCGAACATGCCAATTCTTGGAAAGTGTGTCATCTCGACACCATTGATATTCTGTTGTGCTGAAAATTGCTTCGAATACTTGTCACTGCGCTTTGAGTAGGTAAAATATCAAAAGTGGCAATTTTTATGTATGAAAGAAATAACGCAGAAGACGAAAACGGTTGAGCACAGTGAAAAAAGAAATTTCTCTAGAATTTGTACTGTCGATCAAAAAAGAATAATAGGTGTAAAATCACATACTTTTCACAGTTTTATTGTCACAAACACGACTGCAAGTCATATTCATGTGGTCAAGTACAGGAAAGGAATTTACTTATATAGATACTAGCCTAATTTGATATTAATTGGTGGAGAGGTAATGTCTAGCTGGTTATTAATGGTGATTTCACTTTTTTACAAAGCTTACTGATTTCCAAACAGATTCATTTAGTCATCTCCATGGCGTAGTGGTGAGAAGTCCCTGCTGTGATACGGCAGGTCGCCGGTTCGATTCCGGCAAAGGCCTGGGTGTTGTGTTTGTCCCTTATCTGGTTTATACAAATTACTCTGTTGGAATAATGTCGTAAAGGACAAATTCATGGCTTATAAGGTCAAGGAAGGACGGGCGTGGGAAAGTATGTCCACGTCCCTCTTTCCTTTAAAAAAAAACATTCATTTTCCTTCCTTTGTCGCAATTATGAAGAATTTTGATATTATCTAATGTTATTGAATGATGTGTGGCTTTTTTATATTCACATAGTGGACAATGATTGTCAGAGGATAAATGTTCTTTGAATCTGGTTTCGAATTTCCTTCCGGTCTGCTCAACAAAAGCTACTGTACACTCATTGCAAGCAATTTTGAAAACTTCTAATTTTTTGAATTTGTCTGTTTTTTGTTCATCATTGAAAAATAATTCGCTCAAGTTTAGACTATTTGAGATTGTTTCAAATTCAGAAAAGTAGTTGCTCAAGTTATTGGATAGAGGACCAATGTAGTAGAAACTAGCGTATTTTTTGAAGGGAGTATTTTATGGAATATAATAAAAGGGTTATTTGATATTTTTCTTTACGTTAAATAATTTTGTCTATAAATACCGGAGAAATTTTGTTATTTAAGGCAATTTTTTTGATAATATTAATTTCTGTCTGTCGGTGACAGTGAAATGGAGACGACCAAAAAGTTTTCAAAATTGCTGGCCATAACTGTACGGTAGCTTATGTTGGGCGGACAGGTAGGAATTTCGAAACCAGATTCAAAGAACATTTATACTCTGACAATAATTCTCCAATATGTGAACATATAAAAACCACAAAACATTCAATAACATCAGATAGTATCAAAATTCTTCATAATTGCGACAAAGGAAGAAAATGAATCTGTTGGAATATTTGGAAATCAATAAACTGTGAAAATCCAAGAAATCACTCTTACTAGCTAGCAATAACTCCCAACTATTTAATATCAAATTAGACTGTATCTATATAAGTATAATCGATAGCTTTTGAACAAATGTAAAGAAATTCCTCAGCAAATTCCATAGCTGTAATAATATGAAACAAGTTGGAAACGGATCTATAATACCAATCATTAAGTATCAAATAACATTTTTTAACGCAAAAAGAGGAGATTCATTTTGCCACATTTGTTAGATCATCGATTCCTTGCATAAGATTTAAGTAATGTATAAAAATAAGATGCCTATAACTTCTTTGATAATATAAATCCTAGATTTTTAATTTTATAATATATGTTTATAGCTCAATTTTGAAAAATATCGCCTTTAGTATGGTGTAAATTAATAATAATAGAAAATAACTCAGATAATCAAATGTTTCTAAAATTATATCTCCCATTATTAACTGCAAACACTAGTAAAACAAGTGAAACATCTAGACGTAACGCTTGACGCTAAACTAAATTGAGAGAATCACATCAAAAGACAAGGCCAAAGAGAGCAAAACACACTCTGGGCGTGCCGGAAGTTATTTCGGCCCAGATGGGGACTCAAACCAAACATAATATATTAGTTATACACGACAGTGATAAGACCGCCTCTGACTTATGCAGCCATCGTATGGCTGCCTGCACTGGACATGGAGACAAAACGGTACAAAATAAGCAAATCTAGCATTCACGGGAGCCTTGAGATCCAAATCCAAGGCCTCCATGGAGTGTCTGGTGGGCAACCCTCCCCCACACATAATGATGGAAGACGGCCGCGGGAGGCTCATTGAGTATGTGGGAAGAAGGCATGTGGAGGGACAGAAATCCGACTTCTGGACACTCTACTTCCGTCGATAAAATTAGAGAACTTCAACCTGACCTTTTCACAAGAGGAGATCGAATGAGAGCCACTTATCACTTTGACGAACGTCATTTCACCAAAAGAAATTTGGTGGTCCATCCCCACGCCTTACTCATCCCACAGGGCCTCTTGCAGGAAAACTTACACAGGAACTACAGAAACGCATACATCTACATATGCTCTGACAGCCAGAAGGTCCTGGGATATCTGAAAGATACATGGGTTACATCCAAACTAGTTGACAAATGCAAAGCAGCACTTTGACAACTCAATGCTACAGAGTTACTCTAATTGGGTGCCCCTGCCGATCAGGGTATTGAAGAGAATGAGAAAGCAGACAGCCTTGCCAAAAAGGTAACATCTGTTAGCAGATGGAACCATAATCTATTATGACTATTCCATGGACCACCCACATGATCTCTTTCTTTTAAAACCGAAACACCACCGAGGCTTTGGACTATTGGTCAGGCATCTCGGGACTGAGACAGTCAAAATGTCTCAAAAGGGCCGCAATAAACGAAGATGGTACATAAACTATTGTCCATTGACAAAGTTGGGGTGGTAGTTGGCCTATTGACGGGACACCAACTCAATAAACCACTACACGTCATGAGACTGTCGGAAATCCTACAGTGTCGTGGTTGCCTAGAAAATGATGGAACAACGGAACATTCTCTTCGCATGTCCCGCTCATAAGGCGACCAGATTAGATATTTGGGGCACTGAAACACCTAGTGCTCAGAAGATCCAGGAGGCCGCCTTCAACAGTGTTGCAAACTTCATCAATAAGTTTCTACTAGGCTGATATCAACACGGCAAGGATAATGGGCTAAAGAGCCTGGAGTGCTGCCCATAAGGGCACCGTGCACGAAGAAGAACTGAAAATGCTGCAAGTGCAGGTTTCGAAAGGTAGTTTTTATCATTCTGATTTGTTTAGTTTAAACTATGGAATAGATTAGGAAATGAGATAGCAGTGGTTTTTTTCTGTCAATTTTAATTATTATACACACATAGTTATTATGTGCTCATAATGTACAGTTTTTTAATCGGGAGCGAATGTTTCAGTTCATTAAAAAAAAGTAGAATTCGAATGGTTTCAGATTTATGTATTGTGTTTTGATTTATGAATGTGAAATAAATAGCTCATTGGTTTGAATGATCTCATTTTTTTTCAGCAATCAACCTTGGGTTCCAACGAACAACCTGATGATAAGTCGTTGATAGGTTATGCACAGATTTCAATAACAGATTGATAGAACTTGATGTTCATTTTCCTTCTATTAGGTATATGCAGGTTGAACAGCTCTAATTAAATCGTCCTTGGAGATCTCCAGATTTTAAGATTTGAAAACCTAAATTTCAATTATATTCTTGTAGTCGATTACTAGAAATAAGAAATATTTGAGATGGACTGAGAAAACGGTTTTTGTTCCTAAATCCATTTTGTTACTAGGCAGAATGTGATGAAAAAATCTTTGTCTGGAATCTGCATATACATTGTCTTAGAAGAGAATGCCAGGGTATATATCAAAAATAGACGTTCCATGATAGTTAAATATTTATTTTTTATATCTTTATGATATTATTGATGCTTATACTGCAAGTAATACGAATTTGGAAATTTTCTTCATGTTGCTGATTTGTCATGCGCTCTGTCATTCTTTTCCAGATACCTGTATATTTGGAATCTACTGATCATTGTATATATTGTAGATAAAATTTTATTTGAGAACTATGTAAAGTATGTCACTTACTCGATAATTTAATGTATTTTCAGTTGAAGTGTAAAAGAAAAATATCTTCTAAAAGTCACTTTCATATTTTATTGTTGATTATATTTGTGTTTTAGTCATATTATTTAATTTGTTGATTTTCCTCACTTGGAGCTCATTGAAATTTTGAATTGATTTGTACATTCTTTGAGAAAACAATTTTCTCAGAATATCATTGAATTTAAAAGGAATGTACTTAATAGATGCAAAAAAATATTTACTGGTAGAAAATCAACATCGGTTTTTTCTTGAAATGATATAGACGTAGATGAAAACCTATATAGGCTTTGTTATTAGTTTTTCATAATGTATTTAAGATATAATTATGGACTGATACAGAAGTGTGCCTTTTTGATAAGTATAACTAGTTGTAGCGTATGCAGTAATGATTTTTGTGTGCGCAAATCTAATGGCTTCGAAAATTGGGAAAATATTATTTTTATTCATTAAATATTCTTATGATCAATAGATTTCATATCAATGAATGTACTTAATCTATTCTTATAAACTACAGTTCAGTATAAACTTGTATCATTAATTCTTATTCGATGCCATCATTTAAGGTAATACGATCAGTTTTCCAGTTTAGGTTCAACCGCTTTTTCTAAGAAAATCTCACTCTCTGATCAGAATTGCAGTAGTAAGCTCTCTATGGATATGAGACAAACATATCATTAAATTTCAAATATTTGCTTTCTTACCATTGTAAGATGAGAATAGAGAACTGTCTTTTTAATAGGAATAAGTTCAGTAACTGGTGGAATCAGTTTTTCACAAGGAAATTATTTCAGATACAATATTAATTTATGTAATTGTTCTTGAAATTAATTTTAATAAGTCAAATAAGTATATGACAGTATCCTTATTTATTTCTTAATGAAAGTACAGGAGACCTGTTAAAAATGAATATTTGAATATCTTGAAAATGTCAAAGATTTCAAGAATTTTATCTAAATTGATGTCCTTACTTTTTCTTGTGGAAAATTCATTTGATTAATTACTGTATTCATTTCAATTTGCTATCTTGTAATTCCATGTAGGAGTAGGGGCTTACTAAGCATTTATATCTTGGAAAAAGTGTTAATCTCATGTTTCAAGAAGTGTGGATATTGTGTTCAAGTTCCAGAATTTATAAAAATCTAGTTGGTCCAGTAGTTTGCCTTTGGACTTCTCTAGGCATTGAATTTCTGAACTAATTTAGTTATAGTTTCAGATTGCTGTTTATATATATATATTGATTTACTTTATGATATATTTAAGCTATTTATTATATTGTTTTATCACTTACGAAAATATTCGATGAGAATGAGGAATATGTACAACAAGTGCAGACTTGGAAAAATGAAAAAGTAATGTATTTGTACATGGGCAAGGTGAAATATGTACAGAAAATATTTATTCCGATATAGGTGATAATAAAATTTGAAAATATTTTTGTTTGATTTTTAAACAAAGTGAATTTTTGGAAGGATATTAATTTTAAGGGTTCTATCCAATTTTAATTTTCAAAAAACAATTTTTTGTATTTTTCGAATATACATATATTTGAGAATATTCCCCGAAAATTTGAAGTTGATCCAACAAACAGTCTCGCAGATATGAGCGTATTAGTAAGGACGAGCGTTCGAAAATAGGCGGGGCGCCGATCGGAATAGCAGCTGCTTTTCGTTGCCATATGTCTTTCTTCTCAATTTCTATTATGTCTAATCCGTAAAATGAGAATACAAAAGGTCCACTTTATACCTGAAAACCTTATTTAGAAATTTTGGTTAAACGCCTCGGTAGCTGCATGGTTAGTGAGCAAGTATATAGGAATATGCTTAGCCGAGGCCCTGGTTCGATTCCGGGTTCAAGTTATGGATGTTGTCCTTGAACAAAAATTGTGGTACTTGGAAAAGTCGCCCAAAGAGGGCATAAACTTCCGAAGACCAGATAACTTGTAATCCTTGAGGTGGCAGTTATCATTGCATGGTCTAGGAGAGTGGTTCGGAATCCACTATAAGCTGTAGGTCCACTGTGTAAATGGGCTAAGTTCCCGAGCACATTGTTAAAAGATGAAACAACAACAAATTTTAGGTTAAAAATCAATAAATTTCGTCAGTTGAACGTGGTCAAGTTGTGTGTTTTTCTTAGTGTGTGGTTTTTTTTATGCGCGCTTCCCAGGAATAGGTGAACCTGTTACTGTTAATTGAGGTGTCTGTTTAATCGCTTCTTGAAGAGGGCCAAACTGTAGGAGGTTGGGAAGATGTTGGAAGGAAGCGAGTTCCACAGCTCACCGGCCCTGTAAACGAAGGAATTCTTATAGAGGTTCGAGGGGTCGTTAAATGTACCGCCATATGACGTGAACTCCTTGCCAGCCTAGTGTTGCGGCAAAACATGAGTTTTCCCGGAACAAGGTCTTTCAGCTCCTTGGAGCATCTTCCGTGGAAGTATCTGTAAAACAGAAAAGTCAGCAACTTGTCTTCTGAGGGCCAGCGGATGGAGATCGCGGGTGATCTCCGGGTGGTCGATGAGATGCACAGCTCGTTTTTGCACACTATCCAACATCCGCAACGAATGTTTGGGCGCAGATCCCCATACATGGGAACAATATTCCAAAGCAGATCGAATCTGCGCCTTATATAGAAGCAACAGCTGAGATGACGTGAAGTATCGCTTGGCTCTGAAATGAAAACTAAGTTCAGCTGATGCCGACTTAGCTTTTGCTGATATATGTTCATGCCAGTAAAACCCGGAGTTGACCGTTATTCCGAGAAAGTGCATCGAATCTTTGGATGCAATTTGTTGGCCTTGTATCATTAGAGGAAGTTCTCAGCGGGGACCTTTCTAGAAAACGTAGTTGCTCGCGTTGAAGCTCACCAGGTTCAACTGACCCCACTCAGATATCATCTGTCAGAGTTTAAGTTATTAATTTCCGCAGCTGTAATCGGCCGCAGACTACTGAAAGATGAAACCAGGGTACAATCGTCTGCAAAACCGTTTCTTTATCAGAATGCCTCGTAAAGTTAGCAGAGTAGCTCGGAAAAGTACAAGTGGGCAATTATCCCGACCGAAAAGAAAAGAAGAATTTTTGTGACTCGTGATAGTTCCGTTGAATATCGAATTTCAAATTTTACAACTGTTTGCTGCTATAAGTGAATATGTACTAAGTAAAACGTGTAGCAGACCAGTAAAATTCGAAACGGTATTAAAAATGTTGTGTTATGTGATGAGTGCCATCCTCGTTGCCTAAATTCTTGTAACTATGTAAAACACTCGTATGAAATAAATAGAAGATTTGTTATGAAAACTCTTGGATTAGGTTTGAAAGGTACCACTCAATTTTGCAGATTGATGGATGTCAGCGTTTTTGTTACAGACTATTTATGATTATCAAGAATATTCACGAATGTGACAGTAGTAACTAAAAAACTTTTAGAAAAAGCTACGTCGGAAAAACGGCGATGAATATAAAAATGATTTGACAGTGTCGGGAGACACTGGACATGGAAAAAGAGAGGGTTTAGTTCTTGTACATGACTTCTCTAATTGGCTATCATAGTGGTAAAATTGTTGATCTTCTTGAAAAATGTTCCTACTGTAAACAATGTGAGCCTTGGAAAACTTTGAAAGATACATCTGAATATGAAGAATGGTGGGAAGAGCATAAAGAAGTATGTTCTTCTAAAATATTGGAATTCGTTTTAGGAACTATATAGGCAATGGCGACTCCAAAACTTATTCCAGAATTTTAACGGCAGCTCCTTACGGTGACATTGAAGTTATAAAAAAAGGATGCATAGGTCATTTTCAGAAGAGAATGGGTACACGATTAAGAGAGAGTGTGCATAAAAGTACTATAGAAATTATAGATAAGTGTGGAAAGGAAGTACTTGATGGAGAAGGAAAAATGATTGATAAATTAACTGTTTATTAGGCGACACTGCGATTCAGTTCAAAATATGTATAACGCCATTTGGGCTTCTTACTATCATTATTGTCCCACTGACGAAAATCCTCAACATGATAAATGCCCGGTAGGACCAGACTCGGGGTGTTCTTGGCAAAAAACACGATCCTTGAATACTTTGTCTAGCTACAAACATGACTATCAACCCTTACTAACTGCTGTAGCTATTTGTCCTATTTATACAGATCTTAGCAATGAATATTTACTGAAACGATACGTTGGTTCTTTGACGCAAAACGATATCGAAAGCTACAATCAGTTTATATGGAAAATAAATTCAAAAACAATCCCATGTGTTTCAAAAATCGTTAAAATAACCGCATATATTGCAGCCGGAATGTGCAATGAAGGTGAAACATGTCTCCTTTATTATATGAATGCAATGGGATTATTACTTGGACCTAATACTTATGCCTACGTGAACAAAGGAGACACATGGCGATTTCGGACGCAGTCTAATAGTCTGATAGACAACACTTGATTATTTTAGAGACAAACAAAAAGCAGAGAGTTCCTCTTATGGTCCTGGAATAGATGACTCGATGTAAGTTGGAAAAAAGTTTTTTAACTTATCTAACTGTAAATCGTTCCCTAAACTTTAAACGCGTTTTTCTCGAAACGCTACTTTTAGAGCCGGTGAGGAAAGTTTCTCCGAAACGGATGAACCGATCGACTTGAAATTTCTACACGACCTTAGATATATTTCTCAGATAATGATTGAAGAAATGAGATTTTTGACAATAACTTCGATTTTCAAGACCTTTCAAGGTGTAAATTTTATCACTTAAAATGAATTTTTTCTTTGGGAAGCCGCCATTTTGTTCAAAAATCAAAATTGTCACTATTCCTTCCATCATCGCCTGTATTTTCTGGTTCTGGTTTCTGGATTTCAGATAATTTGAAGCAGAAATATCTTTCCTCATCGCCAGACACTCTTTCTGGAGGTCCTTCTGGAGATCGGCTACAGGAACAAGGGAATCCAATATTTAAAAAAATGAATCGCTGATTGTTAAAGTACATTAAATTCTTCTTATGTACATTTTTTCTATTTATTTATAAAATAAAAGGCCTGTTCATAAAAATTATCAAAAAGGCATTTTTTCCGTCTAGGTTACAACCCCTTAATGTAAACTTTTTGTCTGATTTCCACAATGTTTATTTTACGTTTCGACAGTTACATCATTTTCAAGTGTTAAGAGCTAACAGTTGTGAGAAAGTATGTGTTAATTATACCTATTTTAAATGTTGATAAGTGGGAAGTGATTTAATTCTAGTTGACTAGTGAGAGGTGAGTTTTTACAAAGTTTGTTAATTTGCAAACTTTCCAACAGTTTCATTGTCATTTCTTGGCATTTGTGGATAATTTTAAAGCTATCTATTTTTATTGTGATTTTTTGATTTGAACTGTTCAAAAACTACGGATTTCTTATCTGAGGAGAGATGATCTTCGAATCTAGATTCAAAATTTCGATCTGTTTGTCCCATAAGATGTTGGGCATTCTTAGATTTAATTCTGTATATTCCAGAATGTTCGAATATATTAATTTTTTGTTTGGCATTGAATAGTAATTTGGTTATGTTGGGACCACTGGAAAATGAAGTTGTTAAATTAAATTTGGTAAGGTAATTGCTGATGTTATTAGACGGTTATTAGAGGGGTCAATATAAGTTAAACATGCGTATTTATTCACTGGTTTTTCTATAATAGAATATAGTAGTTGAGAAATTTGTTTATATGGGGGGATGCAATTTTTTAATGATATTGAAGCTTCTTGTGGACAGGAGAATTGAAGAGGCTCTAAGTGAATCATTGAGTTATACTCAGCTGATTCATGTGCGTTGTGATCAAAATAATCCATTGGGATTTCTGAATTTGAATAGATTTCTTTTCTATAATGTTGTAGGTGAGATTATTATTGAGCGTGATGGTTATGTCTAGAGAATTTATTGAATTGTTCGTTCAATTTCAGCAGTGAAGATTATTTCATTGTGCATTTTATTCAGAAAATGTAAAAAGTGTTCTATTTGTCTGTTTACGCCTTGAAAATCCACAAGAATACCATCAAAGAATCTGTACAAAAAAATGTTTTTGTGCTAACTTGTTTATTAGAGATTTCTCAAGATTGTTCATAGAAATATCTGCTAATATGGAGCTAAATGGGGAGTCCCGAGTTTTGTTTGAATAATTTTAAGTCAAACTGGAAATAATTTCAAACATGTCTCTAAAAATGTACATAATTCATCTATAATGTGCGGTGAAGTATTATTTTGTTTGTGGATTTCTTTTATCTGACACGGAGAACTTTCATTTGTCAGAATGGTTGGGTACATATTTTTTATATCAAATTATCAGGTCTATTGAATTTAAAATGGCATATTGTGGTTGACTTGGTGAGTTTCATGAATTTGTGGTTTAAGAAAGTTGTTAATTTAATTTTAAAGGTGTGTTTATGTAAGATACAACTTGTAACCTCATTATGAATGTGCTAGATAATTCGATTGTTCTATGCTGCGAAGCACTCTACCACATTATTCATCAGTAATCACAATGCCGGTTAGCTCATCTCTCAGAATGAAGTGGGTCAGCCTAGAATTCAGTGATCACTTGATATATGTATAGAAGTATCTAGTGTCACCTGAATCCAAGATATTCAGTTCGTAGTTCGTAGTATTGTTTGGAAAGTGCGTTTCTTCAACTTGTTATTCAGAGTTCTATAGTGCTCATAATCAATTTCAGCACTCGTTGAGTGGCACATATGCCACAGTTTTTGAATGGAGTCAATGAGTTCAAAAAATTCATTGTTCAGCCAGAGTTTTGTAGGGATAACAATTCTTCTCTTCAAGGGAACATATTGATCCACTGTGGAGTTAATTACTTTTCTCATTTATTTGTGGTTACTGTTATCTTTGAGGATTTCCTTTAGAAATACATTTATTTGGTCGTGATTCGCTGACTAGAAGGGTATCTTACAGACCGTGTTCGTATGTTTAGTTGTAAGTTGCAGGTACGTCTTGGCGGTAATGACAATGTGATCGCTTAACCCAGGATGATCTCTGATGTCATAGACCAGCTTCTTGTCATTCACCTATAAGAGGTCGAGTAATGATACTTCACCATTCCTAATTCTTGTAGGGAATATGATCATGTGATGGGCATTCATTGCATGATAGTTATCCAAGAAGTCACTACACCAGAGGTGCTCAAACTTGAATTGCTGGCGATTCACCTCAATATTTTTAGACTACTTACGATCGACTCTGAGATGCTTCAAGTATGTGTGATGCAGGCTTGTCGTACATACACGATACACCCTACCTATCTACCTACCTAGGTAGGGTGTAGCGTAGCATATATAGATATTAGCTTTCCGTACAATATACATTCTTTTAGTCAAGGTTTGGGTTAGGTTTAGTTAGGTTCTTCTCTACAATATCAATGAATAGTTATTCAAAATTGCGAGTTTATTTTAAACTTAGCAATATGTTTGCTATTGTAGGGTGGAGAACTCTAAACTAACATACAAAACAAAAGAGCTACATATGGTGTTAAACTTAACTAAGGAGTGACTTTGGATGTTGAAGCGTGGCACTGCATGTCCTCAGCATACTTTTCATAAGATGGTACGTTACGTATCATAATTCAACTAAGGAATTCTTTGTTTCAAAGACGGATTTCTATTCAGTTGATCTATCATAACTTGCAATTTGAATGCGTTTACTGCGCTAATCATTTCAATAATAGTTTTTCCTCCACCTTGGAGCTCCAAGTTAATGGTGTTCAAGTGCATTGTGATGTCAGTCAAAAATGCCAAATCAGTCAGCCATTTTTCGTTTTTCACTGACTCCCTATCTTCAAACTGCAACTAAATAGCTGCCTTTGCAAGCTACGTGCACGGATGGAATTCACAATTTTTGTGCAATGCCCATAATTTCCTCCGTGTTTGAAGCTTTTGAACACAAAACTTGTTGATGTATAATGCAATGGAATGAAAAAAATGAAGGGAAATCTTCATTAGCTCGACACAATGCCACAAAACTGTTTTTGTTTCCAGTCATTGCTGGTGCTCCATCGGTTGTAATGCACACTAATTTATATATTGGTAGCTTGTAGTTTTTTACAAAATTGAAGAAAACGTCATATATATCTTCGCCACGGGTCTCCTCCTTCAGAGGAGTCATAAATTATTCCGCAGTCAATATGTCATTGAATACCATCCGAATGAAATACACAGCTGGGCAGTGTCTGTCATATCGGTGGATTTGTCGAACTGTAAAGAAAATTATGGACATTACATGATATCATGTTTTAGTTTATCTGCAAAGTCCTGACTCATGACTTCAATACGCCTTGTGACAGTCGGACGAGATAACTGAAGTTCTCTAATCGCAGACATGATTTCTGTTTTATTTTTAAAATCTCCACAGTCTCACCCGATTCAATAAATGCTTCCTTCACAACCGATCCATCTTAGAATGGTTTCTTGTGTTTCGCCAATATATGAGATATTTTAAATGTCGCGATCGTACCAGCTTTTGATTGTTTGGCTGGTCTTGTGAACATGGTTTGTTCTTTTTTTAAACAAGATATCAAATCACGTACTTTTCGTTTTCTTAATTCACTTTGTGGCAGAAAATCCTTTTCATAGTTTTTATGAACCGTTTTATGATGCCTCTCTAAGTTACCACGCTTAGGTATTGGAAATGACGCACGACAAATAAGACAAATGCACTTATCTTTCACCATAAAAAAGAAAAATTCTTCCTCCCAAGCGTTATTAAAATGATAGGTTTTAGATTTCTTCGCTGCACTCATTTTGTACTATTTAATAATAAAATTTGTATCGACGTAGTATTGCCTTGAAGTTACAATTCAGAATGACTCCAATTCCTGCAGGCACAATATTCATATATGCGTGAACGAAAGTCTCGAATGTTCCCGTCGAACAAATTGGCAAGAAAAAACCCTGTTTTTCTTTTACAAGTACCGCGCGTTCCTTTGATAAAGCCGCCTTTTGCCGCTAGCAGAGTGTTATTTTATTACGTAATAAATTTTTGTTGTGTAGTTACCCACTTATTAAAAATATTTTTCTTCTCGAGATCAACTCAAAATGCACTCGCGATCGACCGTTTGAGCACCCCTGCCCTACAGCAATGAACGGTTGTTTGATTGTACTGTTAGGTTACTCCAATGGATTTCTGAGTGAGTGAAGTCTCCAAAAATGTAGGTGGTTGCGCTTGAGTCTAGTGCCTTTTGAAAAACATTTATTAGTTGGAGGTTTTGCTAAATTGAGATTTTGTGTCTGTTGTATACTGGCCACTACAATCTCTACCCACAGGGATTCAAGTGGGGTTAACGTGGCATATGCCTGACTCTCCATGATTTCCAACCTGTGACCCGAAATTTCATTCTTCACCAAGACGCAAACATTCCCACTCCTGCTTTGTCTGTCATGGCGAAGCACTGTATAGCCACGAACCTGGACAAGGTCATTGGAGATTTGGTCCTTCAATCACGTCTCTGTGCGAAAGACTACCGACGGATTAGTCGTCACAACTCTAGTTCTCCATTCATCGATCTTATTGACTAACGAGTTCAGATTACTGTACCAGAAGGAAACCTCTAGGGTGGTGGCTTCAAGTTTTTGAAGCAAGTTTGGTAACTGATTTTGTTTTGGCGATTTTTGGAACATTGTCGAAATATTTTATTGCTATGTCTTCTTCATCCTTCTAGTGGATGTCCTTTTCAACAATGCATAACATCTAAATGCAGTTCCTGTTGTGGATTTTGGGCCTGGTATCATATATTTCATTTCCTTATATTTCGGACATGCATTTTGTTGTAAATGTTCGTTCATGCATTTTGTTGTAAATGTTCGTTCTGCGCTCTTTGACTGTAATTTATAATGTAAAAAGTAATGGCTGGACATCCTAACGATTTTGATTTGATGAAAGGGGCAGATAGAGATCTTCAACTGCTTTGGATACTGTTGCCGTACTGTCAGTATAATTTCTGAGCGTACTCAGTGATATACGTTGTTAATGGCGTAAAATTATTACGAATAGTCATTCAATGGAAGACAAAAATTCAGTATACTAGGAAGACCCTTAAGACAATATGGATCCCACTCGTTCACTTTAATGAACTGTTCCACCTCAACATTCGATATACTTGAATTGAATGTAATCATGATGTGATTCAAAATGTTGCGAGTTATTTTTGAATGTAATTTGGTTTGAACGAGAATAAAACAGTTTGTGGGGTGACATTACTTTTGGGAGGCTCAGGGATTTATGACACTGATCGACAGAAAGTCTTTGACTCAACGGTTTCATATAATTTCGTCAAAAATAAAACGTAAGTAAGTAATATATTTTATCATCGGTTTTTCTGAATACAAGAGTAAGTAACTAACAATTTCACTAATTAATTAATAACAATTCCTTCAAATTATCAAATATTAAGAAGCATTATGTGAACAGTGCAACCTAGGCTTTGGAGCCTGTATGTTTACTCATCAACCAAAAGAAATAATACAAACGAATACAACAAACTTCTATGTTATAAGGTCTGCCTTAAAACTAAAATATGACAAAATTGTTTACTGAGCTTGAAAATTGCTGAGAATTTGCCTAAAATACCATAGTGGGAGACAATCAATCCTTATCCAATTAAAATAGTTTTAATTTTTTTTCATGCTTAGCTTTGAAGAATTTCTTGAAATTTGTTATAATGTTCCACCACAATAGTTTTCAATAATAAAAACAATTACTGTGTTTTAAGGAATTTTACTTAATAATTGCGATTCGTAACGCGTTTCTACTACACCGAATTTATATGATTTTCGAAAATTTTCAACTGTCTATCTGTTCCTGTGAAGCAAATAATGATATCGTCTACATAGCGATATCAGTATAAACAATATTTACTGAGTGGATGATTATGAATTAATTTTACTCTAAGTTATTCATGAATATTTCTGCTAACAAAGGACTTAACGGATTGCCCATAATCAAGCCGTCTTCAATAGTATAATATTTGTTATTGAAATGGAAATAATTTTGATCTAAAAAATTTGTAATAATGAAAGAATATCTGATTTAATGATAGTATTGACATGATTCTTTTCTAATAATTCTTCAACTAAGTAATACGTATCTTTCGGAGGAATGTTGGGAAATAGATTTTTAACATCGAAAGAAATGAGTTTGGAATGAGGTGGTATAGTGGTATCTTTGATATTGGCAATAAGTTCGTATGAATTTTTGACCGAAAATTTAGATTTAAAATTGCAATGTTTTATTAGCAAGTCGTTGAGGAATTTTGAAAGTTTGAACGAAGGTGCCGTTATATAAGAAACAACAGGTCTAATAGGGTAATTAGGTTTATGAAGTTTTATCAACGAATATAATTCGGGGATTGTGGATTGGAGTTAATGAATTTATATTTTTCGTGGTCTTTCAACATAGCTTTCCAAACTAATAATAATTTAGGCAAATATATAAAAATAATAAAACCAAACCAGGTAAAAACAATAAATTAGGTGTTTATCGATTGAATTGCAATGACTGTGATAATTTCTACATTGGTAGAACACATAGAAATTTTAATATTAGAATATCGGAACATAAACGCAGTTTTTCAAATAAAAAATCAGATTCAAATTACGCGAATCATCTCTTAGAAAATAATCATTCTTTCGACCCACAGTTTGAAATTTTGCATACAGATAATAAATATTGGAAGGTAGATCTTTGGGAAACTTTAGAAATCAATAAATACAAACACCCAGGTAGACTCATCAATGAACAAGTCGATTTAAGCCCTTCACCTCTATTGAATCTTTTCGGGGAGCAATCTATTCCTTAATTTTATTGGATATACCTGTCCTAAATTACCACTTAAGAAGAAGCAACCCAATAAGCTTTTAATTATTCAAGAATATTTATAGTTATATTCTCATTTATATTTTTCTGTATATTCATTCGTCTGAAGAAGCTACGGTGTAGTGAAACGCGTTACGAATCGCAATTATTAAGTAAAATTCCTTAAAACACAGTAATTGTTTTTATTATTGGTAATGGAATTTTACCAAGTAAAAGCCTCCCAAATTCAATCGTTACAATAGTTTTCTTTTGCTTTCTATGATTTTTGTTTTCAATGTTAATATTTTTCCTATGTGAACTGAGAAGGTTGTAGAATTTTGGTCCGAAATAAAAGAAACTTCTTTGTAAATGAGTTCCATGGAAAAGAGGAACATGTATAGAGTTCTTAGCCTTATGTCTTATACATACACAGCACAATTGATCAACAAAATTCGCGCATTTCAGGGATGATGTTTCCGCAAAGTCGACCACCACAGAACAGAACACACACAACGCTCAACTTGAGGAATGAGAAGGATTAAGGTTATCGCGTCTTGCGAAACGCGCAGGCATCATCATCTAAAACGTATTAAAGTTTCTATGTATCAGCTACACATTCTGTTGTGGCTAGATTAGTTGAATGCGATAGCGATTTGAGTTTAGGATTCCAAGTTCAACCAGACTAGTTAGCCAGTTAGGTGTCCTGGCAAATACTTTTACTGGCTTGAGTATATACGTCGATCAGTGCTAGAAAAACGGGAGCAGAAGGCCTAGTTTTCCGTAACAGCCACACAGAACTTCCACAATGGTGAAAATTTTAGGTATCCTAGCTAACCTGCGACCAGATAACCGGTTCAGCTGAAGACGATTTCTCTAAGTGTTGTCATATATTCATGATTTACCTTTGCCTTGTCTAGTTTTATCGTCCTGAATAAGCACTGAGTGACATAGAGCTGCCTCATGTCTAAACGTTCAGTCTCTCGAAGAGTTTTATTCGTGCTGTACATCTTGATTATTTTGAATTACTTTGAGTGTAGCTTTTTGAACAATTTCCAAATGGCCCAATACATTCCCACACAAACCACCCCACACAGTCAGCCCATAATTCAAGATCGATTCAACTAATGAGTCATAAATCAGGAGCATGCTGCTCCTGTTTAAGATATCTCTTGATTATAGAATGCATAAAGTAGGCTCGTAAGTCTCTCAATCAAATACTTAAATTGCATTTCTTTGGTAATTGCAGGTCAGTCGCAAATATTTTTGTGATAATCTGATTCGTGAATGAGTATACTCTTTTGTATGTATGGTTGATACGCTGATAAAATTTTAAAGTAAGAAACTTTGTTTTTTTCGGGTTTAGAGTTAGCTTGCTGTCTCCTAGCCAAGCCACCCATAATTGCTAAACCAAATTCCGTAGCCGAATATACTTCTTCCCATGTATCACCATTAAAAATCATTGACGTGTCATTTGCATTAGATATAATGTCGCAGTTTGTTATTCCCAAATTAGTTATTCGGTTGATGAATATTAAAAATAATATTGGTCCCAATACCGTACCTTGTGGAACATGTTTACCGTGGGAGGATCACGTATGATTCCATTTATTTTAACTCTTTGTTTTTTCCCCGTAAGATAGCATTTGAAAAGTTTTACCTCTTATCCCCATATTCTCAAGTCTTTCCAACAAGTTGTCATGGTCAACACTATCAAAAGTTTTCGTTAAATCTAAAACTAGCTAAGCATTTTTTATTGTTGTTATGTTATGTTTTTGCTGTGGGGGGAGGATGTCGGACGCTAAAATATGCAAACTGACTCAGCATTCAAACTCTTCCATTTTATTGATAATGTTGTTTGTTTTAATTTTGAGCCAAAGTTACTGAGATATTAGCGAAGGACTGAAAACGTTACCTTTGAGCCTACCCTCGCCTCCTTCTTCACCTCTTACTACATCGGACAGTGTACAGTAACTTTGCAAGACCATTTCCAAAGCTCTAGGATTCTTTTCTATCGATTTGTCTAATTTAACTGCACCAAGTTAACTTTAAGGATTCAAAATCTTTTGTGATGTCAATTCTAATGGTCTAAGTAGTAAAGCTTAAAATATCTCAAAATATGACCGCCCTCACCCCTGTCTGCCAGGTCTCTAGAGCTAAAGTTTTGAGTTGAGGATTTGTAGTATAAATTATGTAGAAAAACTGTATTTCATCCATGTAATGATTGAATAAAAGAAATGTAAAATGTAAAGTAAAATAATAAAGACAAGAAATATTATGTAATGTAAAATAGAAAAAAATTGCATGTGCAGCAATTCAACTTCTTGAAAAATGAAGAACATGGCAAATTTTTATATATTATATATAACCCCAAGACGTACACACACCATAAAACAACACCGAGCACGGTATATTTACTTCTCCCTCATGTAACGTGATGCGTCCTTGAAATTTTACTCTTTATTATTGAGAAGTTTCAGAAGCTCAGGTGTAGAATAATTCACCATTTCAACTGCCTCAAGAAAATTGGTAAACATTTAAATTTAAATCAATAAAAAATAATTTAACCAGTCAATTCTCTTTTCTGATACCTATTCCCAGTTGTGTAAACCTGACTCATTCTTGTATTGCTTATATTTATGAAATTTACATGATCTTGAGTGTATTAGTTGAGTTCTGAGTGTATTAGTTGAGTTCGCTTAGATAACTTTATACAAGTTAGTTTGAAATTTACAATTTCCTTTTCGAAAATTGCAAGGTACAAATTATATAGAAAGAGTATAATTCATTTAGGCAGATGCTTTTATGAAAATAAAATTACTGGAAGGTCTTAATTGGTATAAATATCTGCAATCCCTACTTGTTTCCACGGTTACAAGGGTAGGGTAATCAGGGAATGACTACACGGGGAGATTAATTAGACTTGTTTTCAGGTCCATTCATTGTTGTTAGAGATAAGTAGCAACGAAACAAACATATCTGTGTGGAATCGACCATTATCTTTTTGTTAACATTATATTGGAGCGTTCGATTAAAACGAATTTTATGAATATGCTCCATTATTTTCATGTCGGAAAAAGCTGTTGTAATTCTTGGATTAAATTAACTTTTGAAATCGTTTCAAAACGAAATGGGGATAACACTGAGGTGTACAGTCTATCCTATATTGATATCCTCAGTTTATAGAGGAGTGACTCAAAAAATTATTGAATATTGTATCAAATATCATATCTTGATTTTTTCGAATGGAACACCCTGTATTTTAATACTCATCTCAACGCATAAAATATTGTGCTATATTTTTGCAGAAGTAACCTTATCTTTATCTGCGATCATTTTCGAAATATTCGATTATTTGTAAAAATTTTCAATGAAAATTCTACAAACCGTATGAAACTCATCAACATGCATCATTATTCGCACAGAAGTTTTTTTCTGTAATGATTCAAGTAGTAAAAGATGAAACCTAAACAAGATAATTCTTTTGATGAATGATAAAATCAAGATGATTAAAACGTAAATCGAGGTATGTGTTGACATTTTTTTTTATTTGTATCTTCTGTCAGGTGTCCGGACATATCATATTCTGCATTTTACATGGTGAACTTATCAGTGTTTCGTTATTAAACATTGTTAAAGTGAATTTTGAACCCAATTTTCTCAATTGACTGCCATAAAGTTCTCCAAAGAAGAAATGGTTGATATGATTTTTATTCTGGATGAGTGGGATAGAAATTCTTTGATGGCTAGTAGATTTTCTGCACAAAGGTTTCCTGATAAGAGGCATCCTGATGAAAGATGCTTTGAAAGACTTCTAATTAGATTTATCGAAACGGGTAATATCGCTTACAAAAAACATGAAAAACCAAAAACTGCTATAGCTGAAGACAACCAGTTATCAGTTCTGTTGACAGTGCCAGGGGACCCATATAAAAGCCAAAGAGAGATTTCTCAGTTAACAGATATAAGTCAAATTTCCGTCCAGAGAATCTTGAAAGTGAACAAATTTCATGCATATCATGTACAGCTACACCAGGAAATGAACAATCAAGATCATGAAAATCAAATTAATTTTTGCAATTGGGCAAGTGACAAAGTAGCGGAAAATCCAAATATGTTTAGCAAAGTTCTTTTCTCGGACGAGGCAACTTTCCACAAGAATGGGCTTGTTAAGAGGCACAACTTTCATTATTACGCCACGGAAAATCCACACCTCATGAGACAAATAGATCACCAGCTTCGTTGATCCTTGAATAGTATGCTATAGTAGATGGATATCTAATTCGGCCGCACTTTTTCGACGGGCACCTCAATAGTAAAATGTATTTAGATTTTCTACAAAATCATCTACCAATGTTACTTGCCAATGTACCAAAGCATATAAGACAAGATTTGTGGTTTCAACAGGATGGAGCACCGGCACACTACACACATCAAGTTAGGAAGCATTTGAATCATGTATTTCCAAACAAATGGGTAGGACGTGGTGGTCCTGTTAGATGGCCAGCTAGGTCTCCAGACCTTACAAGTCACAAGATTTTTTCTTGTGGGGTTATATTAAGGGCATCGTTTACCAGATTCCTTCTGAAACACAGTTGGAAATGAGACAGAGAATAGTCGACGCCTTTCAATCAGTTAAGCCGGAAATTTTGTCGAGAGTCTTTCCTCAGAAGGATTGAGTTGTGTCTACAAAGAAACGGGCAATATTTCGAACACTTGTCCTTGGGCAATAAGAAAACGAAAAGAAAAAGTATTCATCCTCTCTGGCCGAAGGAGTATGCGATGATGTGAGAGCCTATTTTCATGAATTTTTACGAACAAAAAAAAATATTGTGACGAAACTACTTACCAAAAAAACTCATTACTTAAAGACATTATAGCAGAGTTTAGGACGCTCTTGAATTTTCAACGAAAAAGTGATCTTCCAACCTGAAAAAACCTCCCAAGATTTTCTTATAGAAAATTGGGACACCCTGATTACTTCAAAATAAATTGCTGAAGTAAATTTTTACTTTTTAAATACAAAACCGTTCGAACAAAAATGAAATCCTCAACAGTGTACGAGCAACAGAGCACCGCGCCACTGGTGAATCACCCAGTATATTTTCGACACGAGTCTTCAGAGGAATGATTGTCAAAAATTCTTCCTTAGCCAACATGTCTTTGAATGCCATCCGAATAAAATAGCAGTGTCTGGGCAGTGTCTGTCATATCGGTGGATTCGTCGAACTGTAAAGAAAAGTATGTACATTTCATGATGTTTTAGTTTATTTGCCATGTCCTGACTCATGACTTCAATACGCCTTGTGACAGTCGGACGAGATAACTGAAGTTCTCTAATAGCAGACATGATTTCAGTTTTATTTTTAAAATCTCCAAATAAAGTCTCACCCGCTTCAATAAATGCTTCCTTCACAACCGATCCATCTTCGAATGGTTTCTTCTGTTTCGCCAATATATGAGGTATTTTAAATGACGCGATCGTAGCAGCTTTTGATTGTTTGGCTGGTCTTGTGAACAAGGTTTGTTCTTTTTTCAAACAAGATATCAAATCATGTACTGCTCGTTTTCTTAATTCACTCTTTGGCGGAAAATCCGTTTCATAGTTTTTATGAATCGTTTTATGATACCACGCTTAGGTATTGCAAATGACGCACGACCAATGCACTTATTCTTCACCATACAAAAGAAAAATTCTTCCTCCCAATCGTTATTAAAATGATACGTTTCAGATTTCATCGCTGCACTCATTTTGTACTATTTAATAATAAACTTTGTATCGACGTAGTATTGCCTTCAAGTTATAATTCAGAATAACTCCAATTCCTGCAGACACTATATTTATATCGGCGTGAACGAAAGTCTCGAATGTTCCCGTCAAACGCGCCGCCCGAAATTTCTAGAAAAGTGGAAAGAATGAAAAACGCGGCTTTTCTTTGACAAGTACCGCGGGTTCCTTTGATAAAGCCGCCTTTTGCAGCTTGCAGAGTGTTATTTTATTACGCAATAAATTATTGTAGTCTAGTAACCTACTTATTGAAAAGTTTTTTCTTCTCGAGATCTACTCAAAAAGCACTCGCGATTGACCGTTTGAGCTGGGTTAAGAGATTGATTTCTGGAAATGTTAGATGGTGCAAAGAATTTTTCGATATCTCTTATCGTTTTTGAGATATCGGCTTAGATTGATATTGGACTAATTTAAAAATAAAACTAAATTTTTCTTCACTCTTAAAAGTAAAAATTTCCTATACCTACTTCTTCAAGACAAATTGCATGCTATTCATTAAAAATTTTCAATAGGGAAGATTCTAGAAATATGAAATACAACTTGGTCTAGGACGAACTGCTATGGACTTGGAACAATCAGTAGACATACTTTGTACTAAGAAGACTAGAGACCAGGAAGGTAAATTCTTTTGTGGTGTTGGTCGAAATAGTGCCGTTTGCTGCTATCCTTACTAATTCCTGTTCCTATATATGTACTCGGAGGCACCTTTTTCATAATGTCCGAGCCCTCTTATGAAGAACAAAGTACATGACAGACGTCCAATCATGCAGAATATCGTTCAGTGCGCAAGGTGTGTAGTGAAAGCAGGTAGCAATGGGAATATTAATGAACGGCTCTATATAATCCCCAAGCAATTCATTCACTACCAAAGCAGTTTGCCTTCAGGTTTCCACTATTTTGTCCTGTACACTGATGAATGCTATCTTATAATTGTGGAAAGAGGATAATAAAAATAAAGCATGGATGAAGTTAGCAGGCTGTAGACAGGCCCGAAACTTTTTTACCTATGAACAACCCAAGACCTGAGAAAAGAGAAAACTAAGGCTCTGGTAGTTAACAAACAGTTATGTTTTTTGGTTTTTTATATGTTCACATATTGAAGAATTATTATCAGAGGATAAAGTAAAACAGAATGAGACACTTTCGTCAATTTTCTACAATTTGTTTAATAGTCACGAGCGGTTTCGTCCTTACGGTCATTTTCAGGTGAATAACAATATAACAGATGAGTAGGTAAGTACAAGTACAGAGTGAAAGTTATCCTAGATATTGAGTTGTGGGGATGCATTAAGCTCTAGTTGGCTATTGAGGGTTGTAAATTGTGGTTTTTTACATAGTTTGTTAATCTTCAAACTTTCCAACAAATTCATCTCTCTCCCCTTGTTATATTTATGGAGGATTTTAAGGTTGCTTAATGATATCGAGTAGTTGGTTGATTTTATGTGTTCAAATATTGGCGAATTTTTATCTGAGGAAATATGTTTCTTGAATCTAGCTTCAAAACTTCTCCTTGTTTGTCCGACATAGGCTACCTGACATTCATTGCATTTGATTTGATAGATTCCTGATTGCTTGAATTTATCGTTCTTTTGTTTGGCATTGAATAACAATCTGCTTGAGTTGGAGCTGCTTAAGAATGAAGTATTTATGTTAAATTTGGAAAAGTTATTACAGATTTTGTTAGACATTTCGCCGGTGTATCTTTTTTTCTTTTTCTCTTTTTTTCGTAGAAACCCCGGAAAAAAGATATAGTAGTCTCAGATACAATGGCGAACTCTCTAACTTAATCAGTAATTACTTTTCCAAATTCAACATAACTACTTCATTCTCAAGCGGCCCCAACTCAAGCAATGCCAAAAAAAGAACGATAAATTCAACAAATCAAATGCAATGAATGTCAGGTAGCTTATGTCGGATAAACAGGGAGGAGTTTTGAAGCTAGATTCAAGGGACATATTTCCTCTGATAAAAATTCGCCAATATTTGAACACATAAAATCAACCAACCACTCGATATCATTAAACAAACTTAAAATGCTTCATAAATGTAACAAGGGGAGAGAGATGAATTTGTTGGAAAGTTTGGAGATTTACAAACTATGTAAAAACCCACAATTTACTACCCTCAACAGCCAACTAGAGCTTAATGAATCCCCACTACTCAATATTGTAACGTTTCTTAGTTCTTGAAATTATTGGTGGGATCAAATTAAACAGTTCAACGTTACAAGAACTCTAACTATTATAATTCATTTACAAGTAAACTGAACAATTAAAACACTAAACTAAACGATTAACTTCTATAACTAATTTATATAACAAATGTCATACTTTTCGAACGACTGTCAAAATTTTGTCGCAAATTTTTCTTTAAATTGAACAAGTTCCACGAAGAAATAATATATGGGCGATGTCAATCCAGATTATTGGGTCCATAATGATTCTAAAACATCTATAGATCATAATCGGCATCACTTGGAAGACTGAACCTGGCCATCGGGGCTCTCTCGGTCAAAAAGAGATGGAATTTGAGGAAATATCGCAGGTTATGTATTTTTTTATTATCTCTTTAGTCCTTTTTATGACCTTGCTTCCTATGTAAAATCTTTTCTTAGATTTGTTTAGACATATAAGAAGTATGATTGTTGAAATATTTTTCTGCTGGTTTTCTTTTTCCATTGTTACAGATTCCTGTCCCAAACCCTCCTCTTTTCACCCTTGTCTTCGTTTGGAAATCATGGAATGCAAGAAAGAATGAGCGGCTAAGCAGAAAAATCTTTGGTACTCTTTATGTACACACGACATTAACTCAACATAAACAGACAAGCTATTGCTAGTGCAATAGCGACAGAGAAACGAATTTTTTCCTCAGGTTTTTTCACTCGTTTATTGAATCATCTACAAGATAGTATGGTTCCCCTGTTACATTTCCTGAGCTCACACTTGTGTTTTTTCTGACACACATCAAAATTATAGATATAAGCATTTATTGTAAATTATTCAAATTTTTGTAAATCCTCTCTTTTCAAAAGAATATATATATATATATATATATATATATATATATATATATATATATATATATATATATATATATATATATATATAACTCAATTGATACTTCTTAATTTATTTCCAACAGTTTGTCCACTTATTCGCCCTCTTCCTTCAATCTGAATTCCCAGCGCTTCACGCTCTCTTTTTAAATACAAGAATGGGGTTCGAGAATCTTCCGCTTTGTTCCAGATCTTCAAGAGCCTTCCCTGAACAGTAACCTGGTTTGTCAGTATTTCGGCGCGCTGGTAGCTTTTAGATCTTTCCCGAATTCTCTCGAAAGTGCGTAGCTATTCGGCATTCCGCTGGGCGGTGACAGGGTAGGCTTCAGGGACCATAGGATATCGTTACAATATCTAGGATACCTTTCACTCAGTACTTGTACTTATCTACTCATCTGTTATATTGTTATTCACTTTGAAATGACGGTAATGTCGAAACCGGTTGTGATTATTAAATCAATTGTGGAAAAGTGACAAAAGTGTCTCAGTTCGTTTTACTTTGAAGATTAAATTTCATGAAATAAATAGATCATCAATACTTTCAATTATCAGAGGATAAGTGTTCTTTAAATCTGGTTCATAAATTCCTGCCAGTCTGCCCAGGGGTTTACAAAATTGTTTGCAATTAGTGTACGGTAGCTTATGTTGTGCAGACTGGTAGGAATTTGAAACCAGATTTAAAGAACACTCACCCTCTGATAATCATTCTCGAATATGTGAACATATGAAAACCATAAAACATTCAATAACATTAGATAATATCAATATTCTTCATAATTGCGACAAAAGAAAGAAAATGAAGCTGTTGGAATGTTTGGAAATCTATAAACTTCGTAAAAACCCAAGTGAAATCACTCTTAATAACCAGCTAGATATTAATACATCTCCACTACTTAATATTAAATTAGGCTAGCATCTATATAAGTATTTTCGTTTTCTGTAGTTCACCACTTGAAAATGACTTGGCGGTCGAAACCGGTCATGTATGTGTAAATAAAATTGTGGAAAGTATGAAATATATTTTACTACATCTTCGTATTAGTCAGACGTTAATATATTATTAAATTCACTTCAACGTTGGATTTTTGAAAAAACGAATCGAAAAGTTACTAACAAAAAGTAATTATATTGATTTAATTATCTAGAATGCTTAGAAACGAAATCAATATTACTGCAGTCTTCAAACTTTAGTATAATTGAATAGTTGCAGCTACGAGTACGTATCAATTTTTCTTAAATTTAAATGAGAGGAGTCCGATATTTCCTCCGTTCGCTAAATTACTTCCAAAATCGATTGGGACATTCCAATGCGAACTGTGAAAGTTTAAAAATCGTCTAGAAAAGCACATATATTATTTGATGTTTACTAATTGAAAAAGTTTTTCGATCCAACACCACATTCAGAAAACTTCAGCGCCTGAATAAGTATTTCAGGTTTTTTGGAGCTAATTCAATTTATTCAACCTCGAATATTTTATATAGGTTAGTTTGTTGCGGAACGGTGAAACTTTATCGCGTGGGCGATGGTGTTTTTTGGACACTTTAATACATGTTGAAATCGGGTATATATCGAAAAGGCTATATATCGGGTTGGTGTTTGAATATTAAATTTTCTACTTCAATGCTTCCCAGTATAAGCTGGAAGTATGCAAAATTGTTATAGGGTCAAAATGCATAGTTCTTCAGAATTTTTCACTTGAACTTATGAAGTTGTTCGAACTTCTGGTCGTTTACTTATGATTCGAAGAAAATTTGATGAAACGGGATATGCCTGTAGATTTTTCAATTAACTCTTAATTAAAACATATTTGCATAGGGTGGTGTAAACCTGATCAACGACATGCAATGACGGTTACATCGAAATCCAATACATCCGTAAATATTTCGCTAACGCTACTTATGTGACCATTTAGTATACAGGGTGTATATGAATAAGTGCGAAAGATTTCACGAGATGATTTCACAAGTCGTTTTATGACGAAAAGTTCCCGTGTCCGCAAACGCTTCGTTACCGAAATACAGGGTGTTGAAAATCACGTTTTTTCAGTATTAATTCAGATCACAGAAAAATCTATGAAAAACTACAGGGTGGTACTTTTCTAGAGTCACGTGTCGTTTCTACCCCTAAAACTTTTTTTAGTGGCAATTTGAAAAATTATTTTCTTATAAATTTTCAATATTTTTTATAAATTGCATTTTTCCGTATCTACCTCAGTTTTTGTGTAAAAAATTGATCAATCATGTGTACGGTGGAAGCAATCGTTCGGTGATTTATTTCACTAATAGACGGCTGTCATGTCAATTTCTTTTATTGATAAATCTAAATTAATTGAGATAAAAAACACAAGGTTTAACTTTAATCTACACTTTATTTGAAAAAATTCGACGACGTTTCGCTGACACAGCAGCTTTATCAAGAATGAAAAACAGAATGAAGAGTATGGTATTATAAACAAATCGTAGAACAAGTTGGATGAATAACAGGAAAATCCACACCGAGCCATTGTACATACATACATTAGTATGAAAGGTAATAAAACTAATTAAACAAGTTAAGTAGGGGTGAGTAATTCACATCTACCTGTTCATTCAAAAGCTTGTCCGAATGTTTGTATCTATTTATTTCTAATGCTTCTAGGAGATCTAATTTTGAACTTTTGATTTTATATGTAATATGTCAAAGTTTTTATTGAATGAATGGTTTTCTTTTATTAGGTGGTTTGAATAATTTGAATCAGATTTATTTTTATCGAAGCTACGTTTATGTTCAGATGTTCTTATGCCAAAACTCCTATAGGTCCTACCGATATAAATTTTATCACAAGAACCGCAATTGAGTTTATAGATTCCTGATTTACTTGATTTCTCAACACGAGATCTATTATTTTTAATATGTTTACCTAAGTTATTAGAAGTTTTGAAAGTTATATTAAGATTTTGTTTGACGAGAAAGGATTTAATATTTGTACTTGCAGAACCGCAGAATGTTAAACTGTTGAATATTTTATAGTCTTTATGAATAGGATATACTTCATTTATTGCTTTCTGATAGAGTTTTTACGAATGATTAGATCTATCATATCCGGATTATATGAATTATTAATGGCTATTTTATATGTAATATGTCAAAGTTTTATTGAATGAATGGTTTTCTTTTATTGGGTGGTTTGAATAATTTGAATCAGATTTATTTTTATCGAAGCTACGTTTATGTTCTTTATTGGTATAGATATGTTGACGACATCTTAGTATGTTTCATTGGAACTACTCGTCAGTTAGACTTATTTTTAATTTCATTAATTCCATCCATTTGAACATTAAATTCACGATAGAAATTGAACAGAACGATTCCATTAATTTTTGGACTTAAAATCACTAAACAAAATAATAATCATGTTTTTCGGTCTTTCGTAAACCAACACATACTGATACAATTATACATAACTACTCATTACATCCAATTCAACACAAAGTAGCAGCTTTAAACAGCATGGTACATCGGTTACTCAATTTACCTCTATCAGTAGAAGATTATAATGAAGAGTTAAACATCATCAAACAGATAGCCATTAATAATTCATATAATCCGGATATGATAGATCTAATCATTCGTAAAAACTCTATCAGAAAGCAATAAATGAAGTATATCCTATTCATAAAGACTATAAAATATTCAACAGTTTAACATTCTGCGGTTCTGCAAGTACAAATATTAAATCCTTTCTCGTCAAACAAAATCTTAATATAACTTTCAAAACTTCTAATAACTTAGGTAAACATATTAAAAATAATAGATCTCGTGTTGAGAAATCAAGTAAATCAGGAATCTATAAACTCAATTGCGGTTCTTGTGATAAAATTTATATCGGTAGGACCTATAGGAGTTTTGGCATAAGAACATCTGAACATAAACGTAGCTTCGATAAAAATAAATCTGATTCAAATTATTCAAACCACCTAATAAAAGAAAACCATTCATTCAATAAAAACTTTGACATATTACATATAAAATCAAAAGTTCAAAATTAGATCTCCTAGAAGCATTAGAAACTAATAGATACAAACATTCGGACAAGCTTTTGAATGAACAGGTAGATGTGAATTACTCACCCTACTTAACTTGTTTAATTAGTTTTATTACCTTTCATACTAACTGTACAATGGCTCGGTGTGGATTTTCCTGTTATTCATCCAACTTGTTCTACGATTTGTTTATAATACCATACTCTTCATTCTGTTTCTCATTCTTGATAAAGCTGCTGTGTCAGCGAAACGTCGTCGAATTTTTTCAAATAAAGTGTAGATTAAAGTTAAACCTTGTGTTTTTTATCTCATTTATATCATGGATCTACATCAAGTAACGGCCTCCACAATTCAAATCTAAATTAATTGTTATTAATTCACTTTCGTTGATATTTCGCTGATAGGCAGTGATAGTTGTAGTGACTTTTTCGACTTTTCATTAAGATGGAGGTTTATTCAAATGAAGAAATGGCCGAAATGCATTTCGTCTATGACCTCTCTAACGGTAATTCCTTAGAAGCGCCGAGAAGATATGCTGAAATGTACCCTCAATGTGTCGCTCCTTATAATACTTTGTTTGGACGGATTGTAGCGTGTATAGTGGCCGCTACTACTTTAACTGAATAACCTTTGGATTAACACAGTGCAAGTTTAACACAGTCCAAGTCACTTTGATTCTATGACCATTCATTCCGTGAAGAGTCCCCTCTACCATCGGCGACTATCGAAAAATGAACACTGAGGGAACACCGGAGTTCATTCATTTCCTTTAAAGACTTCGTTGAAAGCACTCGAAATTAATTAATCATAAGAATTTGTGAATTGTTCAATAACCCCTTAAAATAAAAGGGGTAAGTAATAATCCATTGTCATTCGCTTTATTTTCTTTTAATATTGAGCAAACATTGAATTAATACCTAGATCCCTCGCACAACTAAGTAATTATTTTCAATTTCCATCTTTAAATCAATATTCTCAACATGTGCATAGATTTCTGAATATACATCCTCGATAATCTTATACAGTGTGTTCCAACGAAAATTTGACCCCCTATAACTCCGAAATCATTCGCATAATGCAAGCGCAGGTTATTTTTGGAGTTGGTGCAATTTCCAATAAGTTGAGCAAATTTCATTGAATTAATACCTAGATTCCTCGCATAACTAAGTAATTATTTGCAATTTCCATCTTCAAATCAATATTCTCAACATGTGCATAGATTTCTGAATATCCACAGTTACTTACAGCATGGATCTATGGTTTCTACGTTCTTAATTCTTAATTTTTATATAAGAATATTTTACTGCTTTGTTCATTTCCTTTCAGCATTAGCCAACATCGCTTTTTCATTATTTTTTATTCCTTATATATCTTATATTTCTTTTGCTTATTAACTTTATTCATTACTTGCTGACCTCTCTCCGGCTTTATTTGAATGGCATAGAAAATGAGTGTTTTTTCATCATGATATCTAGATTTTCTTTTTATAATTGATTTGAAAGTCTGGTGCGTTCAATCACCATTTTATTTTCTTATTATATGTATATCTATATATTAATCTAGGCTATTTTTCATTTTTCATTTTTAATTTGTTAAAATCATTCAAAATACAAATAAATACAGAAGAGAGGCCACTAGTACTTATCACGAGCACATGGTGATTTATGAAAACTTTAACAGTTTTCCGGAGAGGACAGAACAAGTGCTATATATTTTTGAAGAGGACAAAACACCAGCCTTATTTTTTTGGAGAGGACAAATTCAAGACCTCTATTTTGGGCAGGACAAAGGAGTTCAATCATTTTCTTGGATAGCAACCAACCTCCGTAATTTTTAGAGGAGATCAATCTTTTTCTTAGATAGCCAGTAACCTCCATTATTTTCAGAGGAGATCAATCTTTTCCTTGGATAGCTACCCACCTGCTGAGATACTATCCATTTGAATTGTTAGCTCATCACTATAAAGGTAAGTCCATTTCTTAAATTTTGTGAAGCATAGATATTTATTAAATAGATAATTTTAAATAATAACTGAGCAGGGTAAACCATGAAGTGTGAACCTTTTCTGATTAAAGTCATTATTATTAGTTTACATCCTATTAATAATTGGGTAGGTTATAGGCTTCAACGACTGAGAGAAACAGGTAGCTTCAAAACTAGAAAACATGATTGTGGTCGCCACCGGGATATTGGAACCCCAGAATAAGAAGAAGCTGTGCTTAATTCAATCGACGAGTAACCTGATACCAGCACTAGGAAAATTGCTTTACATGTTAATCATATGACGGTATTTGACATCTCAAGAGAACAGCTTTTATATCCATATAACTTATAACGAGTCCAGGCAGTGTTACCTCGTGATTTTCCTATCCATCTTGCATTTTCGCTTTGGGTGCTAAAGATGATTAGACAACAATCTGAATTCCTGAAGCATATTTTATTGATGAACGAAGCAAGTTTTTGTGGTGATGCCATTATTACTAACCACTTAAACCACATAATATGGGCGAAAGAAAGTGCTCATGTCTTCATTGATGCTCACCACCAGGTACAGTTTTCTTTGAACGTGTGGATTGAAATGGTTGGAGATCACCTAATTTCTTTTCAACTAGATTGAATGGAGATTTATACATTCAGTTTCAAACCGAAGAACTTCCAGATCTACTTGTTTCTAGTCCTTTAGATGACAGGCCCAGAATGTGGTACATGTACGATGGCGCTCCTGAACATTTTAGTATGCGAGCACGTCAACATTTGAACGCAACATATCCAGATAACTGTATTCTTTGCGCTAGAATGTGTTTCATTATATATGGAGGTAGAGGTAAGAAGAACCACCCCTATGTATAAAAAAGTGCTCTTCGAAAGGCGTTAAATCAGAGGGATATTACTGTCGCAAAGCGGTAAATTTCAAAACAAGCTCCAAAAGCTTCTTTATAGGATATATTTGTTTAATTATTTTGGAGTACGTAAACAGATAGATTTTTAGTTCGGCAGCTTTTTGATATATTGTAGATAGAGAAAAATGATCCTCCTCTCTCGACCTCAATTTTCGTGAAAACGGATATCATCTCTCATTTTTAGTTCTCGAGTTATTCCGTAATTCTGGATTTTTCGGAATTTCGACATGTGACGATATCTCGAATCCAATTGAAGTTAGGCAAACAATGTTGTAACGTTTCTTAGTTCTTGAAATTATTGGTGGGTTCAAATTAAACACTTCAACGTTACGAAAGCTCTAACCAATTTATATACACGTGAACTGAACAATTATAAATAATATATATAGCACAATCGATACTGCCTAATTTATTTTTGACACTGTCTACTTATTCGCGCTCTTTATTCAAACTCAACTCCCTGCGCTTCGCGCTCTCTTTTTAGAAACAAGCGGGGGTTCGAGAATCTTTCGCTTTGTTCCAGATCTTCGTTCAAGAGCCTTCTGTGAACAGTAACCTGGTTTCTCAGTATTTCGCGCGCTGGTAGTTTTTAGATCTTTCCCGAATTCTCTCGAAAGTGCGTAGCAATTCGGCTTTCCGCCGGGCGGTGACAGGGTCAGCTTCAGGGATGATTGGATATCGTTACAATATTTCTATATTCTACAGGCCGTTTTTTAAGTAGAATACAGAGACGTATGCGAACAATTGTGTTGTCAATCAGTTTCGCACTTATGAAAGAAACTTGCGTTTTTTCAAATATGAACTATAGGTGATGTTGGCATCAATAAGAGGATTATTTTTCTTCTTTCCAAATATATATCACATACTTCAATTTCTTGAATTGAAAAGTCGAAAATTCATATCTATTCACTCGGAACATATTCACAATTCTATGGTGGAGAAGGTTTGTTTATATGCGTCAAAGATCTCATTCATTCATTTCTGTGTTAAAAACAATACAGTTCACCCCTTAGAACATAGATTTTCCTTTTTAAAACACTATTTCAATTATTCAATCTTATTGATGTGGATTCATTCAATTCTGTGTTTGAAACAAATATTAAATCAATGGTATTGATTCTGTCAAAACAGTTATTTATGTCACAAGTTTATGTCTATTTCGAAAATTTCTACTTAGAGCTCAATCGTTATGGCTCTTCCTTTCCAAAACTACGAAAAGTATGAGATGTTGGAATGCTATATACAGAATGGGTATGATTCGGATGCTGCGGAAGAATCTTATTTCAGTAGAATACCTGATAGGAGACAGCTGAATAAAAATACTTCCAAAAGACTGAAGGACAATTTATTTGCTGGAGATTAGTTCAAAGCACAACGGAGCAAAACATATGAAATTGATGATGAAGCAGATGCTATCGTCGACGTCTTAGGACCAGTTGCAGTTCAACCTGAAATTTCTAGCTGTCAAATGGCAGCTGAAACTGGCATTTCCAAGTTAAGATCTTTCAGTATTCTCGAGAAGAATACATTCAGACCGTACAGCATAAAAAAACCTCAATTCCTATAGCCTGGTGATAACCAACGACGACTTAATTTCACTCACTGGTACCTTCAGAATAATAGAAGAAAACTTAGAATTTTATCGACCTGTTATATATTATACGCATTACAAGAAAATGTATCCAAATATTCCAATAGATGAATGCCCTCTGATAGAGAAATATTTACCAAAAATAAGACGCTTCGACACATTGCTGGTGAGTTTTGTAACCTTTCAAAAACCTGCCTATCTCAAAACTTATTTCAATGTCAATCAAAATTTTACCAGGAAACATCAGGATTTCCCATTGGATCATCTCTTTACCCCATTTTGGCCGCTATATTCATGGATAACTTGAAATGAAGAATATTATCAAGTAGCTACTTAGCGAGAAAACATAAAGTGTTCTGGTACCGATTTGTAGATTATATTTTGGTAGGTTCCCAAGCATCAAACAGGCAAATTGATGAATTTCTGAACTTTCTAAATGAAGTTCATACCAATATGAAGTTCACAGCCGAAATAGAAATTAATAACTCAATGAATTTTTCAGACCTGACAATAGAAAAATCGACTAACAATTTTATTTATAATATTTACAGAAAATAAACCTTTATAGACTCAAATATTCCCATGGACTCATCAATCACTCAAATCACAAACTTCTTCTTCTTAATGTGCCCTATCCGTTGCTGACATTGGCAATCAGCTTGACAGTCTTCACTTTGCTTCACTTCTGAACAGCTTTACTGAACTGAGTTCGAACCATTGACGCAGATTATGTAGCCACGAGTGTCTTCTTCTCCCAGGGCCTCTTCTGCTTTTCACTATACCTTCTATAATCAGTTGCAGTAATCGATAATTGTCGTGCCTCATCACGTCACCAAGATATTCCAGTTTCCGCTTTTTCATTGTATTCACGACTTCTTTTTCTTTGTCGACTCTTCGTAAAATTTCCACCCTCATCGCAAATGCTTCGAATCTCCTCATCATCGTCTCACTCACCGTCCAGGCCTCTGTCGTTAGTCGTTAGTGACGAATAATTTTTTGATTTTATTGAAAGAAGCACGAGTCTTTTTCATTCTTGCCCTTATCTCGACAGACTGGTTCCATCTAGCATCCACGACTGTTCCTAGGTAATTATATGATTCAACGTTCTCTATATTATTGTTGTTAAGTGAGAGCTGTGTAGGTGGTTGTCTATTCTTACTTATCACCATCCATTTAGTTTTAGATGCGCTGAGCTCCAGACCGTACTACTGAGTGACTGCATGTCTTCGGTTCACCAGATCCTGAAGTTCTTCAATGCTGCTTGCAACTATTACCTTATAGTCAGCGTATCTTATGTTGTTTAATATCTCCCAGTATGTTGATACACCCGCTATTGTATCTTCTAATGCTGAAAATTTCCTCAGAATATAAATTGAAGAGGAGAGGAGACAATACACAACCCTGACGAACGCCTCTTTGGACCTCGATGTCATCAGTGTATGAGTGACCAACCTTCATCCTAGAGCACTGACCCCAATACAAATCTGAAACAACGCGGATATCTTCCAGCTCTTTGGAGGATCTCAAGTAGCTGCTCATGAAGAACTTTATCGAATGCATTGGTAAAATCAATGAAACATATGTATACATCTATATTCATATCCCTGCAGCGCTGAATAAGCACTTGAAGAGTGAAAATAGCCACTCTCGTTCCAAGAGCGCTACGGAACCCAAACTACGACTCACTGGTGTTCGCTTCGCATTTGTTGTAAATTCTGTTATGGATGATTCTGGTGAAGGACATCGTTATGTGATTGATCAAACTGACAAGTCGATGTTGGTCACATATTCTAGTATTCGGCTTTTTTGGTATTGTTATGAAGGTAGAGCGCAGCCAGTCTTTGGATACTTCCCCTTTATTATATATGTTATTGAATAAAACTGTGAGAGTTTGAAGGAATTGATCACTAGTCGTACCCATAAGCTTCAATATTTCGGCATGAATGTTATCCGGACCGCGTGCTTCATTGTTCTTGAGGTGAGTTGATGGCTTTCTCTACCTCGGATTTCAGGATAGGAGGTCCCGTCACCACGTTTTCTGGACTGAAAATTCTTTTCGACGTAGAGAATCGAATAGTGTCTCGACATATGATTTCCATTTGGATCCATTATGCATATGCACCATCTGTTCTTCTTTTGTTCTGTCAGCTCTTTTATCCTTTTATATAGATTGTACGAGTCAAATTTTCTTTCACATTCCTCAATCTCCCTGCACTTTTCGGACAACCATTTCTCCTTCGCCTCTCTGATTTTCCTCCTTATTGAATTATGTATTTGTCGGTACTTCTTGCAGTCGCCTTCCTTCCAACAGATCGAGTATGTCTTGAGTCATCCACTCCTTCTTCTGAACTTTTTCTTTCTGCAGGAACTTTAAGCATGCTTCTTGCATAGATGTTGTTATTTTTTTCCATTTTCCGTTTCCCCAGTATCACAAACTAGCAGCTTTAAATTCAATGATTCATAGGGCCTTTTCCATTCCACTGTCATTCGCAGACTTCAAAATTGAAATAAATACTATCAGAGAAATTGCCTCAAGTAACTAAATTCCCCATGTTTTATTGACAAAATTATCCAATGTAAAGGAAAACATCAAATAATACAATCATTATACTCCATAAAAATACTTCCTTGAAGAAATACGCTAATTTCAACTACGCTAGTCTACATTGAGGAACTATTTTTCTGAATTTAAGATAACCACCTCTTTCTGAAACTTGAGCATATTACAATTCAATGCTTAACAAAAATAGATAAATTCAGAAAATATATCAGGAGTTTACGAAATTGCTTGCAATGAGTGTAGCGTAGCTTTCTCGGCACAGTGTATAACTTGAAGAATACTAGTTTATTCGGATAAGTTCATACTTCATTTCTACATTGCATTTAATATTTTATCCAAATATTGTTTTTAGTTGAATGTTACAATTATTAAATTGAGCTAAGTTTAAATGCTTCTCACATATAATCGATAAATCTCACCTTAAATTAATATATCAAGCTCTTATAGAGTCGCAATTGAGATATATAATAATAGCTTGTGGGGTGCATATAATACTGTCATGAACAAACTTGTTGTGCTTCAAAAATGGCGGCTTAAAATAGTTTCCAAAAAAGAAATCACTTTTCCCTCGAAGGAATTTTTCGAAATGTCTGGGATGTGGGACTTGAAGCAATTCCTTTGCTCAGCATTTTTGATGCACTTGAAAAATAACATGCATAAACAGACACATATCATTCATTCATTGGGTTCCAGATATAGCAAGTATTCTCTAGTTGTTCCCAATGTTTCAAAAGCCATTTGTCAAAGGAGTCATTTTTTCTAGACCCAAGAGTTGTCAATAGGTTACCTTCAGAAATTAAAATAGAAGTAAACATAAGGAAATTCAAAACAGAATGAAATACTGGTTATTTAATACTGGAAGGAATATATTAACAATCTTATTGATCTCAAAAATAATTCGTATATATAAATAATGCATTAATGAACTTATTCAACAAAATTTTCGAGTGAAAATTCAATGTATGTTCAATTCATAGAGAATTGGTAATATTGTCAGATATTGCTGACTTGCAAGCATGAAGAAAATCACTATAGATTTACGTTTCTTTTATTGTGTGAACTTATCTTTTGAATATTATTGTGATTGAAAATTAAATAATTTCTTGCTTAAAACTATCTCGCCACAGGTTTTCAACCTTTGCGAGTGTTCTTTCGTTTTGTATCTTTAGTCGTATGAATAGAATGTATGTATAATGTAAGTAAATTTTCGGAAACAGAAATTTGGAATTGCTGATTCATATAAAAATATATATATAAAAATTCAAGATGCGATTGCTTCATTAAGCTGTGCGCCAAAACTGAACTTTTTAATTAACTCCACTCAGCATACCTCCATCCTAATAATATATTATTAAAAATAGAACTCATCAACGTTATTTAAATAAAAAGAAAATTCTGCTTATCGCTCGGCCGAACACTGGATTAAACGTCCATTAGGAGTGATGAATTAAAAATATCATCGATCTTAATTTGGTTAAACAGGGCCAGACAGGTGCAGGCCAGCGACGGTGACAGAAAACGAGGGGAGGTTGAGATATCATCTACATAATCTGGAGGATGACTTAAAAAATCACTTAACTGAAAAGTTCTGAACGCTCTGTCCGAGTCACCGTGTCAATCCCGCTTGAATGAAGATAAGATTGCGCTCTTTTTCTTAATTTAAATCCATATCCACTAATACCCAGAGACATTTCTCTTTGTCTGTGGGAATATTAACTTTTCGACAAAAACTTTTACTCGTAAAAGAATAGAATAGAAGGAATGCAGTGAAATATATTTTATACTTTCGATAATTTGATTTTCACAAACACGACCGCTTTCTACCGTCAAGTCATTTTCAAGTGGTCAACTACAGGAAACGAACGAACTTAAAGAGATACTAGTCTGATTTCATATTAAGAAAATATTAATGACTACCTGGCTATTAAGGGTGATTTCACTTGCGTTTTTACAAAGTTCATTGATTTCCAAACATTCCAACAGATTAATTCTCTTTTCTCTATCGCAATTATGAAGAATTTTGATATTATCTAATGCAGGGGTGCTTAAACTTGAACTGTTGGCGATCTATCTCAATATTTTTTGGCTTCTTACGATCGACTCTGAGAGGCTGCAAGTTTGTGTGATGCAGGGTTGTCGAACATACACGATACACCCTACCTACCTACCTAGGTAGGATGTACCGTAGCATATATAGATATTAGCTTTCCGCACAGTATACATTATTTTATTTTCAGTGAAATAAAACTAAAGTATTTAGATTTTCACTATACTAACAAAACTATGACCGGTTTCACCTCACTGTGGCTTCACCAGATAGATACAAACTAATGAACAGAGTTATTCCTTATATATTGGAATTATTTCCTTCTTAATATTACAATAGGTACAAGAGGTATGTTGGAAAATCCATCGGAGTTGCTTACTTTATGAAATAAAAAGGTTGAGTAAAGGAGAAGGTTTTAGATCTAATTGACTATTAAGTAACCTACCTGAATTCTTTTCTTTGTTGATCTCTAAAATTTCCAATAGATTGAGTTTTTGTGTATTATTTTCATTGTGTAAAATTTTGAAATTATCATTAAAGTTATGGTTTTCTTCGAGTAAGTGATTAGAATAATGGGAATCTGATTTAAGATAACTAAAACTACGTTTGTGCTCGGATAATCTAACTTTGAAATTTCTGAAAGTTCTACCAATATAAATTTTATTACAATCCCCGCAAGACAGTTTATAAACACCAGATTTATTACTTTGATCAATTTCAGATTTGCAGTTTTTGATATGTCGGCTTAAAAATTATCAATTCGGAATGCTATATTGAAATTATAATGCCAGAGGAATCATTTTAATTCTAGACTAGGATTACCAATATAAGTTGAGCTGTTGTATTTTGTGTTAGAACTTTTTATACTTGGAAATACTTCCTGGATTGTTTTTGAATTTTTTTCGTGAAATCATGTTCTCAATCATAGTTGGACTGTAAACCGTTATTGACTGCTATTTGTTTAATTATATTTATTACTTTTATGACATTATTTTGTGACATTGGGATGTTAATGGGTCTATGTACCATAGTATTGTAAGCTGCTAATTTATGTGGATAAGGATGTGTAGATGAGCTGTGAATAGTAATATCTGTATGCGATGGCTTATGAAAAATATAAAAATCATGTTTGCCGTTAATTTTAGTAATAGTTAATCAAATCCAGAAAGTAAATGGAGTTTTCTGTTTCTATCTTTAACGTGAATTTAATATTATCGTGAATTTTGTTAATGAATGTTTTGAATGACCCTAATTGTCTGTTTGTTCCAGTGAAACAACAAATGATATCGTCGACATATCTGAACCAATAAATAAAGTGTTTGAATAACGGATGTCCTTCGATAGTTTTTCAATATTATCCATGAAAATTTCAGCAAGCAGAGGGCTCAGAGGATTACCCATGATTAAACCTTTTTACTATTATATAATACTCCATTGAAGTTAAAATGATTTTGTTCTAAAAACTGATTGATATTAATTTGAATGGCGTTCTTGATGAGTTTCACTATCACTAGGTGGAACACTAAGATCTATTGAATTAGGATTTTTATTGATAAGATTTCTGATAAAGTTGAACCACTGTCTGCTCAATTGTTTATTAAATTAAGGATTAGTTTTGAGACTTTTGAAGTTATTGCATGGCTAATTTTACTAACGATGAATTATTTCGGAGAATTGTAGAACAAGTTGGATGAATAACAGGAAAATCCACACCGATTGATATTTGTATCTATTTATTTCTAATGCTTCTATTTGAAAGTTTTTATTGAATGGTCGAAGCTACGCGTTTTATTATTTTTAATATGTTTACCTAAGTTATTAGAAGTTTTGAAAGCTATATTTATTTATTACAGTAGTGAAAATGGTTTGATCTGGATTTTAGAGAACAGAAAATTCATACACATTCAATATGTTTCATTGGAACTACTCGTCAATTAGACTATCACTCATTCGTAAAAACTCTATCAAAAAGCAATAAATGAAGTATATCCTATTCATAAAGGTTTAACATTCTGCGGTTCTGCAAGTACAAATATTAAATCCTTTCTCGTCAAACAAAATCTTAATATAGGAAAATCAGGAATCTATAAACACTAACATAAACGTAGCTTCGACAAAAATAAATCTGATTCAAATTATTCAAACCACCTAATAAAAAAAACCATTCATTCAATAAAACTTTGACATATTACATATAAAATCAAAAGTTCAAAATTAGATCTCCTAGAAAACAGGTAGATTTGAATTACTCACCCCTACTTAACTTGTTCAATTAGTTTTATTACCTTTCATACTAACAGACAATGGCTCGGTTTACTACATCCCATGACATAAGTTTAGCGTTCGGTGGTAGTATCGTGTGCTGAATTTTATTTATTAGGACTGAAGAGTTTTTATTGAGAATTTAGGTTCAAAATTAGCGTACTGTTGAATGATGTATAAAATTAGAGCTCAATAGTCGTGAAAGTTTGGCAGCTGGAGCTTGAAAATATGAAACTACTGGTCTAATGGGATGATCTGTTTTATGGAGTTTGACGAGGCGGACCTATGTTTAAAGTTTCCATGAAACAGGGCATCCCATTAACGATTGACCATATGTTTGAAGATAGATGGATTGGAACGAACGGTCCATATTTGTGGCCTCCAAGTACCTGTAACGCCTATGGATTTTTATCATATTCTTTCAACTTCACAGGGTGTTATGCGTTGAGTAGAACTATGTCTGGAAGTGAGTGGTCAGGTACGTAAAAAAAGGGACAGTTATTTGTTAATGCTCTGTGAACTGTCTTTTAAGCCGCCTTTGCCATAACTTAAAAACTTGAAATCTCAGGTACAGGGTATGTATGAATAACTTCTTTTAGTTTTTTACGGCGAATATAATGAATTGAAAAATAATATGGGTTATAATGAAAAAACGTAGTTTTCGATGTTTCTTCGTTTCGAAAGAAGAAAAGAGGCAGAAAAAAGAGCACTCTGTATACCGACTGAGATTCAGTCGGATATGAGTTATTATGTTCCGCAGGGTTTCTTGTTTGCCAAACATCTTTCAGTATTTCGGTAGCTCGCGTCGTTCTCGAGATATATCAATTTTTTCCAAAAGCAAATAATCGATAATTTTCTAGCAAAACTAGGATGTTTCATGAACGAATCAAGCTAGACTTTTGTGTTAGGTGTTTTTGCAATTGGAAAAACAAGTGTTATCGAACTAGATATCAATATACAGAGTGTTCTATATTGAATAACAAAGTTGGCATACATTGTGGAGAAAATATTTTAAAATAGAGTTTCAGAACGATAGCAATATTAGTTCTTCATAAACGTCTAATAGGCCACTCAGCTTAGTGATACAGTGTATAAGTATATTCATTTCCTGTAGTTGACCACTTGAAAATGTCCTGACCGTCGAAACTGTAGTGTGTGTACAAATAAAATTGTTTTAAGTATAAAATTTATATTACTGAATCTTCGATAAAAATGAATTTCCATAAAATAAATAAATCATCAATATTACTCGTTACAAATTTAATTTTTTACAAATTTTTAAATACTGAAAACAAGTACTCATACAGATGTATTTGAAAGGGCATAATTTTTACAAATATCAAGCTATGACGCTGAAATTTGGAGGGAATATCAATGACAGATAAAACTCGAGTCATAAGACTAAGGTTGGTGACAATTCTGGGAACTTTTCGATCAAGGTGGTACATAAGTCTAAAAAATTATGTAGTCTTCTCAGATCAACTGAATGAATATTGATTCAAAAATGTTTGAACGGAAACGAATGTAAAGTTTTTATTGGATGATTTCTTAAGATTACTTGAGAATGAAATATTGTCATCTCACAAATAATAAGACGAACCACTTTTATATCTTAAAAAGCCCACTAATGCAGTGTTTAGTAACTTTGAAACTAAAATGGCGATGAAGGGACGAGTTCATTTTATGCATTAAAAAGTTTTGATGATTAAAATTAGGAAGTGAATGCGTTTTTCTGTCACAAAACTTCTGGGAAACTTATTTTCGACATTTCCAACAGCCAAGAAATATTTCAAAGAAAATTAGGTCAAGAAATTAGCGGTGGCGTTCAGTCCCGTTCTGCCTTCATCGCTGTTCTACATATTATCTTCTAATCAAAACTTCGTAATGTTATGAAACTTTTGTAATTTGAAGTAGTCGTAGAATGTATATTCAGCTCTAAGAATGCCTTTAACTTTAGATAAGATAATTTTGTCTGAGGAACTCGATTGATTACCAGTTAAGTTTTTCCAAAAAATTACGATAAGTAATAGTAGGGGAGTTCAAGCGGGGATTTTGTGCGTTACTCGAGCGCGTCGGAATATCATATAGGGAAAAACCTTACACCCTGTAATGTAACCCTACCATATATGAACCCTTAATATAGGGTCGTGCGCTGAGGGAGTTACAAACCAAAACCAACCCTGACTAACTTACAGATAATTAGTCATGGTACAGGATATATTATCTTAATAAATATGCTTATCACTAAATACCATGTTATCTTCTCTAAACAGAAGTCTCTTGTAACTGAAAACGACAAGAAGACTTCACTTCAGTTGTATACTCCTTAGAATTAAGTTCACTTATAAAATTAACAATTAATAAACTTTTTAAAAACAAGTTCCAAGACTTTGAAATCATTATTAGGGCACCCCATCAGATTAGTAAAAAAAACGATACTCAGAAATATTCGAGCGCGTCAGATTAAGAAAAATTAGGTACATGGAAAAATGTGTATATTTCAATAATCAGACGATTTGAGAGTGGCATAAGGAAATGGGCGAGTCGCAAAATTGTAAAAGAAATAACTTCAAAATACTCGAACGAGATTGAATTTTTCTTGAAAGAAATTCTTGAAGGATCACAGACTCTCGTTTCGCCCGATGCAAATTCTTGGATATCTTTGCACCCCGACCACTTGAAGTCATCCCGATTTATTTACCTTCCTAAAATCGCGTGTATTATCCTAGTACTAAGTTTGAGTTTTATAAGTGGAGGCGTGCCGGCTACCGACATTTTGCTGAGTGAATTATTCTTACGAAAAGGAACAGGAAAGATTGCAGCGTTTGTGAGATAAGTCTTTTCTATCCGATGACGATGAGGACGAAACCTATGATGATTCTGAAGATGAAGAGGATGCCGATGAAATAGAATGTGATGCGGCGAACAGAGATAGCGAGCAAGATATTTCCGAAAATGAAAACGAAATTGAAGAAACGGAAGTAAATGAAGGTCCAAAGTTTGTAGGCAAAGATGGCAAGACAATGTGGCTGAAACATAAACCGACACGGACTATAAGAACTCGATAAGAAAATCTTGTAACACAATTGCCTGATACCCGAATTACGACTAAATGTCTGAAAACGATGTACGATATACGGAATTATTTTTTTCCGGACCAACTACTGAATATAATACACTCGGAGGCAAAATTAGCGGAACACTCGAAAATTTAACCAAATTCGAAGTCCGATATTTTTCCTAATTCTCAACCGATTTAGATGTTTTGTAGAAATTATAAGAGAAAACAAAAAAATTCGAAAAAAGTTTTATATGGGGGCAAAACTAAAAGTGTCTTTTTTGTCAAAAATTCGTAACACCCTGTGGAACTTCGTGGTCCGAGTTGAAACGTACAATATCATGGCCTGTCAAGACACATCTTCCTACAGTAACGCCCTTCTTGTTTTATGCATTTATCTCTATTTTTACAAGAGATATTCAATTTGAAGCGAAAAGTCACAAATTTCAAGAATTTATTTTCAATCTTGCGTAGGTGCATAACATCGGAGGTTAGCCAAAAAATAAAATCAAAATTAGAGAAGCGGAAATCTAACGAAATGAAAATTTTTGAAATTCACTGGCCAATTTCACGCTCCGGGAGAACTCGAAGTACACTGAAAAAATCGTTGATTTTGCACATTTATTTTTGAATTTTTTTGTGTGACACTCTATAATAATTATCATTCCTGTCCAAAATTGAGAGCAGGTGTGTATCCTGGCGATACACTCGTGAAATGAAATGAACATGTTGAGAAAAATGTTCATGATGACCCACAAAAAAAAAATTGATTTTAGTAGTGAGTATGACCCCCCGAGCTCTTATTACAGCGCGCATACGAGTTCGCATACTCCCAATGATGTTGTCTATCATCTGTTGAGGTATGTTGTCCCACTCTTCTACCAAAGCCAATGTCAGCTCTTCAACGTTGCCTGGATTTCGATCGGGTTTAAATCCGGTGACCGCGACGGCCAGTCCATTCGTGTGATCCCAACTTCATTGAGATATTCTATCACTATGCGCGCAGTATGAGGGCGCGCGTTATCGTGCATAAAAAGGAAATTTTCCCCTATGTAAGGAGCAAAAGGCACAACATGGGGCTCCAAGATTTCTGTTATATACCGATGGGCATTAAGTGATCCATTGCCAATAATCTCCAGTTCTGTTCGTACTCCCAAGCATATGCCACCCCATATCATAACTGACCCTCCACCGTATTGCTCAGTTCCTGCGAAATTCGCTTGATTGTACCGTTCCCCTCGATGCCTCCATATTCTATCTCTCCCATCCACGAAATTCACACAATATCGGCTCTCATCACTAAATAAAACTCGTCTCCACTGATTGATTGTCCATGCTACATGCTCCCTAGCAAACGCCAATCTTGCTACCCGATGGGCTCTATCGAGTCTTGGTGCTCTTGCTTGCGCGTATGATCTCAGACCAACTTCAATTAATCGTCTTCTGACTGTCCTCACACTGACGTTAATGTTATCCACTGCTTGTAAAAGGTTACGTGCCTGAACAGCAGTAAGACGAGGATTTCTTATGGTTTGATTGACGATGAAACGGTCATGTATAGCGCGGGTTGCCCGATTTCTTCCTTGTCCTCGCCACCTCACGTAATGTCGGTAGATTCTATGGATAACCGACGTTGAGACACCCAACATGGTACCGACTGAGCGGTAGGTGCGCCCTTCCTCGATCAATGTAACTGCCCTTGCTACTGAGGTTGGTGGTAAATCTCTCATTCTGAATGAAAAATACCGTTTCGAATCGTAAACAGTAAAAGAATCACAAAACACCGCAACCGATCGAATTTGTATCAAATCAAAGAATGGAAAACTCTCATTCTTTAAACAAGAGCAAATGTGGTCATATACAAAAAAACGCGTGTTGTATTTCATATTTGATAAAAAAAGGTGCGCACATGAAAAGTTTTATCAATGGTCCCAGAATTCGGTTGTGTATTTTAATACCTACCGACTGTTATCTTCTATGAATTCCTAATTTTCACCAAATTAACCAAATTGTCATCAATAACTAATGCAATTCGAACATAAAAATCGCAAACGACAATTTCGACACGCCTGAGTGATAATAAGAAAATTCCAAATTGATAGACGAATTTTAATGACAATTTCTTGATTCAATGGAATTTCTCCAAAATGGTGATTTTCCACTTGAAATTAAATATATATTGCAAAAATAAAGATTAACGCATGGAACAAGAAGGGGGTTACTGTAGGAAGATGTGTCTTGACAGACCATGATATTGTACGTTTCAACTCGGAGCACGAAATTCCACAGGGTGTTACGAATTTTTGACAAAAAAAACACTGTTAGTTTTGCCCCCGTATAAAATTTTTTTCGATTTTTTTTTGTTTTCTCTTATAATTTCTACAAAGCAGAAGAGTTGATCTATAACTTGCCGAAAAAATCATCTAAATCGGTTGAGAATTAGGAAAAATATCGGACTTCGAATTTGGTTAAATTTTCGAGTGTTCCGCTAATTTTGCCTCCGAGTGTAGTTGACAATACCAATGTACATATTCAACAAACTTCCATGAATTACTCCCGTGAAAGGGATTCGAAATTGACCGACATTTCGGAAATAAAAGCACTCTTTGGATTGTTGTACTTGGCCGGAGTACTGAAGAGTAACCACCTGAATACCAACAATTTGTGGAAAACCGACGGCACTGGTGTTGAAATATTTCGACTTACGATGTCTGAGCGGCGTTTCAAATTTCGTTTGAGACACATCCGTTTCGATGATTTGGAAACTAGACAGTTGCGACGAGTAACCGACAAACTTGCCCCAATCAGAGATGTTTTTGAGATTTTTGTTGATCAGTGCAAAAACGGTTTTACTCCTCTTCATTATGTAACTGTAGATGAAAAGCTAGATGCCTTTCATGGCCAGTACATACCTAACAAGCCTAACTAATACTATGTGATTCAAGACTATATTACACGGTAAATTTGGAAGTTCATGTTGGAAAACAGCCTCCAGGGCCTCATGAAGTCAGCAATTCTCCACAATTGGTAATGGAAAGTATGTGCGAACCAATAAGAGGAACTGGAAGAAATGTAACTGTGGATATCTGGTTCACAAGTATTGATCTTCTGGAAAAATTCAAGAAGGATTTCAAGCTCACTGTGGTCGGAACTATCAGAAAAAATAAGCGAGAGTAGCCACTTGATTTTTCTTGTCCTGTGAAAAGACCTATAAATAGTTCAATGTTCGCTTTTCACGAAAATGTGACACTCGTTTCTTATATTCCAAAATAAGGTAAAAATGTATTACTCGTCTCTTGTATGCACCATGACGACCAAATTGATGACACTACTGGAAAAGCAGAGATGATTATGATGTATAACACAACAAAAGGAGGAATTGATATTGCCGACCAGTTATGTTCTACATACAATTGTGCACGTAATTGGCGACATTGGCCAATGATTATATGTTACTCTTTGTTGAATATTGGTGGCATAAATTCCCTCATCATCTTCAAGAGTAATAATCCTTCCTCTTCTTTCAACTTTATTTCAGGCGAAACCGCCTGTTTATTCTTCGGTCGTTTGTCTGTTACGGAACGTTCAAGTTGTCACTCCACCTTTTTCGTGGTCGTGCCACGCTTCTGCGCCCCAGTGGAGATCTTCACGGGCGATTTTCACTATTCTTCTGTCATCCATTCTGTTTATATGGTCATTCCACTCCTGTTTTCTGTTCAATACCCAGTTGTTAATGTTGTCCACCTTGCACATATTTCTAATATTCTCACTCCTCTCTCTGTTGAGCAATGTTTTCCCGGCTATCCTGCGAAGTACCTTCATTTCGAATGTCTCCATTAGTCGCCTGGTTTTCGTTGTTTCTGGTCTAGTTTCTGCAGTGTATGTCATAATGAGCCTTACAGTTGCTTTGTAGATTCGTGCCTTGGCTTCAATTCCGATAGGCTTATTGCGCCATATTGTGTCATTCAGACATCCTGCTACTCTTGTTGCTTTTTTTGCTTGCTCCCTTACCTCCGCCTCGACATCTCCGTAGCCCGAAATTTCTATGCCGAGATATTTAAATTTCATTTCCTGCTGGATAGATTTACCATCAACCTCAAGCTTGCATCTCAATGGTGTTTTCGATGTAGTCATGCATTTTGTTTTAGAGGCAGAAATTATCATATTAAACGATTTGGCTGTACGGTTGAACTGGTGTAGGAGGCGCTGTAAATCGTCTTCATTTTCTGCAATCAACACAGCGTCATCGGCGTAACACAGGATAGTTATCTCTTTGTCCCCCATTTTGTAGCCCCTCATTCCTCTTACTTTTTTGATTATCTCGTCCATGATGATGTTGAACAGAAGGGGGCTTAACGAATCTCCTTGACGAATACCACTTCATCTGGTGTCTGTGTGGTAAGCTCCCCGTCTAATCTTGCCTGGATCTTGTTCGCAGTATATATATTTTCGATAGTCTTTATTATATTACGTGGGATTTGCCTGTTGTAGAGCAGATGTATAATGTCTGATAATTGGACCCAGTCGAAAGCTTTGAGCAAGTCAACAAAACACATAAATGCTGGCTTATTATATTCTATCGACTTTTCTGTTACTTGTCTTATGACAAATACGGCGTCGGTGCAAGATCTTCCAGATCTGAATCCTTGTTGTTCATCAGCGAAAGAGGTGAGACTATTTATTTTGTTTGTTATACACTTCGTAGTAAGTTTCAGCGTGGTGCTCAACAGATTTATTCCTCTATAATTCGAAGGTACTTTCTTGTCTCCTTTCTTAAACATAAGAATAGTAGTGCTTGTACGCCATTCATCTGGGATCCTGTGATGGTAAAGGATTTTTTGAATTAAAATTGTCAACTCTTGCGTAAGACGTTGTCCGCCATACTTGAGTAGTTCGTTGCTAATTCCGTCCTGTCCGGCACTTTTCCTATTCTTTAATTTTTGTAGGGCTAACTGTACATCATCCACATTCACCTCAGCATCTTCGCTCACTATTATTTCCGGTGTACTTAGGTCTTCTTCTGTATCCTCTGTCGAATATAGATCAGTTAGGTACTCGATCCAGGTCTCGCTGGTTATATGCTTTGTTTCAACCAACTCATTTATTTCTTTCCGTTGTGATCGGATTAGTCTGCATATTTGTTTTTGTAGCCCGTAGAAGTCATTCTCCATGCTTTTGGAATAAGTTTCCCAGTACTAGTTTTTAATTGAACGTACTAACGTTGTGGTCTCGTTTCGGATTTTTTGATATTCATTGTACGATTCTGGTGTTCTTAATGTTCGATATGTAAGGTAAGCATGTTTCTTTTCTCTGCACTTTTCTGCAACTTCCATACGGAACCACGGAGTTCTGTTTGGGTTCTTCTTACTGTTATTTGATATCCTAGTGCCCAGTGCTTCGTATGCAGCAGTGAGTATGTTGTTTTTAATCTTTTCCTAGCTGCGTTTGACATCATGTTCCTCTGTTATCGGGTTTCCTCGATTTTCCCATTTAGCCTGTTCTTGTAGAGTTCTTCTATGGTTGGGTCCCGTAATGATTCAACTTTTATTTTACGTGTTTTCACAGTTGGTTTAGTATTCTTTTGCAGCATGAATTTGATTCTAAGTTTCCCTAACAGTAGACTATGGTCGCTGCCCACATTAGCAGAGTTTAGTGTTCTGACCTCTAATATTTGTGATGGGTGAAAATTTCTATTTGTCACAATATAGTCAATTGTTGATTTCTGACCCCTAGTATTTGCGAATGTATATTTGTACTGTTCTTCATGTTCGAAAAATGTGTTATTGATTCGCAACTCGTTGAAAGTGCAGACACTGATCATCAATTCTCCGTTATCGTTTAACACGTTTTCGTTGAATCTTCGTTTAAATCCTAGTACTATATCATTACCGATACGGGCATTAAAATCTCCAAGGATAATCATCGGCTGATCGCATGGTAAGGAGTCAATTGTATTCTGAAGTTGTTCAAAGAAAGACTCTCTCTCAGCTTTCGGTTTACTGTCTTCGGGAGCATAAATTGACAATATGTTTAACCTTTGGTCTTCTGTTTTCATTTTGACAACTAAAATTCTAGACGATATATAGTCACATTCTTGTATACAGTCTCGGTACCTCGTGTGGATCACTAGGGCAACACCCTCCTTTGCTCTGTCATGCTTCTGTACTCCACTATAGATCACTGTGTGTTGAGCATGTTGTATCTGGCCCTTGCCTTTCTTCTTGGTTTCTTGTAGAGCGCAGATATCTATTTTGTTATCGTTAAGTTCTTTCAGTATTTCCTGATCCCTGTTGTTAAGTGACTTTATGTTCCAAGTAGCAACACGTAGTTGGTTCTTCCTTTTCCATTTCTTTATCCTTTTTCTCGCATGAGTCGTCGTAGGTGAGAAATTTGCCTCGGAGTAATAATCCGAATTAAAAAATTAAGCGTAAGGAATTTTGAATGATCTTGATTTTGAGCTCATAAAACCCTACTTTTACAATTTACAAATTCTGTATTGCAAATGCAATTTCGTGTGTTGAATCGCTAAAAATGTTACAGAAGGCTTAAGGTGAAATTACTTTAACAAAAACTCCTGCATATGAGTGGTACAGTGGCCGAGATATAGTGGAAGATTTGCCTCGCTCTGGTCGAGCATCAACATAGTACACTGACTGCTCAAAATCTGCAAAAGTGTTGGGGCTGGTGTTTACGGCCGAGGTGCTGCCAAGGAACAGTAGATCTGTCTTGGCGGGCTTGCGACTTCCTTTCAAGCAGAAATATTCGCCATTGACCACTGTGCTAACGTCTTGCTTGCAGGGGGATTAACAAATTGGTCAATAAAAATCATCACCGATAGCCAAGCGGCACTGGAACCATTGGCATCCGACTTCTGCACGTCACTTGTGGTGCAGAAATGTACCTTTACCCTTGTTAAACTAGGAGAACGGAGCAGGCTCCGCCTAATATGGGTGCCCGGTCACTGGACCACTGAGGGGAATGATAAGGCGGACTCATTGTTCGCTCGAGGACTGACTTGGGATTCATCGGACCGAAACCTAGGCTCGGAATTCCCCTGGAGATTGCAAGATGCAAAACAATCGATGGTTAGACCTGAGGGTACGTGAGCACTGAATGAATCTTTCAGATTTCAGACACGCTCGACTTGCCATCATTGGACCTTCCACTGCGAGAGCTAAGGCCTGGCTTAAACTCTCTGTCCCCAGCTGGGGACAGAGTCAGGATGGAAGAACTTGGATCTAACAAACTTAACTTATTAAGCTCGCACCCATAAAACTCGTATACTTTACAAGAAGGATGGAGCTCGTGGATAAAATTTAGGATAAAGTGTGCCACAATAGACCTTTGGGTCTGTAGTATTGGAAAGATATTCAAAGAAAGCCAGTTCCACAGCAAACTATCCCTGTAAACAAAAGAATTTTTATAGAGAGGGTACTAGTAGGTCCGTCCGCTGATTAGAGTTTTTTGTTGCTTTTTTTTCTTTGAAACTATCTGTTTTTTAGAACATTTACCATGAGAGTACCTGTAGAAAAGCTGATATTTGTATATCAGCAACTTGCTACCTTTGAACGAGAGGCTGATAATCACCCGTGATCTCGGGTGGCCGAAGAGGCGCACTGCTCTCTACTGGACTATCCAATAGATGTACATTACATTACATTACATTACATTGGAGGGGATCGCTCGGCTTTGCAAGCCTTTCTGAAATGCGACCAAGTAGGTCTTTTGTTCGTAACCCTTCTTTATTCATTTCCCTGTAGATCTAGTTCCCTTATAAAATTAAGAATCTCCCTGGGAGCTTTCGCTTTTACTTCGTGCGGCTCTAGCTTGTCGCTATCGAAGTGTATATGTCTTTGACGGGCAATTGCGATGCAACTGCAAAGAATATACTCGACAGTTTCATCGCCCTCCTTACACATTCTGCATGTTGCTGTTTCCGATTTGCCCATTTTACTGAGATGGTATCTCAGTGGGAAGTGTCCAGTAAGGAGGCCTGTTATAGTCCTCAGCTCGTCCCTAGAGAGGTCGAGAAGCTGTTTTATCTTCTTTGGCGAATAGTCAATGAACTTTTTCGTTTGCCTTTGACCTGGAGTTTTTTGCTAGATTCTTCCCACCGTTCTAGTTCCTGTCGTCTGTGCGGCCTGCTTAGACCGAAGAACGGTTCAGGTCTGATGAGTGGGATTCCAGCAGCTGATATAGCCAGCTCGTCAGCGGCTTCATTTCCTTGTATGCCATAGTGGCCAAGCACCCACCACAGGAAAAGTTTGTTTCCCTCAGTTGGTTGCTTCAAGGATTGACAGCATTCCCAGACAGAGATGCTCCGATAACTGTAAGAGTTTAGAGCTTTAATCAGTGCCTGACTGTCCGTTAAAATATAAATCTGTGCACCTTTGAGTTTTCTTTGTAGTCCCTCCTGGCAGCACAAGTTTACAGCAAGTTTTTCTGCTTGCATGATTGTGGGAGTAGAGTCCAGAGGCACTGACGACGAGTACTTAGGTCCATATATACCTTCTCCTGTTCCATCAATCGTTTTTGATCGGTCCGTGTACCAGATGGAGGATTTTTGGTCTAATTGATTTATTTTTCCCATTACGATAACGAGGTCTTCTATGGCCACTTCGAAGGGTGTATGAAAATCAAACTTAAGCGGCATTATATCCGATGGTTGTGATAAGATTCCTGGCGCTATGTTACCCATAATCCCCAGGTGTTCCTTCAGATCATCAGCTAATAGTTTTTTTGTGTCTTGGAGCCGTCATGCCGCCATTAACGCTTTCTTTCTCAATTTTATATGAAGAGGAGGGAGATTTAGAATTACCTCCAGGGCAGTAGTCGGGGTGCTTCTCGTAGCCCCTGTTATGCCCACGCACGTTGATCACTGCAGTTTTTGCAGCTTATTCTGCGTAGTTATTTCTGATGTTTTCGTCCACCATACGAATGATGCATATGTGACAATGGGTCTTATAACCGCTGTGTATAACCAGTAGGTTATTTTTGGCTGCAGCTCCCAGGACCTTTCCGAAGAGTCTACGGCATTCCAATATATATCATGAATGTTAAGGTGGGAAGCACCACACATGGGAGCAGTATGTCAGACCAGGTCGCACCTGTGCTTTGTATAACATCATCAGCTGTGATGGCGTGAAGTACTGTTTAGCCCTGAAAAGAAAACTGAGTTTAGCAGAAGAAGATTTGGCAAAGGCTGACACATGTTCATGCCAGCAAATTATGGTGTTAACTGCAATGTCAAGTAGATGCATGTTCTTTTTCATTTTTGTTTCTCGCTTCAACAGTTAGACAAGCATTAGAGCGTTGGTTAATTTCGACAAATTGCATTCAACAGGTATTGTTTGCAGCGGTAGATAGTCGAAGTAGTTAACCTTAAAGTTTTCTGTTTGATCTACATTTTGTTTTTATCCATTACTATTGGCCCTGGTAGTAGCCTTTGCGTCAGTTCGTTTGAGGGCGCCAATTGAATATGTATACATATCATGTGCTTAACACGCTCGAATGAATTGAGACGAGTAGGTTGCAATTTGTCTTGGTATTGTTAATACAGTTTGTTGCTCCTATTCTTGACACCTGAACAGATTATACAACTGCTATATGGTTGTACAACTGCTATATCGGAAAACCAACTCCTTCAGGAAAGGATCTTTATCCTGCGAAACGTTGAATATTGTTTCCTGAATAAAATTCTTCAATGTGTTTACACATTTCGCATGTTATCATTATTAAGATGAGGTTAGTTTACACATCAAATTTTCTCACAAGAAAACGTAAGTAAATCGTCAATGCAAAATATTTCTTTCACTTTGATAAACGATGGTAGGTCGTGAATATTCCATGGCAAGAGTACCATGGGAATGCGAATAATACTTGAATATTCATTAATGGTCAACAGCATCATGGTGAGTCGTTAATACGCAAATTGATTGTGAAAACAGAATAACAGGTACCTATGTCGAATTAGCAGTTAATTGAAAGCGTGGGTAAACTTTTAATTATTTTTTTTGCAAATGCGTATTTATATGGTTATACAATCAATGTAACCTCATGAAAAATGATTCCACCACTCGGTTATTATCACCACCGCTATGTAATGAATAATCTATATGAAAAAATGAGATAGATTTCTGCAAATATTATGTGATATGTAATTGATATTATGAGGATTGCGAATATTAGTACGTAAAAATATGACTTATTAAGATGAAAAAGTTATTCAATGTTAAAGCTACGAGGGCGGTTTGATAAGTCAGTGACTTTTGAATTAAACAAATTTCTTTCAGCAAATAAACATTTTATTTTTCTATATAATCACCTTGTAGCTAGATACATTTATTCCTGCGTTTTTCTAATTTTTATATTCCCTCCAAATAATAGGTTTTCTCAAGACTCTCAAAACACGCGTTTGTTCCGATAATGACTTCTTCATTCGACTCAAATCTCTTACTGCCCAGCCATTTCTTCAGGATTGGAAACACAAAATACTCGTTGGGGGCTAAATCTGGAGAATATGCTGGATGGGGTAGTAGTTCGTATCCCAATCCGTGGATTTTGGCCATTGCGACTAAACAAGTGTGCACACGTGCATTGTCTTGATGGAACAGCATTTTCTTCTCCGCGGAATGCAGCCATTTTTACTTCAAATCAACGTCGAATTTTTTCAAAAGCTTTGAATAATATTCGCCAGTGATCTCAAGGTAATTGATGTGAATGACACCGCGTGCATCCCAAAAAACTGTGACCATGACCTTGTTGGCTGAAAGACTCTGTTTGGCCTTCTTTGGTCCTATCTCGATTGTTCCTTGGTATCTGGCGTTTTCCGATGGATCCATGTTTCGTCCACAGTAACAAAACGGCGCAAAAATTGAATGTGAAGATGTGAAGCTGCAATGGCTACATCTACAATATTACTGGAAGTGATCCAACAAAATTTTTTAGGTAGGTTTGGCATACTTTAATATTAATTGTAGCACTTTGCATTTGTTTGCTGACAATATTTATATGAAATAAAACGTCATGCCAAATAATAATTCCACAAATAAATTTAAAACTTTGTACAGACGTTAAGAGGGAACTCGCTTTATGTGTTGCATCAATGTGAAAGGAATTATCTTCAGCCACTTCTAGAAGACTTTCGCAAATCTTAATTAAATAAACTTTAAGGGGCTTTATTTCGTCAATTCTGCTGGACCATCTTGTCTCACTCAGAGGCTTTAAACTTAACCCGGGGACATTTCTCAAAACATACCACCTTTTTGTGGATGACGAAAAAAAATTATATAACTCTTGCACAAGATTAAAAAAGTTTATTGTAGCACCTGACACCTTGAAAGCGTCATTTACTGTTAAGTTCAAAGTAGGAGCCGCACAGGGTACAAAAAGGGCTTTCGGCTTCCCATCAAGAATGCGTTTTCGAAGCCCAACATGTTTTCCCTTCATATTTGTTCCATTATCATAACCTTGTCCCCTAATGGGGTTTAATTCTAAATTAAATTTTTTCAAATTTTCTATCACAAATGTATATATCCCTTCTCCTGTAAAGTCCAGTATTGGATTAAACGCAATGAAAATTTCCTTAACTTCAACCTTTTTTGAAGTGGTGTTAAGGATAACATTCCTCAGAACAAAACTAATTTGTTCAGTATGACTAGTGTTTGGTGTACAATCTAATATTATTGAAAAGTATTTTGAACTGAAAACCATTTTTAAAATATTATTTTTTACTTTGGACGACAATATTTCAATTATTTCATTCTGTATTTGCACGCCTAAATAATGAGTCATTTTAACAGATTTTGTTTTGGGAGTTATACACTCGGCTAATGTGCTGTCTCATCACTGAATCAAAAGAGGCAATCATCTCAACAGATTTTAAAAAATTTCCATTATCACGTTCGAAAAGCAATTGAGAAGAACCTGGAAATGCCAAGCATTTTGTAGATAAATACTCAACAATCGCAATAATTCTTTCCAACACGTCTCGCCAATATTTTTTTCCGTTTCTAAAATCCGCAGATGATGAGCATTAACAGTCATAGATGTCTCCAACATTTTTTTTAAATTTACCCAAGTGTTTATATTACTGTTGTGTGAAATTCACGTTTCGTGTCTCTTAATTAGCAAAGACAAGTGTTGCCAATCAGATACTCCATTTGTATCAAAAAAGCGTTAGGAGTTTTACATTTACAAAACAACTTACAAATAGAGTAAATAAGCCAAGCACTTTCGACTTTTTCTCCATTTGCTAGATTTCTTTCAAAGTATTTTCACGAAAACTTTTCCTTATCTTTATTACTAGGAAAGCTAAAACTGATGTATATCAAGGGCGGACCACGTTTAACCAATATTCTAGCCATCTCATTGGTGATTCTCTCGGGCCACAAACCGCGGTTGGACGGAATTATATCGATACTAGCCTCATTACAGCCTTCATTGAAAGTGACACTTGCAGCAGGTATTTTTGTAGTTGACATTACCGAACTTTTTACACAAGCTGAATTACCTGAAGTGGATTGTTCAAGTGCTGTAGACGAGGATGGTGTCACCGCTTCATCGGTCTCTGCATCAGTAGAAGCTGTTTTGCTGCTACAACTGCTGCCACTTGTTGCAGGACCTGATGTTACAGTTGAAATTTCAGATGGTCCACTCACGGTCATTGATATTATGGATTTAGAATCTTGAGATTCGGACGATTCAGTCTCACCAACATCGATAGTCTCCGTGGAATCTCGATTGTTTTGCAAGGAACGCTTTAAAGATCCAAACATTTTTCCCCTTTCTTGTAGTCTCAGTTTATTTTGCTCGCGAAACTTCGCACCTGTAGGTCTCTTTGTTGTATCCTGAAAAAACAAATAAATAATTAGTACTCATGGGAATTAGGAATTAACTTCTAAAGTAACCACAATAATAAGCACCATGTGGGTAGGGTGGGAAATATTCTTAAAAAGTTAACTAAGTAGCCAATAGTTTTTAACCCTTTATAGAGCAGATTATTATTAAGTAAGATATGGCCGATTAAAGTTTGCATATTTGAGTAAAAAGCAATTTGTTCGAGCTCTTTCAGCTTAAATCCTTTAAAAATAAAGGCGAGAAAGATATTAAACTAATAATAATAATAATAGCCCTTAAAAAACCCTACAAAATGTTTTTTAAAAAGATCAATAACATTGAAACTAAGCGAGTTATGGATAAAATCAGTTACTTTTCCAAACTCGTACATGATATTTTAATTAATAAAGAGATATTTGGCTAAAAAATTAATTATAACCAGTATCCTATAAAGGGTTAATGTTGATAGTATAAAGTAGGGAACCCTAACCATTTTATAAAAAATCAAGCCGTTGAAATTGCAGTCAGCAGGTATTCGGCACTTAATTTAAAAAAATATTACATAACACAACACCACACTTGACTTTATATGTAAAAATTATTAGGATTACGTGTTTTTATTGTTTGCACGGTCCAGTGAACTAACTGAGTAAAAACGCCTGTGGCGATGCATCGCTTTTAAAGCGCTCCAGGCGTTATGCATGTATGAACAGGAAAAAACAAGAAACTGCCGCCTGACATGTTCTCGCAACATAGGAATCGGCAGTAACTGGATGATATACTAATAAAATTTCGTGTGTATTTATACCTAATCCTATTTAATTTCTCAACTTTTATTTTAATATTTTTTTGGACCCTGGGTTTTGGAGCCCCTAAAGGATGGCGCCCGTGTGCATTGCACACTTTGCACATATGGTTGCGGGGGTCCTGAACAGGATCAAAGATGGTCTGTTGCCAGCAAGGTCATGGCCACAGTTTTTGGGATGCACGCGGTGTCATTCACATCGATTACCTCCAGAATGGAAAACGATCACCGGCGAATATTATTCGAAGCTTTTGAACAGAATCGACGTTGATTTGAAGCAAAAACGGCCGCATTTGGCGAAGAAGAAAGTGCTGAATTGGGATACGAATTCCCTACCCCATAAAGCATATTTACCAGATTCAGCCCCCTGCGACTATTTTTGTTTCCAAACCTAAAGAAACGGCTGGGCGGTAAGAGATTTGATTAGAATGAAGAAGTCATTACCTAAACAAATGCGTATTTTGAGAGCCTTGGGAAACCTATTATTTGGAGGAAATAAAAATATTAGAAAAACCCTGGACTAAATTTATCGGGCTAAAATGTGATTATGTAGTAAAATAAAATGTTTATTTGCGAGAAAAATTTGTTTTATTCAAAGAGTCACTGACTTATCCAACCGCCCTCGTATCTGCAATGTTTAACATAGCTGCCCGACTAAACCAAAAGAGGTGAACAAGGCTGATCCTTAGTCATATTTTATCTGACTAAAAACACAATCATGGAAAATGATATAATCTCGTTCGGTACGGTGTACTCCGATGTAATAGGTAACTGTTACAATTTTTCTCGGCGTATTCCAATCATAATAATTGAATACTAATGTGTTATACATATCAATTCTCACTGTATATCTGGAATGTACTCAATAGTTGTCTATGGAGACAATGAAACAATGCCTGTATTGTGTTGCATAATAATTACCCAACTTAGCATGGCAAAGGGAGGTTATTAAACACAACAGAGTTGTCGGACATTAAGCATTATTATGATTCCAAACAAAGTGAAGTTGTAAACAAGAAAGGACCCAGAACGTTCATACTAGGTCCACCGCAACGGCAAAAAACTTCTTAACGACTTTATGAATTTGTGGTTACCTCATCCTTCTACTACACGAATGCATTTAGGGAAATGAGCTCCTAGCTCCCTATATTTAGGGGATTAGGGAGAATACCAAATAACGACAGTTATTTTCAAGTGTGAATATAATTCATAAGGCCCTTTAGAGATGCTTTAGGATGTTGTAGAATTTGTTGGAGGATGATCATTTTAATAAAATATGACGTTTTGAAATAGGTGGTGTCTGCGTAAGAATATTAGGAATTATGAATATATTTTTGCACCAGTCAGCCTTCAAGTTTATTTTTCTGTTTTCTCCGCCGCTTATCGTTCCTTTAGCGAAATAGAACTATCTGAGTTGTGCACAATATTTTTTTTTCGATGATATTAGTAGGAAGCAATTTGTGATAGCTCTACGAGAGCACGAAAATGATCGTGATCCGCTTTCACTACGTTTGCCAGATCTAGATTTCATCGAACAGTTACTGGGATGAGCTTTTCGTGACCATCCTTCGTAGCTACAAAACTTCGGGAAGTTGGTGGAGACACCATTATTATGAATTCAAATTAATCCGGAAAGCATAGACATCATTATTCGTGGTATGACAGGAAGAATGAATACTGTTATTAGAGTAGAAGATTGAAATAACCGATATTCAAACACGAAAATGAAAAACTTTCACTTTCTTGTAAAATTTATTAATATTTTCGTGTATAATATGTTCAATGATTTGTCAAGTTAAGTAATAAATTCGATTTTATTGAAAAATATCGATCTTCAGCCGCTAATGGGTACCATTCCCATAGTATGTGGAAAATTTCATTAAGAAGTGTTCAATATTTTAATATTGATATTAAAATAAAGTACAGTACAACCTCTCTAATCCGAACACACTCTGATCACACACATTCAGTAATCCGAACAACGAAACTTTGAAATCACCCACCTCTATAATCCGCACAATTTATTTTTACCTCTATAATCAGTATGCCGTCAATAATTTCATCGATTGAAAGTGTCCGAACTTGCAATATCTCGTCTGAATACTCGCTTCACTTGTGCAGATTAGATTCTCTTCTCACATTCAGCGCCTGATATTCGTACCAATCAATTAATCATGTCGCGTCGACATAAAACGTTAACATTTCAGCAAGAATGCGAAATTTTTAAAGAATTAGATAATGGAAAAAGTGTTTCTGAATTGGCCAGAATACACTCAATTGGAAAATCTACAGTATGCGATGTAAAGAAAAAAAAGAAAATCAATTTAGAATTTTATATCTTCTTCTGATTCTGGTCCTGGGAAACGACGTACGCTCAGAACTAGTGAAAATCCGAATGTTGTAAATGCTCTATACACTGAGTTCTTACAAGAACGATTTCGATTCTGCTTATTGGTAAACTCTTTGCACTCGGGATAAGGGGGTCATTACTGGAATGGATTCGTAGTTTTTCATACTGCGAACTAGACAGTTCGGTACAAAAACTTTTATTCAAAAGAGATTTGTGTGAGTTCCGGTCATCCCCAGGGATCTCATATTGGGCCTTTTCTATTTAACATCTTGTTAACGACGTTGGACGAGTTTTGTCAACTGATTTCTTCCTTTTTGCCCATGATATGAAGGTTTATTCGATTGTTAAAGGTATTTCTGATGCTGAGTGTCTGCCGAGTATGATGTTGGAGGGCAGATTTTGGCCCGCGTCAGCTCAGTCAGGGATCTGGGGATCACACTCAATGAAGCTCTGAATTTTAATGAACACATATCAAATGTTACGAAGAAGGCATTCCAAATGCTTGGCTGTGTGCTGCATAACTCTGACAATTTCTCTCCCGATGTTCTGAAGGTACTATACTGTTCCTTGGTAAGTTCGGTGGTGAAATATGGTTGCATGGTTTGGTCCCCACATACCTCAGTTTCCATAGATTGTCTGGAAAGGGCGCAGCGAAGATGTCTTCGATATTTGGCGGTTCGATCTGGACTAACTATCTGCGAGCGCTCAATAATTGTGATGAGTGAAAGATATAACTTGAAATCACTCATATGTAGAAGAAGCGTTTCTGATGTGTGTCTCTTATATAAAATTCTCAATGGTCTGTTAGATTGTCCTGAACTATTCACATTATTCAACTTCAATGTTCCAATTGGAATAGAACAGAATAGACAGTTGAAAATTATATAAATTCATTACATCCAAAATTGAATTTACACCCGAAATATAATTCAATAAATTTCTTGGACGAAAATGGAAAACATGTTTTCGGAATCTACCATAAGCCATCATATACATTAATTATAATACATAACTCATCGTGTCATCCGAATCAACATAAAATGTCCGCATTCAACAGTTTCATTCATAGATTGATTAACATTCCGTTATCACCATAAAATTTCAACAAAGAATTAAATTTAATTAGACAAAATAGCTAAAAATAATGGTTATAATCCCAAAATAATAAATAATATTTTGAATAAAAACAAAGTAGAATCCCATTGAATGAAGTTTACCCTGTCGATAAATTGAAACGAAAATTCAACACCTTAACCTACGTTGGCATAACAAGTGAAAAACTGAAATCATTCTTGAGTAAAAATAATTTCAACATAACTTTCCAAACTAATAATAGCTTCGACAAATAAATAGAAAACAATAAAATCAAATCAGATGTTATAATTTTTACATTGTTGGAACACAGAAATTTCAATATTAGAATATCGGAACATAGTCGCAGTTTTTCAAATAAAAATCAGATTCAAATTACGCGAATCATCTCCTAGAAAATAATCACTCGTTCGACCCACAGTTTGAAATTTTGCATTTAGAAATAAATATTGCAAAGTTGATCTTTAGGAAACTTTAAAAATCAACAAACGCAAATACTCAGGTAGACTCATTAATGAACAAGTCGATTTAAGCCCTTCATCTCAATTAAATCTCTTCAGGGAGCAATCTATTCCTTAATTTTATTGGATATACCTGTCAGCAATAACCCCTTAAGAAGAAGCAACTCAATAAGCTTTCAATTACTTAAGAAAAAATTGGTATTTATTTTCTCATTTGTATCTATATATAGTTGTCATAATTTCTGTACATTCATTCGTTTGAAAAAGCTACGGTGTAGTGAAACGTGTTACGAATAACAATTATTCAGTGAAATTCCCCAAAAAATATTACTTGTTTTGTTATGTAAAAGATCATGTTGAAAAATTAGTTACACCCATTAGAGAAAAATTCATTTTTATCTGACTTACCAATTCATCCTCGTACATTGCCTGGAAATATTTGTTTACATGTTGACCGGACGAACAGGGCTTTATGTTGCCGATAAGTACTGCTTTCAAGCTATATTTTCATGTATCGAAAACTTAAGAAAAGTATTATAACAAAAACAATTTTTTCTCTATTGAAGAAACTTCAGCAAATTTGACTTGTCTCATCGTAGTAAATTACCCTTGGACACAAGCCAAGATTATCGGGCTTAGATACAGTTGCAAGATCATGCGATTGATTTGAGTTAATTGAATGAGGCGAGCTATCTTCTCTAATCACAAATTCATCATTAAAATCAACATCCACATGCAAATCACTGTCTTCAGAACCTCATGCTTGGCATGTTATCGAATGATTGATGAAACGTCAACACATTAAATTTTATGTTTATTAATTGAATAGTAACTGCAGAATTTATGACATAGTAGTAATAATTATCTTCATGATTTGACGAATTCGAAATCATAATATAGAAATGAGATCTTGTGAATGACAGTAGCAAATTTTTAATAATGTAATGTCGTTAATTTTTTCCTATTTGAAAACTATGAGGTCCTTGAACTTTCCTTTGTTACATTATAAGCCATTCTGCAATCAAGAAAATAAGAAGGCATAACTTCTTGTCTTAATTTCTTTCCTGCCGAAAATATTTACAGAAATATTGTTCAAAAGGATTTTCATACTTATCGGATTTGATTCTTGCAAATATTGTTGACAAAATATAAATCAAACACTATTAGATCTAAGTAATCCATTAAAACTGATGTTGGAAATTATAGCTCCAACAAATATAATTGAAAATTTGAAATAGTATGAACCAAGTGGATTCCGTTATATCTTATGGATGACCACAATTTGTTATACATTTTTGCACTTGTAAACTGTCATATAATTCAATAAAGAAGGCGCAAATGACATACACGTTAGGTTCTATGTTCCACAGATCTGTCAAAATTTTTACCCATAATTGGTTCTTTGAATCACCGACACATAATAATCTTAACCATTAGCCATAGAAAGCCGGAGAAGCTTAGAATCAGTATTGAGAGATCGGTGGAACACAGAATTACCCTCGACGATGTACTTATCCAGTTCGTGAATTTGCCAATTTAGTTTCACATTATCATCAAATTCAATTCAATATGCTCCGTTTTACGAACAATCAGTATGCTGATATTATTTTGGTCTATGGGTTTTGTCGTTATGAAACGTTACACTGCCTCATGGGGTGATCTCAGCTAGCATAAAAAAAAACGAGAGCGTGATTCCCCTAATATTCCAATCTGGCAGTGGTGTTCCCCGAAGTGCCGCACCACTCTCTTCAGTCAAGATAAGAGAATAACAAAAGATTTACTTGAATTATGTCTATTGTTTAAATACAAAATACGCCCTTCTGCGCAGATAAAACAAACATATTAGAGATCTACAATTATCACTAGTTAACTTAACTTAAGGGAATACGTTGACGGTTCAGGTTTTCGGTGGAGTGTTGGGTTACTTGATGGCTTGTGCTCCTACATCCTCATGTTCGTAGGATAGATTCCTACAACTCACAGGTATGGATTCACTTCAGGCACTAAAAGTTTCTCGGAGAGGTTCGTAGAAACTGGCAATACTCTATCAACTCCAAGAGATAAGGTAAGGCGTCTTTAAGTCCAGACCTGAAACTGTATACGGAAAAAACATTATTACCATATATAGATCCAATTTTGGTTAAAATTAGTAGACCATTAGAAAAGAAAGAAAACATCAAAGTAGCATTCAAGTCAAATAGATCTTTAGGTGGATTGTTACTAAACAATAGAGATAATATACCTTTACTAGGTAGAAAGGGTGTATATAAGTTAACATGTCAAACTTGTGGAGCGGTTTATATAGGTCAAACAGTAAGAAGTTTTCAAAGAAGAGTGAACATCTGAAACCTCTAAGACTAAACAAAGAATGTCAAGAAGCTCATTTCGGTAATCACCTACTAGAATTCAACCATAATTATAACCATTCAAATTATTTTGAGTCATTGCATACATCTCATGATATTGAACCAATAGATTTTCTGGAAAAATATGAAATTGTGAAACATAATAAAAATTAAAATGTGACATTGATAAATAGTCAAGTGATTTTCAGAGACATTCAAATTATGGATTTTTAATTGATTAATGTTATAACCATGTCTGCTATTTTTGAAAAAGAAGATGACTTACTATTATAAGATCTATGATACTTTGTTCTGTGGTTTAGCTGACTTAACCACACTTTCTGTTTGAATTTTATTCGTTATTGTCTTGTCATAAAAATCATTTTTAGCTTGAATTTTAATAGGTATATTTATTCATTTATTCATTGTTACAAAACATAGGAACCCTTATAGGATATACCCAATTACCGGGGTTCACAAAAATGATATCAAAAAATAAACAGAAGTGAAACTGTCATACGAAATGAAAATTATAACTTTCATAAAAATTCAGGAAAAAAAAGACTCACTAAAGACTACAGAATCAAGTAAAATATCATGAAAACTGAAAACTACTACAATGAGCATGATTCAGATCCAATGAGATATGCAATAACATTTTTTCTGAAAGAAGAAAGAGGTTCATGAAAAATATCTATACTGGCAATATGCCAATTGTACAGACGCATGATTCGCAAGAAAACAGAATGAAAAAATAAACTAGTACGGGCCTTCGGAACATAGAATAGTTCATTTCGACGACTAGGATACACGGGTACATTGAAAGTGAGATAATTAACAAGCGGAAAACTAAAAGAATGATTTAAAATTCGATAAAGAAATACAGTGTCGAAAAGGACTCTCCTCTGCTCCAGGCTTAAAATTTTGTGTGATGCAAACTTAATTGATAATCATGGTTAGGATTGAAAGATCTGTAGTTGAAACTTTTGACAAACTTTCTCTGGACTCTGTCAATATACTTGTAATAGTGAGTGGACCAAACAGGTACAGCATATTCCAAATTACTCCTCACCAACGAGAAATATAGCATTTTCAAAGACCTTGGATCACTGAAACTTTGAGTAATTCTTAGAACGAAACAAAAAATTTTGAAAGCCTTAGAAACTATATGATCAATATGATACTCAAAGGACACTTAGAATCAAGATATAGCTTAATTTGGTTTACCCTCCCAATTACGAGCCCATCATCAGAAAAAATAGCATCGAAGACATTGACATTCTTTGTAAACCTTATATGCTTACCCTTATCAATATTTACTTGAAAATACCTACTTTGACAAAAAGAGAAAAGTCTGTCAAGATCACTCTGAAACCGCAAAATATCATCATAGGACCGAATAGCACTCGAATGGATCGTCGGCATATAAATCATGTTTTGTATAAAGAAAACATTCCGAAATATCATTAATGTAAATTGAAAATAAAAGGGGACCCAGATGTAACCCTTGAGGAACACCAGAGGTGACACGAACGAAACCGGAATGAGTGCCATTGAGTGCAACATACGACAGATACGATTCTATCCACTTCAGTGAGGACCCCACCACACCAAAGTCTTCTGGAACCCACAACAAAGTTGCATGATGTACCTTATCGTAGGCCTTAGCCATGTCTGTGAAGACGGCATCAACTTGAATAATATCATCGAAACTACTACTTATGAAATGAACGTTAGGAGTTAAATTAGTTAACACCGACGTACCTTTGAAAAACCCATGTGAGATTGAATCAACTTGGAACTGGATGAATGAAAAAATTTATATATTGTCGGTATATTGATCAAATACCATTTTAATTTGTTGTGAAATGTCGGTCCTATTGATTGTTTTAATTTTACTGTAAATGACTTTACTTACTGAGAAAAGATTGGGTAGGTTTTTTCAAAAAGCAGAAATTGTTACGTTATATTTAATATTTGTTTTTCTATAGTCACTGATCTGAAGATGCTCTGATATATAAAGAGCGAAACTAGTAGCCATAATAAATCTTTAGGAAGAAACTATAGGTACTTTTATTTAATTAAAAATCACACAATGTCCAAACGAGAGTGTTAAACGTTCAACTAAGCGAATAGGCACTACAGAATAGTCACCTCGACCGAAAAGTCACTTTGAACTCAACTAAAATGAATAAATTTATACAAAATATTTCTCTATGCACAAGAAAAGATAAAAGTGAGAGTTATCTTGAACGGCTTCAGTGCAAAAGTTCAGAAAAATTATATTTTACAGATGTTATTCAATGAAAACATACGGAATTTAGAAACGGTGATCTTAAAAAATATGTTAATGGTTGCTTAACAAGTATAAGGGCCCATGAGGTAGGTGAATTGTTCTTGTTTCCTCTGTTGGATTCATCTTTCATAACTTGTAGGCTCTGCTCTTGGTTGCAAAGGCTCTCTCGCAGTCTTTGTTGAACCATGGCTTTTGTGCTGTTGTTCTTTTCATGGAATGAGGGATGTAGAGATACATTCCTGCATGAATGATTTCTGTAACAGATTCAGTGCACACATTGATGTCCGGATCTGAAAGGCAAACATCACTGAATGGGAAGCACGCAGCTCATCCCAATTAGCACGGTTAAAGTGCCAAATGCATCTGGCTGGTTTAGGTTCTTGTTTTAGCAGCAGCACAGTAGTTCTAGTAGCAGACATGAGTTGCCTAGCGGTGCTCAGACCTGCACTCCAAAATCATCTGGATCTGAAATCAAAAAGATATCCAAGGTGTTCGAGAAGTCAATTGGGTGAGCAGGTATTCTTGTCGGTTCGTCGACTAGCTGCGTTAGATTATGGCTGATTACGAAAACTTCAGCCTGTCTTCCCGCTTCATCTGTTCTATTGGAGTGGTGAAGCCAGTTGGTGTTCTGAACGTTGAAGTCACCCACTACAATGATCTCAGCTGCCGGATGATGTGACTGAATTCAATCCACCTTATCACCTAGTTACTGAAATAGTCTAGGGAAGTGAATATCGTTTGACGAGCGATATAGAGAGCATAGAAACAGTGTTTTATCCTGCAAACAGAGTTTAAACCACGCAAGGTCGAAGGCGTCGTCCTCAATCGTGTCCTCTCTCTGGCATGCAACATCCGATCTGGCGAAAACACAGAGGTCCCCTTTACACCTAAATCTCGTACGCAACTCATACCCATTAAAACGTTAATACGTTGTGTCGGTTTTTTGACTTATTTGGGTTTCGGTTAGGGCCAGCACATGGGGTTGTGCAATTGCAGATGCTGGTGGACTGCATCGATATTCAAGTTGTTGTGCCTCAGTCCTCTGATATTGCCGGAGGAGTGCTCGGCTTACCCGCATCATGAACCCCCGAGGCAGTCTCCTTCCCGGAGATCCGCATGGGAGACTATTTTGAATCCGGCTGATTTTGTCCCAGAAGAGCTCATCATGCTTTGTTGCCAATCCTTCCCACCCTGGATGCCGGACCATCCGCCAGCTCCCGAAACTTAGTCACACAGGTGGCCAATTTACGGGACTTATAGCTGGATGTGGTGGTATCCTGCCCCTTTCAATTAAATTAAAATAGCAAGTGGTTATTAGGAAAATGAGGTATTAACACAAATTCAGCTTGAAAATGAAGTGGAAAATATTATGAGATATGGGTTCGATAGTGGTAGTGAATTTTCGTACCAGGCAAGTCAACGTAGTGACCATGAGACGGAGTCGGAACAGGAACATCTATGAGAATGATTTGTGATCTTTTTATTTTTCGTATCCAGTCGAACTTTCTCTGCTGAAATTTTTGTCCATTTGGATATTTCATTTATTCCCAAAGGCATATTTTGTACCAACCCTTAGAAGTACTGTTTTTCTAAAATTGATTGGGAGCCAGAAATAATCACTTGTAATATGATCTGGTCTTTTCGACAATATCTTATGAAACAACCTCCTAGGACATAAATCTGGGTTTTTCTTATTTTTTACTAGCCATTTACTATTACAGCATTTTTTTGAGCCGCCTTGGCCAGTTTTCGAGAATACTGGGTTATATTCAATACGACCAGTCACTTCTCCGTTATTAAATTTTTCCTCTTTGAAAAAGTGTACCTTGCAAGTAGCTTCTTCACCGCCACGCCATGGTTATTCATAAGCAACAATGTGGAAAAATTTTTTCAACAAACCTATCGGAGCATTTTCGTCCCAGTACAGAGCCATGCTATCAATTTCAGTTCTTGCTAATGCAACGGAACTTTCTTTGCGCTTTTCCACATCCCCTTGTAACACATTCATTTTAGAATTGCGAGCTTCACGAGCCTTACTAAATGCTGAATCGGTAAAGGGGTTGAAACTCATGTTGAATTTTTCAAAATTCTGCATAATTTTCGCAATTGTGTTCCACATTGGTTCGACAATGTATTCTTTGTTATCTTGTCCATTTGTTTCACATTGAAACCCCAATCCATAAGAATTTCTGCAATATCCCCAATAGAATGCTGTATATACAAATCGATTGTTCGTTCCTTTCAGAATATACTGAATTGATTCCAAATCGAGCTGTGCGTTTTTCTTGTATATTTGGGGATAGAATTCTGTATAGAAATATTTATTTCTGCTTCACTGGTGCTTCAAAAACGAGATATTTTAATTTATATCGGCAGAAACTTTACAACAGGTACTAAAATGGCTGTTCTTGACAGTTTTAAAACCATGTTATTTGTTGTGAATGTTGCGTTGCTATGGAAACGCAAGGATTCTCTATGGGAAAATGTATCCACTAATATCCTACCTTCCTTCCTATTTCTATGCAATTTTTCCGATATCAAACTCGAATTTCTGTGTTCTTAAACGTGCATTTTGACACATGAGTGGAATAGTCGTAAAAATCATTCCTACGTAAAAATGTTCTGGCAACAGTGTGTCGAAAGGAAAGGTTTGAAAACGTACCTTTTATTTTTTCCTGGAAAACTGAATCAAATTTCTGTTGTTGCAGGGAGCACCAGTAATTTCTTGTAGTGCCACCAGCGGTGTCACAATATTTTTAAGGATAACCATTTTTTTCGAAAGCCCTTTATATAATTTTATATATTCTTGTAAGCTGTTGAAGTTATTTTTTCAATGAAAAAAATTTCTTTCAGCATTAATTTTTATTCCAAATTGCCAAGTGTTCTTGAGTAATGTCCAAATATAACACAAGTAAAAAGTTCATTAAAAATCACGTATTCAATTTTAAAAAAGTATGGTGTCAAATCTGACTCTGTCATGTATTTAGAGTTACAATTTTATGCCTCGGCAGTTAAGGGTTAGTAATTTAATTTTTTCAATCTGGCTCTGGAAGTTGATTTTCGTCTACAAACAGTATTATTAACAGAAGCCCTGTTCTTTGTGGAACGAAATATCGAGGAATTCGATTTAGGCGTTCAAGAGTTCAAGAGTTCCAACCTAATCCATAAAACAGCCTGTATATCGAAAATGAACCTTTCATTCTAAGTGCCGATACGAACTGCTCTAGGTGTACTGTAACTATAGTTGAGCTATGTACTTCTCCTCCTCCTGAATCATCCTGTATATCACTATTAATATCTGTGGGCTTCCAATCATCTTGTATGAATATAATAAAACTAATGAAATATTTGTGAGAATGAGAAGACATACAGTATTTAAAAAAATTATTGACTTCTTTTCATAAACTTAAAGATGTGTGAGCACGTAGGACAGGAAAATTGAAGATCATTATGACAATTATCGTGAAAGTGGCACGCCATGCAAATCATGTACTTGCTCTTCGGTTTTACATAAATTTATCGAAAACATTCGCCAAGTGGGAGTTGGGTACAGCAATTTCTTATGTCTCTCTGTAAGATTGTGCAGGGTTTACCGACGTATGTACATTATAAATCATGTGAATCATACACGTCTCTCTACCTTTAGACATACACAAATACACAACGGCAAAGAACGAGTATAGTTAGCTAGGTTTTCTATATTGGTCAACTGGAAATGGTGACCCTCTGAGTTGACCTTCTGTTATGCAAGTTGCAAGTTCATCTGATACGTGTTTTATGCTTCTGCAAGATCTTCTGGAACTTAGGTTTCTAACGAGCAAGTATATTCAGAATTTTATATTTGTCGTATGGATATTTTATCGAATAATCAATTTCAATCTGAAAATTTTTAAGCGAGCACATAAGGAAAGCCTATTTCGTGAAAATAGTTCAGTGAATATAGTTTTAAGAAACTCGTTGATAAAATGAGATAAAAAACACAAGGTTTAACTTCAATCTACACTTTATTTGAAAAAATTCGACGACGTTTCGCTGACACAGCAGCTTTATCAAGAATGACAAACAGAATGAAGAGTATGGTATTATAAACAAATCGTAGAACAAGTTGGATGAATAACAGGAAAATCCACACCGAGCCATTGTACAGTTAGTATGAAAGGTAATAAAAACTAATTAAACAAGTTAAGTAGGAGTGAATAATTCACATCTACCTGCTCATTCAAAAGCTTGTCCGAATGTTTGTATCTATTTATTTCTGATGCTTCTAGGAGATCTAATTTTGAACTTTTGATTTTATATGTAATATGTCAAAGTTTTTATTGAATGAATGGTTTTATTTTATTAGGTGGTTTGAATAATTTGAATCAGATTTATTTTTATCGAAGCTACGTTTATGTTCAGATGTTCTTATGCCAAAACTCCTATAGGTCCTACCGATATAAATTTTATCACAAGAACCGCAATTGAGTTTATTGATTCCTGATTTATTTGATTTTTCAACACGAGATTTATTATTTTAATATGTTTTCCTTAAGTTTTGAAAGTTATATTAAGATTTTGTTTGACGAGAAAGGATTTAATATTTGTACTTGCAGAACCGCAGAATGTTAAACTGTTGAATATTTTATAGTCCTTATGAATAGGATATACTTCATTTATTGCTTTCTGATACAGTTTTTACGAATGATTAGATCTATCATATCCGGATTATATGAATTATTAATGGCTATCTGTTTGAAGATGTTTAACTCTTTATTATAATCTTCTACTGATAAAGGTAAATTGAGTAACCGATGTACCATGCTGTTTAAAGCTGCAACTTTGTGTTGAATTGGATGTAATGAGTAGTTATGTATAATTGTATCAGTATGTGTTGGTTTATGAAAGACCGAAAAACATGATTATTATTTTGTTTAGTGATTCTCAAGTCCAAAAAATTAATGGAATCGTTCTGTTCAATTTCTATCGTGAATTTAATGTTCAAATGGATGGAATTAATGAAATTAAGAAATAAGTCTAATTGACGAGTAGTTCCTAAGAAACATACTAAGATGTCGTCAGCATATCTATACCAATAAAGAAATTTGGAAATGAGTGGATGTGTATGAATTTTCTGTTCAATATTATTCATAAAAATCTCTGCTAAAAGTGGACTCAAAGGATTTCCCATGATCAAACCATTTTTTATCTCATTTATATCATGGATCTACATCAAGTAACGGCCTCCACAATTCAAAACTCGTTGATGTTGAACATTACGTTTGGCAAACAGTTTTTCATGTTTCGCGATGTATTTTAATGATAACAGTGATTTGGTTGTTAAGTGGTGATGGCAGCAAAAATAAGAAAACATGGATTTTACAATTGCTTAGGAAATCGAAAATAGCGCGTGATCCATAATGGAGGACACCATATGTAGGTTGACCTTAGATGCTGACGAAAAATAAACAATAATGCTGCGATTATCATTTGAGGTTGTGGTTTTTTGGTTTGGAATCCACTACTATCTGATAAGCAGCAGTCAACTGAATATTTTTTTCTGGAATAGCTCGATCCTTCAAGTTTCTTTTGAATTTGGATGAATTAACAGAATATAATAAGAATTTAAACTAAGTATTATACTATAACAAGAATTTATTCAAAATCAGGATTGCAATTTCGGTCTCTCGACCATCTTCAGCTGACAACAAGTACTGAACTGACGTTGAAATACATACATATATAAACAGGTAGATACAGTGTGCAATGCACACGGGCACCATCCTTTAGATGCGCCAAAACCCAGGGTCCAAAAAAAATATTAAAATAAAAGTTGAGAAATTAAATAGGATTAGGTATAAATACACACGAAATTTTATTAGTATATCATCCAGTTACTGCCGATTTCTATGTTGCGAGAACATGTCAGGCGGCAGTTTCTTGATTTTTCCTGTTCAGACATGAATAACGCCTGGAGCGCTATAATAGCGTTGCATCGTCACAGGCGTTTTTAAATCAGTTTGTTCACTGGACCGTGCCACAAGTGAATAAAAACAAATAATCCTATTAATTTTTACATATAAAGTTATTTTTATTTAGTCAAGTGTGGTGTTGTGTTGTGTAATATTTTGTTTACTACTTTCTTTTTGAATTAAGTGCCGAATAACTGTTGACTGCAATTTTAACGGCTTGATTTTTATAAAATTGTAAGTGTTTCCTACTTTTTACTATCAACATTAACCCTCTATAGGATACTGGTTATAATTAATTTTTTAGCCAAATATCTTTTATTAATTGAAATGTCATGTACGAGTTCAAAAAGTAACTGGTTTTATCCATAACTCGCTTAGTTTTTATGCTATTGATTATTTTAAAACCCATTTTGTAGGGTTTCTTGAGGGCTATAAGATCAAATTAGTTTAATATATTTTTGTCTTTATTTTGGAAAGGATTTAAGCTGACAGGGGTCGAACAAATTGTTTTTTACTGAAATATGCAAAATTCAATCGGCCATATCCTACTCAATAATAATCTGCTCAAAAAAAGGTTAAAAACTATTGGCTACTCAGTTAACTTTCTAAGAATATTTCCTATCTTACCCACATGGTGCTTATTATTGTGGTTACTTCAGGAGTTAATTCCTAATTCTCATGAGTACTAATTATTTATTTGTTTTTTCAGGATAAAAGAAAGAGACCTACAGGTGCGAAGTTTCGTCAGAAAAGGAAACTGAGACTACAAGAAAGGGGAAAAATGGTTGGATCTTTAAAGGATTTCTTGCAAAACAATCGAGATTCCACGTAGACTACCGATGTTGGTGCGACCGAATCGTCCGAATCTCAAGATTCTAAATCCGTAATATCAATAACCGTGAGTGGGCCATCTGAAATTTCAACAGTAACATCAGGTCCTACAGCAAGTGGCAGCGGTTGTAGCAGCAAAACAGCTTTTACTGATGCAGAGCCCGATGAAGCGATGACACCGTCCTTGTCTACAGCACTTAAACAATCAACTTCAGGTAATTCAGCTTGTGTAAAAAGTTCGGTAATGTCAGCTACCGAAACACCTGCTGCAAGTGACACTTTCGATGAAGGCTGTAATGAGGCTAGTATGGATATAATTCCGTCCGACTCCGGTTTGTGGCCCGAAAGAATCACCAATGAGATGGCTAGAATATTGGTTAAACGTGGTCCGCCCTTAATAGACCTCAGTTTTAGCTTTCCTAGTAATAAAGATAAGAGAAAGTTTTCGTGCGAATACTTTGAAAGAAATCCAGCAAATGGAGAAAAATTTCCAAAGGGCTTGGCTCATTTACTCTATTTCTGAAGATTCTGTATTTTGTTCTTGTTGTAAGTTGTTTTGTAAATGTAAAACTCCTAACGCATTTTGTGATACAAATTGAGTATCTGATTGACAACACTTCTCTTTGCTGATTAAGAGACACGAAACGTGAATTTCACACAACAGTAATATAAACACTTGGGTAAATTTTGAAAAAAAGTTGGAGACATCTATGACTGTTAATGCTCATCTTCTGCAGATTTTAGAAACGGAAAAAAATATTGGCGAGACGTGTTGGAAAGAATTATTGCGATTGTTGAGCATTTATCTACACAATGCTTGGCATTTCCAGGTTCTTCTCAATTGCTTTTCGAACATGATAAGGGAAATTTTCTGAAAGCTGTTGAGATGATTGACTCTTTTGATTCAGTGATACAGCACGTTAGCTGAGTGTATAACTCCCAAAAAAGTCTGTTAAAATGACTCATTATTTAGGCGTGCAAATACAGAATGAAATAATTGAATTATTGTCGTCCAAAGTAAGGAATTATATTTTAAAAATGGTTCGCAGTTCAAAATATTTTCAATAATATAAGATTGTATTGTACACCAGACACTAGTCATACTGAGCAAATTAGTTTTGTTCTGAGGTATGTTGTCTTTAACACCACTTCAAAAAAGGTTGAAGTTAAGGAAAGTTGTATTGTGTTTAATCCAATACTGGACTCTACAGGAGAAGGGATATATACATTTGTGATGGAAAATTTGAAAAAATTAAATTTATAATTAAAACGCATAAGGGGACAAGGTTATGATAATGGGACAAATATGAAGGGAAAACATGTTGGGCTTCAAAAACGCATTCTTTATGCGAATCTAAAAGCCTCTTTTGTACCTTGTGCGGCTCATACTTTGAACTTGACAGTAAATGACACTTCGTAGGTGTCAGGTGCTACCATAAACTTTTTTAATCTTGTGCAAGAGTTATATAATTTTTTTTCGTCATCCATGTAGAGGTGGAATGTTTCGAAAAGAAAATTTCCCCGGGTTGACTTAAAGCCTCTAAGTGAGACAAGATGGTCCAGCAGAATTGACGCAATAAAGCTCCTTAAAGTTTATTTAATTAAGGTTTGCGAAAGTCTTCTAGAAGTGGCTGAAGATAATTCCTTTCACATTGATGCAAGACATAAAGCGAGTTCCCTCTTAACGTCTGTACAAAATTTTCAAAATATTCGTAGAATTATTATTTGGCATGACGTTTTATTTCATATAAATATTGTCAGCAAACAAATGCAAAGTGCTACAATTAATATTCAAGTATGCCAAACCTACCTAAAAAATTTAGTTGATCACTTCCAGCAATAAAGATCTGACCAATCATTTTAAGAAATTGACGAAAAATTTCCACCATTACCAACGGTTTGGAGGAAATTTAAACCAAAACAGTTTAACTAAGAACACCTAGATGAGACTCCTCATGATCCAAAATCCGCCTTTAAAATTAGTTTTTTCTTAAAAATTATATATCAAACTATAAGCTCTCTAAAAAACCGATTTGACTCATTAAATGAGTATGATAATATTTAAGTTAATTAAGTAATTAAGTGACAGCGATCTTTTAAAACATTGTTCTATTCTTGAAGAGCGACCGACAGATCAGGATAATAAGGATATAGATTCCAATGATCTGTTTAACGAAATTAAAGTGTTAAAATTGTTTTCATTTTCTGATGATATTGACCCCTTAATTATTTTTCAATATATATTTGAACAATTTAATCTCCACCTTTCCAAACGTAAGCATTTCACTAAGAATTCTTTTGACATTGCCTGTATCTGAGCTTCTGGAGAGCGATAATTTTCAAAGTTAAAAATCATTAAAAATTATTTAAGATCGACAATGATTCAAGAAAGGTTGTCTGGGCTAACAATATTAGCAATTGAACAAGAAATTTTAGACGGTATAAATTTTAGCGATGTAATTAATGAATTTGCAACATCAAAAACTTGGAAAATATCGCTACTACAATAGCTATCTTCTATTTTTCTATTGCACCTAAACCTAGCTATCATTCTTGATTTTAAAACGATGTTCCCTAGATATTTGTTATTAGAAATATCCGCTTATTTTTTTAAATATCTAAGTAGAAAGTAGATTTTGATCTGTTTGTTTCATTTTGATATTTTAGTCTACGAATAAATATGACTTCTAAAGTTCAGTTTTTTCTTTACTTCAATCACCTATTCACCTACCTCCTACCTTCAAAAAAAAATGAAAAAACATGATCCAAAATGCCTGAAGTGGTGCCAAAATCCTTTTTTGCATACAAGCGCCAGTAGCCCTCACGGAGGCCTTGGGTGATACAAAATGAATGAGGGTGCAAAGAAGAGGAAAACAACGAATTATGTTGAAAGCAGGTTTTATTTGAAAATATCAAATATAGACGAGTAAACCTGGCCATACCGGTCGTTTAGGAGATTATTTCTCTGAGGAGTTTGTTCGGGTTTGAAAATTGCGACGGATACTAAGAAATCAAACTTTCGTTCTTTAGGTATCCTGTTTAAAATTATTCACAATTAAGTTGATCTATTAAGGAAAAATGATGGCCATTTTCGCAACAGTGTGAAGCGAAAGTAGATTCGTTGGTTCTTTGGTTATTGTAATGTGATAGATGGTCTTTGTATATAGTTTTTAATGAATTATCAGTCTGACCTATATGAAAGCCATACAAGAGAACTTGTAAACTCCAGTAATGTCAAATCTATTAATTTTACCTTTGCTATTGAAAAATTCTTGGGACAGTTTCATGTATATTTTTTTAAAATGTTTATCCGTATTGGTTGATTCTATACGTGGGTAAATATTATGATATGCTACATATTTGTGTTTGTTTCTTTCTGATTATTCCGTTTATTATATTTAAGGAATAATCATTGTTCTCAGATATATCTTTGATAGTTGACACATCCCTGAACATATTTTCTTCGGATAATGGTAGAGAGAAAACCTTGAATTGAGATAAACGCAGCGTAGTTATGAGATTTTGGGTGTGTTGATTCATAAGGAATGCAAATATTTGAAAGATAATGATTTAATTGGGTGTTCGAACCCCATTCATATCATATTTACTTAGTTTGGATGTAGATAACATGTTTTTCAATATCCCAGGGGACGAATTTCTCCATTGGTCCCAGACATCTTTAACAAATCCCACGTTAATCCGGTTCTACAAAATGATTTGATGTTTTTGCTCAAGTTGAGCGTGCAACAGAATTATTTCAAATTCAATAACAAATTTTATGAACAACCTCACTACCGATGGTTGAGCCTTTTACTAGCTGACATTTTCATGGCGTATATTGAAAGAAAGTAACATTCAATTCTTTCAAATCAAAATTAGTACATTTTTGGTATAGATATTGTAACGTTTCTTAGTTCTTGAGATTATTGGTAGGTTCAAATTAAACACTTCAACTTTACAAAAACACTAACTAATTTATTCACACATAAACTGGACAATTAAAACACTAAACTAAACATTCGCGTAATTTTGACGCGCTGGAACTTCTAGATCTTTTTCGAATTCTCTCGAAGTGCGTCGTAATTCGTCAAGCTTTCGGAGGCAGATGTGGCTTCAAACAATATATATCAAGTAAGCCCGCCAAATATGGTATCAAAATGTTTGCTATTGTTGAAGGAAAAACATTGTACCCGATTAATTCGGAACCCTATGTTGGGATGCAACCTGAAGGGTAAATAACTCTGGTGAAGTCATTGTCCTCCGATTGATAAATCCAATTTTCGGTACAAATCGTAATCTTACCGGAGACAATTGGTTCAGTAGTTTCACCATTTATTGAGAAATTACTGAGAAATAATAAATAAACATATATTGGTGCATTACGAAGGAATAAAAGGGAAATTCCAGCAGAATTGTTACCAAGTTACTGAAATAAAATCTTCAATTTTGGGTTCAAGGAAGAATGCACCCTTGTTTAATATTACCCTAAAAAAACAAATCACTGCTATTGTTATTGTCATTGCATCACTTCAATTCAATAGATGCTGAGACAGGAGATGACGAGAAACCAGTTGTCATTACAGACTATTATAAAACGAATATTTGTGTTGATTTAGTTGATCAACTCTGAAACACTTACAATGTTGCTAGAAATACCCGTTGGTGGCCTTTGGTTGTGTTCTTTAAATTGCAGTTGAAAGATAGGGAGTCAGGTGAACACACTGATTTAGTTCTTCACACGGACGTCAGGTGGTTGAGTCGAGAAAGATTCCTAGGAAGGTTTCAAGAATTATTGACCGAAATAACAGCTTTTCTAGACGAAAGAGGTGATGACACTCGGATGTTGAAAAACGAAAAATGGCTGACTGATTTGGCTTTTTTGACTGACATCATAATGTACTTAAACACCATTAACTTGGAGCTTCAAGGTGAAGGAAAAACTATTATTGAGATGATTAGCGCAGTAAACGCATTCAAAAGTAAATTGCAACTTATGAAAGACAAAATGAAAAGAAAGGATCTGAAACATTTTCCGCCTTAGAAAGCAAGAATTCCCCAGTTGAAATATGATATGTATGATACTGAATTATGTAATATTTTGGGACAATTCGAAATGCGTTTTTATGATTGCAGTAAATTGGCAGATATAAGATCATTTATGAGTTATCCTTTTTCATGTAAAAACATTGACGAACTAGCTACTGAATAGCAAGTCAGTTTAATGTGAACTCATGTTCTGTTGAAAATGAGTTGGTGCAGATTATATCATTTATGCATTTCAAAGCTGATAGAAATTTCTGGTGTTTTATATCTGAAGATAAATATCCGAATCTTAGGCAAATCGCCCTTCATCTGACGTCAACTCACTTGTGCGAGACTGCATTTTCTGAAATGAAGATAATTAAGTCAAAATATCGCAATCGACTAACTGACGATCATATGTCATCATGCTTGCAATTAGCACTCGGTGGTTACGTACCATCTTATGAAAAGTATGCTGAGGACATGCAGTGCCACGCTACAATATCCAAAGCCACTCCTTAGTTAAGTTTAACACCATATGTAACTCTTTTATTTTGTAACCACAAATAAACTCGCGATTTTGAATAACTTTTTCATTGATATTATAGAGAAGAATCTAACTAAACCTAACCCAAACCTTAACTAAAATAATGTATATTGTGCAGAAAGCTAATATCTATATACAGGATATCCACCGGGACCGTCCGTTAAAAACTTTTTAAGTTCCAATTATAATATCAAGCTGAAATTTTATACGCGGCCATAACTAGCGATTTCCAATTGAAGTGAAATATTTTCGAAGTGATACCATTTCCGGTTATATCGGAAGTGGGTCATCACTTTGTTATTTCAACTGGCAATCTACCTTTTTATTATACATCTAGAACCGACATTTGAGCAAGGCATGAAATACCCAAGTTGTTGGCACTTATCTGTCAAAACTTTTAACAGATTTAAATATTTGTGTTATAAACTAGATTTTTGAGGAACATTTAAAAAAATTGTAGCTCGTAGATCTATTGCACTGCAGATACAAGTCTTGCTTGGGTGGATAGAAGAAGAATCAAGGAATTTTTGAAGTAATCTACACATGTCAAATGTTTATTGCGTTGTTTTGTATGATTTTTTAATTTGGCCTTTTTCAAACAGCAATAACTCAATTTTTTCAAATTGCACGTGCCAATTTTTATATCGCCATCAGATGAAGCGTCAAAATTCAGATGAAATTGTATAAGTATATACTATACCTATCTCTTATAGTTCCGAAATAATTTGGGAATATATTGAATTTTGATGATTTTGCAAGAACTAACAGAGAATGCTTTGGAATATTTGAATCAAGTAGCTGAACTGGCTACGCTACCTGACAGTTGCCTAAAATTAATGTACTTGTCACTTCGTTCATTCGAATTTGATATTTCAACAAGAATTGTCGTTATTTCAGATTGAAAATATTCAAAAAATAAAACAGCTTTGGAATAAAACCACTGGTTATTCAAATGAAAATATATTTAGCCTTTTTTAATTCATTTTAGAATGTCAAAAGTAATGGGTAGAAATTGCAGGCAATTCAATTTCCTAATTTACCGTCTATGAGTAAAATAAAATTTCGAAGCATTAGAAGCAATTTTCTACAATTCGGATGAATAGAAATTGTAGGAACTAAGCGAAAACAATCATCGAAGACAATTACATTAATACGCATAAATGATAGCTAACATCATAGAAGAAAACTGATTTACGATCTGAATAAATGTTCAATATGGGCCCCATTTTGCTCGATACGCTTGACAGCTCGTATACGAACATGATGAGTTGCCCTCCTAGTTTCCTCAGGATCAATATTCCGAAATGCATTAAGATTGCGCTCTAGTAACTTTTTTTACTTCTTACAGAAATAAGATTCACTTCACTCTTGATTTTACCCCATAAATAAAAATCTAAGGGCGTCAGGTCCGGAAAACGCGGAGGCCATAAATTTGGTCCTTGATTACCCCACCATCTATCCTCGAACATTTCTGTTAGCTGCCGATCTACAGCTTGTGTTTTATGTGCTCGTGCACCATCCATTTGGTAATAGCAATCCTCAGAATGTTAAGGGGTAATCCATCTAAAAAATTTGTTAATGTTCTTCTCAAAATTTCCAGGTATCTTTGTACATTCAGATTTTCCTCATTAATGTGATAAGCCTACAAATCATTCATTAAGATTGCAAAAACGTTCACGCTGAATTTATTTTGGAAATCAATGACCTCAATGAAATGTGGATTTTCTGTGGCCCAAAAATGTCGATTTCTCCTGTTGGTTATTCCATTTTCATTGAACTTGGCTTCATCAGACCATATAATTTTTTGCAGAATTGTCTCATCTTCTTGAAGCCGAATTAATAAATTTTCACAGAAATTTAGCCGCTTGGGAAGTATAACTCAATCCAATATCCATTGATGCTGACTTAATGGACGCATAAGGATTGGGACGAAAATACGCTAGCGTATTAATTTGATTGTCGTCGTCCTCGGGAATTGGTTTTCTTCTAGTTTCTATGTATTTTGTTCCTCCAAATTGCAGAAAATTGCTTCTAATCCTTCGAAATTTTGTTTTATTCATAGGCGCCAGATTTGGAAATTGGTTATTGAGTTGCCTGCAAGTTCTATCCACCACTTTTTCACATTCGCTATGAATTGAAAAGAGATTAAACATATCCTCGTTTGAATAATGAGCCATTTTATTATCAATCTGGTGTTATTCAAAAATTTTCACTTCAAATTACCAACAATTCTTGTTGAAATATCAAATTCGAATGAACGAAGTGACAAGTACATTAATTTTAGGCACCTGTCAGGTGAGCGTAGCCAGTTCAGCTACTTGATTCAAATATTTCAAAGCATTCTCTGTTAGTTCTTGCAAAATCATCAAAATTCAATATATTCCCAAATTATTTCGGAACTATAAGTGATGGGTAACTATAACCAACTATTTCAGATGAATTGTATTAGCATGTACTAACATGCTAATACAAATTGGACGCTTCATCTGATGGCGATATAAAAATTGGCACGTGCCATTTGAAAAAATTGAATTATTGCTGTTTGAAAAAAGCCAAATTGAAAGAATCATACAAAACAACGCAATAGACATTTGACATGTGTAGACTGCTTAAAAAATTCTTGAATCCTTCTTCTATCCACCCAAGCAAAAATTGTGTCTGTAGTGCAAAAGATCTACGAGCTACAATTTTTTTAAATGTTCCTCAAAAATCGAGTTTATAACAAAAATAATTAAATCTGTCAAAAGTTCTGACAGATAAGTGCCAACAACTTGGGTATTTTATGGCTTGCTCAAATGCCGGTTCTAGATGTATAATAAAAAAGGTAGATTGCCATTTGAAATAACAAAGTGATGATCCACTTCCGTCATAACGGGAAATGGTATCACTTCGAAAATATTTCACTCCAATCGGAAATCGCTAGTTATGGTCGCGTATAAAATTTCAGCTTGATATTGTAATTTTAACTTAAAAAGTTTTTAACGGACGGTCCCGGTGGATATCCCTGTATACTACGGTACACCCTACCTAGGTAGGTAGATAGATAGGGTGTGTAGTAGTCTAAAAATATTGTTTGAGCACCCCAGGTATAAACTAACATGTCCCAATTGTATTATAATTTATATAGATCAAACAGGCAGGTCGTTTAGAATTAGATATAAGGAAAATCATCCACTCTGTCACAACATTTCATAGAGAACAACCATATTTTTCCATCAATAGACAATCTACAAATCCTATACTAAGAACAAAAACGTAAAAATCTCAATTATCTTGAATCCTTGGAAACATTCAAAGCCAACCACAATACCGACAACTATCAAAGATTACCTAACTACCTGACTGATTTATGTTATTCCCAATATTTGAGAATTTTAAGTAGTTCTCAATTATGTATTAGTACCCAATGTTAATCTCTTTTATGTATTTTACCTGTTACTTTTTCTGTAAATATATATAACAAAATTGCTAACTTTGTATTTAAGTTATGAACTCATACTTGTTTGATGAGCGAAAGCTCGAAATTGCTTTAACGATGTATAAACTTCTTAAATAGTGATATTTTTTACGTAGTAATATTCGCAATCCTCACAAATTTTTTAATTTAAGCTGGATAATTCAAAGTGTTTCAATTCCTAATAGCGATTATACTTTCTGGGATCTCTATTTGCAGAATTCCCTGCTTGCACATACTTGGTTCGAAGATAAAACAACATGCCATCTTCTCTCGAGAAGTGAGAATTAATCATATTATTTTATAACGCATACCCACGGAAAGTTGCGAATAAAAATCACAACCAGTTTTCCAAGCAATCATTAAATATATGGCGTTAAAACACCCACTATGGTCATGGTTACGACTTGAGTTACCTTATGGGTTGGTTTATGCAATCGCGAAAGAAAAATTTGAATACCAACTATCTTAAACGATGTAATTTTATTCGTTAATACTGAAGAGTACTAGGAAAAAACAACCAAGCTTTAATGATTGTGAGTACACAGCATGTCCAAACGAAACGAATTACACTGAGAAATGAATATTGAATATCATTGATAGTTTTAATTGGTCCCACTGTTGTTTTTTTCACCTTCCAAGTGCATCCTGAACGGCTATGTGATGAATAATTTAAAACTTGGTAAATAAGGGCGGAATCGAGTCCAATTTTGTTACTCGGGGATTTGTGGGGTCCCTGAACACGACTATGAGGTTGGAAACGACCTGGTGCCAGGATAACTGGTTGCTGAGTCATCTCCTGAACTTTTGGAATTTTTTTTTATAAAAATGATTAGAACTGGTCAACTAGGTAGTTTTAGAGGTCGCCGAGAACGGTTTTCACGACGACAAGTGTCCCTGATGTAGCTCTTCCCAGGGTGACTGGTATCTAAATCATCTCTTGGATTTTCGGACTAAATTCGCATAAAAATGATTGAAGGTTGTTAGCTCGAGGGCTTTCGAATTACAAAGTTGCAGCTACCATAAGTAGTTGTACTACGATTATGCTGTGATGAGTATTTTTGAACTTGGCGCTTGAAATAATGTTGGTAGCATTGATGTAACTCAAATCACTTCAGGTGGAGTAAAACCTATATTTCGTTTCTTTCACTCATGCACACTAGTATACCGAGTGTGCACGCGAGATAGTATATGGAGAACGGAATCACCGATTGTAGAAAATTCGTTGTTGTTGTCTTGAGTGTTATGCGAACTAAGTTCCGAATATATTTTCAATGCTTCGGCACTCCCGGTTACACCGGAAGTTGGCACTATTTTTGTTATTTCAATGGGCATAATGTATGTTTCAATTTTTTTCATTGTAGAAAACTAAATTCTGAACAATTTTTTCTCATATAATTGCCACCTGAAATCAACAGAAAGGATGATATGAATTTTTCGATCGTAATTTGGCGATTATTGGTAGTCTCCTAGAAGTTATCATAAAACTACTAAAGATTATTCAACATCAATTCTTTCAAGCTCGTTGTAAGTAAAGAGACTCATTCAGCAGAATTCAATGCATTTAGAGGCTTCACGGTATACAGGGTGTTTCCAAAGCATGTAGAAAATTGTAGTACATGAAAGGTACAAAAGTGCGTTTGTTCAAATTAGACTCCTTTTTTTTGCACACACAATTTAACTCGAATTATTAATAGACATCGTTCTGTTATGGGTTTCCCTATACCTTTATGCATTGTTTTCGAGTTATTCGGGATTTTATACTTAAAATTACGATTTTTTTCAAAATAATAGAAATACTCGATTGGTATGCCCAAAAATTGCTTTTATTTTGATAGCTCGTCTTCTGAGACTCAACTTCTACTTATTCAATATCAAACTTAAAGAAAAGAAGAATTAAAAACTAAATAAAAAAAATTGCAAAAATACAGGCCTCTGTCCTTCTTCGCACCCATTGAAATATTCCTGGTGTATTTCTTATCGTGTCACAAGAGGTTATTATTCGATTTCTCAATTCTTCTACACTTATTACTGGAGTGGTATAAACTAAACTTTTCAGATATCCCCATAAGAAAAATTCTAAACTATTTAAGTCTGGGGACCTAGGAGGCCATGGTTCTGGTCCACCTCGACCTATCCATCTGTTGCTGAATGTATTATTCAGGAATTCCCTAGCTTCTCCACTAAAATGTGCTGGTGTCATGCATGAACCACGTTATGTTTCTCACTAAAAGTGGCACATGCCTGTTATGCAAAAAAATGGTCCAATCTAATAATTTCCTATTATTCCGACCCAAACATTTAGTTTCTTCTTCTACAGTATTCACTGGAGTGGTATAAACTCAACTTTTGGGATATCCCCATAAGAAAAAGTCTAAACTATTTGAGTCTGCATGAACCACATGACATGGGAGGACCGTTTAGTCTGTTAGGCCAAAAAAATGGCCCAATCAAATAATTTCCAATTATTTTCACCCAGACGTTTACTGAGACACAATTTGTTCCGAAAATTTCAACACCCAGTAGCTCCGTAACGAAGCTTTTGCGGACCTATGTTTATATGAAATTGTTTTCTTAAAATTGCACGAAAATTAACCCCCTCAAGTTGTGACATACTATCATGTAATACCCTGTATATCGTACAATTTTATTCTCATTAAAAACCGTTCCAAATTACAAGGGTTCCTCTTCTGTACTGGTTAGATAGACAATTTTCAATTCTAGTGAAGTCGTTTGCATCTATGAGTCTTGGCCGAACGGAACTTGATCTTTCTAAGTTCAGTAAACACTACAAAAACACTCCAACGTATCTTTTATCACGGGAAACTATAGACCGACAAAAACTCATTTAATGTATTCTGTTTTACATCAAAATGATACTACAGGACACACAAAGTTACCCGATACCGTATAAAAGCGACATTGAAGAGATTGTGAAACCAACTCAAAAACAAAGAGATTCATGTTGAATCTAAAAATCGAACCTTTTATGAACAAGATTCTTTCATTCGATTCATTTTACCATATTCAGTGAGGATTTCATGAAACTCGATATTGCATGTTTGTAGGATGCATATCATCAAGTTATTAAGTTTCAATGAATTCAGTTTTTCCTTTTTGTTGTAGGTGAAGAAATATAATACTGGTTTCATTGGTTAAATTAATAAAATATATCCTATTCAGAATTGACTAATAATTTATATTTCAGCTAATCGTTTTCAAGTCGATGGGAAAAATGGATTGAATAGGTTTTTGTGGAATTGTCGACGATTTTATAATGACTATTATGTTTTATGAACTAATGATAAAAGTAGATATAATATTTTATGGATAACTAGACGTGAAAATGAGGATAATATTTATGTTAGCTTATTGAATTTTTCAGTAAATTGATTTTTTCTAATTTGGAAATAATGGGGATAATGATATAATGTTGTAATGATTAATAATTCAATAATGAAAAGGCAGGATATATTCATAAAATATACATTAGATTTCCACTAGTAAGTCAACATTTGTATTTGATGGGACGGTATGACACTAAGAATCATCCCTTCACCAAAACTTCACTCGACTCGCGTTTGCCAACTGAATTTTTTTGTTATGAGCGCTTCCAAGGAATAGGCGAACCTGTTACACCACATAAGTGGGCGACTGGGACGAATTGAGGTGTTTGTTTACTCGCTTCTTGAAGAGGGCCAAATTGTAGGATGTTAAGAAGATGATGGACGGAAGCGATATCCATAGCTCACCGGCCCTGTAAACGAAGGAATTCTTATAGAGAAAGTTTTACCGAAACAAGGTCTTTCAGCTCCTTGGAGCATCTTCCTTGGAAGTATCTGTAAAACAGAGAAAGGTCAGCAACTTGTCTTCTGAGAGCCAGCAGTTGGAGATCGCGGGTGATCTCCGGGTGGTCGATGAGGCGCACTGCCCGTTTTTGCACACTATCCAACATCCGCAACGAATGTTTGGGCGCAGATCCCCATACATGGAAATAATATTCCAAAGAAGGTCGAATCTGCGCTTTATATAAAATCAACAGCTGAGATGACGTGAAGTATCGCTTGGCTCTGAAAATAAAGCTAAGTTCAGCTGATGCCGACTTAGCTAATGTGCATCGAATCTTTGTATGCAATTTGTTGGCCTTGCATCATTAAAGGAGGTTCTCCAGCGGGGACCTTTCTAGAAAACATAGTTGCTTGCGTCTTGCTCGCGTTGAAGCTCACCAGGTTCAACTGACCCCACTCAGATATCCTCTGAAAGTCAAAGTTTAAGTTATTAATTTGTTGACATTTCTGACGCTAAGAATCCGCAGCTGTAATCGGCCACAGACTACTGAAAGACGACACCAGGGTACAATCATCTGCGAAATCGAAGATCTTGTTCTCTGTAGATGACAGAAGATCGTTTATCTGCTACTGAAATAAGGTTGACGAAAGAATGGATCCCTGAAGTACTCCTGCTTGCAACCGAAAACAATCAGATGTTATAACTTCGACCACAACTTGTATTGATCTATTTGAGAGAACGCTACTTATCCAACCCCGCAATTTTTCAGGAAGCCAATATGCAGCAAGTTTATTCAACAAGCCTGCATGCCTTGTGCAACAGTGCGGAAATTTTGAGGTAAGAACTTCTTTGCTTTCTTTGGGATCGGTTGAATTCTCGCTCTTTTCCAGCTGTTCGGAAAAGTTTGGATTTCATAAGAAATCTGAAACAGACGGTTAAGAATGGGTGCCAGTTCGCGAGCACACTTGCTGGCGAACTGGCATTGGTATTTCGTCTAGACCAACTGCCTTCTTGCAGTTCAGCTGATCGAGTACCCATCTCACAGTACTCTGAACTCAATTTCTGCCATGGAAACACTTGTAGGTGGTATTGCGTTAGATGAATCTAGCACAGAATTCTTTGGGAGATGATGCTATATTTCCGTCTTCTCTAACAAGAGGCGGAAACGCAGATTTGCAGAATTTGGCACTAACACTATTCGCCATAGACCAGAATTGTCTAGTCCCTCTTGCCTGTTCAGGGAGTTTATTAGTTACCCCTTCGTTGAAATTGGCCTTTGCTCTTGCAGTTGTCAGGTTGCATACGTTCCGTATTCGCACGAAGATTGACCTTGTTTCCTCTGTTGGATTTATCTTCCATGACTTGTAAGCTCTGCTCTGGCTGTAGAGGCTCTTTCGCAGTCTTTGTTGCTAATGTTCTTTTCATGAAATGAGGGATGTAGAGTTCCATTCCCGCATGAATGATTTCTGTAACACATTCAGTGAACTCATTAATGTCAGGATCGGAAAGACAAACATCACTGAATGGGAAGTACGAAAAGAATTCACGCAGCACATCCCAATTAGCACGGTTATAGTGCCAAATGCGTCTGCGTGGTTTAGGTTCTTGGTTTAGCGGCAGCACAATGGTTCCAGTAGCAGATATAAGGTTGTGGTCTGAGTTGCCTAGCGGTGCTGAGACCTCCACTCCAAAATCATTTGGATCTGAAATCAGAAAGGGATTTAAGGTGTTCGGGAAGTCGGTTGGGTGAGCAGGTATTCTTGTCGTTTCGTCGACTAGCTGCGCTAGATTATGGCTGATTGTGAAAGTTTCAGCCTGTCTTCCCGCTTCATCTGTTTTATTGGAGTGGCGGAGCCAGTTGTAGTTGTGAACGTTGAAGTCTCCCAGTAAAATGACCTCAGCTGCCGGATGATGTGTCAGAATCCAATCCACCTTATCACCTGGATACTGAAACAGTCTAGGGAAGTGAATATCGTTTGGCGAGCGATATAGACAGCATAAGAACAGTGTTTTATCCTGCGAACAGGCGAAAACACATATTTAAACCTAAATATCGTATGTAACTCATACGTATTAAAACGTAAAAACGTTGTGTAAACAATTGTGTAAATTAGCATCATAAGGAGATGATAATACACTTAATCTAATTTTGCATGACATTCTGTCGAAAAAGTACCGATAATTTGTCAGTGAAACACGAAATATTTATTTTCATCCAAATTTATTGTATCGTCTTCCGAAATGATACATTTAAGCCTACGAATAATTCAATCATCCAAACATTTTTCAAATTTTTTTCCGGAATTGACTCTTTTATGTCTTCTATCGATTCGTACGGGTACCTCGAAGTGATAATTTGAGTTTTGGAAAAAGAAAAAAGTCGTCCGGAGCCATATCAGGCAAATACGGTGGTTTTTCGAAGGTATTTGTTGAGTTTTTGGTCAGATATTCATTCACAATGATAGCCTTGTGAATTATCGTGATGATACAAATTAATTCGTGAGACACAGAAAGTTCATTGCCTGTTTCTCTCAAACTTAAATGACGATTTTCAATCACCATTTCTTTCATTTTATCGATGTTAATTTCAGTTGAATATGTTGGTGACCGATCAGAGCGAGGCAAATCTTCTACTACATTCACTGTACCTCTCATAGGTACGTGTTTTAGATAAAGTCGATTCACTGATATAAAATCTGAGATCAATTCTTCATTCGATATTTTATCCATGTGAAAATCGTAAAACACTTTCGTGAGAACTGACACAATTGAGCACCGTAAACAAACTAAATGACAGATCGCTTTCAAACTCTGCGTCAGTATACAAACCGTTGTGTCAACTTAGCAACAACAAACATTTTGGTAACCATTTGAAGCTGATGTTGTGAATGATCGACTCTGGTACTTTTCTGCCATTTAATTTGTTTACAGTGCTCAATTTAGTCAGTTCTAACAAGCGTGTTTTGTGATGTTTACAATGAATAAAATATCGAAGGATATATGTCAAATTTTGTTTTGCAACAAATGGAATTTTGTATGCCGTATTGCTGAGAATGGTACAGAAGGTTTACGGTGAACAGATTTGATCAGAAACACGTGGATAGGAGTGGTACAGCGAATTCAATAGCGGTCGAGATGTGGAAGATTTGTCTCACTCTGATGGGCCATCAACTAAAGTTAACATCGATAAAGTGAAGGAAATAGCACTTGAGCTTTCAGGGTTACATTTTTCAGGACGACCAGGTCACTGTGGACATTTAAAGAAATTCCTCCACACACCGCTATTGAACCTCGACCGAAACCATAGATAGGTAAAAAGTTGCATTGGGCGTATATCTAATTTTGACATATACACAGTATAGAACGTCGATCGCAATGAAAAAGACAAAATCTGTAAACAAAATTCTGACCCAGTCGGCTTCTAATCAATTGACATGGTTGCTGGAAGAATACAATCGGGTCCTCGATGTGCTGCGGTTAGAGCGGAGCCTTGAGCTGCGACACAAAGCTTCAAACCAAATTTTCTTAGTCGTTGCCGTATCGTATAGTTTCAGTGCTCATTCGCACCCCACTGATCTTCGAAGCTACATTCGAAGGTGCCCAGCAGTAGCGAACCATTGTCTCAACGAGGAAATTCTTAAATAATAGTCATGGATCGCCGTTGTTGCTTGAGGTCGTCCTTGCTCAGATCTTTTTTCATGATTACAAGTCTCCATGTACCTGCGAATCATTCTGAAAACAGTTGAATGGGTCACCTCAAGCCTTTGACCTATTCTTGTATAAATCCAACATTGATCCTCTAACACCAATGATTCAGTACATTCTATCAAGGTCAAATTTCGTGTTTCGCGTTGTATTATTATCAAAAGTTAAACTATTCAAGTAGTAACAAACGTTACTTTCCAAAATTGATCATCAACTGCTGTTATCAATATATGGTGCTTTCTTGCGAAATTTCAGTTTATTTCTTTAATCTAATATCTTATGAGCTACGTACCAAAGAAGAAATTTGAGATGTTGAAATTGAACGTTAATTTCAATACGGACGTATAGAGAAATCTAGAATTGGTGAACATGCTTTTGATCGAGACCATAGAAAATGTTATGAACATTAAAATTGCGAATACAGTGAACGCTTCAGAATGTATTCATATACTGAAATGCAAACATCTACTAAATGAGAACAGAGGCCCGATTCCGTTCAGTGTACTCTACAATTGGTTAGATTTCATGCCCACTAGTAGCGCATTCGAACATTCAGGACAATGGTGATATTTTTTACGTAGAGGGGAAGATGGTAATATGGCCCTACTTTGTTTTTCAGGCCTCAGGTAAAAAATACAAGACTAAGAAGACATATACATGTCTTTCAATAAAATAAACGAAATTAAAATAGAAAAAAAATATGTATTGCGAAAATAATAAAATTTGGCAATTTGAGATCAGGTGAGGATTGTATGGCACCCTGGGGGACATATTAAATGTATGAGGGTAATCACAACCTAACGGCAAAAATCGCAGATATAACATTCGCCTTCAGGACCTGAACAGGCTGTATGAGCCCATAAATTGCAACTCTGGCACTGTATCCACTCTCCCCCACGTCTGTTGCTAGAATAACTAGGTTCACAGAACATGCAGTGGTTATCTGTGCGTTCCGGGGTTCTATCTGGATATTAACTGTGGTCATTCTTCGAATCTGTTGCACTTTCAGAGCTACTGCTGGATGATGACTGATGACTTTCTGGCGCTAACACTCACGCTCACGTCCACGACTTCGGCTACGAGTTTCTGCTGAACACAAAGATTCACTTAATCATTCTTGTATGGAGATAATGTGATTGCTTTTGCTGTGGTAGTTTTTCTTCCACAATTAGAAGTTCAAATCTTATCTCCGGGGATGGGCTGAATGTCCTCCGGCAGAACCAAATCAGCTTGCGACTCTTGTGCTGCAGCATACACACCTGACGCATCTTGATCTGCAACAGGACTTGTATGGCGATTAGCTGGGTATTGTTGGGGGCAAGATGGTTGTTCATTATTTGATGTTTCCATCAGAGAATCGACTTACGTAAAAACTTGCGGATTGATTGGGTAATTGCCCGTCGCAAATATGCGCGACCAAAGAGCTTAGCAATATCGTAAGGCTCTAGCGTTCTTTCAGAATGCAGAAGAAACTCACGAATCTCCTCACTGTAGTGACTCTTAAGCGCAACCATAATAGTCTTATCTAACGGCTGTAGCTTATGAGTTGTAATGAGGTGGAAGACTGATAATAGTGATGTGATTTTTTCGCGCCAGTTCTATTAATTCTAAATTGCGAGTTTGACTATAATGTCCATCAAAAATAAGCAATACGTTTCCAATCGACCCAGGTTGCGCACCTTCCGTTAAAATATAATTAAAGTTTTTTCTAGGAAATATCATCATTGGTGGCACAACATACCAGAAGAACTCATGCAGCAAACAAGAGTACTTAGTGACTAGCGTTCTGCAGCAGTCAAGGCTCCAAACTGTTTCTTCCCTTTTTTACCTACAATCTGTGTATTTTAGATTGCACAGTTGTCAACCTAGTCTCGTCTACGTTAAAAATCCGGTCAAGGGGATAATTCTTATTTTTTATTTCAGTTTACAATATATCGAAAAATTCTTTGGCTGCTTCACGGTTATAACCTTGAGCATGAGTTCTCGAGTATGAGTTTACGAAGTGCCCATTGGTCTGCGTGATGATAGAGTTCTTATGACGTTTCAACAAGTGATCCAACCAAGCACGCCCAGCTACTACTAATTATTTTCGATGTTTTTTCTTAAAGCTAACTGATAACCGATTCGTCTTACATCCATTCTTGTCAGTCCATAATATTTCGACTCCATAAACAAAATATATTCCACTAACTTTTTTCCAGTTCAGGTGGTAGTATAGGTGTTCTTCCGAGAGGTTTATGCACAAGCAACTCTAACGATTCTTGAGAATCCTTCACTAACCTTTGCAGTGTAGATCTTGGTACATAAAATATTTTAACAGACTTTTTATACCCCATCGTCTTTGTCCCCACATCTTCAATTGTCTTTTTCATTTGGTCAGGATCCCAAGTTTTTATTTTCTTCACAGATCGAGATATCGAACTTTGCTGGGCCATCTGTAGCAAAAGATAAAAAAAAATGATATGATATATCTATGTCATACATCATATATGGCCCCCCGGGTCCATAATACGGGGGCCAAATTGTATGTATCAAAGAATATATAAACAAACTATATTAGAGATATTAATAAAAAGTTTTTTTAATTACCTTCAAAATCCGATTTGCAAACGATCACCGAACACAATTACAAATTACAAGAACTAAGGTTCAGTTTTTCCAGAAAAAAATGAATGAAATTCACAGTACATTTAGAAGTTTGGCAGTTGCGCGTTTCGACTTGATCGAATGAAAAAAGTACGTAACGCCCTCGTCTGAAATTTTTCGATTCAAATTGACACATAGACAAGAGCTACGCACGAAAATTAACTAGATGGCGTGCTTCTAAATTATAAATATCGAAGGGGGCCAATATGCCTGCAGGGGCCACATTATCACCTTCTCCTCTAATTCTCGTAATTCTTCTGAATAAGTTGGAATTTTCGATTTTGTACGATAAATTCTCAGCGCGTTGTAATTTCGAACGCCGACCAATATTTTGATTTGAATCAAAAATTATTATTCTACTATACAGAATGACCAAAATTCTAATCAGTTCATTTATAATTCCTTGAACTATTGGAGGAACGAATTGTTCAATAGTTTATTCCTTCAACGTTTCATCCATCAAGATATTCAAACCGTGGGCACTCGAGTGGGTAGAGCTTTAGTGTTGGAATGAAATACAAAGCCAGTCAATGATAAGGGATAAGGTGATGTATGCGTATGTTCCTTTGATAACAAGGCGTCCTTAATTCGATCATTACGTTTGGTTCCTCGATAACGCGAACACATTTGAGTAGATCTCGTTGAGTGTACATACATTGCCGTAAGTTGATAAAGAGGGCGAGAGAGAACTCTCGAGAGGATAATTAGAATCATGTTAGATGAAAGCATCGTGGGAATTTTAAAGTCGATCACGCACACATGAATATTTCAGGCTCGAATTCAACAACTTCAATTTGTGTGATTACCTGGCATAATTAAGTAATTTGAGGAAATTGATTTCCATTGGAAGATTAGGAATAGAGAGGATTGATATAATGGTAAATTGTGGGTTTTCGAACTGAAAAAGTGATGTCGGAATGCTTTTGTTTCACATTGTATTGTTGATGGCAAGGTATAATTTGGGCATTAGATCTTCAAGCATCACTTTATTAGAAATAGCGTGCGTTACATTCTGTCAAAAAAGTACCGGAAATTGGCCAATGAAACACAAAATATTTATTTTTCATCCAAATTCATTGTACCATCTTCAAAGTAGGTCCCTTTCAAAATAATACATTTGTGCCTTAAACGTCGGAATCGACTTCAATTCTCGCCGCGAATTCTCTTTTATGTCTTCTATCGACTCAAAACGGGTAACACGAAGGGGTAATTTGAGTTTTGGAAAAAGAAAAAAGTCGACCGGAGCCGTATCAGGTAATACGGTGGTTGAAATTCATTCACAATGATAGCCTTAGTGATGATGCATTATCGTAGTTGCAAAATCCATGAGTTCTTTCCGCGAACGTCGCATAACTCACAGGTAATATGGTGGGTGGACCTAGAAGGCCATGCTCCTTTGAAGGCTAAATATAAAAAAATCATATGTATAGTCACGTGATGACAAATTACTTCCACTCAAACAAAGCTCCATCAAAGTCAAGGACACAGACGCGGAGGCGAGTTGCTCGCGTTGCTATTTTGTCAGTCCGATCCCTCGCTTCGTAGACTTCGGTCGGCGACGTTAAAATTGTTATTCGTGCGCTCAGCTAAAGGTAAGTTTTTATGTGAAGAACCTATTATTATCATCTTTTTCTTAGTGTAAATTGTTATATAAGGTTTTTTGTGGTACTAAAGAAAAAATATAATAATTTTGATTCGATTTTAGTTAAAATATCGGTAGTGTCCCTATGAAAGCTGGTGATTCTTTTTAAGGCCAATCAAAAGCCTTACAAAGAACGGACCCATAAGAAGGTCATTATGGGTAAAAAAAATATTGATAATTTCATTGTGAAGCGCATTGGAAATTTATTTGTTCTCGGTATAATACTCATTACTATCATTTTTATATAATTTCCATTAATGTATCCTTAGTTATACGACGGTGTCTAAGGAATGCTCGTTGAGTGTTTTTTTTTTGAAGAATTTATAATGTATTAGGCATTTAATTTTTCATTTAAATAAAAGTGTGGTTTCAGTAAAAGCGTTACAATTCCTGTTTTAAGTTTAACGACTGATTTATAATATTGACCTTGTATGGAGCCATGTTTCTTACAAGGCCGTTTAGAAGACCTTTATAAAAGTTAAGTTTAAGAAATAACTTACATCTAGAATAAAACAAAGTGTAAATTAATGATTAGTTTATTTTATTTGTCCAGTAAATGAACTAATAAAAACTGTTCATTCGTTAGAGTGGTCTTCTATGGTCCACCCACTGTCAACATCACCTTGATATTTGATCGACTTCGACGTGGTTTTTTCGGTTTCGGTTCATCTGGAAGGCGCCCTTCGAAGCTTGTTGATTGGTTTGTATGTTACTCTCATAAACACATGTCTCATCACCAGTAATAATGCGTTTTATGAATGTGGGGTGAAATTGACTCGTTCTAGCACGTATTCAGCGACCTTTACGCAATTCATTCTCGATTCTAAGAAAATTCAGGTCGTTTGGAACTTGTCGAACGGCAACGCGTTTCATGCTCAAATATTCTTTCAAAATGGTACGACTTGATAGATTAGACACAGAAAGTTCATTACCTATCTCTGTCAAACTTAAATGACGATTTTAATCACCATGTTAACTTCTTTGATGTTGATGGCTGACCAGAGCGAGGTAAATCTTCCAACATATCTCGGCCGCTGTTGTTTGCACTGTACCACTCATATGCACCTGTTTTTGATAAAGTTGATTCACCGCAAGCCTTCTGTATCATTTTCAGCGATTAGGCACATGAAATTCCATTTGCAATACATAATTTGAGACAAATTCCGTGTTCGATATTTTTATACATTGTAAAAATCGCAATACATATTTATGAGAACTGGCAGAATCGATCGTTGTAAACAATCTAAATGACAGATCGCGTTCAAACTCCGCATCAGTGTAGAAAATTGTTGTTGTGACAACTTAGCAACAACAAAAGTTTAGACAAACGATAAAGCAGATTTTTCAAACAATGAATTCCCGGTAATTTCTTTACAGAATTTACATTATTATAATCGAGCACGAAAGTTGCTGAACCTCTTGATTACTAGAACTCTTTTAATAATTACTCAATTTTTTCTTGTTTATACTAGACTACTCATTTTATTATAATCAAATGGTCTAAAAATGCGAGCACTTCACATTGCTTAGTTATAGCCTGAAAAAAGTATTGATTTATCATAATAAGTAGGAACTCTTCGAGTTTTATGAGAAACGCTCAAGGAGGTCGATTTTATTTTCATTTGCATAATAACAGATAGTAGTCGCACGGAGCTAGATCAGGTGAATAAGGTGAATGTTGTAAGGCAGGGGTGCTTGAACCCGAGTGGTTTTTGAGTAGATCTCGAGAAGGAAAAAATTTTTAATAAGTAGGTAACTGAACTACAAAAATTCATCACGTAATAAAATAACACTGTGCTAAAAGGCAACAGGCGGCAATATCAAAGGAACGCGCGGTACTTGTCAAATAAAAGCCGCATTTTTTATTCTTGCCGCTTTTCTAGAAATTATGGGCGGCGCGTTTGACTGGAACAATCGTGACTTTCGTTCACCCCGATATAAATGTTGCGCCTGTAGAAATTTTAGTCATTCTGAATTGTAACTTGAAGGCAATACTACGTCGATACAAAGTTTATTATTGAATAGTACAAAAGGAGTGCAGCAAAGAAATCTAAAACGTATCATTTTAATAAGGATAGGGAGGAAGAATTTTTCTTTTGTATGGTGATGGATAAGTGCATTTGTCTTATTTGTCGTGCGTCAGTTGCAATACCTAAGCGTAATAACTTAGAGAGGCATCATAAAACGGTTCGTAAAAACTATGAAAAGTATTCTCCGCCACAGAGTGAATTAAGAAAACGAAAAGTACGTTATCTTGTTTGAAAAAAGAACAAACTATATACACAAGACCAGTCAATCAATCAAAAGCTGCTACGATCGCGTCATTTAAAATATTTCATATATTGGCGAAACACAAGAAATCATTCGAAGATGGATCGGTTGTGATGGAACCATTTATTGAAGCGGCAGAGACTTTATTTGGAGATTTTAAAAATAAAACTGAAATCATGTTTGCCATCAGAGAACTTTAGTTATCTCGTCCGACTGTCACAAGGCGTATTGAAGTCATAAGTCAGGACATGGCAGATAAACTAAAACATGATATTATGAAATGTACATACTTTTCTTTATAGTTTGATGAATCCACCGATATGACAGACACTGCTCAGTTGTGTCTTTTTATTCGGATGGTATTCAATGACATGTTGGCTAAGGAAGAATTTTTGATAATCATTCCTCTGAAGAGGAAGACCCGTGGCGAAGATATAAAAGACGTTTTCTTCAATTTTGTAAAAAACTACAAGCTACCAATATATAAATTAGTGTGCATTACAACCGATGGAGCACCACCAATGACTGGAAATAGAACGGTTTTGTGGCACTGTGTCGAGCTAATGAAGATGTCCCTCCATTTTTTTCATTCCATTTCATTATACATCAACAGGTTTTGTGTTCAAAAGTTTTAAACACCCAGGAAATTATGGGAATCGCAACAAAAATGGTGAATTCCATCCGTGCACGTAGCTTGCAACGGCGGCTCTTTACGTTCCAGTTGGAAGATAGGGAGTCAGCTGAACACACTGATTTAGTTCTTCACACGGACGTCAGGTGGTTGAGTCGAGGAAAATTCCTAGGAAGGTTTCAAGAATTATTGACCGAAATAACAGCTTTTCTAGACGAAAGAGGTGATGACACTCATATGTTGAAAAACGAAAAATGGCTGACTGATTTGGCATTTTTGACTGACATCATAATGTACTTAAACACCATTAACTTGGAGCTTCAAGGTAAAGGAAAAACTATTATTGAGATGATTAGCGCACTAAACGCATTCAAAAGTAAATTGCAACTTATGATAGATCAACTGAAAAGAAAGGATCTGTCTTTGGGAGCAAGGATTCCTGATTGAATTATGATACGTATGAGGCCGAATTATCAAATATTTTGGGACAATTCGAAATCCGTATTTATGGTTGCAGCAAATTGGCAAATATAGCTCATTTATGAGTTATCCCTTTTCATGTAAAAACATTGAGGAATTAGCTACTGAAATAGTAAGTCAGTTTAATATGAACTTATGTTCTGTTGAAAATGAGTTGGTGCAGATTATATAGGATATACTATATAGACTAACTAACGATCATATATCATCATGCTTGCGATTTGCACTCAGTGGTTACGTACCATTTTATGAAAAGCATGCTCAGGAAAAGCAGTGCCACGCTTCAACTTCCAAAGTCACTCCTTAGTTAAGTTTAACACCATATGTAACTCTATTGTTTTGTAACAACCAATAAACTCGCAATTTTGAATAACTATGAGTTTTTTCATTGATATTATAGAGAAGAACCTAACTAAACCTAACCCAAACCTTGACTAAAATAATGTATATTGTGCGGAAATCTAATATCTATATATGTTACGGCACACCCTACCTAGGTAGGTAGGTAGGTGTATCGTGTATGTACGACAACCTTGAATCGCACATACTTGCAGCCTCTCAGATTCGATCGTAAGTAGTCTAAAAATATTGAGGTAGATGGCCAGCAGTTCAAGTTTGAGCACTCCTGATGTAAAGGGTGTTATTTAGCAATAGGCAATTCAATGAATTTTTCGTAGTCAGAATCTGTCCTGGAAAGAAAAGTGGGGGACTTCTAAATAGTGACAATACTCGACATTTTAATGCAAATCGATTATCAACCTAGATTTTTCACCACATCATTGCCAAAAGTGCACTTTTACCAAATTAATTTTCATAAAAAACGATAGGTGAGATAAAAATGGAATTTGAATAAACATGAACATTACTCAATGTAGTTTAGGGATTTGAGTCCAGATTTTCTGGCGATGTACAGGGTGTAGTTTTGATATTCGACAATAAATGAGATTTTTGTAGTTCGGTACTGTACATAAAAAAATGAAGAGCTGAGAAACTACTCAATGCCTATAGACGTACGTTACTCTCCATGCAGGTTTTCATATATTATCTACCATAATGCAATAGGGAATTTTTTTGTCCCATCTTACATCTTACAACTTGTTTAATTTGATTCAAATAATGATTATTCCATAATTTTCATTCGAATTGAGTGCACATGAGTTCTTGGACAGCATCAAGTCCCACTGAATTTTCCGGTTTTTGTTTCTAGGATTCGATTAAAGTTTAATTAAGATTAATATTAGCATTCATATTAATACTTCAAAAGCCATGTATTTGCATAATTATATTTCAAATTATAATGGCGTCAACCATATTATTTCTAACGTTTTCTTTGGACCGTTTCGAGGAGAATCAATTAACTAGTAATGCACACTTCTCACCAACGCCAATCGTTGTAATCGAAATTCAAATTCTTGCTAGACGAATGTTTTGCCTTATGGAAAACTGGTTTTCAAACGTTCTTAGAATGACGCCTCTCAAATTGTCCAGGAATTTCAATAACACAAATGCAAATATGGAATTGATAAATATGGCTGTTTGGGAACTAAATGGTACGGTGTAAAATGAAAGTGATTAACCCTCCTTGTCAATATTTTGGAAAAATCTCAAAGAATTTGGATCTCGAATTATGGTTTTGAATGTTCTGTGAATATATGACTTTCATGGATGGTCATTCACCAATCAGTGTTTGAAATAGGAAGAATCTGATTCAATAAGAGAGAGAACCATATTGATTATTCTACAATGTTAAATTAAGATGAGAGTCAAACTCATTATGGATAAACGATCAAAGTATACCGACACTTGGCAAAGGTTTCGCAAAAATATATTGAAATACTCGACATATGTTTCAGGTTATCAGCCCATTATCAAGAAAAATATAATACTCAAGAACAAAATGATTGGTTTTATTCGGATACAAAGGCTTTTACGACATGAGATAGGCCGAATTCTCCTGCTTATTACAAATTGGCTGTTTTTATCCAGGAGCGGACGAGATTTACATCATCTCTAAAATGTCAAAATTCTTAATTTTATTACATGGATGAATAAGTTCAGTTCTCTCGAAATATATAAGATGATTTTCATTCATACAATGTTCAGAAAAACCAGTAGAATTTTCATTTTCAATGACGGATCTTTTATGTTATTGAAATCTCTTGAATTCTCGTTAAATGCTTCGTTAGTACCTTTTAACCCTTGTCTTGATTTCAAATCTACAATTAAGTATCGAATTGTCTTTAATAATACATTGAGCTCCACTAATATATAAGAAACTATGTCAGCTTTGTACCTGTCTCCAAGAAAATTATTTCAATTTCAATAATTAAGCATATTAACGACTAGATGGTTTACCTGTGGGCTCTCCATTGTCTGTTATTTAGTACATTTTAGTTCCACTAACAACTTAAGGGACTTCTTACTTTTGAATTGAAAAAGAGACAATTTTTAATATTTAACGGAAAAAACTATTTTATTCATAATTATAATTTTTTTGTTTTTATAATGGTTTAAAGATGGACGAAAAATTTTTTTTGACGCTTTCAGTTTTTTTTTACCCCAGCATCTTCCAAAAGATGCATTTTAATTTGGGGGACACTTTTCTGCCTTCTCGTAACAAACTTATTTAAAATTCCAACGCAATTAAATTTATGTGACTTGAAAATAATGAAAGAATCTTTAAAAAATTTTTTTTTATATATTTATGGCTTTTTTTATATATTTTTATGGCTTTCAAACGCGATTTTATAAAAAGTTCGAAAAAACGCCTGTTTTGGGCTTGAATTTACCCCTGTACTGAAAAGTAGGGGTGATTTTCTTAACTTATCAGAGATTTATAAACTAGTCGTTTGTATAGAGTATCAAAAAAAATTGATTTACTGAGATTGGTTTAGTAGATTTTGAGAAAAACGTCTCCCATATTTGAAAAATGTGATTTAGAGAAAACGCGTTTAAAGTATTTTTACTATAATTTTATCCTACGAAGGTACCGTTATAAATACAGCTATATATTGTTTTCTATTTCGAATTATTCAATAAAATTTTAGGACAGTATTTCTATGCTACTAAGAAATATTTTCACGTTAAGAAAGTAGAAGTCTCCTAATTAAGAATGTATTTTTATGGAAAAGATATATATGATATTTTGTGAATTATGATTGGCTCAGGCAGACAACTGAACAGATTTTTATTATGTTTAAATTCTTTTCATCGATCGATTTATTCAGAATGGAAACTGAAAATAATGAAAATTCTCTGAGTTCTTGGACCGGATAGCTTGACTCATAACAGAAGTTCTCAATCCCTGAATATTGAATTGAGTGCTGTTCGTTCAATTCTTCACAGATTACTCTCTATTTCTTTATTAAATTGACACCTTAAAAAAATAAAAACAACATAAACTTTTGCTGCAGAGCATTCATTTGTGTGTAGTGACCACTTCATCGAATCTAATTATTTGAAAAGACCTGGAACTTACATTACGAGATTGAAGACAGATTCTGTACCTTATGTGTTCCCAAATTTGAGAAAAAGAAAAAGAAAAGATTTTTCCGAGCGAACAAAACCCTTCAACCACAATTTCTGAAACAAAAGTTGTAATTATTGCTGTTGATTCCACTTTGCGAACGAAACTTGACAAGGCTCTCTGAAGCGAAACGAAAAAAATTAAAATTTCAAACCAAATAATACGTCAGAGGAATAAAAAAGTTAAGAGCATTAGGGATATTGTGAAAATATTAAGAGATGAGAACTTACTAAGTGATGAAAAAGGGAGTTTTCTAGAGTAAAATTTATATGGTTTCAGTCTCGAAATCATACAAAAGAATTAAAAATAAATCCAGGAAACCTACTGGTAGATATTCAAATAAAAGAAGAAATTTGGTCTAACTCTTTATTATTAATTTGATTGAGGAGGTCGTTACTTGATGAAAATCGATATACATATTTTCAATGAAATAAAACTATGGTATTTTCACTATATTAACAAAACTATGACCGGTTTCACCACACTGTGGCTTCATCAGATAGATACAAACTAATTATTTATAGTTATTTATATGAAATATTCTTATTTCTTACTTATGATTACATTAGGTACAAGTACAGCTATGGTGGAAAACCCATCGGAGTTGTTTACTTTTTGAATTGAAAAGATTGAGTAATGGAGAAGGATTTAGTTCTAATTGTCTATCAAGTAACCTACCTGAATTATTTTCCTTGTTAATCTCTAAAATTTCCCATACATAGAGTTTTTGTCTATTATTTTCATTGTGTATAATTTTGAAATTATCATTAAAGTTATGGTTTTCTTCGAGTAAGTGATTAGAATAATGAGAATCTGATTTATGATGATTAAAATTACGTTTTTGCTCGGATAATCTAACCTTGAATTCAGTTAATGAATGTTTTAAATTCAAAATATTCATTAACAAAATTCATGATAATATTAAATTCACGTTAGAAATAAAAACAGAAAACTCCATCAACTTTCTGATTTTACTATCACTAAAATTAACGGCAAACATGATTTTTCTATTTTCCATAAGCCATCGCATACAGATATTACTATTCATAGATCATCTACACATCCTTTTGCACATAAATTAGTATCGTACATAGACTCATTAATATCCCATGTCATAAAATAATTTTATAGGAGAGCCAAATATAATTAAACAAATAGCAGAAAATAACGGTTACAGTCCTAGTACGATTGAGAACATGATTTCACGCAAAAAATTTTCAAAAGCAATCCAGGAAGTATTTCCAAGTATGAAAAGTTCTAACACAAAATACAACAGCTTAACTTATATTGGCAATCCTAGTCTGAAATTGAAAGCAATTCCTCTTGCATTATAATTTCAATATAGCATTCCGAACTGATAATTCTTTAGGCTGACATATCAAAAACTGCAAATCTAAAATTGATAAGGGTAATAAATCCGGGGATTGTAATGAAATTTATATTGGTAGAACTTTCAGAAATTTCAAAGTTAGATTATCCGAGCACTAACGTAGTTTTAATTATCATAAAACAGATTCCCATTATTCTAATCACTTACTCGAAGAAAACCATAACTTTAATGATAATTTCAAAATTTTATACAATGAAAATAATAGACAAAAACAAAAAAATTTAAAGATTAACAAGGAAAAGAATTCAGGTAGGTTACTTAATAGTCAATTAGATCTAAATCCTTCTCCATTATTCAATATTTTCAATTAATAAAGGAAGAACTCCATGGGTTTTCCACCATACCCGTACTTGTACCTTAAGTAATAATAAGTAGGAAATAAGAATATTATATAAAGAATAACTCTGTTCATTAGGTTGTATCTATCTCATGAAGCCATAGTGTGGTGAAACCGGTCATAATTTTGTTAATATAGTGAAAAACTAAATACCATGATTAATTTCATTGTAAATATCTTAATTTGATAATGATAATGTTAAAATTGATAAATATCAATGAAATATTTTTATTTCTACAGTAACGTTTTCAAACTGCCGCATCCATCTGGATGCGTGAAATGAGAATTGAATGAGTTCCAACTTCGAAAATCGTTTTCGAACACCCTGTGTAACATAGATCAATAAAATGCGTCATTTGCTCAAGCAACAACAATTACTACCACAATTGTTGTACATCTGAAGCTGTGGAATCACTATTGAGGGCACATAAGTTTCTTTCGAAAATCCTCAAATTTTAAGAAATGTCAAGTATTTTGGAAACAATGTCAGATAGGTATAGGGAATTTTGAACAATCTCATCTCCTTTTCTTCTCACTCAATCAAAAGTTAAACAAAATATAGGGTGTCCTATTCAAAAAATCATTACTCTGGTATGTATCTTTATTATAGAACACCCTATATAGTCTAAAATGTTTTGAGATTGTAGTCACTACAGCACCACATATTACTGCTTAAAAAAATTCAAAATCGGCAGTAAAATATGCCTAATCTTCCGTTGTGATTGTGGTGAGCCACCCGGTATATCTTCATATTGGAACAGATTATTTAAAAATAAAACTGAATTTGTATACTTGTATTCATCTCAAGGTTATTTCACTTTCCAAAATGATTTATTGCAATAGTTTTTGAAAAAAAAACATAATAAGCTGGCAGAAGCTTTCTGTGTTATGGCAGATATAAAATCGGATAAGGGAAAAGCCGGATCGTTCTTCCGGTTATGTAATGACGCGCGGCAAGACAAACCTTTTTACACCGTTGTGTGTGACAGTGACATAACGTTTATTGTCTAAGTATAGAAAGAAAAATCATCGGGAAATATCTCCGATGTCGGGCAGCAGTTTTTCCATGACAAAAACAATGCTATATAGATTTGTTGTCGTTAATGGGTCTTTCATGAAACATTCTTGTTAATAACAAAATATTTGTTTCCTGAGTTTGGCAGATAGATTATCCTATTTCACATTGACCGGACAACTATTTAGATGAATTAGGAGCTCAAAAGAAAGATATTGTATTTGAAAATAATATTGAGTATGAAAATTAACGTTATCACTAGTGATATAAATGTTTTTATCAAAAATTTTGCTAGATGTTAAAATTAAGAAGTATTGAGGTGAATTATATCCAACTAACAGCTGAGATCGTTCATAAGTCCACGATAGTAAATAATCATAAGATCTTTATTTTCAATAGGTAATACCCACTACAGGAAACAATAAAATATCAAGAAATGAATAAAGCTCGACCGCATACTTAATATATATATATGTAATATTTACTTTTCTAATATTAAGTATGCGGTCGATATATATATATATATATATATATATATATATATATATATATATATATATATATATATATATAAACATAATGAAAATACACAAATTGAAGTTGAGAAATCTAAAGTTGGCTGTTCAAGTACACTCTGCTAACAACTGAAAAAGTATCGCTGTTTATATCACACAGGGTAGAGATAGAATTATAAGTACTGCACATGAATGACACCGGAGACTGCAGGAGTATATTAGTTCTAGGTGTTATAAGTGAAAACATCTGACGGCCTCTAAAGCATAATCTCGGCACTGCAAACCATAATATAGCCAGCAAAGGGGGATAATCTACTTTATTATGTAGTAATCTGAATAAAAACTTCAAAGCAAGATGGCCCTTCTAGTTTTGGAAGTTGTTACCCCAAATCTAGCCAATAGTGGGTCGTGATCACATCCTCTTATTGGATAGATACCATCCTCACTCCATATATATATATATATATATATATATATATATATATATATATATATATATATATATATATATATATATATATATATATATATACATTTTTTAAAAGAGAGGACTTACAAATGTATAAATGCCTATCTATCTATAATTTTGGCGTGTGTCAGAAGAAACATAGGTGTGAGCTCAGGAAATGTAATAGGGAACCATACTATCTTGTATATGATTCAATAATCTCGTACGATCGATTGTCTTCAAATTCAGACTACGTGATTTGGACACATCGCCAAAATTTATGTTTAGAATTTTTCAATACAATAAAAGAAGGAGATTATTGAAATATTTTGCAACTTGCATTAGTGTTTAAATCTGAAACATTTAGAGCATCAGTAATATAATTGCGAGTCGCCTAAAGCTGGGACTGTTGTGATTTTGGAACCTTTGGCGTATGAACTACACTACACCAAAACTTTAACCTTAACTCTCGACGTGCGTTTCGCTAACTAAGTTAGCATCTTCAGGAGATGATAATATACTAACTTAGTAAGTGAAACGCGCTTCGAGAGTTAAGGTTAAAGTTTTGGTGTAATGATATAGTGAGGATTCACAAAAATTTGAATAATTGTATTTACAATGAATGCTTGTATCTATAATTTTGGTGTGTGTCATAAAAAGCACAAGTGTGAGCTTTGGAAATATAACAGGGGGAACATACTATCTTGTATATGATTTAATGAACGAGTGAACAAACCTGAGGAAAAAACTCGTTTTCCTGTCGCTATCGCACTAGCAATAGCTTGTCTGTTTATGTTGTGTTAGTGTCGTGTGTACATAAAGAGTACCAAAGATTTTTCTGCTTAGCCGCTTCATTCTCTCTTGCATTCCATGATTTCCAAACGAAGACAAGGGTGAAAGGAAGGGGTTTGGGACAGGAATCTGTAACAATTGAAAAAGAAAACCAGCAGAAAAATATTTCAACAATCATACTTCTTATATGTCTAAACAAATCTGAGAAAAGATTTTAAATAGCAAGCAAGGTTATGAAAAGGACTAAGGAGATAATAAAAAAAATACATAACCTGCGATATTTCCTCAAATTCCATCTCTGTTTGACCGAGAGAGCCCCGATGGCCAGGTTCAGTTCCAAGATTATGGTCTATAGATAATATGAATGACAAAAATAAATGGGATGCCAAATAATCGACCCATATTCAAGCTTGCTTCTGACAAGACTTTTGAAAAAACGGATGGAAGTAGAAAAAATTGTAAATTGTTTACCGTTACGTATTATGAAACCATACAGTTTGGGAGCAGATGAGAAAAGATTATTAATATGTGGTATAAAGGTGAAAGACTTTTGGTCTTTCATTTCACTCAATTCATTCATGTGATTTGTAATATGTTCAAAAACTGCGAATTTGTTGTCTGAGGAAAGATGTTCTTTGAATCGAGATTCGAAAATTGGACCTGGTTATTCTACGTAAGCTATTAGGCATTACACTCAATTGTGTATATTCTTTGAATTCATTAGTTTTTTGTTTGATATTGAAAAGTAATTTGCTTATGTTGCAACCGCTGGAAAAGAAGTTTGTTAATTTGAAATTGGCAAAATGATCGCTGATTTTATCAATCAGGGGGTCAGTGTAAGTTAGATATTTGTATTTATTTTCTGGTTCTCTTATAATGAAATAATATAATTCAGAAATTCGTTATTCATCTTTGCGTTTGATAATACTTATTATTTGGAACACTGGAATATTATTATTTGATCTGAAATTTTTAATGATATTGATTTCCGTATTAAAGTTTGTTATGGATAGGGGAATGGAAAAGGCCCTATGAATTCAGTTCGGTCCATACTACCCTCACCTGAAAAAGTTGTCCATCTCCAACTTAACTCGCTGGTGGCACAGTACCGCATTCAGATCCTAGTTATCGGTGTTTCGGAAAGTATGTGTTGTGAATCTTCTGTGTGTATTTATTTCTTCTTGTGTGTTGAAATAACCGAATAAATAGTCTTTATCAAAACTTTGGAGTTCCGCATTGGATAGAAATCTGAGTATTATCTCTCATTATACAAATTAATCATTCAGAATATTGTCCATCGCTAGCTACAACTTTTTCTCATCTTTTGACAGAGCTAGAATACCGTGACGGTAGAAGTGTTTGTCTTTTGAGGCTATCGACGAATCAAGCCATTTTTCGAGCTCTTCATAGGAGCGGAACTCCTGATCAGCCAGATCATGTGCCATCGAACGGAACAAGTAATAATCGGATGGTGCAATATCTAGGGAATATGGCCGGTGGGGTAGGACTTCCGATTTGAGCGTTTCCAAGTAAAATTTAACGGGTTTGGCAACGTGAGGCCGAGCGTTGTCATGCTGTAGAATTACTTTTTCGTGTCTCTGCTCGTATTATGGTCGTTTTCGCGCAATGCTTTACTTAATCGCATCAATTGAGTTCGATACCGTTCCCCAATGATGGTTTCGTTCGGATTCAACAGCTCATAAATAACACCGACTTGGTCCCACCAAATACATAGCATAACTTTCACAGCGTGAATATTCGGCCGAGGCGATGACGTAAAAGCATGACCAGACAGTCCCCAAGATTTTTTTTGGATTGCTGTAATGAATCCATTTTTCATCACCCGTTACGATGCGATGAAGAAAACCCTTTCTTTTTTGCCGCTGGATCAGTTGTTCACAGGCGAGAAAACGACGCTCAACGTCTCTTGGCTTCAAATCATAAGCAACCTAAGTTCCTCGTTTATGAATCATTCCCAACGCATACAATCGCCTTGAAATGGCCTGCCGGGTAACTCCTTAGGCTCTTGCGTTTGGCACGGATCTTCATCGAGCAATGCCTCTAATTCAGCGTCTTCGAAGATTTTTGGTCTTCTTTCCCTGGGACGTTCGTCCACATCGAAATCAACGTCTTTGAAGCGATAGAACCAATCCTGGCACGTTGTTTCACTTAGAGCAGCATCTCCGTATACTTTTTGGAGATCTCTATGAGCTTTAGCCGCCGTTTTCTTTGAATGAAGGAAGAAAATCAACACTTCCCGCAAATGACGATTATTTGGCACAAAATCAGACATTTTCTCACAACTAAAAGTATATGATGCGTAAACAGAATGACTAATGTATCACAGTGGTTTGTTTATCATATGTCTTTATTCAAGACGTTCTTGATATGTAAAAATCGACCAGCAATGGAGCCATCTATTGACAAACAGCGAGAACTTAGTTGCGCATCTAATATAATCTGCCGTAACCAGCATGAAATGTTAGCTTAATAGTTTCATCCATAGATGCGTTCAATATTATATAATCACTATTATTGTCTAAAAGGTCTGAGAGAGAAAGCTAAGCATTCTTGATAAAGCGATACACATGAATGTAGTTTTTCGTTTCTGATAAACAGAATGATTAAAAAAAATCTCGTTGGGGATTTCAGACTTTCCAAATATATATTACAGTCACAACTTTCATTTTTTCTGTACCAGTGTTTGTTTAATGAAAAGAATTGTTATTATATTTTTGCCATTTTTGTAACAGGGAGAAGAATTTGAAGCGAGTTGTTCATAGCCAAGCGAGGGAAATTATTATCCGAGTGAACGATTTCATGCGACGAGAAGAAGAGGCAAAGAATCTTATTATACCCATCGGCTCTCTATATAGAGTATCAGAAACTACGGGTGTCTGCATGCAAAATTCGTCCTATTGTTCAAGAGAATGATTCAAAACCAGAAGGCGTTAAATTTTCTTCACCTAGAAATCCATATCACACATACTAGAAGTCAGTTTGGAGAAATTTTGATTTCAAAGACAGAATAATGCCTGGCATGTTTTTGAATCATACTTTCATAGAGAGGTGAAATTATCAAATCCACTGAATATCCGCCTTTGAATAGTGTTAAAAACAAGTATGATCACCACGGTGAACAATTCATTCGAAAAGCGCAATTATCTCGTGCTATCGGTTGGGTAAGTTCAGCCCTGCATTGTTATTTCGCTACGCTCTCTGCGTTAGTGCCGAACAGACGTTTTCAGAAATTCCACGAATAGAAGCGCTGCCCTCGCGCAGAATATTTGTGACGCACGTGCCATGAGATCTTGAACTACCTCTACAACACTTGGACGTACGAGTGACTTTTAATTTGTTTATAGTCATTTGAAAAATTCAACTTGGAAAGAAATGGAACATTATTTGTGTGATGATTTTCACGATATTCGACGTGGATTTACTTGAAAACAGTGCTGCGATCAATTTACTTCGACTTTTGGTGATGAAGATGCACATTTGGACACTGTGAAACACTGGTACAACAAAGGTTTCGGATTAAAAATTCATCTCGAGAGTGCGTTTGTAGTTGTCAATGTTCTGAAACATTTTCGAAAACGAAATTCTAAGAATGAAAAGAAACGAAATAAGCGTTTGAAAAATGTTTTGATTTCATTATTTGTTGGCGTAAATGGCCAAAGAGGCCTACTTTGAAGGCGATACAATAAATTTGGATAAAAAATGAATATTTTGTGCTTCACTGACCAAGTCCCGGTAATTTTTTGACAGAAACAGTAACATGCTAAAGAAGCTTCATACGAGGATGGATTGATAAATTTCCGGCCTGACCAAGAATAACGTTTTAAAAATTTTTTTTTTATTTCTCAACATAATCTCCTTTAAAGTTGATACATTTCTCATAGCGGTGTTCTAGTCTAGTAATGCCATATCTATTGGCTTATTCGTCAAGTTCCTCAAAATACCCATTTACAGCTTCGATTACTTTTTCATTACCCGCAAATCTCTTACCGCCCAGCCATATTTTGAGGTTAGGAAACAGATAATAGTCACTCGGGGCTAGGTCTGGAGACACAGGGGGGTGCGGCATCAATTCGAACTGCAGATCATAGATTTCAGCTATGGCAACGTGCAACGAAGAATGCGGAGGTGCTTTGTCCCGATAAAACAAAATTTTTTTATTCGCCAAATGAGGTCGTTTAATAAGCACCTCGTGCCTAAAACGTTGCAATAAGTCTGCGTAGTATTGGCCAGTGAGGGTTTTACTATTTTTAAGGTAATCAATGTATATAATACCTCTTGCATCTCAAAAAACTATAACCATAATCTTGTTTGCCGATAAAATTGTTTTTCCTTCTTTGGAGTTGGTTCCCCTGTTCCAATCCACTGTTTAGACTATTGTTTGGTTTCAAGAGTAAAGTGATGGACACAAGTTTCGTCAATAACGAATCGACGCAAAAATTCGCTTGGATGATGCTTACACAGCGCCAAGTTGGCGGTAGAAATGGTTTTTCGAATCAATATTTAGTAAACGCGGCATCCATATTGCACAGAGCTTTTCCATATGGAAATGTCGGTGCAAAATATTTTGCACACGTTCATGATTTCCACAATTATCGACCCATAAGTTTGCTCAAAATTTTTTCGAAGATTTTTGAATCAGTGGTTTCTGATAGAATAATCAAATTTTTCAACAAAAATAAAATTTTCAGCAAACATCAACACGGGTTTCTTGAAAGCAAAGGGACTGATACGGCACTATTTGACTTCGTTCAGGCAGTTATATCAGCCATACAGGAAAAATTTAGAGCATGTGGGATATTTTTGGACTTGTCAAAGGCATTTGACACTCTGAGGCATAAGCTTCTCCTTTGGAAACTTGAGAGGCACGGGTTACGCGGGGTTTCTTTCGGCTGGGTAAAGTCTTATTTATCGTCAAGAAAGCAGAAGGTATCAGTGATGCTTGGCTCGTAATCTTTAAACTCAGACTGTGTTGAACTCAGGGCTGGTGTCCCACAGGGTAGCATATTGGGGCCACTTCTGTTCTCAATTTTTCTAAATGATATTTTTAAGTGCTCATTGCCAGATGTCACTCTCGTTACCTATGCAGATGACATCACTGCAATTGGGAGGGGCTCCGATGGCTCCACTGGCTCAGACAACGTCAATGCTCAGCTAGAACTCCTGCAGGAGTGGCTTAACACAAATAGATTAATATTAAATACGAAAAAGCTAATCTTGTCATTTTTCAACCTTCACAGGCTAGCGATGATCAACAAATGCAAATTCGTCTTCGTGGAGAACCCATAAGCACAGAGAATTGTTCTAAGTTGCTCGGCATTCATATTGACGGTAGTCTCAGTTTCGATGTTCAGGTGGAGGTCACTAGTAAAAAGTTGTCTCAGGCATGTTATTTTGTTAGAGTTATTCAGAGACAATTATCTCACTATGCCGCAAAAACGGTCTACTTTGGATATGTCTATCCCATATTGAAGTACGGTGTAATCGTTTGGAGGAGTAGTGTGCATTGCAAGCGTATTTTTATAATTCAAAAAAAGATCATACGGATTATGTTCAACATAGCAGAAATGTTTTTAGATCAAATAACTTGCTGACTTTTCCGGGTATCTACATATATGAGACACTTTTATTCATGTTTAAAAACAAAGCAGAATTTTCCAATTATTTGATAAATCACAACATTGCCACTAGAAACAATAATTATAAACTACAATCGGTGTATTGTAGTTTATAATTATTGTTCATAAACTCAACATGACTGAAAGATCACCTCTCTATACGGGAATATTGTTTTATAACAAGTTGCCGTCTGAAATCAAACGTACAGAAATCTTTACAATTTTCAAATCTCAAATATTCAAATATATCCGTGATATAGAGCCCTACACAATAAATGTGTTCCTAAATGCTCAATGAGAAAATTTTAGTTATATGCGATGTGTGTTGTTATTTCAATGTTATTCTGTTACATGTTTCATTTTCGTTTTCGTTTTGTTTTATTCACTGCAATTGACGAATTGTACAACCATGTGTGTTAGACAATTATTGGAAATAAATACTCAAATATGAAATCTCACAGGTCTTAGCTATCTCACGCAGTTTTGATCTGCGGTCTTCCAGCACTATCTTATGAATTTTTTCGATCATATTTGGAGTTGTGATCTCAACGGGGCATCCTGAGCGTGGCTTATCAGAGGTGTTCACACGACCCATTTTAAAATCGGAAACCCACTGCTTAACGATTGAATATGATGGGAGGATGTCCCTTCAAATAAAAGTATTTGATAACAGCACGCTCTTCCAATTTTTCCATTTTCACAAACAACACAGAGGCGTCTTGTGCAGCGTGCTTTCAAACGTATACTATCATGGTGATCGTGCTGAAACTATACCTACAAGCTATCTAAGGATGGTACTGTGGAAAGCCACCTCCGAAGTAGGCAACCTAAGTTCCTCGTTTATGAATCATTCCCAACGCATACAATCGCCTTGAAATGGCCTGCCGGGTAACTCCTAAGGCTCTTGCGTTTGGCACGGATCTTCATCGAGCAATGCCTCTAATTCAGCGTCTTCGAAGATTTTTGGTCTTCTTTCGCTGGGACGTTCGTCCACATCGAAATCAACGTCTTTGAAGCGATAGAACCAATCCTGGCACGTTGTTTCACTTAGAGCAGCATCTCCGTATACTTTTTAGAGATCTCTATGAGCATTAGCCGCCGTTTTCTTTGAATGAAGGAAGAAAATCAACACTTTCCGCAAATGACGATTATTTGGCACAAAATCAGACATTTTCTCACAACTAAAAGTATATGATGCGTAAACAGAATGACTAATGTATCACAGTGGTTTATTTATCATATGTCTTTATTCAAGACGTTCTTGATATGTAAAAATCGACCAGCAATGGAGCCATCTATTGACAAACAGCGAGAACTTAGTTGCGCATCTAATATAATCTGCCGTAACCAGCATGAAATGTTAGCTTAATAGTTTTATCCATAGATGCGTTCAATATTATATAATCACTATTATTGTCTAAAAAGGTCTGAGAGAGAAAGCTAAGCATTCTTGATAAAGCGATACACATGAATGTAGTTTTCGGTTTTGATAAACTGAATGATTAAAAAAATCTCGTTGGGGAATTCAGACTTTCCAAATATATATTACAGTCACAACTTTCATTTTTTCTGTACCAGTGTTTGTTTAATGAAAAAGAATTGTTATTATATTTTTGCCATTTTTGTAACAGGGAGAAGAATTTGAAGCGAGTTGTTCATAGCCAAGCGAGGGAAATTATTATCCGAGTGAACGATTTCATGCGACGAGAAGAAGAGGCAAAGAATCTTATTATACCCATCGGCTCTCTATATAGAGTATCAGAAACTACGGGTGTCTGCATGCAAAATTCATCCTATTGTTCAAGAGAATGATTCAAAACCAGAAGGCGTTAAATTTTCTTCACCTAGAAATCCATATCACACATACTAGAAGTCAGTTTGGAGAAATTTTGATTTCAAAGACAGAATAATGCCTGGCATGTTTTTGAATCATACTTTCATAGAGAGGTGAAATTATCAAATCCACTGAATATCCGCCTTTGAATAGTGTTAAAAACAAGTATGATCACCACGGTGAACAATTCATTCGAAAAGCGCAATTATCTCGTGCTATCGGTTGGGTAAGTTCAGCCCTGCATTGTTATTTCGCTACGCTCTCTCTGCGTTAGTGCCGAACAGACGTTTTCAGAAATTCCACGAATAGAAGCGCTGCCCTCGCGCCGAATATTTGTGACGCACGTGCCATGAGATCTTGAACTACCTCTACAACACTTGGACGTACGAGTGACTTTTAATTTGTTTATAGTCATTTGAAAAATTCAACTTGGAAAGAAATGGAACATTATTTGTGTGATGATTTTTCACGATATTCGACGTGGATTTACTTGAAAACAGTGCTGCGATCAACTTACTTCGACTTTTGGTGATGAAGATGCACATTTGGACACTGTGAAACACTGGTACAACAAAGGTTTCGGATTAAAAATTCATCTCGAGAGTGCGTTTGTAGTTGTCAATGTTCTGAAACATTTTCGAAAACGAAATTCTAAGAATGAAAAGAAACGAAATAAGCGTTTGAAAAATGTTTTGATTTCATTATTTGTTGGCGTAAATGTATTATTCCCAAAGAGGCCTACTTTGAAGGCGATACAATAAATTTGGATAAAAAATGAATATTTTGTGCGTCACTGACCAAGTCCCGGTAATTTTTTGACAGAACCAGTAACATGCTAAAGAAGCTTCATACGAGGATGGATTGATAAGTTTCCGGCCTGACCAAGAACAACGTTTTAAAAAAATTTTTTTTTATTTCTCAACATAATCTCCTTTAAAGCTGATACATTTCTCATAGCGGTGTTCTAGTCTAGTAATGCCATCTCTATTGGCTGATTCGTCAAGTTCCTCAAAATACCCATCTACAGCTTCGATTACCTCTTCATTGCCCGCAAATCTCTTACCGCCCAGCCATATTTTGAGGTTAGGAAACAGATAATAGTCACTAGGGGCTAGGTCTGGAGAGACAGGGGGGTGCGGCATCAATTCGAACTGCAGATCATAGATTTTAGCTATGGCAACGTGCAACGAAGAATGCGGAGGTGCGTTGTCCCGATAAAACAAAATTTTTTTATTCGCCAAATGAGGTCGTTTAATTAGCACCTCGTGCCGAAAACGTTGCAATAAGTCTGCGTAGTATTGGCCAGTGATGGTTTTACTATTTTTAAGGTAATCAATGCATATAATACCTCTTGCATCTCAAAAAACTATAACCATAATCTTGTTTGCCGATAAAATTGTTTTTCTTTCTTTGGAGTTGGTTCCCCTGTTCCAATCCACTGTTTAGACTATTGTTTGGTTTCAAGAGTAAAGTGGTGGACACAAGTTTCGTCAATAACGAATCGACGCAAAAATTCGCTTGGATGATGCTTACACAGCGCCAAGTTGGCGGTAGAAATGGTTTTTCGAATCAATATTTAGTAAACGCGGCATCCATCTTGCACAGAGCTTTTCCATATGGAAATGTCGGTGCAAAATATTTTGCACACGTTCATGATTTCCACAATTATCGACCCATAAGTTTCCTCAAAATTTTTTCGAAGATTTTTGAATCAGTGATTTCTGATAGAATAATCAAATTTTTCAACAAAAATAAAATTTTCAGCAAACATCAGCACGGGTTTCTTGAAAGCAAAGGACTGATACGCCACTATTTGACTTCGTTCAGGCAGTAATATCAGCCATACAGGAAAAATTTAAAGCGAGTGGGATATTTTTGGACTTGTCAAAGGCATTTGACTCTCTGAGGCATAAGCTTCTCCTTTGGAAACTTGAGAGGCACGGGTTACGCGGGGTTTCTTTCGGCTGGGTAAAGTCTTATTTATCGTCAAGAAAGCAGAAGGTATCAATGATGCTTGGCTCGTAATCTTTAAACTCAGACTGTGTTGAACTCAGGGCTGGTGTCCCACAGGGTAGCATATTGGGGCCACTTCTGTTCTCAATTTTTCTAAATGATATTTTTAAGTGCTCATTGCCAGATGCCACTCTCGTTACCTATGCAGATGACATCGCTGCAATTGGGAGGGGCTCCGATGGCTCCACTGGCTCAGACAACGTCAATGCTCAGCTAGAACTCCTGCAGGAGTGGCTTAACACCAATAGATTAATATTCAATACGAAAAAAACTAATCTTGTGATTTTTCAACCTTCACAGGCTAGCGATGATCAACAAATGCAAATTCGTCTTCGTGGAGAACCCTTAAGCACAGAGAATTGTTCTAAGTTGCTCGGCATTCATATTGACGGTAGTCTCAGTTTCGATGTTCAGGTGGAGGTCACTAGTAAAAAGTTGTCTCAGGCATGTTATTTAGTTAGAGTTATTCAGAGACAATTATCTCACAATGCCGCAAAAACGGTCTACTTTGGATATGTCTATCCCATATTGAAGTACGGTGTAATCGTTTGGAGGAGTAGTGTGCATTGCAAGCGTATTTTTATAATTCAAAAAACGATCATACGGATTATGTTCAACATAGCAGAAATGTTTTTAGATCAAATAACTTGCTGACTTTTCCGGGTATCTACATATATGAGACACTTTTATTCATGTTTAAAAACAAAGCAGAATTTTCCAATTATTTGATAAATCACAACATTGCCACTAGAAACAATAATATCAACTACAATACACCGATTCATAGACTCAACATGACTGAAAGATCACCTCTCTATACGGGAATATTGTTTTATAACTAGTTGCCGTCTGAAATCAAACGTACAGAAATCTTTTTCAAATTTTCAAATCTCAAATATTCAAATATATCCGTGATATAGAGCCCTACACCATAAATGAGTTCCTAAATGCTCAATGAGAAAATTTTAATTATATGCGATGTGTGTTGTTATTTCAATGTTATTCTGTTAGATGTTTCATTTTCGTTTTTGTTTTGTTTTATTCTCTGCTATTGACGAATTGTACAACCATGTGTGTTAGACAATTATAGGAAATAAATATTCAAATATGAAATCTTACAAGTCTTAGCTATCTCACGCAGTTTTGATCTGCGGTCTTCCAGCACTATATTATGAATTTTTTCGATCATATTTGGAGTTGTGATCTCAACGGGGCGTCCTGAGCGTGGCTGATCAGAGGTGTTCACACGACCCATTTTAAAATCGGAAACCCACTGCTTAACGGTTGAATATGATGGGGAGGATGTCCCTTCAAATAAAAGTATTTGATAACAGCACGCTCTTTCAATTTTTCCATTTTCACAAACAACACAGAGGCGTCTTGTTCAGCGTGCTTTCAAACGTATACTATCATGGTGATCGTGCTGAAACTATACCTACAAGCTATCTAAGGATGGTACTGTAGAAAGCCACCTCCGAAGTAGGCCTAGTGGCGTCATCTCTTGGTCAGGCCGGAGTCTCATCAATCCAGCCTCGTACTGTTTCTTATATTTTTGTATTTTATTGAATCAAATCCATGGAAACATTTTTTCGATTGTAGTAATAACGGAGTATCGGATATATTACTATCCATACCCTATTGAATTCAATAAATTATAAATAAATAAATTTGAATATAATTTTTGACACAAACTAACAATTCAAGCGAGCTAATATCATACTTTGTTGCTTTAGAGCGGTTAAATGACGTTCATGTGACGTTCATCGCTTGTGACAGCTATCGTTAAAGCCTAATTTATGGGCGGTTGCAGAAAAATAAATATTTGTATTGCGAATTTCATTTCGAAACTCAAATAATGTTGGATTCCGTTCACCAAACGTTCGTTATTTGAAAGTCAAATTATGTAGTAAAACCTTCGACTAATTATGATTTTTGTGAAATTATTACAGATCGAAATTACACGACGGTTTCGTTCTTTATTCGAATCGCTTCAAATTTCTATTCGGACTTAGATGTAATCGTCAATTTTCTGGATAGCGGTTGAAATATTTTTTATACGCTAGTATTTCGAACATAAAACCCGGCAAATGTCCGATAAAACTCAATTCTGGAAAACGAGCGTCTGACAGAGATTCTCATAATTACAATAATCAACTAAAAGAGAACGTTTAGTCCCTTATTTTGACATAAAGCAATTTGGCGTCCAGACCATGTCTCAAGACTGATCCTCCGCCACATGTTGCGCATGGTAATTTTAACCTATTTCTTGGGGCACCAACGAATATCTCTCTGAATTATCTATATCAAAGTGGTGTAATGGTATTGCTTTACCTTCTGCAGATGCCTTTAAATTGTTTCTGGTCTTTGGGGCATTCTTACACCGACGAGGTTATGAAATAAGCCTTGGACCAAATCAGTAGCGTCGTTTCAGTGGTATACTTTATTCTAGCTGAACCAAATCTGATAAAGCGAAGGTTTTAAAAAATACTTGATAAGTGTTTTTCAATAAACGAAATAAATTTTTAACAATTCCAAAGTTTTGTTCATCATTTTTATTTATAAAATTATTATTTCAAGATTAACACTCATATTCATTTGACATACGGGGTTAGTTCAAAAACTTGAAGAAATTTTTGAATATCTCGCGCACAATTCTTTTTCATGTTTGTGAACATGTTCCGAACATATATAAAAAGTTTGAGCTGTTTTGAAATGTTTAGTTGGACAGACAAAAATTAACGTGGTTGGGTGAGCTTGGCAATTTATTCTAATAAAATGGATTCATTAATTTCCATTGAGTACTGTTGATGCTTCATTTATTTTATGGTAATTCATTGTCAACGAAGATGAAGTGAAATATCTTTTATACATTCCACAAAAAAAAAAAAAACAAACTGACTGCAATAAAATAGTATATGGACTAATAAAATTATATATAATAATAATAATAATAATATATTTATATTATTTATATTATATTAATAATAATAATAATAATAATATATTTAGCTATGAAAACTGTCACTGAGTTCTCGGCAGATGTTCATATGAAATTCGGGATTGAAAAATGTAAGACCCTGAACATTCGAAGAGGGAAAGTCATAGATGGTGAAACACAACTTCCAAACGGTGATATAATACAGTGCATGAGAGATGGCGAAACATACAAATATCTGGGATATCAACAAGCCAGATTGCTAGACCAAAAACAATCAAAGGAGAAGATTCGTTCAGAATACAGTCAGCGTCTGAAGACTGTGCTGAAATCAATGTTGAACTCGGGGAATCTAGTCAAGGCAATTAACACCTACGCCATTCCAGTGCTGCTCTACTCATTTGGAATAATCAGATGGACTAAGACAAAACTGGATGATATTCAAAGGCAGACCCGAACGATGCTAACAAAGTACAACAACCATCATCCGAAATCGTCTGTGATACGAACAACTTTGAAGCGGAAAGAAGGAGGACGCGGATTAACAGAACAGATAAAAAATCTCAGAGAATTCTTCTCAGCAAAAGCTCTCACTTCTGACCTACATAGAGTGGTATCGTTGGCTGATAAGGGATATACACCTCTAAATCTTGCTACCAGAGATGACCTTCTGAATCTACCATTCCTATCAGATACTGAAAAACAAGAGCAATGGTCAAGAAAGGAATTGCATAGACGACATCACCATGAGATTAATCAACCACACATCGACAAAGAAGCCTCCAACAAATGGTTGATGAAAGGAGAATTATTCGCAGAAAAAGAAGGATTCCTTATGGCCATCCAAGACCAAGTGATCGCTACAAACAATTACAAAAAATTTATTATGAAGGACGCAACATTACAAACAGATAAGTGCAGAAAATGCCATATAAGATCGAAGACTATCCAGCATATTTCGTCCGGATGCGAACAACTGGCCATTACGGAGTATCTTCACAGGCATAATCAAGTGTGCAACGTGTGCAACATTATCCATCAGAAATTTGCACACAAGTACGGACTTCTGAATACCTTCCAGCCATATTACAAGTATCAACCGGCGCCCGTATCGGAAAATGACTCTATCAGATTATACTACGATAGGCCTGTTATCACTGACAGAATGGTGACGTATAATAGGCCGGACATAGTGGTGTATGATAAGAGAGCCAGAACAGCAATGCTGGTGGATGTCGCCATACCGAATAATAACAACGGGCTGAATAAGTTCCAGGAGAAAAAGTCCAAATACACAGAGCTTGCTATTGAGATCAAGCAAATGTGGCACCACGAGAAAATAGATATTGTTCCTGTCATCGTATCCTCGACTGGGTTAATACCCAAAACATTGCATGATAGCCTTAATAAATTAGAATTGCATAAGAATACATATATAGAAATGCAAAAAGCTGTAATTCTTAATGCATGTAGGATTGTTAGAAAATTTATGTCAAGTGTATTGTAATCGAGCCTATTCCCTTTGATTGCTGAATCTGGGAAAGGTAAATCATATCCAGCTAACAGCTGAGATAGTGCATAAGTCCACGATAATAAATAATATATGATTTCCTATAGGATCACCCCTTAGCCCCCTTTTAGCCAATATATTCATGGATAACATAGAAAGAACAATATTATTAAATAGCCACTTAGCAAGAAAACATATAGTGTTCTGGTACCGATATTTGGATGATATTTTGGTAAATTTCCATGGCCCAAACAGACAAATCGATGAATTCCTGTAATTTCTGAATGAAGTTCATACCAAAATTAAGTTTGTAGCAGAAAAAGAAATTGATAACTCAATAAATTTTTCAAACCTGACAATAACAAAATCTCATTCAATCATTTGAATCACAAATTAGCAGCTTATAATTCATAGGGCCTTTCCATTACACTGTCACCAACGAACTTAAGAAAAATTGCCTTAAATGACAAAGATCCTCTGGTTTTTATAGACAAAATTATCAAACGTAAAGAAAAACATCACATAACACAATTATTATATTACATAAAAGATACTGGCTGGTTGTTCTCTCTCCAATAACATGAGCAACTATTTTGCCAAATTTAAAATAACCACCTCTTTTTCAAGTGGTCTGAACTTGAACAAATTATTTTTCAATGCTAAACAAAAAAAGACAAATTAAAATGGAAAGAATATGAATTTGTAAGACTGTTTGGAAATCAATAAACTCTGTAAAAACCTAAATGAAATCACCCTTAATAACCAGCTAGACACTTCTAACTCTCCACTACATAATATTATATTAGGCTAGTATCTACATAAGTGAGTTCGTTTCCTGTGGTTGACCACTTGAAAACGACTCAACAGTCGAAACCGTACTTTATCTTTGAATGTTAAATTTCCATTAAATTTTGCTATCCAAATCGTATTACATTTAACACCGAATTGAAAATATTTGCAGTATGAAATGAATACTTACGAATGATATAGATGTTTTAGACAGATGGAATTCCAATAGATTAGAGTGGGTGTATGTCTGACCTTCCAAATATTTTTCTTCTACTCTCGAAAAATCAATTCAACCGCTGTGGATTATATCATCCAACTCTCATTGTCTTACATGCGCACATTACACTCAACCTTTGCTGCCTTTTCTGCTTGGTTTCTCGTCGAGTCAACAAAATTTCAGTTTTCAATTGATTGTTGGAGTTTTGTATAACGTGAAAGTAGGTCTGTGCATTTCTTCGAATTATATAGAGTAAGAATTTTATGTAACTTCCAGTTATCTAGCTAACTTGATAGCTTTTATAAGATTTAACGTTCTTGTGGTTTTTTTGATTTTTGCCTGCTTTATTTCATGTTTTAGATACTTTAGAGATAATTAAAATCCGAAGAGTTACCCAAACTCATCAGTGTCGCATATCTCATTTCAACATCCTAACCAACTACATTGGGACACCTTAACGATTCCAGAAAAGACGCATCTAGTAAATACATACGAGAAGCATCCTCATGAACCTAGAAGGTGTACCTATAACCGGGCTTCAAGCAAAGCGATGAACAATAATTAACAGATGCGATAACCATTTGAGACCATCCTTTGCCGTGACGTAAATCGCACCACAGTTTCAACGAGCAAAATAGTCTCGTTGGCTTCGGTGCTCTAGATCACAACGTTTCCAGGAAAAAACACCTGTCTGTTAATGTTTAAAAAACAGAAGCTTTACAAGTGCTGGAATTTTAACGTTCACACATCTGTTTGTTATTGTTCTTCGCTTTTCTTCAGTCTAGTAGCGGGTTCACCGCCTCGGTGATAGAGGGCTTTTCACGTATGTACGGTAAGCGTATATTTTGGAATCGTTAGGGTGTACCGATGTAGTTCGTGTGTTCCTTAAAAGCGATATGCGATACTGACGAGTCCCTAATATGGGCGAAAATGCAGTCTGTCACTTCGTTTTTCGGCATCCTGCTTAATTGCACTAATGTGGCCCAAGATGGCTGCGTTCATGATGCAATTTGAGAACTTGTTGTCAATTTTTTTCTTCTTTCTAGGCCCTGAAGTTACTTCACTTCATTCATTTTATAGAGCCAATGATCCAATATTTAGTTCAAGTTTATCGTCTTTCTTCAAATTGATTCCTAGCTTTATCATTATCGTGAAATTGTGTGCTCTATGAAGACAAATAGCTCTGCAGAACAAACTAGGAAAAGCAAACTGGAGCAACCAGTTCGAAAATGATTGTTAATTTTGTTTGTTGAACTAGTTACATTCTGCCCTCTGATTTGAATAGTGTGTTCAAGGAAAAATAACTCGCTGCAATAACTTTGTAGGTTTCCTGAATTTCGTTGAAAATTAAACGATGGACCAGTTTTCGTGGGAAGTTACCGAATTGAAGTAATTGAATCAGTGGCGAGAGAGAAGTTTCAAAACTTCACTTCAATTGGTCTTATTCAACACTTTTGGCCAACTTCCATGCAATTTAGCCATAGATATGAATACGTTATTAATTAAGGTATGCATCCATGATTATTTTATGTATAGTTGTGATCAATGAAATCTTAGTTTATCCTAATTGAAGATGGGTACTTGATAAATTAAATATATATATATATATATATATATATATATATATATATATATATATATATATATATATATATATATATATATATATATATATATATATATATATATATATATATATATATATATATATATATATATATATATATATATATATATATATATCATATATCAATATATGAGATATTGCAAATGACGTAATGGTAGCAGCTTTTGATTGTTTGGATGGTCTTGTGAACATGGTTTTTTTCTAACAAGATATTAAATCACCTACTTTTCTTTCTCTTAATTCACTCTATGGCGGAAAATCCTTTTCATAGTTTTTATGAACCGTTTTCTGATGCCTCTCTAAGTTACCACGTTTAGGTATTGCAACTGACGCACGACAAATAAGACAAATGCACTTATCCTTCACCATACAAAAGAAAAATTCTTCCTCCCAATCGTTATTAAAATGATACGTTTCAGATTTCTTCACTGCACTCATTTTGTACTATTTAATAATAAACTTTGTATCGACGTAGTATTGCCTTCAAGATACAATTCAAATGTTCCCGTCAAACGCGGGAACTTTTCTAGAAAAATGCGGCTTTTCTTTGACAAGGACCGCGCGTTCCTTTGATAAAGCCGCCTTTTGCTTATATCGGCGTGAATGAAAGTCTCGAATGTTCCCGTCAAACGCGGGAACTTTTCTAATTTCTCTATGTGATAATAAGACAAAATAGAAAACTGTAAGGCGGAGGACCTTACAGTTACAATTAAGAGCTCATGCTTGGAGAGACTTCCATGGAGGTGTCTAGGAACCTGTTTTTCATAGTAATAAGCGAAAAAAAATATTTGTTTTTCTTGGCTCACCCTAATAATCAATGTTTCAACTCATCGCAACTGGATCATACGGCTGCTTTTATTTCATTCTACTGCCTCACTCACGCAAAAAGTCAAAGATATTCTGCAAGATCTTTGGGTTTACCACAGACCACAGTGAGAGGAGCCATTGAGAAATACCACCGAAAGTCGGCTCGGGGCGCCATAAAAAGACCAGTAAACAGGGTGATCGCTTTATTCAGCTGCAAAATTGAGGAAAAGGTGGCTAACAGTAGTAGCTACATGCGATCATCTTCGATAAGTGAAAATGACAGCAGTTTTCAGTGAAATGGTTCAACGAAGGATGAGATCTTTTCAATTCAGATCACGTAGGCCAGCAAGGTCACCTAGACTTTTAGTGCGTCATAGAGTGACTCAACTAGAGTTTTACTAGAAGGCATGGGAATTTGAAAGAGGAAGATTGGTCTAGAATTCTATTCTCGATTAGTCCGTGTTTTGCCTTCACTTCAATGATGATCGGGAAATAATTTGGTGATGAAACGTAGAGGTATATGAATGTTTTAGAAAAACATATCTTCCCTGTTGCGCCTATGATAGGTGACGGATTAAATTTATGCAGGAAAATGCTCGCCCACATATCTATATCAGGACTTGTTTCTCAGATCCTCGATAACGCCGAAATGGCACGGGTGATGTTGCTTTCTTAGAGCCCGGATCTAAATCCAATTGATTACTTTAGGTACTAATTAGTTCGGTGAGGGAAGGGTGGAATAATATATCCAATAATCTAAATGAGATAAGAAACACAAGGTTTAACTTTAATCTACACTTTATTTGAAAAAATTCGACGACGTTTCGCTGACACAGCAGCTTTATCAAGAATGAAAAACAGAATGAAGAGTATGGTATTATAAACAAACCGTAGAACAAGTTGGATGAATAACAGGAAAATCCACACCGAGCCATTGTACAGTTAGTATGAAAGGTAATAAAACTAATTAAACAAGTTAAGTAGGGTGAATAATTCCCATCTACCTGTTCATTCAAAAGCTTGTCCGAATGTTTGTATCTATTTATTTCTAATGCTTCTAGGAGATCTAATTTTGAACTTTTTGATTTTATATGTAATATGTCAAAGTTTTTATTGAATGAATGGTTTTATTTTATTAGGTGGTTTGAATAATTTGAATCAGATTTATTTTTATCGAAGCTACGTTTATCTTCAGATGTTCTTATGCCAAAACTCCTGTAGGTCCTACCGATATAAATTTTATCACAAGAACCGCAATTGAGTTTATAGATTCCTGATTTACTTGATTTTTCAACACGAGATTTATTATTTTAATATGTTTACCGAAGTTATTAGAAGTTTTGAAAGTTATATTGAGATTTTGTTTGACGAGAAAGGATTTAATATTTGTACTTGCAGAACCGCAGAATGTGAAACTGTTGAATATTTTATAGTCTTTATGAATAGGATATACTTCATTTATTGCTTTCTGATACAGTTTTTACGAATGATTAGATCTATCATATCCGGATTATATCAATTATTAATGGCTATCTGTTTGATGATGTTTAACTCTTTATTATAATCTTCTACTGATAAAGGTAAATTGAGTAACCGATGTACCATGCTGTTTAAAGCTGCAACTTTGTGTTGAATTGGATGTAATGAGTAGTTATGTATAATTGTATCAGTATGTGTTGGTTTACGCAAGACCGAAAAACATGATTATTATTTTGTTTAGTGATTTTAAGTCCAAAAATTAATAGAAATTGAACAGAACGTTTCGCTGACACAGCAGCTTTATCAAGAATGAAAAACAGAATGAAGAGTATGGTATTACAAACAAATCGTAGAACAAGTTGGATGAATAACAGGGAAATCCACACCGAGCCATTGTACAGTTAGTATGAAAGGTAATAAAAACTAATTAAACAAGTTAAGTAGGGGTGAGTTATTCACATCTACCTGTTCATTCAAAAAGCTTGTCCGAATGTTTGTATCTATTTATTTCTAATGCTTCTAGGAGATCTAATTTTGAACTTTTGATTTTATATGTAATATGTCAAAGTTTTATTGAATGAATGGTTTTCTTTTATTAGGTGGTTTGAATAATTTGAATCAGATTTATTTTATCGAAGCTACGTTTATGTTCAGATGTTCTTTATTATTATGTTATTATGTTTACCTAAACATATTAAAATAATAAATCTCGTGTTGAAAAATCAAGTACATCAGGAATCTATAAACTCTATTGCGGTTCTTGTGATAAAATTTATATCGGTAGGACCTATAGGAGTTTTGGCATAAGAACATCTGAACATAAACGTAGCTTCGATAGAAATAAATCTGATTCAAATTATTCAAACCACCTAATAAAAGAAAACCATTCATTCAATAAAAACTTTGACATATTACATATAAAATCAAAAAGTTCAAAATTAGATCTCTAGAAGCATTAGAAATAAATAGATACAAACATTCGGACAAGCTTTTGAATGAACAGGTAGATGTGAATTATTCACCCTACTTAACTTGTTTAATTAGTTTTTATTACCTTTCATACTAACTGTACAATGGCTCGGTGTGGATTTTCCTGTTATTCATCCAACTTGTTTTACGATTTGTGTATAATACCATACTCTTCATTCTGTTTTTCATTCTTGATAAAGCTGCTGTGTCAGCGAAACGTCGTCGAATTTTTTCAAATAAAGTGAAGATTAAAGTTAAACCTTGTGTTTTTTATCTCATTTATATCATGGATCTACATCAAGTAACGGCCTCCACAATTCAAATATCCAATATTCAATCAATATCAATATCAATAATCAAGAGGGGACAACAAACGATATTACGAATATTTACGAATTTGGTATTGCTGCTTTATTTTCAATTTTTCTGTGACTTGTGCTTGTAGATGATAAGATTTCATGATTGATGTTTATTTTTTCTTAACTTTAGTTCTGATGAGAGTTCCAAATTGTGGCTTTTTTCTTATTTCTCCATTACTTTCTATTGTAGGTTTGGAATTTGAGGGAAGACCATAGAATTATCCATCGTTTGTAACCTGCACTTTGCATGGTATCCTAACTCACTTCAGTTCCTACCTTTCAGTTCTTTAACCCCATCAAATAATGTCGTGATCTCAACTGTGTTGTCTTTTTCCCATTCAATAATTTTCCCAGTATTCTATAATCCTGTATTCCTTTCAGTTTTCTATGTTTCTGTCAATTGAATGAATTCTTTTCATGCCGAGGAGGCATTTTAAGATCGATTTTCATAATTTTGTCAAAGTTGAGAATTTGAACGGGTTTTGGAATATCTTCAGTGAATAAAGAAAATGTCCATTTGCTAACTTAATTTAAAGTTTGAAAGACGGATTGCTAGTTCAGCCGTAAATAATTCGGGGTAAGTATTTTTTCTTTTGTTTCTTTCATTTTTCGATCTCTCCTAAATTACTCACCATAATCGATATTTAATTTTTTCTTGTTTTCTTGTTTATCCTTTGTTTTCACTTCAATGAGTCTCGTTCCCATTGTGAATTAGTCACAATCGGTGCTCTGTCTAAATTTACAATATTTTTACCAACAGTAAACGTCACATACCCCTATAGGAAAAAGTCAAGACAAGTTAGATCGGGCGATCTTGCAGTCCAATTTCGGAATCCACCTCTGCCGATCCATTTATTAGAAAGGTGTGTATTCATGAAATTCCGCACATCGGGAGTGAAATGTGCAGGAGCTTCATTCAGTTGGAACCTTATTCGTTGCCTTACGTCGATCGTCACATCTTCTAACAATTCTTGTAGATGACCACGAAGAAGCCTCGAACATATCGAGTGTAACTGAAACTAAGGCCACCCCTGTAACTTTTTTCTATTTGGAATATTTTGATGAAATTTGCCGGAAACGATCAACTTTTCAAATAGGACATCTATTATTATTATTTTAATTGTTCATCTCATTCTACGATCTTTTGATATATTTTCGAAAGAAACACAAAACACAATCTTTTTTGCAATTTTCATCTTTCGTTTTGGAAGGCCATTAACAGTGACAATTGGCTTAGCTCAACATCTCCTATCACGAAAATACAAGATTGTATCTAAAAATTCAGTTGCTCATATTTTACGGTATATTTTCGTTTAAGTGCTCATCGAAAAAAAATAGATGATTCTGCGTGTACGGCAGACGAAAGATATGTGGATTCTGATCATCGTAATAATGAAAATTGTGCCGGTTCACATGGGAGTTGTTGTGGAAACTACATTCATCCGAGAACATAATATATATTGCAAAATTTTATCTCTTCTGATCATTTCCGACATCCATAAACAGAAACTGAAGCTTACGTTCAAGATGCCCTTCCGATAGCTCCTGGTGGATTTGATACGATACGATTGGAATACGGGCTTTTCAAGATTCTGGATATACTTCCTCTACTAATTCCCGTTTCATCGATAATCTTCTGCTGACTAGTAGTTCGATTTTCAGCGACAGTCGCTACAACTGTCATTTCGTTTTCTTCATCTTCGTTGCCGGTTTGCCGAAATAATTGCAGTAGTTTTTGTACAGAATTTCTGACTGGATATCTTCGATTCGGGTATCTTTCGGATTAAACTCTTGACGCTGAAAAATAGTTTTGTTGGCACTCGCCGATAACAAAAATCACATCAATTCGTTCTTGTGTTGAATAACTCATCAATTTGAAATGTATTTCAAATAGCAAGATTGCTCAAAATTGGAATTTTCCAACCAATAGTAAGACAAAAATGAAATTATGAACACTATACATTAATAAGTACTCGAAACTTTTCTGTTCAAGACTGACATTTATTTATTTATTAAACGGTTTTATTTAGCTCACCCCGTTTGTTTTATTTATTCTTGGGTCAAATTTAATAATTCAAATTTCACCCTCTTCCTGTCAACCGATTAATCTGAAATTTTGTATACACTTTGAATTTTGGTGACAATACAATTATATTTATTCGTTATCATTATAAATACAAGATGGCCGCCGCTACAAAATGGCGGATAATTTATGTTTTATTAATCCCATCAATATGGGTATCAAATGAAAGGGCTCAACAAGCAGAATACAATATACTATAAAAAATTGAAATCCAAGATGGCGGCCGCTACAAAATGGCGGATAACATAGCTTTTATCAATCCCATCAATATGGGTATTAAATGAAAGGGCTCAACAATCAGAATACAATATACTATAAAAAATTGAAATCCAAGATGGCGGCCGCTACAAAATGGCGGATAACGTAGGTTTTATCAATCCTATCAATATGGGTATCAAATGAAAGTGCTCAACCAGTAGAATACAATGTATCCAGCCTGAATTCACCAAGTCAAGATTTTGTATCGTGTTGAGGACTATGTGGCGTTAGGGTGGCTAAAAATGATACGTCGTTAGCGGTACACCACCCAAGTTAAGGTGAAAGGTTAAATCGCGCCGAGGAACACCTGTTTTCAAACAGCCAGAACATCTCCAACCAGCTACACATCTCTGGCGTTTATTCACGCTCAGAATTAACTGAAAATATGCGTCAGCAAGGTGACCAGATTTTCATTGATATTTTGAATGCTTTGAGAGTCGGTGAGCTAACAACCCAACATTTTAGTATTTTAATGGGAAGATTTCTTCAAGACACGAGTGATGAGTTTGCAATAGACAAAGCGTTAAGGGTATACCCACAAATCAGCAAGTTAACGACCACAACTCTGCTGTATTGAATTTGTACAGAAATAATGGTGCTTGCATTTACAAAATAAAAGCGCAGGATCAGCTAGTACACGCCACACGAAATGCAGACAATGTGGATATAGCTACAATAATACCAGCTGATATCAACAAAACTGGGGTTTACCAGCGGAACTGGAAATATTTGTGGGGCAAAAGTCATGCTACGGTCCAATATTGACGTTTCAAAGGGATTAGTAAATGGCGCTATAGGCTACATCACCGAAATCATTTGGCCTCAATTTCGTCGAACTCAGATGTATGCAACAGATGTACCTTCCGTCCGAATTGATTTCGCAAGAGACGGAGTACATCTTATACACCCGAAAGCCATACAGTTTCCAGCTAAGTACAATTATGGGACAGCTGAAAGAAGAATGTTGCCTTTAATACTATCATGGGCTTCTACAATACATAAAATGCAGGGCAGCACTGTGGATCACGCAGTCGTATACTTAGGTGCGAAACTGTTTGAAGAAGGTCAAGCCTACGTGGCTCTTAGTAGAGTAAGATCTTTGCAGGGACTACGTATAGAGGAGTTGGATTGCAATAAACTAACGGTCAAGAAACCTTGCAATAATGAAGCACTAAATGAATTAAAAGAATGCGAAATAAAAACTAAAAACTAGAAAATAAAAATAGGTAAAAAACTTTTAAGTTAAACGGTTTTATGTTAAACATACATTGCACTGTTTAAGATAAATGTACTAAAACCAAAAATAATAAAATAGATACAGTCGTGGAATTATAAACATATGCATAGACTAGACTAAAATAAAACCGTGGGGCACGTCAATTGTCTACAAATTATCGACTTAATGTGCGATAGAAGAATCGTTTAATTCGTCGTTAGGCAGTTGGCCCGCAGACGGTGAGGAAATTATTTACTATTTTCTTGCTCATGGAAATTCTAATAGTTATACACTCCATGTAAATAAAAGAGATGTTTTAACTAGTTTATCGTTGGACATTCACACTGCTGGCTGGCGAGGAATCGTTTCACTGCTTGTTGTTTGTCTTTAATCGACAAAACATATGACAAAAGTACTACTCGCTCACCACTATGAAACCCTAAAACTCGCTTATAATCGAGCTTGCTAGCTTGTTTCCACATTCTAGCCCTACTTATCACACGTCCATCGTTATCGGTTGCACAACTGCCTAATAATTATAGTGTAACATTACAAAACAAACATTTTAATCAACGATTGTAGACAATTGACGTGCCCCACGGTTTTATTTTAGTCTAGTCTATGCATATGTTTATAATTCCCACGACTGTATCTATTTTATTATTTTTTGGTTTTAGTACAATTATCTTAAACAGTGCAATGTATGTTTAACATAAAACCGTTTAACTTAAAAAAGTTTTTTACCTATTTTTATTTCAATTGAATTTAAATCACATATGCACATCACATTTCATTATTATGTATGATTCTTAATAGTCCGAACACAAGGCTATATGGACCTTCACTCAAAGTTAATTTAGGTATCACAGAAGAAGAATAATTAAGAAGTTAATTAAACAGGAAAAAATATATTCAAAACAACAAGCAGGCAAGCAGTTATCAAAGAACGAAAAAAGAAAAAACATACATATCATTCAAGTCACAGTCGTATTTAAGAATCGAAAAAACCGGAGAAGATAAGGTGTCGCAACTGTCTGATGAAGAGCTGCCGCACATGGTCTGGAATTTTATTATATAATCTTATTCCACTTGTCAATAGTTCCCTCTGCCCTAATGCAGATCTCATCCCTGCAGCTCTCAGCCGATCGCCATCCCTCAAATTATGAGCATCAAACTCACTGTTCCTCACCAGTCTAATATTAGAGAATTTTTCCCCTTGTATACGTTTATGTAAGTAAATACAGACTTGGTTGGTATATATGGATTGTATATTCATTATTCTATTGGGCAAGTACAGGTCTCTTGTAAGAAAGAGTCTAGGAAGATTGAAATCCTCTTGAGGGTTTTATTCTGTAGAACCATGAGAGGTTGGATCTTGTTCTGATGAGTACATCTCCATATCAATGTTAAAAAGAATGGTGGCCATGAATCAGCGTGTTATACAATAGTTTTCTATATTCAAGAGAAATAAACTGAGAGACTCTTCCCAGAAGTCCTATTGCTGGTGCAATTTTTTTACTTAAGTAGGTGATGTGTTCATGCCAAGATAGTTTGTTATCGATGAATAGCCCGAGGTAGTTGATACAATCAGTGCTATGGAGGGGAGTCGAGTCAAGAGTTACAATGAATTCAGCTGAGGTGTTTGAAATTAACATGTAACTGGATTTCTTCACATTGAGCACCAAGTTGTGGAATGATAACCAATTTTGTAACTTTATTAAATCCTCTTTGATTGCCTGTTCAATTTGACATTTCACTTCACCAAAATATACAAGACAAACATCATCAGCGTAAAGTTGTCCATGTAGTCCCAAATTCGAAATCGAGTTTATATATATTAGAAAAAGGGTTGGTCCTAAAATCGACCCCTGTAGGACTCCACAAATACCATCTTTCATACCACTCACACCATCCCTCCGGTTGACATACTGCGTTCTTCCCCAATACAATCTCTAAACCACTCGAGAGGACCTCCCTCATATACCGACGGTCTGCAAGATTTGCAATAAAATCTTGTGAAACACAGTGTCAAAAGCCTTTTTAAATCGAGGGAGAGAAGAATACAGTAAAAACCCTTGTCAACATGCTCCACAATATCACAAATGAGGTCTGCTGTTGCAACCATAGTGCTGCTTCCTAGCCTGAATCCAAACTGACACTCATACCAGAAATTTATGCTGTACAAGTAGTCACACAGCTTCTTATTGGCACAGTGTTCAAGAACTTTTGAGATTGCAGACAGCAGAGAAATGGCTCTCTAATTTCCATATAAAGTTGAATCACCACCCTTAAAAATTGGTATTACCTTTGCAATCTTAGGTGAGCTTGGTAAAGAATTTGTTTCGAGATAGATATTTATCTTGATACTCAGCAATGCAGATAAGCTCCGCACAAAGTCCCTCACAATATCAGTACTCATTTCATCAATACCTGTAGCTCATATTCCTGATCATATGGCTCATTTCAGGTGTCAGGAAAATAGACCAGTAATTGAATGAGGCCTAGGAGAAACATCCCTGGGCACATTATCATGGAGTGGAAGTGAATCAGTCAATTTGGAACCAATGGTTGAGAAATATTCATTTAAATTTTCGGCAATCTCCTGGGGCTCAGTAATGTCAATATTATCGACTGTTACTTTGTTCATTTTTTTGATTGTTCCCACCTTTTCCCCTAACCAGTTCATTAAGTGTTTTCCACAACCTTCTAGGATGGCTGCCAGAGTAACCTATACGCTCCCGAAAGTAGTGTTACTTTCTTAGTACAATAGAGGTGCTCAGAGCATGTTGAGCCTCCCCATAGGATTGTTTCAGTCATTCATTGTGGAGAAATTGCAGATGTTTCTTCAAATGGAAATCTCTAGCCTTTAATAATTAATTAATCTCAGCATTGAACCAAGGTGCGCTATTTTTTCGGAATCTATTCTTCAGTATTTTTTCTCAGTGAGTATGTATAGGCTCTAATGATCTCATTACACATCTCATCAGGATCACTCCAATTTAAATTTCATTTAGTTTCTCATAGAAGGCAGGTTTATCAATATCATATACCAAAGAGCTGTCACTAGGTTCTCCAGGTTTTGACCTCTGTGGACTATTAACATACAATCTCTAATGTCTGTGATCTCCAACATAACCATGAAAAATAGCGAGTTGTGAGTTCAAACCACTATTTGTGAATGCACAGTAAATTAGCGTAGAACAACCAGAGGTGACCCTGGTTGAGGTAGAGGTATTCAGCAGCTGAAAACTATTACCCATGGCAGGTTGTTCAATGGCCAATCTCTGTGGGCTCTCTATCAAATAGTCGACGTTAAGATCTCCAAATATCCAACAATTCTTGGCAGTTCGCTGAACATCATCAAGTTAATCATCCAGCTTACTAACGAATGCATGAATGTTATAATTCTGCGGACTATATATTCCCCCAATTACACAGTTCAGTTCCAGAGTACGAATAAAGACCATTGAGCACATCTCCTGCACCCTAGCAACTTTTCTTCAGGAATAACATTCTTTGACGAGAATACCAACACCTCCACCACACTTACTCCGACTGACATAGACTCAATTATATCCAAGGAATTTAAAATATTTATCCTCCTCTGGTGCTAACCAGGTTTCAGAGATGACTACAATGTCTGGTATAGTGTAGTAAAATTATGCTTACCCAATTGTCCCCTTGGTAATTCAGAAATTGTATTATAATATCTAGCCATCCTGGTAACTATTGAGATTGTACACTCACTGTAGAACTCTCATTTTTTATTTGGAGAGCTTGATCACCATCGTTCTTTTTTAGATAAATTTTACCATTTTTTACCCAGAGGTATTTATATTCCTTTTCCTTTTTGAATTTATAAGCCATATTGAATATCTGCCTCTCATTAATGGTTAAGTCTTCATTTATAAGAATTTGCGCACCTTTCTTCGAGTTAGCAAGGCTGGCAAGCATATTAGATTCTATCCGTTTACCCTTTCTCTTGTTGTCTCGGATGTTTGCAACACTGAACCTAGCCATTAGTACACTACCTTTCTTATTGTCAACTCTATGGCAGCTTATGAGATCACTGTTTTTAACACCGCACTGTAGAAGATCATTGGCAATTTCCATAATGTCAGGTCAATATATTACATACATTATATATAAATGAGATAAAAACACAAGGTTCAACTTTAATCTACACTTTATTTGAAAAAATTCGACGACGTTTCGCTGACACAGCAGCTTTATCAAGAATGAAAAATAGAATGAAGAGTATGGTATTATAAACAAATCGTAGAACAAGTTGGATGAATAACAGGAAAATCCACACCGAGCCATTGTACAGTTAGTATGAAAGGTAATAAAACTAATAAAACAAGTTAAGTAGGGGTGAGTAATTCAAATCTACCTGTTCATTCAAAAGCTTGTCCGAATGTTTGTATCTATTTATTTGTAATGCTTCTAGGAGATCTAATTTTGAACTTTTGATTTTATATGTAATATGTCAAAGTTTTATTGAATGAATGGTTTTCTTTTATTAGGTGGTTTGAATAATTTGAATCAGATTTATTTTTATCGAAGCTACGTTTATGTTCAGATGTTCTTATGCCATATTCTTATGTTTAAAGAGTTAAACATCATCAAACAGATAGCCATTAATAATTCATATAATCCGGATATGATAGATCTAATCATTCGTAAAAACTCTAGCAGAAAGCAATAAATGAAGTATATCCTATTCATAAAGACTATAAAATATTCAACAGTTTAACATTCTGCGGTTCTGCAAGTACAAATATTAAATCCTTTCTCGTCAAACAAAATCTTAATATAGCTTTCAAAACTTCTAATAACTTAGGTAAACATATTAAAAATAATAAATCTCGTGTTGAAAAATCAAGTAAATCAGGAATCTATAAACTCAATTGCGGTTCTTGTGATAAAATTTATATCGGTAAGACCTATAGGAGTTTTGGCATAAGAACATCTGAACATAAACGTAGCTTCGATAAAAATAAATCTGATTCAAATTATTCAAACCACCTAATAAAGGAAAACCATTCATTCAATAAAAACTTTGACATATTACATATAAAATCAAAAGTTCAAAATTAGATCTCCTAGAAGCTTTACAAATAAATAGATACAAACATTCGGACAAGCTTTTGAATGAACAGGTAGATTTGAATTACTCACCCCTACTTAACTTGTTTAATTAGTTTTATTACCTTTCATACTAACTGTACAATGGCTCGGTGTGGATTTTCCTGTTATTCATCCAACTTGTTCTACGATTTGTTTATAATACCATACTCTTCATTCTATTTTTCATTCTTGATAAAGCTGCTGTGTCAGCGAAACGTCGTCGAATTTTTTCAAATAAAGTGTAGATTAAAGTTGAACCTTGTGTTTTTATCTCATTTATATCATGGATCTACATCAAGTAACGGCCTCCACAATTCAAATACATTATATATTTCCTTATATCAATATGTAATGTAGGTGTCAACACCTTTTCCAGGAATTTGTACATACCAAGTGTATTGAGCCCCTAATATTAAACAGCAACATTAGAATGATTAGGATTAGTTAGGTATCAACTGAGTACAATGAATGTGATAAAGAGATCTCGATTGTGTAATTACCTTGATGTGATTTGCCGGTATTGAGCATCATCCCTTGATTGAAATTAAGCCGATAATGGAGTTTGATTCACTGAATGTGATGAAATATATTATAATATTATTATATTTTCCTCTGGGAACAAACTAGTATGACTGTAAAGCTATAAGTTGGAGTGAAAAATTGGAATATTTCTTGAAATACGCTAAAAATTGGCTAAACTTTCGAATATCTTCAAAACCGTTGAAAGAGAAACCATGTATTATTTGAAAGGTATTAAAGTACACCTTTTATTTGATCCTTCAGATATAGATATGCCATTTGAAAAAACAGTGAAATGAGATTTGAATTAGACCCAATTTCAGAAATCATTTATGAACACCCTGTGTAACATAGATCAACAAAATGTGTCATATTCGTATGTGTAATCACAAAGATTATTACAATTGTTGTACATCCGAAGCTTTCAAATCAATATTTAGGGCACAAAGTCCTAAAATTTCACAAGGTGTCGAATTTGAACAATCATAACTTTGGTATGTACCTTTATTATGGAACACGCTGGATAGTCTAAAATATTTTTAGTCTGTAGTCCCTACATCACTACATATTACTGCGCAAACAAAATTTCAAGATTGGCCGTAAAATATGCCTCATCTACCATAGAGAATATGGTGTGCCACTCGGTGTATATGGAATATTAAAGGTGCATAAACAGATCCATGTGGAAGACTATATTTAAGAGAGGGCGAAAATGACCTCTTTTCTCTCTGACGAAAACACGAAGCGTTCTGTCAGACAACATATTCTCGATCAGTTTATAGTTATACCTTATACAGTTTTTTAATCGAACCATCTTTCTACACTGTATCATATACTGCAGAAAAGTCCAGTAAGACAAATTCGTTTACAATATACTCTGAATTCCTCACTCAATCAACGTCGTTAGATTTAAGACTTGATCTGAGCAACTGAAGTTCTTCTAAAACTACCTTACAAATAATAATAATAATTTCTTTATTGGGTACACAATAACGAATTATAACTCACAAAGATGATACCTGTGGCGAGTAAACTAGTTTTTATCTATCATTACATATTATTTTAAAATTAGAATAAGTGATAACAGATCCATCAAGCTTCCAGATCATTCCAAACAATTTAATTAACCAGTTAATGTGAATTGAAGAAAATTTCTTCAAAATTATTGTTTGCAGTAGCTAGAACAGAACGACAACGAGTAGTAGATAATATTCATTCAAAATAGAGACAGTATTAAATAAAAAAGTATAATATTTCATTTCGATATAAAAAGATCAAAAGTGTCAAATTTTTTTTCTGAAATATAGATTTCCGAGTTTGAGGGATGGTTGAGAATGAAAATATTTCAATTTTGATGTATGTGTTCTTTTCTTTTTTGAATTTTCAAAATATAAGGGTTTCAGCCCAATGATTCTGTGAAACAGGTCCAACATAAATACTAAGCATTTACAAACTTCCTTACACTTTCTTTGTCTAAACTCATGAGCCATCTCCTGAGTTTTTTTAAACATTTTCAAATTCTGTGTACTTTTCAAATCCAAAGAAAGAGTGTTGAAAATTCTGAAGGCAAGATAATGAAAACTTTTTTGAGCGAGCAACTATTGTTTGAACTTTTGGAACCCGAAAAGACAACTGACAATACCTTGTATTCGCACCATGATCTAGAAGAGATTGGCATGGTCTATTTTTCTCAAATGCATTAAGATGGAGAAGCAGTATAATTGATATATATATATATATATATATATATATATATATATATATATATATATATATATATATATATATATAGGGTTTTACCCCGACGAGTTGCCCATATATCTGTTCATGCAATCAAACTGATTTCATGAAAAATATAAATCCACCACCCGGTAATTAATACCATTGCCAGGCAATGATTATAATTAAAACATATCCTGGAGTAATTATATATTAGGATAACGTTAAATGTTATGAGAATATATCAATCTACCAGAATATATACATACTATAGCATCATCAGACAATGATATCAATGTACCAACGAGTAGTGTCAGAGGCTTTCTCCCGGAAAAATCCAGTGTACGGACCTTAGTCAAGTAACACTGAATGTTACTCATTAATAGTTTCCTTTGTGTGAAGTGGTGAACGATCGAATAGAATACTGCTCTGAATATAAATATGACAAAATTGTCAGTTAATTATATTACATTTATATAAACAAATAAATAAAATATGAAATGAGATTCTGAGCAGTATAAACTAAAGAGAAAACCTATGACTCTACCTCATTATTATTTTCGGAAAGAAACCTACGAAGAATATTACAAGATTTGATGACTGTTATCTTTTGTAACTGTTCAAACAAATTTTCTTCAGACCCAAAATCTCAATACTTTTGTGAAGATTTCTAGGAATAACGCCTGTTGTAGAAATAATAATCGGTAGAATAAATATTTTCTTCATTTTCCACATTTTTTAATCTCGTCGCCAAGCATCATATATTTAGAAATTTTTTCATTGTATTTATTATATATATATATATATATATATATATATATATATATATATATATATATATATATATATATATATATATATATATATATATATCCTATACATTAGCTAGATTATAAAGGAGCAGAGTAGGAAATTGAATATCTTTCTTGAACATAATTTTCAATAACCATTTCTGTTGAATAACGATTTTGTTTAGTACGTTACTATATGCACCTCCCCAGCTATCAACCCGTAACGCCGTTGCGACTCCAGTACATGATACACGGTTCTTAAATGATCTATTTTCAGTATACTTGATAAGTACTTGAACCTAGACACCAGTCCTCGCAGTTTCAAAATCAACCCGTTTATGTGGCTTTCCCACTTCAAGTTCGAATCTAACTCTATGCCGAGATATTTACATTTATGAGTACTAGGTACTCTAAGAGGCATTTCCACAAGCAGCGATATCTTTTCAACTGAGAAGGGAATAAATTTTGTTTTCTCGAAGTTAACAGTGAGCGAATGCTCATCCATCTACGATTTAATAATAAGAAAGTTCGATTTTGCCAGTAGCCTAATTCCCGTCCAGCTCCTTCCCGTTTATTCGGGAATGGCCGTATCATCAGCAAAGCTGATGAGCCTATCCCTGATACTCAAGGAAAAGAGACCATTTATATACAAACAAAACAATATCGGCCCCAAAACAGTTCCCTGTGGCACTTCACATTTTAACGGCAGTTCATCACTAAATGTATTCTCAATTTTTACTGATTGTTTTCGATTTGACAGATAATTCCGTATCAATCCCACTCCGATCTCACCAATACCCAACCAACCCAATGAGAAAAAGCTTCATTAATAATCGGTTATAATCTTTGATTAAGAAATCTCGCTAATATTTTCGAAGAAACAAACTGATAATCATTCGGATTTCCTGAGTATTTAGTTTTTAGAATTTCAGGTTTTAGAATTGCGTAAACTTTGACTTTTGTAAAATTTGCAGGAATATTACCTAAAGCGAGTAAATCATTATTACAAGTCCATAACGTCAATATTTATTTATTTGATAGTATTGATGATCTATGTATTCTATGGAATTTCTTCTTCAAAGTAAACCAAATAAGACACTTTTGTCACTTTTCTACAATTTATTTAATAATCACGATCGCTTTCGACCTTTCGGTCATTTTCAAGTGAATAACAGTATAACAGATGAGTAGGTAAGTACAAGGACAGAGTGAAAGTTATCCTAGATATTGAGTAGTGGGGATTCATTAAGTTCTAGTTGGTTGTTGAGGATAATAAATTGTGGGTTTTTACATAGTTAGTTAATCTCCCAACTTTTCAACAAATTCATCTCTCCCCTTGTTACTTATATGAAGGATTTTTAGGTTGTTTAATGATAACGAGTGGTTGGTTGATTTTATGTGTTTGAATATTGGCGAATTTTTATCTGAGAAAATATGTTTCATGAATCTAGCTTCAAAAATTCTCCCTGTTTGTCCGACATAGGCTACCTGACATTCATTGCATTTGATTTGAATTTTTATTACCTCTCAATTACTATATAGCATCGTAGAAACCCCGGAAAAAAGATACATCGGCGAACTTTCCAACAAAATCGGTAATTGCTATTCCAAATTCAGCGTAACTACTTCATTCTCAAGAGGCTCCAACTTATAGATTGTTATTCAATGCCAAACAGAAGAACGATAAATTCAAGCAATCAGGAATTTATCAAATCAAATGCAATGAATATGTTATGTCGGACAAACAGGAGAAGTTTTGAAGCTAGATTGAAGGTACGTCATTTATCAGATAAAATTCGGCAATATATATATATATATATATATATATATATATATATATATATATATATATATATATATATATATATCGCATACAGTTTACTGCCAATTTTATTGAATACAGAGTGGTGATGGGATGGATAAATATTTTTATCGAATTCTTTCTGGTCTAATTGACCTTTCATCAATCATTGGTTACTTTTATTTCCTTATGATGTACTTCCTTTATTGAAAGTTGGATGAATACAATAAAGAACCAATATTGGCGTAATCTCGTAGATTAAGATATGAGCCTTTAAGCAGTTATGCCTCATAACGGCGGTTATGGTAGCCGACATAGGTAGCTTATGTCGGACAAACAGGGAACAGTTCTGCAGCTAAATTCAAGGGACATATTTCCTTAGATAAAAATTCGTCAATATTTGAACACATAAAATCAACCAACTACTCGATATCATTAAACATTCTTTAAATCCTTCATAAATGTGACAGGGGGAGAGAGATGAAATTGTTGGAAAGTTTGTTGATTAACAAACTATGTAAAAACCTACAATTTACTACCCTTAACAGCCAACTAGAGCTTGATGCATCCCCACTACTCAATATCTAGGATAACTTTCACTCTGTACTTGTACTTACCTACTCATCTGTTATATGGTTATTCACTTGAAAATGACCGTAAGTTCGAAACCGGTTATGTTTATTGAATTGTGGAAAAGTGACAAAAGTGTCTTATCTCGTTTTACTTTGATTTATTTATTTCGTGATGCAGGTATAGTCTATCCGTTAGAAAAAAGGTTACTCAACAAAATTTGAGAAAACTTATCATTACCATTATCCCGTGGGTCGTTTCTTCTGACAAACAATATCAGATAGCTGTGAATACAAAGCTACCTTGATTTGGGGTAATATTTTGTATTAAGATAAATAAATATCCTCCAATTTTTTGCACCAAGAGGATTCATTCACAGTTGACGTCGAATATCCTAATTGAAAATGGGCCAATATTCTGAAAATAATTAGCAGTATAAATAATATTAGGCCTATTACCAATCAACCACATTGATGAATTATATTCAATATGGTCCCAGAGTCAAAGCCTGCGTTATCAGTCAATTATTAGTTTGTCTGTGGCCATTTTATGTATTTTGGAAATTAATTATCTAGTGCAAACAGAATATTGAATGAATTCACTATACCGAACGTGCTTAATTGGTAACGTGCTTCACTTTTACGCATACTGAATCGAAATTGTAGATCGAATACTTAAAATGTACACTATAAATATCAGAAAATATGAATATTTTGAAACAATCCATGAAATAAATAAATTTGGAAGATGTAATTTCTTTCTCCTAGTAGATGCTATTTCTGCAATTGATTTTAGCCTTTGGAAAAAGATCAACTGATTCTTTGAAATTTTTCCAAATATAAATAGACTTTCAGCATACAGTTTACTGCCAATTTTATTGAATACAGAGTGGTGATGGATAAATATTTTTTATGGAATCGCTTTGTTGTCTAATTTAATAATTGACCTTTCGTCAATCATTGATTACTTTACTTTTCTTATGTACTTCCTTTATTAAAAGTTGGATAAATACCATAAACAACCAATACTGGCGTATTTTAAATGCAGAGATGAGCCTTGAAGCAGCTATGCCTCATAACGGCGGTTTTTTTGCTTCCATTCCTGTAAGTCACTCAGGACAACTTGAAGAAACCTACGAAAACTTTTAATTGCTATTTTGAAAATCAAGATATAAGGACTCAATAATCAGAGTTTACCAAATTTCTATACTTTTTGTGTCTATGGACCACTAGTGATTTCGAAAATCATTGGACCAATAATGAGTACGCATGACGAAAACGTACTGCATAAAACTTTGATAGCTTATCATGAGGTTCTTCTACCACCTCTTCATATAAAGTTGGGATGAAGCAATTTGTGAAATCACTTCTGAGAGATGGAGATTGCTGCAAATACTTAAAATCAAAGCTTCAAGCCTTTATGAGGCTTCGTTGAATGGGATATTAGAGGAGTTATGTCTGATCCAAAATTTATCTTGATCAGGATCGATTCTCATAGATAATTGTGGATTATCTTCAAGGAGTTTCCCTCGGGGGAACCTCTAACCCCTAGAGGGCGCCTCCCCAGGTGGCGGATCAGAGAAAGCTTCCCAGATATGGGTGGTAGGAGGGAAATCAAATACCTCCCGCGGACCAACAGGTACACTCGGTAGCGTCTGATCCGGAGCGGGCGGCTGCCAACAGCGTCGGATCTCCATGTTAAATGAGGCTGAAAGAAAACTCACCAACCCGCATGGCAAACGTGGTGTTTCAATTGCCATTTTCTATTAACGCATGCAATGTAAAATCTCAAAACAACAATACCCCAGGTGAGTCGGATTACAAATCCAGAATCTCCCACCGACACGACGGTCAGTCCCAAGGTTTCTGACGATGTTGAATACTTCAATGATGATCTTCAAATAGCACTGAAGGATACAAATTCGCACTTTACTATCATCTACGGAGACTTCAACGCAAAGGTAGGCACAAAATCAGAAGAGGCAGAGGTATCAATGGGAAAGTTCGGAAGTGGTCAGAGGAACCAACGCGGAGAGACCCTTTTGAACTTCCTGTTGGAAAACGGCATATTCTTGATTAACAGCTTCTAATATGAGAAACCTAATCGAAGGTGGACCAAATGGAAATATAAGAAATGAGATAGACTCTATAATTACTAATAAGAAATCCATACTACAGGACGTATTAGTGCTGAACCAAGTCAATGTGGGAAGTGACCACAGAATGGTGAGGGCAACTGTCCAAATCAATATAGGCAAAGAAAGATACAGATTGACTCAGTTAAAGAACATACGAAAATGGAGTAATCCAGAAAGTGCTGAGGAATATCAAGAAACCATCAACAGAGCCATATCAAAATACACAAGCAATGGAAACATCGAGGAAAATGAACAGGCAAATAACAGAATCCGTCATCGAAACAGTTAGGAGAAGACATACGAGAAAGTTAAATAAGCCAACAAACAAGAAAAAGGATTGAAGATCGAAGAAACCTACAAAAACACGACAACAGTAATACCCAACTACATATCTTCTCACAAATTCTTCATCTTCGGTTGAGTCTAGACAAATTCGCCTCTCATGCAGAGGTACATAATTACTCAACCAGGAACAGGTCCAACCTTGTTTGCCCAAAATACAGGCTAACCAGGTCTATTAATAATGCGCTGAATGTGAGGTTCTATAATAAACTACCCGGTTCCTGGAGACAGCTTCCAACTTTGAGATTTAAAGGACTGCTCAAAACTTTTTTGATAGATCAATGTATTTACAATGTGGATGAGTTTATGTCCACTGATATCACCTATCCTAACCTAATTTTATATGATCTTCATTATGTGTTCTACTTTCATTTTATAATTTTATTAGTTCTAAGTTTAATTAATTCTAAGTATTGACTTGTCATAAAACGTAAAGTTGTTGTTGATGAATGAAGTATATATATATAGCTATATATTATATAAATATATACAGGGTGCTTCAACGAAAACTAAACAGAGGCTATATCTACCGAGATATTCATTTCTGAGCAAAACACAAAGACATCTTTTGGGGTACAAAATTTGCCTGAAATATCAACCCCTAAGCGGGGTTGCAATCCTTGAACATTTTGAATAGAGAATATGGGTCGAGTGATGATTCAAAAGAAAGGTGGTATCCTTGTCCACATCGCCTTGAACGAATTTACATTTTTAATTGAAAACTGTAAAAGATACAGGGTGAGCAACTGAAAGATAGGGAAGACTATTTCCCTGAGACTCTTCAAGTTTCAGTGAGGTAAAATGGAACAGATCCATGCTGATCAATGGCAGTCATCATCATGTATCATCCTCATCTCGAATTTCAACCCCTGGAGCAGGGGTGACAACCTTTGAGATTTTGGAAGAGGGTAGATGGGTCGAGTGATAACTCGAAAGAAAGGTATTATCTTTGTCTGCATTCCCAGGAAAGAGTTTTCATTTTTGATTGAAAACTGTAGAAGATACAGAGTGAGCCACTGAAAAATAGAGAAGACTATCGCCCCAAGACTATTGGAGTATTAGTGTGAAAAACTGGAACAGATTCATTTTAGATCAAAAGCTGTCATCTTTCGAAATCACCCTCATATCGAATTTCAACCCCTAGAGCAGGGGTAATATTTCAATCCAGTGATACCTTTCAAGTAATGAAAATTCTTTCTCGGGAATGCAGAAAAAGATAATACCTTTCTTTCGAGTTACCACTCGACCCATCTACCCTCTTCCAAATTTTCAAGGGTTGTCACCCCTGCTCCAGGGGTTGAAATTCGAGATGAGGATGGTAGTTGATGATGACTACCATTGATCAGCATGGATCTGTTCCATTTTATCTCACTGAAACTTGAATAGTCTCAGAGAAATAGTCTTCCCTATCTTCCAGTTGCTCACCCTGTATCTTTTACAGTTTTCAATTAAAAATGGAAATTCGTTGAAAGAAATGTAGACAAAGATACCACCTTCCTTCTGAGTCATCATTCGAACCATCTTTCCTATTCAAAATGTTCAGGGATTGCAACCCCCGCTTAGGGAGTTGATATTTCAGGCAAGTTTTGTACCCCAAAAGATCTCAACCTTGAAACAAAAATTGACCTATTTTTGTGTTTTGATCAGAAATGAATATCTTGGTAGATATAGCTTCTGTTTAGTTTTCGTTGAAGCACCCTGTTTATATATTTTCTATTTGACTTTGATAGTTGAATAAAAAGTCTAATCAGCAATCAAAGAAATGAATTTAAGGATTCTGGAATTATTTTGTCTTAAGAGGATTCGATTTTATTTCAGGGAATTCTAATTGCATATTATAAGTAGTATATTACATTGATGAGTCGATAACAAGAAGAAACTGCAGCTTGGTGAACCGTATATCAAAATAGTTCATCTGAAGTAGATACGGAAAATGTGAAACCAAACATGGTTTCATGAATGTTAAGATGAAAAATATTTCGCAGAAACGGAAGAAGTCTCAGTTTATAGAAAGAAAGGGTCAAAATCAAACAAATCAGTGGTTTGTATAATTTTTTGTCACAAAATTTCAGTGGAAATATTAGTCTACATATTCAAACCGTACTAAATAGAAAAAATTGAGTTTTCGAGTTCTATTTCCTTACCTTAAAAAGCTACGGTACTGCACTGCTTCCTGAACTCGACAATTAATTTCTGAAGAAAAGGTATAGCGCCAGAGGACATATTGGTACCAAGAGGAAATTTATTGGTTCGATGTTTGAATGTTTTTCTGTCGGCAAGGTGTAATATATGAGAAGGAACGATGATTATAATTATTGTTTTTTCTTGAGAATTGTTTGAGAATAATCAGACTTTCAGATAAGATTGTGAAATATTGAACAGAATAAATTATTTGCGTGAAAGATTCATGTTAAATCATATTATTCAAATGTACCCGAATTGGATAACCGACAAGAGGTATGTTATTATTAAAATGATTGATAAGATCTTTATTAATTTGTTTCGATGCGAAAATGGTAAAGAATTTTTACAGTTTATGTAAAGTATTGAAGATAATTGATAATGATTGCTTGTGAAAATTTATGCTTAAAGTCATATAAGTGAATTAAGTAGTGCTGATTAAAAGGGTATAATATTTTTATTTCCCAGAAACTGGTACTTGTTCTTGTTCATATACAGGTTGTTCAAAACTGATTCAGCATTGCTATAGTTCATTAACATTTCGAAATATTTATTTGGAACAAAAACTAGTGCGTTTATCCATGAGGATACTTCAACATTTTTTTTGTAGAAAAAAAAATTGGACTCAATCCTAAGAGTGACAGCCTGCATATTTTTTATGTTCTTTTTTCTAGGATTCTAAATTCAAAAATAAATAAATATATCAACGGGTTTCACTTACAGATAGCATTTATCATTCGTAGTAGTTATTACGGGAGATGACGTATCAAACCTGTCTGGGGAATATTTAGTAGCTATGAGGGTACTGCGACCATTTTGTTACCACGCCATTTGCTATCTAACAAGAATTGAAGTAACATCTTTTTGTAGAAAGTGTAGTTTATTTTTGCCCCATCAAGTATCTTCATAGAAGTAGGGTCCAATAATCCATGGTTTAAATCTAACCAAACACTGGAACTCCAAATGAGTTGGTCGATTACTCAATGTGAATCAATTGGAGATCAATAATTACAATTATGCCTATCAATAAGACCATTTTTGCATAACTTGGCTTCATCATCCCACATTATTTTAGATTTTTTTAAAATTTCAGATATTCTTTCATTATTACAAATTTGTTTAGATCAAACTTATTTCCACTTCAATAACAAATATTATATTATTGAAGACGTCTTGATTATGGGCAAGTCCTTTGTTAGCAGAAATATTAATGAATAATTTAGAGAAATCAATTTATAATCTTCCACTAAGTAAATATTATTTATACTGGAATCGGTATGTAGACGATATCATTTTTGCTTCACAGGAACGGATAGACAGTTGAAAATTTTCGAAAATTATATAAATTCATTACATCCAAATATTGAATTCACAACCGAAATAGAAAGCAATAATTCAATAAATTTCTTAGACGTAACAGTTTCGAATTGAAATGGAAAACATGTTTTCGCAATCTACCATAAGCCGTCACATACAGATATTATAATACATAACTTGTCGTGTCATCCGTATCTACATAAAATGCCAGCATTCAACAGTTTTATTCATAAATTGATTAACATTCCGTTATCGCCAGAACATTTCAACACAGAATTAAATTTAATTGAACAAATAGACAAAAATAATGGTTCTAATCCCAAAATAATAAATATTATTTTGAATAAAAACAAAGTAGAATCGCATTGAATGAAGTTCACTCTGTCGATAAATTGAAGAAAAATTCAGCACCTTAACCTACGTTGGTATTACAAGTGAAAACTGAAATCATTCTTGAGTAGAAATAGTTTCAACATAGCTTTCAAAACTAATAATAGCTTAGGCAAATATATAAAAACAATAAAACCAAATCAGATAAAAATAATAAACCAGGTGTTTAAAGATTGAATTGCAATGACTGTAATAATTTCTACATTGGTAGAATACATAGAAATTTCAATATTAGACTATCGGAACATAAACGCAGTTTTTCAAATAAAAAATCAGATTCAAATTACGCGAATCATCTCCTAGAAAATAATAACTTTTTCGACCCACAGTTTGAAATTTTGCATACAGATAATGAATATTGGAAAGTAGATCTTTGGGAAAATTTAGAAATCAACAAACACGAACACTCAGATAGACTTATTAATGAACAAGTCGATTTAAGTCCTTCACCTCTTTTGAATCTCTTCAGGAAGCAATCTATTCCTTAATTTTATTGGATATACCTGTCATCAATAACCACTTAAGAAGAAGCAACTCAATGAGCTTTTAATTACTTAAGAACATTTGTATTTATATTCTCAATTGTATCTATATATAGTTGTCATAATTCCTGTACATTCATTCCTCTGCAGAAGCTACGGTGTAGTGAAACGTGTCACGAATAGCAATTGTTCAGTAAAATTCCTCAAAAAAAAAATATTACTCGTTTTTTGTTTTTCGTTCGAAAGATTAGACCATCTTTTTATTTAACTTATACACTTGTGATAAATGGGAGCGGTTTTTCATTATCACTTGTATAATTCCTGTGTACATGATGAATTTTATATGAATGATAGTTCCTGTAAAACTCGTTCAACGGATCTCTTTGTTATTCCAGATACCTTAGATAGTTTTCATATTGACATATGAGGGTTTTAGTTATGTAGATATTTGAAATATTGTGAAAAGAATTCGTAACTACCCTGTGTTATTTTTTCCAGAAAAATTCATTTCTGCACCTTTATGTGAGGTTGATGAGGACCGGATGGGTAATAAGACCCACATTAGTTGGTGTAAACGCTATGGTATTGGATCGCAGCCGCTCGCGACGCCATCTTGTCAATGACGAACGAGACTTTGTTGAAGCAACAGTTTTTATGTAATTTTATAATTTTCCTCCCAAGAAACGATAAGTTTTTTTGTTTCATTCATATAATACCGTACACACCTGTTTTGTTTTCTTATAATATTTCGTGCACAATATAATGGATGAGTTTTGTTTACGTTTAGATTCGGTTTTTTTATCCCATAGGTTCTTTTGTAGAAGTATGGTACAAAACTAATAAGGCCCATTAGAAATGTATGTGGGCCTTATTGGTCTCGTGAACAGTGAGTAATATCAACACATATTTTATAAATAGAGTTATATGCTCACTATATTTCTATACTTGTAAAAAATTAAATATTATTTACTGTATTTACAGATATTGATAAAATGCCACCAAAGAGATCCCAGTTGGCAGAAAAAAATCTAGGGGCTGCCTTATCGGCTCTGGAACTGGGACAACTCTCATAACGAGCTGAAGCAACTGGTTATAATATTCCAAGCCGAACTCTCAGGAATCTTAAAACTAAAGTACAAAAAACGTTTAGGTCGTACTTCTATATTGAAGGAGAATCAAGAAGAAGATTTTCTTCAACGCCTTATAAGATTTTCCAACATCGGCCTGCCAGTGACTGTAAAGGTCATCAGAAGACAAGCATTCATTTTCTGCGAAAAACATTGTATTGAACACAATTTTAATAAAGACTCTGGTGTTTCCAGCAAAGATCGATTCAGAAGGTTTTTAAAAAGAAACCCTGAAATTTCAAAAAAGAAAGCTCAGTTCATGAACCCGGGGAGGGTTTAACACAAGCTAAATAGACCAATTGTCACTCAACATTTTAAAGAACAACAACAACAACAGAATGTGTCCCCTTAGTATTAAGTATTCTAGAGGCAAGAAATCTCAACGTGGTCTGTAAAGATGAGTTATTTTCTCTGTTTATTTTCAGTTCAATAATAAGATATATTCACAAAATAATGGTTTAGCTATGGGTTCACCCCTCAGTCCCCTTCTGTCTGAAATTTTCATGTCTGATTTGGAAAACACTAAAATTATGACGTCACCTTTGACGACAAGGCATATTCTATTTTGGTACCGATATGTTGATGACATATTAGTCTGTTTCATTGGAACGAATAGATAGCTAGAAATCTTCCTGAATTCCATTAATAACATTCATTCTAAAATTGAGTTCAAAATAGAAACATAAGTCGATAATAAAATCAATTTATTAGATCTAACAATTACCCGGGATGATAACCGTTTATCAATTAATATCTTCAGAAAATCAGAATTCAACACTATTATGTCAATAGCAGAGAACAACGGCTTCGATATAAAAGCAATAGAGAGTTTAATTAATCGAAAAATACGCAACAGCACATTCAAAATGATATATCCAAGAGAGAAAAGCCCGTAAAATTTATGTCTCTAACATATTTTGGGAAGACGTCAGGTTGCTAGAGTTTTGTCTGATAGTAAAAAAGTTCATATTGCATTCAAACCAGTTAGCAAATTGTCAGGTCTGCTTTTCAACACAAAAGATAAAACCGATAAATTCGAAAAATCAAGAGTATACCAATTAACATGATCTAGGTGCAATTCCTTTTATATAGGTCAAACAGCACGCTCTTTCAAGGCTAGATACAAAGAACATTTCCGGTCATTCCTACATTAGAAATATGATTTTGCTTTAGCTGCACATTGTCTGAATGAATGTCATCTTTTTCCAGAACTTCAACAGCTAAAAATTCTTCATTCCTGTGATAAATCTTATAAACTCAATTTCTTTGAATCGATGAAGATTTTCAAGGCATCTAGGGTAGAAAAGGTTGAGACCTTAACGACCATGTAGACTTAATTACCTACCAATCACCATTCTTCATGTTACTGTGACCTCTACTAGCATTTTATTGATGTTAATTCCTGTATTGTACATGAGTATTCAGTTTTCATTAGCTTGTTGTTGATAATGGACGTATGTCCGAAACCAGTCCAACAAATGTAAAATTTTGTCATTCTTTACATCAATAAATTAGTGATAGTTAAAACATAGTAACTTGTTTTATTTTATTATTCATCATTATAATCTTCTTTAAAAACTCAACGAACATTCCTTGAACACCATCGTATAACTAAGGATATATTAATGGAAATTATATAAAAGGATAGTAATGAGTATTATATCGATAACAAATAAGTTTCCAATGAGGTTTACAATGAAATTATCAATATTTTTTTTTAACTATAATGGCCTTCTTATGGGTCTGTTCTTTGTAAGGCTTTTGATTGGCCTTAAAAGGAACCACTGGCATTCATAGGAACACTACCGATATTTTAACTAAAATCGAAGCAAAGTTATTATATTTTTTCTTTAGTACCACAAAAAATCCTTACATAATAATTTATATTAAGAAGAATATGATAATATTAGGTTATTCATATAAAAACTTACCTTTAGCTGAGTGCGCGAATTACAATTTTAACGTCGCCGACCGAAGTCTACGAAGCGAGGGATCGCACTGACAAAATAGCAACGCGAGCGACTCGTCTGTGTTCTTGAGTTTGATGGAGCTTTGTTTGAGTGGAAGGAATTTGTCATCACGTGACTAAATATGACTTTTTATAGTTGGCCTTCCATGGTCTACCCACCTCAGTATCGAGGAGTTCATGGACTATTTTTCGTAATTGTTTTTTAGCGATTTTGTGATATTTGTCTGTGAGCCATGTACCTTTTGTATGTATGCAAATGATTTATACTGACGAGCCATGTAATATATTGATGGTTAAAATAAAAAAAAACTAAACTATCACTATCAAGAACTCGATTTTATTGTATATTTCAATTTAGAAATTTATTTTGACAAACAAAATACAGATCGTAGGTTGTTACAAGTTAAATTGAGCATATAAAATTATTTCACCCAAAGTTGGAGACCGATGAATATTCTGGGATAGATAGCTTCAATACTTCAGGAAAAGGAGAAATATTTATGGTTTCGAGGCTCATCCATCTGAAAAGCTATTCTCCTGACTCGCGGTCATTAATTCGTTTCAGAATGTAAATAGGATAATTTGAAAATCGAATTCACGTTCCCGCATTAACATATTCAAATGAAAGTTGGGATAATTGATTTCATGAACGATAGACCGATGATGTTTTGCCGCTCTGGGAACTGAAATTGCGAAGAGTGACGGCCGATTCTACAGGCACGGATTTCTCGCGAAATGTACAGGGCGCACTTACACTGTTGAAACTACATTGCGTCAGAAAACTACCACCCAAATTTGATTATTCAAATTTAATCAGAAGAAGTTGACATATGTTGAAGAATTATTTCTACCAGTCTGTATCATTCTGTGTTTGGAAGAAGAGAGTAAATGCACCGTTCGTTCTTTCATTATAAATTATGACTCATAAAACCAACTTGTTATAGCCTTGAAGAAGAATTTAAATAAATCGAAACGTCGGCGATTCACTGATCTGGTTTTAGTCATTCGACCTGATATCCACTCATTCATCTTAAGGAAAATTGTAAAACTTTTGGAAAGACACAAAGTCCCTACAAACCTGTTAATACCGGATATTTCCACCTCTACCAAAAATTACTGCATGACATCTATGATTTATGTTCAATCAATGATTTTATAGCATTCGGAATTTGGACCAGAATGCCATTACGTTCCAAATTTCGACCAGTCTGAACAAGCATAATTACCAGGTCGACGGAACAAAAAAATCATTGACAAATAACGGAAACGGCGCTAAAAAGAGCAGAAGATTAGCTTGAAGCTTACGGTCTCAAATTAAATATAAATAGAATCCAGTCATTGGAGTTGTTGAGTTTGATCGTCGACGAATCTTTGGGCTGGACTCAACATACAGGGTGTTATATAATAGTATGTCACAACTTGAGGGGATATATCTAAGTGCAATTTTAAGAAAAAAAGTTTATATATTCATAGGTCCGCAAAACCTTCGTTACCGAGATAAAGGGTGTTGATATTTCCGGAAAAAATTGGTTTCTTCTTCAAAACTCCTGCAGTTTTTGGGATATTCAGCCCTAATTTGAAATGCAAGCTATTTATTACAGCCCCCATCATTACTCGTCCTAGATTTTAACTGAAATTCACAAGGTGTTTTCTTTTTCGATGTCATGTCTCCTTTTGCCCTTTCAAACTTTTTTGCAGTTCGCCCCAGATCTGCGTACAATCAATTTTCGTCATCTCCCTTGAATTTAAAAATGTTTTGAGACTAGCAATTTTTTCGTATCTCCAACCATTTTTGAGTGAAATATTATTGAATTTGAAATATTTGAATTCTCGTCTTCTAGGACTAAACCTATATTTATTCAATATCAAACTGAAAAAAAGAACAATCAAAAACTAAATAAATTGGTGGAAGTGTCCTTCACCTACAAGAATACAGGCCACACTCTTCGAAATATTCCTGGGGTATTTCTTATCGTGTCACAAGAGGTTATTATTCGATTTCTCAATTCCTTTACAGTGTTCACTGGAGTGATATAAACTAAACTTTGAGATATCTCATAAAAAAAGTCTTAACTATTTAAGTCTAGGGACCTAGGAGGCCATAGTTCTGGCCCACCTCGACCTATCCATCGGTTGTTGAATGTATTATTCAAGAATTATCTACCTTCTTCACTAAAATGTGCTGGTCCCTTGTCATGCATGAACCACATTATGTTTCTCACCAAAAGTGGCATATCCTCGAGCAATAAAGGTAACTCCTCCTCAAAAAATTGTCGATAAGCGAGACTGTCTAGTCTGTTAGGCAAAAAAAATGTCTCAATCAAATTATTTCCAATTATTTCGACCCAGACAATTAATGAGAATTGTTCTTGATGATGAGATTCTTCAATAAATTGGTGATTTTCCCCAGCCCAAAATGATTATTGTGAAAATTTGCGATAGCAGTTCTCGAAAAGCTAGCTTCGTCTGTGAACATTATTTCATTATCAAAATGAGCATTTTTTCTAATTACACATCTAAGAACCATCGGCAGAAATTCAGTCTCGAAGGAAAATCTCGAGGAAATAGAGTTTGGACGCGTTGAATATGAAACGGTTACAATAAAAAATCGTAGAGAATCCTCCAAACTAGAACATGTGAAATATTCAACTGATTTTCATTTTTTCTCATACTCACATGAGGATTCAAATCAATAAAATTCGAAACTGCTTCCTCAATATCTGGAGTTGCGCCTTTCAAATGATTATTTGCAGTAAAAGTACCAGTTTCCCTCAACCTTCTGTGGATATTTGAAAATGTTCGCCTGTCTAGTGTAACTCGATTTGGAAAGCGCACCTGATATAATTGCCTAGCTTCTGTTGTGTTTTCGTCAGCCAGATCGTACATGTAATGGATATCAGCCAATTCAGCGTTAGTAAAATCATCCATTTTTTTCCTACAGCAATAACAAAAGTCTTAGAACAAATATAAATAACATACAATCGTTTGATAATTTTTGCTCGAGAACAGTTGGAGATACGAAAAAACTGCAGATGTCAAAAAAGTTTCTAAATTGAACGAAGACATGGCTCCGGAAAAGAAAACACCTTGTTAATTCTAGTTAAGTTTATAACATGGTGGAGGCTGTAAAAAATAGCTTGCATTTCAAATTGGGGCTAAATGTCTCAAAAACTGCAGGAGTTTTGAAGAAAAAACGATTTTTTTCCGGAAATTTTAACACCCTGTAGCTCCGTAACGAAACTTTCGAGGACCTATGATTATATAAACTTTTTTTTAAAATTGCATGTAGATTTACTCCTTCAAGTTGTGACATACTATTATGTAACACCCTGTATAGATCGCACGTGCTAAAGACTTTCAACAGCTATATACGCTATTCGTCATATAAGTCATTCATTAAATCAGAGGCCTGTTGTCATGACCTACTTCGCGTATATTCATAGTATCGCAGCTTATAGAATATTGTTTTGGGGTGAATAATCGGATTTTTCTGCAACAACCAACGCTTCGGGGTAATAACCATACCAGTGCCCTATATTTTGGATTGTCTATGTACATGAGAACAAACATGTTTTTCGGATACAAGTACATAGCACTAGAAATAGGAGAAATTTTGTTCCAAAGAGGCAAGGCTAACTAAATCTCAGAGATCTTACATCTACCATGGAATAAAAATATACAATCAGTAACCTCATGAAATAGAAGAATTAAACAACCCAAAACTTTTTCAATCAACTATCAAAACAAAACTGAAGGAACAGGCAATTTATTCTCTTGAGGATTATAACAATATTCAAATTCATTGAGCGTAAGACTCTGTATATTATGTGCTTGTATATTTCAAACTGCATTTTGCTACCATAAAATGTATAAACATATTTATGCATACTATCAGTGTTTCTATTGTATTATACATTATTCTTTCGATGTTTAATATTTCAATCCAGGTATTTTGATTTGTATTGTATAATTTGAAGATAAATAAATGACCACTACTACTACTAATATATTGAGGATGTTCCAGTCACGTTCGGTAGGATTGAGGTCTGGACTTCGTGTAGGTTCTCCAACTTGGAAAATTCAGGAATAACAAATCCTCAAAATTTGATGTTTACAGAAAAAGCAATGCCACAAATGGGTACTTTCCTTCCGACTCATTTCATCTTCAGCAACAATAATTGGCTAGTTCACTTATTAGTTAGTTTTCTTCTGAATTATGAAAGGTTTCAGAAGGAAAAAGCTCTCATGATGAATGTAGCTACTTTGTAGTCGATAAGTTAATCAATATACGAAGATATAAGGAGAATTGCCGGATGCCACTCTTATTCTGCTTGAACAACAAAAAATGAATTTCGTTTCATCACCTTTCGATCCACTTTACACTATACAGGAGAGTAGATTTAGAAATATGAACATAAAATTGGCCAACCAACAAATCAAATTCAACGTCGAAAAGGTTAGACAAATCCAGAAGATAAAACGAATACGTTCGATAAGAGTGATATATATGAAAAATTTGTAAAGGTTGTGGAAAACTGAAAGAAAAAAGACGGCCGGACCCATGGAATTCATTCGCAACGATAACCTCGTGAGATGGTGCATTATCTTGGTACAAAATCCATGAGTTTTTATTCCACAAATCGAGCCTTTATCGACGAACTTGCTATCTCAAATGTCGCATAACGCTCAGGTAATATTTTTTATTTTCAGTCTGACTTTCTGGCAAGAATTCTGGTTGTTTTGATCGACTTTGTCGTGGTTTTTTCGGTTTCGGTTAGGTTGGAAGGCTCCATGCCGAAGCGTGTTATCTGTTTTGCATGTCAAGCTATAAACCCATGTCTCATCAGTTGTTACTGTTGCGTTTTATGAATGTGAGGTCTCAATTGACCCAATCTAGTATGCCTACATGACCTTTACGCGATTAAAATTTTAAGAAAATTGAAGTCTTGAGGAACTAATCGAGCGGCAACGCGTTTAATGCCCAAACAATCGTTTAAAGTGGTACGAATTGATTCGTGAGACATAGAAACTTCATTGCCTATCTCTCTGATACGTAAGAGACTCTACCACTCATTTGCACGTGTTTTTGATGAAGTCGACTCTCATTAAGCTTTCTGTAGCATTTTCGGCTATTCGGCACACGAAGTTCAATTTGCAATACAAAATTTGAGACAAATTATTTCTTGGATATTCTTTTTCCTTTGTAAAAATCGCAAAACACACTTGAGAGAACTGACAAAATCGACCACTGTAAATAAACTAAATGATAGGTCGCGTATGAACTCCGCGTCAGTATAGAAAACAGTTATACCAACTTAGCAACAAAAAAACTTCGACAATCGTTCTAAGAAGATTTTTAAGTAATCAATTTCCGATACTCTTTTGACAGAATTATGGCTTCATTACATAACTGTTTAGTATATCCCAACTACAAAGTTTTTGTTTCAAAAAGAATAAGAACGTATGGAAATATTTAATATAATATCACCTATGACTTTCAATTTTACTTCGAATTCACAACACGAAATTATTGCGAGCTTAATACTATACCACCCAAAGCCGATGCACCGTACGGTCAAAGAAAGTATCTGGATGTTGATTATGAAAACCAACTCGCAATCATCATCCTTCTTAAAACGAATCATACATCCAACCGCAGTTGAAATGATTTCTCAGTCCCAGATAACGTAATTGAAAAGAAGGCCGGCGATTTTGCCTCTGGATTTTTAAAGTCCGGTCTCGAATTCATTCGCATTGTAATTGACGAAATCATACTGTTAAGAATATTCAGAGTTGGATTAAGAAATACTTCTTCGCAAAAATATTTTTCTTCTGTAGAAGTTTTGTAAATACTTTCTCTGCCATCCAACAATTTTATTTATCACTTAATTATGTTATAGCATGACTAATAAAATACAAGCTTTGGACAAATTTGGGATAAAACGTTTTCAGCGCTTCTCAACCATTTGCATGATTTTTTTTGTAGAAAGATTTATCTTTGGCAACCAGGTAATCTACAAAAAGACTACCAGTATTCAACATATTCCTTGGAGCATTCATTCTCTTGATGTCTTCGAACCGAAAATAATCAACAGTAGTCACATTTACAGACTAATTAACGTCATAACAATTGATACAGCAATTTTGTTATTGTAGCGATTGTTGTATATTGTCTTGATTAAAACTCAAGTTTGAGGGTTTCATAGCCGAAAAACGAAAAGTCTCAGGTCTCGACCTGTAGCAACGGATGATTTTTCGGTGCCGTCACCAAAGAAGTAGAGCAGGAAAACCGCAACGAATGTTCACTATAGGACCGACGACACATCTTGCGTCGCGATGAAATTAGTGGTCCAAAAAAAATTGTCTATTGGAAACGTTATGTACGTTCGAGGTCTTATAGGATTACTTTATTGTCCATTCGTTAAGGTCCTTTTGTGAGGAACTCGTGTAGGTAAAGAATATTGATAGATAACGAATATGAAGATCGAAATCTCTTTGAGTTGAGAACAGATTAAAGTTTTAATTCAACACAATCAATATAGGGTTGTTTATGATGCATTTTGCGGATATTTTGACACTCGCGAGGTAGTCAAAACCTATGGGGTACTTTTCATTAACATGGAAAAATGAAATTGGCTGATAAGAATTTAGAATCTAGCATGGATAAAAAAAGAAATATATAAATTGCAAAGTTGAAAATATACCATGAACAAAAAATGTTTAGAAATGGTGAAGGGATTTGCCTTTTAAGAGGAACGCGTGAAGCTCCTCATTTGTAACGAATGAAAATGTTCCAAACTAAGCGGTGATCAAGGAAATTTCAAAGAAATTATAAATATAAGAATCGAAAGCCATGCGATAAATTACTTGTTGAAACAGTCAAACAAGTACGATGCCGATGTCAGCACATGAGGATGATATAGACAGAGGTGCAACTATACGTAGCAATTATTATAACACTGAGCGCTTAATAGTGGTAAATTTAAACTTAGATTGAACATTTTCGATTATATCGATAACAGAATGAAAGGAGGAAATGGGCTACATTATGCGTCCAAATACTCACTAGTACGTCCGACCAGAGGCCATTTAATTGTAACCAAAATCTTTTTATTCACGAAGGATAATTATGTACCCAATTATGGACGATTAAGGGAATAATAAACGACAGCATTGTAATAAATAGTGTTTAAGCAATAAAACAAGCACGACGCCAATGTTAGTACATAAAAATGATTTAGACAGAGCAGTTATGCGATATCGATTAGCGGTATATATCAGAGACCTTTGAGCTATCGGATTTTAGCGAAGAATTTCAAGGTTAATATCAATAATGTTCATCATTTTACTTGAACTTGTTTATGAATAGTTTTTCTATGTTATCCATGATTCATGATCATGATTTTTGATTCATGGATAACAGAAAATTAATTATTTCAGAGAATTGAGTTTGATAAAACAGATCGCAATAAATAATCGTTATGATGCAAATTTAGTTAGCAGCATATTACATAAGAAAAAACAAAATTATCTTCACAACATATATATCTAATAGGTGAACAGCGATTAACAAGACAAGAAATTTTAGTGTTAGAATCTCTGAACACAAACGCAGTTTCATCAATGGAAAAACCGATTCAAATTATTCAAAACATCTTAGGGAAAATGGTCACTCTTTCAATTCAGAATTTAAAATCCTACATTCTGAGAATAGAGGTATAGAACTCAACCTTCTGAAACTACTTGAAATTAATAGATTTAGGTATTCACCGGAAATTAGACTCAATAATTGTGGTTTCAAATCACTTTCTTCATAAGCAATATTATTGCTTCTTAACCATTCTTGAATCTCAACCTTTTTAGTTGCTTTGTTCAAAATAGTTATATGTAAACTTTTATTATAGAGTATAATTGTTGAAGGCTTTTCCAAATTCAACAATAGTTGGTCTACAAACCTCAGGGATGTTTTCGGTAGTTTCTGTATTCAGTTGATTATTGACAATTAAACTGTAGAAGTTTTGAATTTTGGCATACCCATTGTTGTATAAATTGGCATGACATAATTTATATGAGTTTGATGAAACAACTTCTAAAAGCATCTTCATCAACTGTCAGCAAGTGCCGAACCCAATCCGAACAAAGTTTTCTATTGGACAAATGCTCCCACAGAGTGATAAATGCCATCAGAAACACAAACTGTTGAAAAATGTTAAACCTCAGAATGCAGTATTTAGTTCTACCTAACAGTAGTAGAATGATGTAATACGACTATACTGTCAATAAATACATTCTTTTCAAGAAAAAAATCACCTGTCTCAGCGCTTTCCGATGGTATTGCCTTCTTCAAAGTTACTAAAGCGGTTTTCTCTTTCAAAGTACTGTATATATGCAATATAAACGAAGAAACGCTTAGCGCCATGGGGAGGAGTAGAATTTCATTTCATTTTATCTGGCAGGTAATTGTTTTCAGAGTAAACTGTAAACAGTTTATAATGAATTCAGTGAAAATGAAAGTACGAAGTTGATTGTTCAAGATGAATAACAGTTTCTTAAGTTATAGCTTGAAGGCAAGTACATTTGTCAGTTCTGGACAAATTCTTAAATTACTCCGATTTTTTCATGTGAATTTTTTATCTTGTTTAAATAGATCGAATCGAATGATAAGGTTATCATGATTTGCATGTAGCTAAGAATGAATTCAGGTCTCGAATACTCTATTTTCTACCTATCTGATTCCATAATAGTAATGTATCTACTTTGAAATAATTTAATGAAATCTATTCTTTCATTACTTTGCCCGATAAGTAACGGGCATTTATTTATTCATTTTTCATTCATTCAATTATCATACTCATTTAAGCAATGAAATACAAACAGTATGATTATATGGAGAACCCCCATCGACCAAAATAATCCATGATTTAATATTAATTAAAACACGTGGCAACGTATTCGCAAAAAATTCGGGTTAACAGCCAATTATCAAGAGTAATATAGTACTGAAAGACAAAATGAGTGGTTTTACTTAACCCATGTAATCCTGAAACTACCCTTTTTTTATAAATAAAACTTTTATCGTTAGATATAAAGTATAATCCACTATTTTTTTGAATCTTCGAGTGTTGCTACTAGTCGAAATTATGCGTCCTTTTGAAAGGATAGTAGTACTATAGCATACTCATATGAAATTATCGATTAATATCAAACAGTCTTTATTTTCATCCAAAGAACATTTAAACATTAAATAGTATGATAAGAAACAAAACAATCTCCTGGATGCAAGCCAATATCCCATTGGGCAGAGAAAATTTGCTTTTTCATGGCATACTGCATATCGTCGCTGATTGTTACAATGAGATGATCCAGTCTGTCATAACGTGAAAACTCGTGTAACTTTCCAGGAGCTTTAGAAGGTCCTCCCTTTTTAATTCTCTTGTTAGATTCAGTTGCTATATATCTCCTGAATTCTAGTTGGTCGAGTTTTCCCCCATTGTCCTTATGTAAGCACCGATAGTTTTGCACATCCATGTCAATAAAAAATAAAGGAAATTACCATTTTTCCCCTGATGCAAACTCTAGTGTCACCGAGATTTTGACCGCCACGGTCCACCTTTCCTATGTTTTCATTGTAAGATTTTATCAAAGCTGGTTGATCTATATAAATATATTTTTTCTCAGATTGGGAAAATCTCTTTACTTTATTTACCGGAGACACGGTTGTAGCATTTAATGCCACATTCACAACATTGTTGTTGTTGCGTTTGGTGATGATTTCGCAATCCGCCAAAGTATGCTAAATAACTTTGATTTTTTTAGTACACTTGAACTAGATAGGGGTGATGAGGGGATTCGGTTTTTCCTCTGCATTCCAGTAGCTTTTAGGCCTCTCAATTTTAATTATTTGAGCAACGAGAGTGAGGCGAAGTAACTGTCAAAGTACACTCCCCACAAAAATTATCGCATCACCCTACGTTTACGAAAATACTATATAAACTTTTAGGAAGGCATTCAAGAGTCGCTTGGTAACTTTCAGAAGTGTAAAATAAGAAGAGATCATTCAAAAGAGATGAGTTTATGATGGAAAATATCAACAATTTTCGAGTTAATGAAGAATTTAAAAATTCTACCATCTTCAAACATTCGCGAAGAGACCAATCAACTAGCATCGAATGGTTACTAATCATTTTCAAAATCGAGTGTTTCCTCCCCGGGCCCTAATTACTGCCAGTATACGTCTCGAAAGTCCCTCAAACGAATTTTGGATGTACTCTTGAGTCAGTGAGTTCCAAATTTCAGGAAGCAGATTTTCTAGTTGTTGTAGTGTTGTACAAGGCATCCTACGTTGCTGAATTTGCTACTCCATGTTGTCAGAAACATGTTCCATGAGATTTAAGTCGGGACGTCTGGCTGGCCATCTTAAAATATCAATTTCTGCATTTTGCAGAAATTCTGTAACTACTCTAGCTGCATGAGGCTGAGCATTATCATGTATATAAATGAAGTTTTCGCCAATCAATGGGCCAAAGGGTACAATATGGGGTTCAAGGATATCTGCGATGTATCTGGCCGCTGTTATTCTTTCATTATTCACTAGAACTAACTTAGTTCAACCATGGAAAGAAATGCTTCCCCACACCATTACTGAGCCCCCTCCGAAGTTATCGGTTTTCCGGATATTGCATTGCTGATACCGTTACCCAGGTCTCTGTATACAGGCATGCGTCTATCACTTGATACTAGATAGAACCTGAACTCATCGGAGAAGAGAACATTTGACCATTCTGGAATACCCCAATTTGCATGTTCCCTCGCAAACTGAAGCAACTCGAAGCTCTCTGGTGAGACGCGGCCGGTAGAAGCCACCCTTGGTGTGATATCGTCTTCTCTGTGCCTGTTGCTAACAGTTTGCAATTAAATATGCACATTTCTGGAAATTGCAAGCTCATTTTGTAGCATTCTAGCCGTACAGTGCCGAACTCTTAGTGTAGTTAAACGACGCTAACGATCATCAACTGGTGTTGTTATCCGATCTCTTCCCTGTCCGGCCCTTCTTCCATATTCCCCTGTTTCGTGGGACTGATTAATTGCTCTTGAAATAGTGCTTTGGTTAACATTCAACAAGTTAGCCACGTAACGTTGGCTCCACTCCTCTTTCAGAAGTGTTACAATTATTATTACTTCATGATCACTCAAATAGCGTCCAGAACGTTCAGCAGCCATTACAATAAATTGAAAGATTCGAAAATCAACAAGGAACACAGAAAACTTGCATAAATTTTGCGTGAAAACTGAAGAGAAATTGGATGAATACTGATAGTCAAATAAACTCATTCTTGTTTCAGGCGTGTTTGAGATCATATAGAAACAAATGTTACTACATAGATAAGATTTTTTTCCTCTCAAATGTCCAAAAACATATGTTGACAAAAAAACTGCGATCGAGCTGCTTAATCGATTGTGGAATTCAGAATACCAGGTGATGCGACAATTTTTGTCGTGTGTGTATAAATGAAATCCTTCAAAGAGCATAGTTTTCAATATATCTGCATATTGTGAAACTACTGATGCACCAAGACCCATATGTTTGTACTTATCTGGCAAAGTACTTGAAGAACCTTGGTATGGTTCAACATGAACTATATAACATAGTCGGAGAGCACCAATCCAAAATTTATATCCCCATCTGATAGGTATGATAATTATATGCTGGAATCTATCATGGGATATAGCTCCACATACCATTTCATAATTCGTGTCATCCTTAATCTGCCAGAACACCTTTTTCCCTGGAAGAGGTACATAGCCACTAAGCAATAGAACTCCAATAAAACAAAGTAGCTCATATCTTGGGATATCCCTGGCACTATTCTTCTGCTGGGCGAAAGTGTTTGAGAATTGAAGAATAATATCGATCACTTCCCCATCGAAGAATAACTGGAAAGTAGCACCTAGTGAAAGTTTGTTATCCGCCGATGATATTGGTGTCCATTGCGGCAGAAGCGAAATCCAAATCATTTTCTTCGTAATCGAAAGTTTTCAGAAGTTTTGGTCTTCGTTCTACAAACTCTCAAAGAGGTTTATCATCGTCGCCATCCCAGTCATCTCCTGTTTGCATCCGTATATCAGCAGGAGCTCTGAGTTGAGTTCCGATAAATCAACCAATAAGACGGTGTTTTCATTTCCAGAGTCTTCGTCTGTATCGCAGTCATCATTGGCGTGCTCAAGAGAAGAATTGCTATTTCTCTGAAACCTCGTTCTCACTTTATTCGATTTTTGCCATTGTTTCAGCTAACGTTAAAGGTCTAAAACGATCATATTTGTACCTGAAACAAAAATATTGAGTCTTTCCTTTTAAAAGGACAGCTTTTTATATTGTCTCGTATTTAGCGGAGTATGAAAAAATATGTGAGGTTATGCAGATGGAAATGCTCGGTAGACCCTGTTGAAGTCAAATATCAGATGACATGAAATCATACTCTACAAAAATGAAAGAATTTACTTATACAATACTGGCTAATCACAAGTAACGGTTGCGCTATTTACTAATTTGAATAGATCACTTGTTATGCTATACAGGTGGCGCCATCTAGAATCGAGTACTTCATCCGAAACGATGTAGGTTGACAACCTCAGTCCTTTCAAAAGGCTAAATGGGTTAAATAAAACAGTATTTACAATAGGAGGTAGACTTAAGTCTACTTTTTTCTTACGACCAGACTTGATTTACATCATCTCAAAAACGTCCATCTTCTTCCCTTTATTTTCTGGATGTATAAGTTCAATTATCTCGAAATCTATGAAATGATTTTTGTTGAAGCAGTGGTCAGAAAAATCAGTAGAATTTTTGTTTTGCATAATGGATCTTTTATGATCTTTAATTCTCTTCTAGCTACATTTTCCGATTTGGTTTATATAGAAAGCTTGGCGTTCACTATTTTTATATTTTATGCAATATTTTCGTTTTAACTTTACTATTAACTAACAATGAACCTTAATTTTTTCTATTAGTACTGATGATGTTAATATTATTTTGTGTAATCTATTACATTTCTTGTTGCTATTATCAGGAATGAAATTATTTGGAAACTTTCTATTCGAATTCTTAGTGTGCAGAAGATAAATGCCCTGTTTATGTTGTTTTTGTTTGTTGGAGGTGCCAATTAAATTCAGTTCATAGCCGTTATACTCAGTGATTAATTCAAATATTTGAAGTCCAAGGTGTTCAAAGATTTTTCATTATTTTTAATTTCCATTGAATAATGAATCGATCAATGAAAAGAATTCAAAACTAAAGTCTGTTTGTACCAATCTAAATACACAAAATATCATCAACATATCTTTTCCATAAAATAAATTATTAATTAAGCTATTTGTGGAATTAAAAAATGGTATTATCTAAATTTGTCATAAAATTCCACTAAATAAGGGATACAATGACGAGGCCATAGGTAAATCATCTTTGTTGTAGTTGTTTGTTCTTGATTACTCTTTATTCCTTTGCTAGCTGTTCGAGGATAGAGTTCAAATATCAAACTAAATCGCTAAGAATAGTAGCTATGATAATAATATAAATTGAAAATGAAGATGAAATGAATTTATTAGATAAAAGCGGAGTATATAAAATACAATGAAGTGAATGAGAAAATTTATATGTAGATCAAATTGGTAGACATATCGGGGAACGAATTCAAGATTATAAAAGATCTATTATTCAAAACAAAAAATCTACTGATATTTCTAATCGAGAGAATTGAATTTATATATCCAGGTACCTAAAGTACCTAAAGGAAAGAAGATGGACATATTAGAGATGATGGCAATCACGTCTGCTCGTAAAAAAAAAACGAGCCAATTTGTAATGAGCAAACAGACTTCGGTCTATCTCCTGTTGTAAATGCCGTTATATTTGAGTAACACCATTCATTGTTTTTCAGTTTTATATTGCTCTTGGTAATGGGCTGATAACCTGAAACATATGTCGAGTATTTTATTAAATGTTGTGAAATCTTTGGTAAGTGTTTTAATTGATCATTTATTCATTATGCTTTTCCAGGTGTTAAGTGAGAATTCCATATATAGTTTTAAAATAATCAAACTTACAGAGTGAATAGTATGGCTCTAATGCAGTATCACATACTAAAAAAACACACAACATAAAAAATGATAAAACTTTGACCTTCATGTTATAAGGGTATTTTGTCCATCAATCATCTCAACGATGAAACACCATCAGTGATGGTTCGTCGAACGAAGATGAAATGTGATAAGACAATATCACATAGCTGCACCTCTGTCTAGATAAGTTTTATGTACTGACATCGGCGTCGTACTTGTTTGAATATTTTAACTCTTTGTTTATTTCATGGCCTTCGTTTATTATTCTCATATTTTCTCACACTAGATATTCCTTCAATCGCGCAAAATTGGGAACGTTACTATCCCTCATTATAAGAAGTTTTTGATCACAATATAATGATTTTTTCAATTCAATATGATTACAAATTAATGGTTTTTGGATATCTACCTATTCTTGATCTGTGAGGATCTTGCAGAATTTCATGATTTTAGGACGATGAGTGTATGGTATCCTCTATACCTTACCGATCTGGAGTTCCGCCTCTGGTTGGCCATACTCATAAGTATTCGGACACACATTAGCCCTCTACTACCTTAGTCTCTGTAGCCAATATACTTCCAAATAATGAATCAAAGTAAGAATTTGACCCTCCGTATGCAGAGTCCATCCAGTAAGCTTTCAGGGCTATAATAATCGTTATCGCATAGTTGCACCTGTGTATATATCATCCTTATGTGCCAACATCGGCATCGTACATGTTTGACTGTTTGAACACGTAATTTATGGCATGGTTTTCAATTTTTGTTTTCATAATTTCTTAGCATTGATATACCATCAATCGCCCTTTAGCTTTAAACATTTTTATCCCTTGCGAATGAAAAGTTCAGTTGAAATATCTTTTGGGTTATATCACTACAAATTCACGGTTTTCGGGTTTTTCGATTTACTCGTGCCTCGAGACATTAGTTTCACCATTTCAGAATAACTAATGATGATTAATTTGGACTTTCTTAGATATCTACAACTCAAGTTTTCATATTCTTTCTTTTACTTGGAATATAAGACATTGCTTCCTATCAAATATCATTATTCTAAATAATCCGAAAACAGTCTATAGCCTTTGATTCCTTTGTGAGTGAAAAAATATAAGGCAAAATGCGATATGAATACAAAGATACAAATACAAGATAAATTGGACCAGTTGCCATTAGCTGTTATGAATTAAATATATTTTAAACAAGATGGTGCACCTACTCACAACACAAGGGAGGTCTTGCGGTATCTCGACGAAATTTTTCCTAAATATGGATAGGTACAAATGGTCCCATAAGATGGCCAGGTAAATCGCCAGATTTGAGTCCACTAGATTTCTTCCTGTGGAGTCATTTGAAGAATGAAGTTTACCAAACACCTGTTAGAACCCAACAAGAATTGGAGAACCGTTTGAGGCAGACTATTGTGGGTATTACAGCCCAACAGTTAAATAATTTCGTGAGGGAACAATAAATCGTATGCGATGTTGTGTTCGTGAGAATGGTGGTAGTTTTGAACATTTATTATAATTATTTTGTTATCGCTGTTCGCTCCTTTGTTATTAACATTGACAACTCGTAAAAAATGAGCAGTTAAATTTTTAGATACAATCTAGTATTTTCGTGATAGGAGATGTTGAGCTAAGCCAATTGTCACTGTTCATGGCCTTCTAAAACGAAAGATAAAAATTGCAAAAAAAAGATTGTGTTTTGTTTTTCTTTCAAAAATGTATCATAAGGTCGTAGGATGAGATGAACATTTAAAATAAGCAAAAAAATACAGGGCGTCCCATTTGAAAATCGAAAGTTGGTATCGTTTCCAGCATGACCGAAAACGGAATGTCAAACATATTAACGTTTTCAATTTCGAAATGTTGTCTTCTATATGATTCCCAAATTTCATCGAAATATTCAAAATAGAAAAAAAGTTACAGGGGTTTCCCTAGTTTCCGTTACACCGGATATATATGTTATTGTTTATTTCTCACTATTTTGTCAATTGTGTCACAATCAAAGATGTTGTTGGGAGCTATAGTTTCAATGATTTCAATTTCTTTTTTGAATCATGAAGATAACGAAAAAGGTCTGTGGATCATTGATTTATATGCCAACATTTTCTTTCGGTATGATTTCAATTGTTTGTGAACTGTATACCTAATAATTGGTTTTTGCAGATCCAAATGAGGACTTTTTTATAAATATAGCACGAGAGTCATAGTTCGAAACCGCAGTAGCAGTTATCTGTTTATATAATTCATCTGTTGGTATTATAAACTTCCATTCTTGTTTCAATCAAACTTAACTATCAGGTACTAAAGGCTGAAATCATACAGTGCTCCATTAATTTCTTGGTTAACATATTGACTGAGTTATTGATATAGAGAATAAAATCGTTAAATTTCTTGGGATCTTGCACAAAGAAAATATTTTTTCACATAAATTATCAATTCAGTACTGAAACAGATGCTAGTAAGAAATAAATGTTCTTTTTATTTTATCATTCTTTCACGCGATTCTATTTAGAAAAATTGCTTTCATTATTCAGGGTTATTCAAATGGTATTCTGATTTTATCGTTCCATATTATACATGAGTTTCTCACCGCTAACCAAGCAAAATTAATACATCTGTATTCATTTTCATTAGCACTGAAAACATTAATCGATTTCCAAGAAAATTTCATGCTTTTTATCTGTTCTTCTCAGGCGATGTTAAACTTTACATTTCTGCGATGAAATATAAACACAAAGCTTGTGCAATAATTATTCACTAGTTTACAAGTGGAAAACTTGCTACTGGAATAATGGAGGAAGTTGCAATTAATTCAAAACATGTCCCTTGTACAGCTTGGGGTGAATACTTTTGAATATGCAAACACAATAATAACACGAGTTTGTAAGTGGAAACGTATTATGTACAATGTAGACATATTTCAACAGAAATCCTCTCTATTTGACGGAATGACGAAAGCTTTTACAGAAGCCATAAATTCGACTGATTCATTCGTCTTAAGAAATGGGCATTAATACCTTTTAATCATTCGTAAATTTATATGGTTCCTTCTGCTTCCTTCATTCATGACTATATCCATATATATTTATCATGTATATGGGTGATCCTGATGAGTGGAAATAAATTAATGGTAGATTGCCGATATGGAGGCCATATCGGAACACCTGATATGAATGTTCTCAGCAAATTCGTAATAGAGTTACAGGCTATTTTCTGAATTTCGTCGAAATTTCTATCGGCCATATCTTCGTTACCAATCCATCAAATTGTATGAAACTTAGCAGGTTTCTTATTCTGCTAAGTATCAATCGGAACCATTATCAAATTTCGAAAAAATCTCGGTCCGGATTCTTATGAATTGATACGAAGTGCTTCAGGATATAAAACACCCTGTATGAATCATATTGAAAAATTTATCTCATAGTAAAAAACAACAAAAACTGTTGATTTAGAAAAACCAATAAAAGAAACTTGCCACACTGAAAACCACCCAGAAAAAAAATTATTATCCAATAAAATTGAAACATGAAACCAAACGATAAATAAGAAATGAAACCATAAAAGGATAATGTTAATAATTTGTTCTCAAAATAAGACCATCCTTCATCAATGCAAGCTGTACACCTCTAGTAAATGTTCGCTGTTGCCTTTCTAATGATGTCAGGAGATTTTCGCAACAAGTCACAGTTGAGTTTTATCCTCTCGATCAACTCATTCCTCATTCTGATTTCTCCTTGATACACCTTTTCCTTCAAATAGCCCAATAGGAAGTAGTCTAGAGGATTAAGATCTGGCTGTCTAGCAGGCCAGGCGATAGGCTCGCCTCGACCTATCCATCTATTAGGGTATTGGTGATCTAGGAGGGTTCTTACATCCAAAGCAAAATGTGGGCCTTCGCCATCATGCTGGAAATCATACCTCTTCTTCCATTCTTTTCTGGGCCCATCAGTTTGAGCAGATCATTCCTAAGGATGTCTAAATAACGCCGCCCATTCACAGACTCTTCAAATATGGGGGTGCTATCAAATAACGCACACCATACATTCACTGAAAATTTGTACTGCGATCGCCGTTTGTAAACAGCTCTAGGATTTTCACGAGCCCACAAATGCCTATTACGTCATTTGTAAATTCCATCTCTTGTGAAGAGCGATTCATCTGTGAAAATTATCCTCGAAATAGATATCCTATGGTTCATAATGTAATGGCAAAAATTCAGCCGAGGAAATTCATCTCTAGATTCCAACTATTGTACTGGCTGTAAATGATAAGGGTGCAACATTTCCTTTCTAAGAACCTTCCATACTTTCTTGTGGGAAATACAGAACTCATTTCCCATTTTTCTGGTACTAGTAGAGGGATTATTGAAAGCCATATTGATAATTACTTCTTCTTGATTTCGGTTTTTTCCGCATATTTTCGTTTCTTTATAGCGGATGGAAGGTGACGAGTCCTTCAAGAAAATTGAACTTGTTGTTGAACTTACTAAACGTCTGGTTTGAAGGGAACCTGTCTCTATTCGTGAACCGAATGCGATATTCTCTCTCCGAAGCGAGGGCATTAAATCCACGAGCACCCCAAACAATTAGCATGTCTGCGTATTCTTCATGGAAGAAATAGCATCGGAAAGTACCTTGTCTTCAAAAATAACATTTTTACCGATAAATTAAAAAAAAATTGGCGTAGAAGATCAGACAAATCCTGATGCTTGAAAAAGATGCCCTTTAGTGAAGAAAATTTGAAAAGTACACAATGCCATTCCAAATAGCAAACTTGTAGTCCGGAATAACCAGAAATGGCGAAAATAATTGCAACTGTAGCTCAGTATTCATTTACTCTAATGATGAATGAAAGCAGTACTCATTCTATGTTTCATATCCACTTTATTGTTGTGAAGCCGACTCGGTGACGTAGATGATATGATGCTCGTCCCCTGCGCAGAGTAACCTGGGTTCAATCCTCACAAAGTCGGCGTGATTTTTTAGATTCTGAAAATCGCTTGAGTGTCCATCTTTCAGAGGAGATGTAAAGATGTCGGTCCTGTCTAGCAGAAATGTGTTGGACATTAAAGATTCCTTCTCTCGACACGAGAGGAGTTCTGCAAAATTTCCGGGTTAGTGAGGTGACAGAATTCCCCGGCGTGTCATTGGCCGAAAGGCGGAAATAGAGCACGTTAAACGTTTCGCATTTTCATTAGTTTTTTTTGAAAATCAATAGTTTCTCATAGAACCGAGTCTATAGAAGTTAGAATTCATTAGATTCGCTCTCTTTCCATTGAGAAATCTTCGGAATCGTTTGTGATTTTATTGGAGCTGTGTTGCAGCGATTGGAGTGAATAATTTTCAGAAAAAGTAATTAATTATTCTTTTGAATTTCTGGATAAACTCCAATCGTCTGAGGCGTTATAAGTAGTCGGTAATTTTGCTCGACAACAAATTCAATCAGAGAGGGGAGAGATATCGTATTTTCTTTCGTTATATTAACCTAGATGGATATTTGCTATTCCAAGGATTTTTTCACCATCAAGATATTTTACTGTCACGAGTTTTCATCTTTATGCCAAACCTTGATATTTCACGACTGGGGTAACCACGTCTTTAGGGAACTAGTCTTGCCACCTAGGGCAGTCACCTTTTGAACGATATTCAGCCACTCAAGTAACCTGTAAGACACAGGAATACCAAAAACAGATATGACACACTATACAACCATCGTGGGAATTAACCTCAGTCCTGAAAGCTAAGTGTTCCTCTTTATGTTCCATTTCTTCATTAATCGTTGACTGAGCTCTATCATAGAGTTTCATTTTGTTGAAAAGCTCCGATTGTTCTAAATTGAAAATTGGTACTTATGTAGTTTAAGTTTATCTTGTTTTAGACTCTTTTATTGTAATTGGTTAAACTTTGTAGTTAAGTTTTTTTGCTTTAGTTATTTTGATTGTAGTAAGTAATTGATTAGACAGTTACTGTGATTTCGATAATTATTCTGTAATAAAGATAGTTGAATGAAGTGATGAGTATTATTCCTAAGACTGGGGATCAACAAGTAAGGGATGAGTATGTAAGACTCAAATCGGAGTACAAGAGGAGGACAGAGTTAGCTAAGTTTACTTACTATGACAACAAGATTAATTCGTCAAGTAATAAGTCCATAGTAGTCTGGAACTTATTTAACTTTAGCTTGGGACGAACGAAACAAAAACACAACATCCAATTGAACGTGGATGTTGAAATTGTAACTGATGCAGTTACTATTGTCAACAAATTTAACCGGTATTTCTCTTCTGTTGCAGAGGAAAAGTTGGCAGCGGCTGGGAGTAGAGCTGGCGATGTTCGGGACACTTGCGCGGAGGCTGGATCAACCAATACCATGTCCTTGGTTGAAGTCTCTTACGAGGAAGTGCGGGGAGTGTCTATTGGAATGAGATCTGTTTTGGATGAGGTGTCAAGTCATGTTCTGAAGTTTGTGGGTGAGGCCATTATGCCGGTGTTGTGTTTTTTGATAAACTCATCAGTAGCTCAGGGCGTTTTTCCCAGTATACTGAAAAGTGCTTGTATCATTTATGAATATAAAAAATCGAAAAAAAAACATATTGAGAGTTACAGGCTCATAAGTCTATTTAGTGTATTTTCTAAAATTTGTGAGAGAATTGTGTATGATAGGGTTGTAGATTTTTTGAAAGATATGGACTCATTTCTAAGAGCCAGCATGGTTATTTGAAAAGTTTGTCTACTGAAACTCCTTCTGTTAAAATTATTTTTTATTAGTGAAGAACTAGACAAGAAAAAGTGTGTTATAGGTCTATTTTTTGATCTATACTTAGCTTTCGAGACAGTTACGAGTGATATAATGTCGAGAAAATTATTCAATATGGGAATAAGAGACAATGTTCTGAACTGGTCGTTTCCTTCATTTCTGAGCGGAAGTTGGTGGTAAAAATAGATTCGTGTGGATCGCAACCTTCTGATATTACCACTGGGGTTCCTCAGGGTTCTGTCTTGGGACCACTACTGTTTTTAGTGTATATGAATCAGCTTCCCAGGTACTCACATCCATATCACGTAGTTTTCTTTGCGGATGATGCTTCGGTGGTGGTCTCGGGACGGGATCGGGAGGAACTCATCCAGAGGGTTGTTGACCCTAATGTGATAGTCAATGCAGCTAAAACGGTGATTGTGACTTTTATTCGAGAAAACCTCTTTCTGGTGAGGTTAGATTTTGACATTGGGAATGAAAGAGTAAAGCTTTCTAAAAAAGTGAATTTCTTGGTGTTTGCCTAGATGATATCCTATCGTGGAGTGAGCATATGGCACACCTGAATTGTAAATTGAAAGCTGCCTATTTTGCGTTGTTGACACAGAGGAAGAGTTTGGATGTTGGCTCTCTCTTGAGCGTTCATTATGCTCTTGCTTATTCTCACCTTCATTATAACATTCTTGTATGGGGTGGGGCTACCAATCTACAGTCGGTCTTTATAAGGCAAAAGAGGCTTAAAAGGCTCATGGAGCCAAATTTGATGCTCCATGAAGAGCAATATTCATCGCAAGAATAATATTGACGCTTCCATCTGTTCATATATATATATATATATATATATATATATATATATATATATATATATATATATATATATATATATATATATATATATATATATATATATATATATAGAGCTCTTTTGTTTAGAGAAATTACGTTAATAGAGGCAACGTAGGTATATGAAAATCATAGATACCCTACTAGACATGGCTCACTTCTAAGAACGATGCACCATTCAACCTCGAACTTTGACAAATCACCACAGTATGCTTGTACTGTTCTCTTTAATAAACTTCCTGTCGAAATGAAAATCATAAAAGATTCAAATTAGCTGTTAGAAATATGTTGCTTGAAAAAGTTTATTATTCTGTTAGCGAGTATCTCAATGATACCCTAGCTTGATGAGTGTTCGTGTTGTGTATTTGTGTTGATAAAAATGTTGAGACATATTTTATGTTATCCACCTTCAACGTATGTGATATCATTGTTTATATTGTTGTATACTATTTTCTATTAACTTCGTTGTAATTACAACGCAAAATAAATATTTTTATTATTATTTATTAGCGTGGACTTATGCACTATCTCAGCTGTTAGCTGGATATAATTTACCTTTCCCAGATTCAGCAATGAAACGGAATAGGCTCGATTACAATATACTTGACATAAATTTCCTAACTATCCTACATGTATTAAGAATTACAGATTTTTGCATTTCTATATATGTATTCTCTTGCAATTCTAATTTCTTAAGGCTATCATGCAAAGTTTTGGGTATTAACCCAGTGGAGGATACGATGACAGGAACAATATCTATTTTCTCCAGATGCCACATCTGCTTGATCTCAATAGCAAGCTCTGTGTATTTGGACTTTTTCTCCTGGAACTTATTCAGCACGTTGTTATTATTCGGTATGGCGACATCCACCAGCATTGCTGTTCTGGCTCTCTTATCATACACCATTATGTCCGGCCTATTATTCGTCACCATTCTGTCAGTGACAACATGCCTATAGTATAATCTGAAAGAGTCATTTTTCCGGTTGATACTTGTAATTTGACTGGAAGGTATTCAGAAGTCCGTACTTGTGTGCAAGTTTCTGATGGATAATGTTGCATACTTGATTATGCCTGTGAAGATATTCCGTATTGGCCAGTTGTTCGCGGACGTAATATGCTGAATAGTCTCCGATCTTATATGGCATATTCTGCACCTATCTGTTTGTAATGTTCCGTCCTTCATAATAAATTTTTTGTAGTTGTTTGTAGCGATCACTTGGTCTTGGATGGCCATTAGGAATCCCTCTGTTTCCGCGAATAATTCTCCTTTCATCAACCATTCTTTGTCTTCTTTGTCGATGTGTGGTTGATTAATCTCATGGTGATGTCGTTCATGCAATTCCTTTCTTGACCATTGCTCTTATTTTTCAGTATCTGATAGGAATGGTAGATTCAGCAGGTCATCTCAGGTAGCAAGATTTAGAGGTGTATATCCCTTATCAGCCAACGATACCACTCTATGGAGGTCAGAAGTGAGAGCTTTTGCGGAGAAGAATTCTCTGAGATTTTTTTTCTGTTCGGTGTGTAAATTGACTACATCTATCAATCCGCGTCCTCCTTCTTTCCGCTTCAAAGTTGTTCGTATCACAGACGATTTTGGATGATGGTTGTTGTATTTTGTTAGCAACGTTCGGGTCTGCCTTTGAATATCATCCAGTTCTGTCTTAGTCCATCTGATTATTCCAAATCAGTAAAGCAACACTGGAATGGCGTAGGTGTTTATTGCCTTGACTAGATTTCCCGAGTTCAACATTGATTTCAGCACAGTCTTCAGACGCCGAGTGTATTCTGAACGAATCTTCTCCTTTGACGTAGGTTCTAAACGAAGATCTCACACACTGGGATAAAAGAACTCAGATCTAGCTAGGCATAGATAATTTATAGGTAGTTCCAATTGTAATTTCATTTCAACTACCCTTGCTATAGTTTAATGTCATTCAACTTCATTATTTAAAATAATTATTTCAAGTAGAATTGAAATACTTCTCCAATTTCAGATAATAATGAAACAAAACCATTACAAGTTTCACAGAATATTTTAATCTCTCATCTGTTCCAAACATAACCGGATGTTCAAAGACAATTGGTATTCTGATTCACAACAGTTCAAGTGAAAAATTTTCGCTAGAAACCTCACATTGTATACAAGTGTCATGCAAAGTGTACATTTCCGTAAATTATACGGTGTCGTTCTCTTCACACTCAACGTACTCATTTCTAGCCTCCAGCTTATGCGGCCGCCTGTTTTGTACATAATTTTTTCGTTGAGTCCCATGATGCCCTGAAGGCTGCAGTAACAGTCACTCTTCTCAATTTTTCTTCGTATTTCCTATTTAGCGTGGAGAATTGCTGCGAGGATGGACATTCAGCCGTTGTTTGTAGGTTGTTTATGGGCCTCATGTTGTCTTCGTAAGATCAAATGCGATAATTTAACTAATTAATGTAAATTGTTTCTTTCTCACCCATGAACAAAAAATAGTGTGCGTATATACAACATTTACTGTCCATTGAACACTGACATCAATGAAATTCTTGAGATATATTTGAAAAATAACAAAGAAAGAAGAAAATATCCGTTGATGAAAATACTTTGATTAAATTCATATTTACGAGTTTTGAATGTGAAAGATTATCTTGGTACCGTGTAAATTATCTGTTGGTATTCTTTGGAAATCAAATACGGCTGCGTTAGTGATAGTGTTAGGTACAAGGATGACTTGAGAAGTTTTCGACCTTACGGTGGAAACCATAAATGGTTTGTTCGAAAGTGAAAATTCTAATGGATTTCAGAGAATCTATTTATGAGAAAAAGATTCGTAAGAGATATATTATGTTTAAAAGGCTTTCAAAGTAGGCCCTTTCCGAAATAATACATTTACGCCAACGAATAATCCAATCATGAAAACATTTTTTTAACGTTTTTTCAGGAATCGACTTCAGCTTTCGCTGCGAGTTCTCTTTGTCTTCTATCGATGCAAAACGGGTATCTCGAAGTGGTAATTTGAAGTTTGATGAGATTTCGTCGGCCCGGCGCCATATCAGGTTAATATGGTGGTTGTTTGATGGTATTTGCTGAGGTTCTGGTCAGAAATTCATTCACAATGATAGTCTTGTAAGATTAAAAACTTAAAACTTCAGGTCTTTTCAAACTAGTCGAGCGGTAACGCGTTTCACGCCCAACCAATCGCTTAAAATGGAATGAATTGATTAATTGCTTTTTTCTCTCAAACGAAAATAACCATTTTCTTTACTTTATCAATGTTAACTTCAAATGAAGATGTCGGCCGCTTTTGAATTCACTGTACCACTTATATGTACGGGTCGACAAGAACATCTGTGCGGTTGAAATAGCTCCTCCCCTTGTTGCGCGTTAACTTTGCCGGTCACGTGGCCAAGACCTCAGTTCTCAATGAACCTTTGAAGCTTTAGGAATAGCCAAACGAACAGGACCGAATCTTGCAAATCTCATTTCAATATTTCTAAGTTTTGGGAAGGATGGAGTTCGTTTGCAATTTGGAAGATCAGTGGAAATCATTACGCGACCATACGCAGAAAATTGAACAATTTTTTATAGAGCAGGATCCTTTGCTGGATGACGTTATCTACAATTTCATAATAACTTTGCAAACAGACGATAGTGACGACAACATCGAGTCTTCCAGTTCTAATGTTTTTTTAATGAGTTTTTAACTCATTTTGTGTTTCATATTTGAATTGATGCAAAAATTATCTAGATAAATATTGTTTTTACCATTTTTAATCAATTTGTATAATTGAACTGACAACCAGGTAAATCCGAATCGTTCGTCCACACGATAGCGCAATACGATAGTACCTCTTTGTTATGTCGGTAATCCTATATAAACCCATCGAGGTATCACAAGGATATTAGGTACTTAGGAAAAAAATAGTTAGTAATGCAAGATCATAAAAGAAACTATTGAGAATAACAAAGGCCCAAAAATTTTTAATAGACATATTAGTATAGGAAGAAGAGAAATGACATCACTTAAAGACAAAGCTAGGAAGGTCATTACAAATAGAGATCAAATGCTCAAATTAATAGAAAGCTTTTATAAAGAATTATATGATTCCAAATTACAACCAAACGCACAGCAAAAGGAAGATGGAAAGGGAAAAATATGTAATGTCGGTTCTGAGAATATTCCCGAAATTACTGTTAATGAATTAAACTCAGCCCTGAATAATCTTAAAAATTCCAAGGCGGCTGGACCAGATAGCATAATTCCAGAAATGCTCAAATGTGGAAGTCCTCGCCTAAAACAAGAACTGGTAATATTGTTCAACAAATGCTTGGATCAAAGTCAAGTCCCCCAAGCATGGTTTGAGGCTGAAGTAATTCTTCTCCACAAAAAAGGCGACATAAGAAACCTTGGTAATTATAGACCAATAAGCCTTTTATCCCAGCTATATAAATTATTCACCAAAATAATTACCAAAAGATTAAAGGAAAAAATAGATTTCCAGCAACCCCGTGAACAAGCTGGATTTGGATCTGGGTTCAGTACGCTGGATCATCTTCATGCAATTAAACACCTAATAGAAAAGTGCAATGAGTATAATTTAGATCTTTATATAGCCTTTATAGACTACCAAAAGGCCTTTGACAGTATAGAATTTGGGCAGTCCTTAATTCTCTTAATGCATGTATTCTTCCGCCATAATGCATGTCCAGTTATGGAATATAACCAACGAAATTCCAATAAAACGAGGTGTTCGACAAGGAGATACAGTGTCAGCTTTGAACGAAATCTTTAGAGGAATGGATTGGCATAAGAGAGGAATCAACATTGATGGCGAACTTCTACATCATCTACGCTTTGCCGACGATATTGTACTAATAAGTAGTAACGTCCAAGAATTACAAGATATGATCCTAGACTTGAACAACCATTCAAAAACTGTTGGCCTAGAAATGAAAATCAGCAAGACGAAGATAATGACTAACACAAACAATAACCGCGTAATCCACGTAGAAGGTCAACAACTAGAGAATGTCGAAAACTACATATACCTGGGACAAAAACTAACTACTAAAAAAGACAACATGACTGACGAGATTACACGAAGAGTGACCCTTTCGTGGGCGGCATTTGGCAAATTAAAACATGTCCTAACATCAGACATACCCCACAACCTCAAGAAAAACCTCTACAACCAATGCATTCTTCATGTGCTTACATATGGAGCCGAAACATCGTGTCTTACTAAGAAGTTGGCCCAAAAATTGACGAAAACCCAAAGAGCCCACAAGAGAATAATATTAAGTATTAAACTATCAGATCGCATAAGAAATACTTGGATAAGAGAACAAACCAAGCTGACAGATGTCATGGAGAGGGCAGCTCAACTAAAGTGGTCATGGGCAGGTCACGTAGCTCGAAGAAATGACAATCGGTGGACCAAGAGGCTCATGGAATGGAGGCCAAGAGTGGGGCATAGGAGTATCGGCAGGCCAAACACAAGGTGGAGAGACGATATTAAAAAATCAGCGGGTCTTCTTTGGATGAGAGAAGCTATTAGCAGAAAGAAATGGTTCAATATGGGAAAAGCCTACATCCAGCAGTGGATTGAAATAGGCAGATCGTGAATGCTTTACCTCAAATCAACCTTTAATTACTATATTTCATCCTATTGTACAGATTGCAGGTATTCTTGAAAATTTGAATTATAAGAAGAAAACAATAGTACTTATTATAAAGGTTCAGTTAGAAAAACCCCTGCCTCGAAAATTTCCTGTAGTCTAACTGGTCACATGAGTCTGTGACTCAGTTCTTTGAAATGCCGTATGCCTAAGACGGATAATTTTCTCAAAAAGCCCTAACGCCGACCTTGATACCCATTCGACATTACATTGTAAAACGTAATATTCATCTTACTTCCTCCGCTTGCTATGTCTTTTGTTGTTCGCGCATCTTATAAAAATCTCAACCGCACAGATATTCTTGTCGACTTGTATTTGTTTTTGATGAAGTCGATTCACAGTAAGTCTCCTGTTACATTTCACGCAATTCTATTTGCAATACAAAATTTGAGACAAATTCTTCATTCAATATTTTAATCCATTGCACTTAGCAACAACGAAAATGTAGATCGTTTTGAGCTGATTTTTTGAATAATCAATTTTGATACATTTTTGCCAGAATGTATGTTTAACTGACATGACCTGGACCTTCCACTGCCACAAGTTCAGGAGCCGCCATTGTGAAACATTGAAATGTTAAGAATTAGTCTACATATTATGGATAAAAATACTGCATTTTTTAATTCATATAGCAAAGTTACGAGTAAATCAATCACTTCAATAACACAGCTCTACAAAAAAAATTTTTTTTATTGTTGCCCTGGATATCATCGCAAATTTTTATGTTTTCAAGTGCCCAGATTACGAATATATTCATGAAAGTTCTCAATGTGCTCGTATTTTCATGATTTTTGCATTTCTTATATTTTGAACAATTATAAGCTTGTTAGAAATAAAATTTAATTTTCCAGTCATAATTAGGCTTCTGCGCAACTTTTTCGCGCATACAAACATCACCACTCTCAGACCCCTTGCTCCACAGAACAGCTGAGATCTCAGTTATTTGACAATATTGAAGTACATATACACGTAAATCTGGATAAAGTGTCATGGATTAATATTTTGTTTCAATTACTGAATGTCCATTCTTATATATTTGTCTTCTAGTCTAAAATATGAGTTCGTCACGAAGAAAGTGTAAATATTGTAGTGATTTATTTTGTTATATTTGCGGTGTTTATATAGCAAAAACAAAAAGAAATATCACAGACTTTGTCAAGGAGACTTATGTTGAATATTTTGGTTTCAAAATGGACAAATTAGGTAAACCATGGGTTCCTAATAAAGTTTGTAAGTCCTGTGTTGAGTCTTTACGGTTGTGGAAAAAAGGTGAACGTTCTGGATTAGACTTTGGTATTCTTATGATCTAGATGGAGCCTACGAATCATTTAGATGATTGTTACTTTTGCGTAATAGATGTTAAAGGTTTTAATCGAAATCAAACGTGGAGATACCCAGACTTACAGTCTACGAAATGTCCGGTTCTACACAGTTTCATCAAGATCTAAAAGTGATGGAAGAAAGGTATCAAGGTCGATGGGATTGTCACATGATGGCAGATTACTGCTGGTCTTTGAAAAGAGATTGTCCCCTGAAAAATTATAGAAGAAAAGCTCATAAAAGGCGTTTTATGGAAATATAAAATATATTTTCTACATTTTCCTCTTTATTTACTTCGATGTATCCGAATTTCTCAAAACATAACTGACATTATAAATATATCTGTTGTTTTGTTTCTTGTTTTACGATTTTTGTTATGTAAAATGAAAATAAAGATTTAAAAAGAAATAAGAGCAAATCCTACAAAATCATAGATAGTTTCACGAATTATGTGCATAAATAGACCCAAAATCATTTTCATATCTAGTTCAACAAAACCATTGTAGACCAGTGTAATAGATGAGAATATTTTCATATAATTTTATGAAATTCTACTTATCACGATAAGTTGATTGAGGATCTTTATCAATTGTAAGCATCTAACCTCAAGCAATATACTCATAGAAAGTTTCGTTGCCGGTATGTTCTTTTACCTTGTTTAAATTACGTGCTAAAGGTTTCATGTGAAGATTCCATTAATTTGACGGAGCGGATGTGATGGAAATGACTGACATTTTGAGTACCTATTTCACACGTCATAAAAGATGCGATTTCGATTATACAGTGAATGTAGTGGAACATATTGTCTGCAAAATAAATGAGCATTGGATTAATGTTTAAAATAATTCTTTTCCTTATGGTGACTCTTGATTTTAAGGTAAAAGGTCTCAGATCATATTTTAACCTAGAACATTTTCGGTTAGTTCTTATATTCTTATCTTTTATTGTTAAATGTAAAAGATTGATGAATACAAGAGGCTATAGTTTTTAAAATAATTTTGAATTGACAGCAATGTAGCGAAACCCTGATTGAAAACTGATCAATCAATAATACATAAATTCATGTTGTTATCCGATTATCACGAAATTCCATTACATACACTAAAATTGGGGTAGTCATCAGGAGAAAACATTCGGACATTTTATTACCAAAACATAGAACGTTGATAACAAGCAGAACGTCATAAAACTGAAAATTTCGATTATAGAATTAACACTTGGAAATGTAGTGAAACGTATTGCTGTGAGTTTCCAATAATCATTAAACAATTCGATAACGGCTTTCGTAAAAGAACGTAGATAAATGTTAATTATATGGTTGAGACTATAGTAACGTTGTAAATGTCTACTTGAAACTATCAAACCGTGATTTTGTTGATTTTTTTGCCAAAAGAAGTTATAAGTATAAACAAAATGTATAGCCTATGCAAGATTGAGAATTAACCGAGAATTGCGCAAAAGTTTTAAAAACTTTGATTTTGTTAATCAAAAAATTGATTCAAAAGTTTCTCAAAATATATTCTGGATGTTTAAGGAAGACACGGCAATATTCAAGGAGGTGATTGCAGAAGTTATTTCATGAAAAAAGTTCACATAAAAATAGGTCCGCAAATATTTCGTTACCGATTTACAGAGTGTTAAAATTTGATCGAAAGATTGAATTTTTCGTAAACCGCTTGAGATATTGAAGTAAAACTTTGGGAGTATCGAAAATTCCGAAGGACGCATTATTTTCAATGCAACACAATCTTTTGGACTCATCAGTAGCGCGCGTATGAGCACAACGCAGGTTATTCTCAAGGATAAAACTAATACGCTACTGATTTTTTCAAAAATAAAGAATAGTTTTGAATTTGCCAATTATAATAAAATAAGCTCTCTTTACTTTTTTCGTGCAACGCCAATTTTCTGAATAAACAAATGTTCAAAAGTATAAGAAAAAAAAGTCCATAAATTTCATTATACTTCTTCATGTAATTGTTGGATGGTTATGATTCATGACAATTATATACTGGAATGATTTAATCTAATTCGGTTTCTTCTCTTGATGTAACAATCGGTTCAGATAGAAATTAGAGTGAAAAATTGGGATATTTCTCGAAATTCGATAAAGATTGGCTAAACTTTCGATTATCTTCGAAACCGTTGAGAATAGGCATAGTGAACCAAGGTCTTTAGATATAGGCTATATATATGATTTGATATCTTGTTTGAAAAAAGAACAAACCATGTTCACAAGACCAGCCAAACTGCTACGATCGAATCATTTAAAATATCTCATATATTGTCGAAACACAAGAAACCATTCGAAGATGGATCGGTTGTGAAGGAAGCAGTTATTGAAGCGGGTGAGACTTTATTTGGAGATTTAAAAAAAAATAGAAATCATGTCTGCTATTAGAGAACTTCAGTTATCTTGTCCGACTGTCACAAGACGTATTGAAGTCATGAGTCAGGACATGGCTGATAAACTAAAACACCATATCATGAAATGTACATCATTTCTTTACAGTTCGACGAATCCACCGATATGACAGACACTGATCAGTGTATTTTTATTGGGATAGTATTACATGTTGGCTAAGGAAGATTTATTGACAATCATTCCTCTGAAGGGGAAGACCCATGGCGAAGATATATATGACATTTTCTTCAATTTTGTGAAAAACTACAAGCTACCAATATATAAATTAGTGTGCATTACAACCGATGGAGCACCAACAATGACTGGAAACAAAAACGGTTTTGTGGCATTGTATCGAGCTAATGACGATTTTATCTTCATTTCTTTCATTCCATCACAGAATTTGTGTTCAAAAGTTTTAAACACAGAGGAAATTATGGGCATTGCAACAAAAATTGTGAATTCCATCCGTGCTTGCAACGGCGGCTCTTTAAGTTGCAATTGTGATAGGGTATCAACTGAACGCACTGATTTGGTTCTTCACACGGTTGTCAAGTGGTAGAGACGCGGAAAATTCCTAGAAAATTCAAGAATTATTGCCCGAAATATCAGCTTTTCTAAACAAAAGAGGTGATGACATTCAGATGTTGAAAAACGAAGAATGGCTGACTGATTTGGCATTTTTGACCAACATCACAATGCACTTGAACAACATTAACTTGGAGCTTCAAGGTAAACGAAAACCTATAATTGAGATGAGTAGCACAGTAAACGCATTCAAATATGGATTGCAACTTATGATAGATCAACTGAAAAAAAGAACCTGAAACATTTTTCGTCTTTGAAAGCAAGGATTCCTCAGTTGAATTATGGTACGTATGAGGCTGAATTATCAAATATTTTGGAACAATTCGAAATGCGTTTTTATGATTGCAGTAAATCGGCAAATATAGCATCATTTATGAGTTATCCTTTTTCATTGAGGAGTTAGCTACTGAAATAGCAAGTCAGTTTAATATGAACTCATGTTCTGTTGAAAATGAGTTGGTGCAGATTATATCAGATATACATCTCAAAGCTACAGAATCTTTTACAAATTTCTGGTATTTTATATCTGAAGATAAATATCCAAATCTAAGGCAAATCGCCCTTCAACTGACGGCAATGTTGGCGTCAACTTAATTGTGCGAGTCTGCATTTTCTGAAATGAAGATAATTAAGTCAAAATATCGCAATCGGTTAACTGACGATCATATGTCATCATGCATACGATTAGCACTCAGTGGTTACGTACCATCTTATGAAAAGTATGCTGAGGACATGCAGTGCCATGCTGCAAGATCCAAAAACACACAGTTAAGCTTAACATCATATGTAACTCTTTTGTTTTGTCACAACCAATAAACTCGAAATTTTGAATAACTATGAGTTTTTCATTGATATTATAGAGAAGAACCTAACTAAACCTAACCCAAACCTTGACTTAAATAATGTATACTGTGCGGAAAGCTAATATCTATATATGGTACAGTACACCCTCCCTAGGTTGGTAGGTAGGGTGTACCGTGAATGTACGACAACCCTGCATCACACATACTTGCAGCATCTCAGAGTCAAACTTTTGAGCACACCTGCTATATAGAGTAAAGAAAAATGACAGTTTATTTGAAAATGTATTGTTCAGTGAAGAATGTAATTTTCACAACAATGGTCTGGTGAATGGATACAATTTCCACTATTACTCCGATTTGGATCCACATAGATTACATACAGAGTAATTAACAATCAAAACAGATGGTCTGTAAATGTGTGGGAGGAAAAATGGGACCCTATTTTTTTGAAGGACCTTTGAATGATATAATGTTTTTAACTGTCTCTCAAACGAACTTCCAATATTATTGGAGAAATTTTCTTAAATATTAGAACTGCTATGTGGCTTCAGTTGGACGGAGCTTCCCCTCATTATCATCGCGAAGTGCAGTATTATTTAAATACGAACTTTCGAGATAGATGTACCTTTCATCTGAAACTTAGATATAGATATTCCAGCATTGTTCGATAGGTTATAAAAATATGAATTTTCGGGTGAATAGAAAACTGTGGCGTCGTATTTGAATGAATTAATTAATTAAGTTATTGCGCTTTGAATTTCTCATTTGATCAGTTTAAAGTTTTGCACACCCAGTTCAACATGGGCAACTCGGAGTATTGAAATATAAATAATGATTTATTTTTTCGCGTCGCTGTCAATTTAGCTGAACTAACTTGAATACTTTTTGAATATTTTGAGAATAAAACTCTCTTCAGATTTTGAGGAAAAGCGAATTATCTGAAAAACCTTGATGTTAAGGTATAGTAAATTCTCATGAACGCTCAATCCAAATGTGCAATAATATACAAGGTGTTATATTTAAAAAACATAACTTTGATCATTTTAAGGCTTTTGGGACATCCTGTATAATGTGAAAATAATTTCAAAAAGTACCTATAATAGCTCCACATATATTCCAAAAGAAAAATAATCTTATAGTCCCGTATTTAGGTCACAATATTTCGTGCCGTATAGCGTGGACAACCTGGTATAAAGACTTATACCATAAATTATATTATTTAATTATTGATAGTTTGAAGGTCAATTGAAAAAAAACTAGTTTGATTAAAAGGCCAACAGTTTTGATTTATATTTTGAATCTTCTTCAGGGCTCTAGAAGAACGGAAAAATATATATACAAATATATATATCAAGATACATATTATACAGAAAAATTTGTGAACTTATAGGTTAGGTTAGAATAATAATTTCACAAATTTCGAAAGATCTGTATAAGTATCTTGATATATATGTTTGTATATATTTTTTCCGTTCTTCTAGAGCCCTGAAGAAGATTCAAAATATAAATCGAAACTCTTGGCCTTTTAATCAAACTAGTATTTCTTCAATTGGACCTTCAAACCATCAATATGTCTTTATGATGTTTTTTGTAACTTTTTCGAATATAAGAAAGTCAGTATCATGTTTGGCTCATTTTGTCGAAGTTTCTAATTCAGTAATATACTGGGTGGCTCACCACATTCATGACCAAAGATTAGGCATATTCTATGGGCGATTTTGAAATTTTGTTTGCCCAGTAATACGTTGTGCTATAGTCACTACAAACTGAGAATATTTTCGACTATACAAGATGTTCCATAATAAAGTTAACAAACTTATGATTTTCGAAATGGAACATCCTATATTTTGTTCAATTTTTGACTTTGTGAGGAAAATTGAAGGTGAATTCGTCAGAGATTCCTTACATCTATTTTTAATAGTTATTATTATGTAATTAAATTCAATATTGTTGTGAGAATTTGTTCTATTATGAATCAAGTTTGACGAATTCTGAATAATTGTAAACATGTTCGTTATTATTTTTATAATTGTGAAATTTGAGAGTTGAAACCGTTGACAATTAAAAATTAATTGTACCTTTCATCTGATTTTCCGATAAGCTATATTTTGTTTCATTCTGTGAGAATGCGTATATTTGAGCGGAGAGATTCTTACATCATTCAATAGGCAATAAAAAAATGAATTTTTGGGTAAATGCAAAAATATGACATCGCATCACAAAATTCAAAAAATTCCAAACTATTAATACGAATAGGTAAGCCGTTTTCAGTTCTGTTTCAAATACTCAACTGACAGACAGGAAATTATGACATTTCTATTGCCAACAGGTAACTAGTTAAATGAAAATTCTTTGCTTGTTTAATTCGAGAAACCCCAATTCCAGCAATATAATGCAAAAATGCGGATACTCCAGCATTGTACGATAAGTTATAAAAATATGAATTTTTCGGTGAATAGAAAAATATGGCATCGTATTTAAATTGATCAAGTCATTCCGCTTAGAATTTTCTATTTGATCAGTTTTAATTTTTGCACACCTTGTATAACATAGGAAAGAGTAATTGAAATATCAATAACGATCTATTTTCTCGCGTCGCTGTCAATTTAGCTGAACTAACTTGAATACTTTCTGAGTATTTTGAGAATAAAAATTTCTTCAGATTTTGAGAAAAATCAAATTATTTTAAAAACCTCGATGTTTAGGTATAATAATTTCTCATGGAGCTTAATTTGTTTTGAAGGCTCAATAAAATGTGCAATAATATACAGGGTTTTCTATTTAAAAACATAACATTGATTATGTTAAGGCTTTTGGGACAGTCTGTATAATGTGAAAATAATTTCAAAAAGTACCTATAATAGCTCCAAATATATTACAGAAGAAAAATAATCCTATAGTTCCGTATTTATATATTCCGTTCGTATAGCGTGGACAACCCGGTATACAGACTTAAATAAAAGTATGGAATGAAATTCGTATTAATCTTAGAAATATAAGATATAAATATTAGTTTCTTTCAGTTCAAGTTGACGACCATAAATTATATTATTTAACTATTGATGGTTTGAAGGTAAAAAAAACTAGTTTGATTAAAAGACCAACAGTTTCGATTTATATTATAAATCTTCTTCAGGACTCTAGAAGATTATTTCAAGGCTTTTGGGACATCCTGTTTAATGTGAAAATAATTTCAAAAAGTAACTCTAATAGCTCCTCATATATCCCAAAAGAAAAATAATCTTATAGTCCCGTATTTAGATCACAATATTCGGTGCCGTATAGCGTGGACAACCCTGTATAGTAATCAATAGAAGAAAACAAAGTTGCCACAACAGAGGCATTGACAGGTAATACGTCACTATTTGTAAGTTTCGCGGAAAAAAGTTACTTGAATTCGTCGCTTTCGAATTTTCTATATCAAAATCCAATAAAAACTCAGCCGAACTTCAAATATCGAAACAAATGTTTTTTATCGGGTATATTTCGCAGATATAAATTCACAGTAGGGACATTAAGGGAATATATAGCTTCAAAATGAATTTAAAAATATTTTAGGTTCATTCGTCGATGCTTGGATGCTTCTTTTTATTGGTGATCTGGTCCTGCTCCTCCAAATCTTCCGCCCCACTGATTTATGGTACGAGAATAAATTCATCAGATCTTTTTTTGTATTGATATAGATTCCGCATTATGTAAATTGAAATCAGTCAACGAAATTTATAGATGGCATTATGTTATTATTGGAAAAAATATGGCTTTCGGGTTAGGTCAAGTTGAAACATGGATTTAAAATGAATTGATTTATTTGAAATGGGTATTATTATGACAATGTGTTCTCGATAACTCAATCACTGAATGAAATAAAATAATTCATACAGTAAAAAGAAACTTTCATATGGCATATTTAATTTCGGAACAATTGAAAAATATCATCAACCAATTGGAGAGTGTAAAATTATCCTCAAAATTTTTGAGAATTCTATACATATTATTCAGTATGAGTCTCCAGATAAGCTACAACTTCGTATCGTTACCTTACGAAGATTAGTTGAACATTAATTCCATTAACAGGTGTTTTTTGAAAAGTCCGTCTAAAATTTTCAATAATCAATGGAATAGAACGATACAGGGTGGGGCGTAATGGAAGGGCGTTTTTGAACTGGTAGTACACGTAACGGTGAGTGGGTAGAGGGGAGCGGCTAAGGTTCTTCGACTCAGGAGGAGTTTCCATTTAGTTCACAATCGTTATCTGGACAAGAAAGCACCGTGCATTCGCAGTTGAAGAGTATTCAAAATCGGGGAGTCTGTCATTGTCGTGTAGCGACGCTTTCGCCATCTCAACATTGGTCGTAAAGATTCAGTTTCGAAACGTGACACAATCATCCGATGGGAACAGTATTTCAGAACGACTGCATCAGCAATGAATACGAAACCTCCATGTCGTCCCTGAAATTTAACTTCCGTGACACCAGCTTTCGTGAAAATAGTGAGACAAGCAGTAATTCAAAGTCCAGGGCGCTCCGTCCAAAGACGAGCTACAGCACTCCAAATGAGTAGTCGAACTGTTCTCAGAATTTTACACCAAGACCTCCGCCTTCACCAAGATAAGCTCATGGTTGTCCAGCACCTGAATGAAGGGGTTTTGCACAACGCCAGCAGTTTGCCGAGAGAATGCAAAAGATTATCGTTTATGAAAATGAACCAGTGATAATGATGAGTGATGAGGCTCATTTTCATTTGAGCGGTTCGGTTAATAAATAGAACTGCCGATATTTGGCAGCACAAAACTCCTGCAAACTTCATCAATCTCTACTTCACAGTGAGAAAGTCACCGTTTGGTGCGCTATGAGCCGTTTTGGGGTGATTAGACCATATTTTTGTGAAGATGAGAAAAGAGCAATCGTAACTGTAAACTATGAGCGATATATTTTCCTGCTGTAGATTTTCCTTACCCCATAATTGCGACGAGAAAGAATGAACAGAAGCAATGTTTGGTTCCTACAAAATGGTGTCAGAGCTTCATTGGAAGTTGTGGGTCGCATTTTTCCTGGTCATGTAATCTCTCGTTTTGGTGATGTGCCATGGTCCCTTTGTTCTTTGGATTTTACTGCTTGTGAGTATTTTCTGTCGGGGAACCTAAAGGCTAAGGTCTACGTTGATAAACATCGAAATCTACAAGATTTGAAAGAAGCCATCTCAAGAGAAGTTAGGGCAATCGACCCTGATTTGTTAGAGAAGGTGAACAGAACTGTGAGAATCGACATCGTGCAGAAATTTCTCAAAAACTGAATCGCGTAACCGGTACATCCGCCGTTTACGCGATTCAGTTTCTGAAGTTTTCCTTTATTGAATGAGGTGGTTGCATCAACTCCGTGACCGAACATGCTCGGTCAAATAGGCTGGATATACAAATATGTTAATTTTAAGAAGTAGTTAGTAGTGTGAAGATGTAAGATCTGTGCCAAGTTAGTCAATATATATATATATATATATATATATATATATATATATATATATATATATATATATATATATATATATATATATATATATATATATTTGTGAAGACATATAAAAGTATGATTGTTGAAATATTTTTCTGCTGGTTTTCTTTCTCCATTGTTACAGATTCCTGTCCCAAACCCCCTTTCTTTCACCCTTGTCTTCGTTTGGAAATCATGGAATGCAAGAAAGATTGACGCGGCTAAGCAGAAAAATCTTTGGTACTCTTTATGTACACACGGCACTTGTACAACATAAACAGAAAAGCTATTGCTAGTGCAATAGCGACATTATAGATATAAGCATTTATTGTAAATACAATTATTCAAATTTTTGTAAATCCTCAAAAGAATATAAATATAATATATTCTTTTGAAAAGAGGATTTACACAAGGTTTTCGCAACAAAACAATTTGAATAATTGTATTTACAATAAATGCTTATATCTATAATTTCGTGTGTGTCAGAAAAAACACAAGTGTGAGCTCAGAAAATGTAACAGCGGAACCATACTATATTGTATATATATATATATATATATATATATATATATATATATATATATATATATATATATATATATATATATATATATATATATATATGAATCCTGATTGTAACTGTTCTATTCATCTAATTATTCAGCACTGGTTTTCAAGTTAACTAGTGTGGGAAGCTCCAGAACTTACAAATCTCGCGTGATAGGTAGTAACCTATGCACAAGGCTTTCGCCACAAAACAATAGGCATCTATCTGTTACAGGTTTCCCTATACCTGAAATGCATCGTTACCGAGTTACTCCCGATGTTATCACAAAAATTACGGTTTTTTGCGCGAGGACCCTGAAATTTGCAAATTATATGACCGGAAATCTTTCAAATATTGCATTTCGATCTCTCAATACGAGACTCATCTCAAAATCTTCATCAAAGTAATTATGGTCGGAAACTATATAACATCAACTAAGGATCCTACCACTAAATTTTAGAAAGAAAATAAAAACGTAATTTCGACAGCAAAATTAGTAATTACAGACCACGGAAAATATAAATTCATTAACTTCAAACCTCAATCCCCTGAATTACATTCGTTGATAAAACTTCATAAACATAATTACCCTATTAGACCTGTTGTTTCTTATATAACGGCACCTTCTTTCAAACTTTCAAAATTCCTTAACGACTTACTAATAAGACATTGCAATTTTAAATCTGAATTTTCGGTCAGAAATACACACGAACTAATTGCCAATATCAAAGATACCATTAAACCACCTCATCTCTTTCGACGTTGAAAATCTATTTCGTAACATTCCTCCGAAAGATACGTACTACTTAGGGAAAGAATTATCAGAAAAGAATCATGTCAATACGAACATTAAATCAGATATTCTTTCATTATTACAAATTTGTTTAGATCAAAATTATTTCCATTTCAATAACAACTACAAGTGAAGGCGGCTTGATTATTGGCAATGCGTTAAGTCCTTTGTTAGCAGAAATATTCATGAATAATTTAGAAAAATTAATTTATAATCATCCACTTAGTAAATATTGTTTTTACTGGTATCGCTATGTAGACGATATCATTATTTGCTTCACAGGAACAGATAGACAGTTGAAAATTTTCAAGAATCATATAAATTAATTACATTTAAAAATTGAATTCACAACCGAAATAGAAAGCAATAATTCAATAAATTTCTCTGACATAACAATTTCGAATGAAAATGGAAAATATGTTTTCGCTATCTACCATAAACCGTCACATACATATATTATAATACATAACTCGTCATGTCATCCGTATCAACACAAAATGTCAGTATTCAACAGTTTTATTCATAGATTGATTAACATTCCGTTGTCACCAGAAAAAATTTCAACAAAGAATTAAATGTAATTAAAAAATAGCTAAAAATAATGGTTATAATCCCGAAATAATAAATAATACATTGAATAAAAACAAAATAGAATCGCATTGAATGAAGTTTACCTTGTCGATAAGTTGAAACAAAAATTCAATAAATCAGGTGTTTATAGATTGAATTGTAACGACTGTGATAATTTCTACATTGGTAGAACACAGAAATTTCTATAGTAGAATATCGGAACTGAAACGCAGTTTTTCAAATGAGAAATCAGATTCAAATTACGCGAATCATCTCCTAGAAAAAAATCACTCTTTCGACCCACAGTTTGAAATTTTGCATACAGATAATGAATATTGGAAAGTTGATCTTTGGAAACTTTAGAAATCAACATACACAATCACACAGGTGGACTCATTAATGAACAAGTCGATTTAAGTCTTCACCACTATTGAATCTCTTCAAGGAGCAATCTATTCCTCAATTTTATTGGATATACCTGTCATCAATAACCACCTAAGAAGAAGCAACTCAATAAGCTTTTAATTACTTGAGAACATTTGTATTTATACTCTCAATTGTATCTATATATAGTTGTCATAATTTCTGTACATCCATTCGTCTGAAGAAGCTACAGTGTAGTAAAACGCGTAACAAATCACAATTATTCAGTGAAATTCCTCAAAAAATATTCCTTGTTAATTGTTACTTCTAATTAGCACTTCAGCGTGGACACCTGGTAATGAATAATTTGATTTATCCATGGAAACACTTTAATTACACGGATTGTATATGGGCAACTCAATGGCGTAAATCTCTTTTTTCTATAATGCTTAGTGACGTTGATAAATATTTTTGATTTACACCATTCGAGAGTAAATATTGCTTATCATATATTTGTGTGTAAAATTGAAGTGAAATGCTGATAAATTTTCCACAATCCCTAATAACTTTTAGCTACTATTCCATGGATAGAGATACAAACACAAATGTTTGAACACACCTCCGGATTTGGAAATCTGGCGGTTAAAGTGATACGTGACACTGAACCCATGTAGCTCGAGTAAATATCTTTGCATTTTCCGTTTGACGTGAGCTCAATATAGGTGTGATCCCAATCACATTTGACGGTGGTTTGCATCCCCTGTAACCTATCCTTGGATTTTGTACGGTTAAATCACTCGTTCGTGTTCTATGCCCTTCTCATACAGTGTTGATTCAGGTGCAGGAACATGTAACTTTACCGAACGTGAGAGGGAGGCTTGCATAGATCGGGTTCACTTTTGTTTATGAGCACGCTGCACGATACGAATGCCCGAAGAGCACTCGACATCGAAATATTTTTAAAGAATGAATTCAGGCAAAAAATTCAATTTCGGTGCGTTTTTTGTTTGCCATGTCCTTTGCATGAGATCAAAAGGCCTTTCAACTTCATTCTACAAACGCTTTTGAAGAGAAATAATACTTTTTTATTTATTTATGAAACGATGACCACCATGGGAACATATGAAACGAATTTAACGGGTGAATTATCGGTAAAAGCACAACAGTTGCCGTATTTGTCAGATAGTACTTGATAGAAGGAAAAATTGAAAGATAATCTCATGTAAAATGCATTTCAGATTTATAGTTTCTGAAATTAATCCTTACATATAGGGTGCGACAGAGAAAATCGGACCATTTTTTTCGTTATAAATTTTGCAATTTTAGAGATAGATCATTTGTTCTTGCTTCTTTAGAAAGTACTAGCTTTTCAGAAATTGAATCGAAATTTCACTTTCGGTGAAACACAATATGGCTGACTCATTCGAAAATGAGCAATATTTCAAGATCGCTGGAACGTTTTTCTTTCAGTAAAAAATTCGAATGGGGCATTCAGTCGATAACTCTGTTTTTTCCCGAACAATTTGACATATTGATCTCAAAAATATTCCAAGAATCGGTAAAAAAGTAGTTTGAAGAATTTTTTTCATTCAGATTTTCAGCTGAAATCTAAATATTTTTTCCACCTCATGGCGCTGGCACTCCTGAAGCTGTTGTGTTTCTCATTGATGTTCTAAGAAGACAAAGAACGAATTTTTACTAAAACCAACCTAAAATTTGAGTTCCGTTGAAATTCAAAATGGCCGACTTCCTCAAATTTTAACAATATTCCCTGCTCATTAAAAAATTTTCCTGGTCGTAATGGATCAACTGCGTAATTCAATCACTAGGTTGAACCTTTCCCATCCTTTTGAGGTATCGAACTCGAATATTAATTCAGAATTATGCCAACTGTCGTCAATAATGTTTCTCTTTTCCACCATCATATGCACCTCCCATTGTGAAACCTCTGAACATAGACTGCATGCATTAAAATCTATGAGAAACAAAAAAATAATGAAATCTGGTTTGAATTTGCTTGTTTTTGACCATAGAACAGACCCTAATGAGAAATAAAAACTCAGTGCTCCGACATAGGAAACAATATGGCCGTCTCTACATAAAAACTAGCGCTACGTGTGCCATTGTGAGAAATTAAACCGAAAGGCACCTTATTTGAATTCTAGATTTGCCACGATCGAATTCAACTTGACTAAAATGGAGTATATGAACTAGTCTAATAGATGCAGATAATTTCTGCCTCAATTAGACTGTTTAAAAATCGAGAAAATAATGAGTATTTTTTACAATAACACTTTTATTTTAAAATAACAAAAATCTCTTAAATCGTATATACAGAAAATATTTTCAAAAATAAGATAAATTTTTAACATATGTATATCGAAAATATAAATCACATATCACCGAAAACAGGTACATTCTAACATTCAAAATAAAAAGAAATTCTGAAATATTGTTCTCAGCCATAATATTGGTCCTCCATTGCTACCATTGGTCTCCCGTTGGGGGTAAACTGCTTTCACTGCCATCTTCATGGAAGTTACCCCATACTACTTCTGAAAATAGATAAGAAATCGAGGTAATAACTATCTCTAGAAGTTTTATTTAAATGAATTTGAAATATCTCAAAATCGTTGAATATTTCAAAATCAGGCAATTTCATTACTAATCTTAGAAACTAGGGTTGTATTAATATGGAATATGGTTCATTAAGAGATGCTGTTATAGTTAAAGATTCAGACAAAGAAGGTAAACTGCCAATATATAAGTGATCGAAGAAAATTATTTTTCAAGGGACAATATTCAACCTTCCGTAGAATGTTAAATATCCTTCCTTGAAGGAGCTAGTTTTCCGATCTACTTTTCATAATCATAGTTTACCGGGGCCACCGGGAAGTGGTACAGCACGGTCAGATGTCACGAATAGAAACAATGGACTGCAGGTTCGGTCTCGTTTGACCTTGTCAGCATTATCTACCATTCGTTACAAAAGGCCGTGCCGTTACCTACTCATCTCAATTAGTTGGAGCGAACGCAATAATATAAATATCACTGCGCCCCCCAAAGAACAGAAACAGAGGCTACCTCATCAGCGCCCCGCAAAACGGTGAAACCAAAGAGCAGATGAAATAAGAAAACGTTAAGTGGTCAAACTAGTTCGATAACATACCGCCATGCGATACTCACGTATCAGACAGAAGCAGCTGTCGAAGGACCGACGCTCCTTATTTCTATGTGGTTTACAACCACGCATACACAAACATCTCAAAACAAAAAGTTACTAATTGCGAGATTTCGCAATGTGTTCACATATCGAAGAGAATTATTTTTCAAGGGCAATTAGTAACTTTTTGTTTTGAGATATGAGTGATCTCCCATAACTACAGAAACCAAAGAAGATTTATTCAGAGATGGCATATTAGCAATGTTTGAAGGGTGCCTTATTTTAGAAATCGGTCAAGATGGTTCATTGGGAGTCTCTGGCAAAGATGATCTACCACCAACATTTGATAATAAATGATATTGCTCGTTGAGAGCTATCCTCAAACATTTCTGTTAGCTGCCGATCTACAGCTCGTGTTTTATGTGCTGGTGCACCATCCGATTGGTAATAGCAATCCCTTAGAATGTTAAGGGGTAATCCATCTAAAAAATATGCTAATGTTCCTCTCAAAATTTCCAGGTATTTTTGGCCATTAAGATTTTCCTCATAAATGTAATAAACCAACAAATCATTCATTAAAATTGCAAAAACGTTCACGCTGAATTTATTTTGGAAATCAATAACCTCAATGAAATGTGGATTTTCTGTGGCCGAAAATTTTCGATTTCTCCTGTTGGATATTTCACTTTCATTGAACTTGGCTTCATCAGACCATATAATTTTTTGCAGAATTGTCTCATCTTCTTGAAGCCGAAATAATAAATTTTCACATAAATTTAGCCGCTTGGGAAGGTCAGTTGGTTTCAATTTTTGTAGTCTGATAAAAGAATACGGGTGCATGTTATGTTTCTTGAGGATCCTTTGGATGGAAGTATAACTCAATCCAATATCCATTGAGGCTGACTTAATGGACGCATGTGGATTGGCACGAAAATACGCTAGCGTATTAATTTGATTGTCGTCGTCCTCGAGAATTGGTTTTCTTCTAGTTTCTATGTATTTTTTCTTCAAAATTGCAGAAAATTGCTTCTAATCCTTCGAAATTCGTTTTACTCATAGGCGCCAAATTTGAAAATTGGTTATTGAATTGCCTGCAAGTTCTTTCCACCACTTTTTGACATACACCACGAATTAAAAAAAGATTAAACATATCCTCGTTTGAATAATCAGCCATTTTATTATCAATCTTGTGTTTTTCAAAAAATTTCACTTCAACTTACCAACAATTCTTGTTGATATATCAAATTCGAATGAACGAAGTGACAAGTACATTAATTTTAGGCAACTGTCAGGTCAGCGTAGCCAGTTCAGCTACTTGATTCAAATATTTCAAAGCATTCTCTGTTAGTTCTTGCAAAAGCATCAAGATACAATATATTACCAAGTTATTTCGGAACTATAGGAGATGAGTATAGTACAATTCTATCTGAAATTTGACGCTTCATCTGATGGCGAAATAAAAATTGGCACGTGCCATTTGAAAAAATTGAGTTACTGCTGTTTGAAAAAGGCCAAATTCAAAAAATCACACAAAACAACACAATAAACATTTGACATGTGTAGACTTCTTAAAAAAATCCTTGATCTTTCCTCTATCCACCCAAGCAAAAATTGTGTCTGTAGTGAAAAAGATCTACGAGCTACAATTGTTTTAAATGTTCCCTTGGGTATTTTATGTCTTGCTTAAATGTCGGTTCTAGATGTATAATAAAAAAAAATATTATAAAATTTCAGCTTGATATTGTAATTGGAACTCAAAAAGTTTTTAACGGACGGTCCCGGTGGATATCCCTGTATATTAGTCTTATCTCCTACTTGATATTACAATAGGTACAATTGTTGGAAAACTAAGCGAAAGTTAAAACGGAAAAAAATTGTCTGGTTTTCTCTAGCGCACCCTATATAATACTGAAACTATCGTTTTTTTATAATTGAACTTCTTTCGTGGAATGAGGTTCAGAGGGGGACTATAAAGTATAATCCACAATTCTTTTGGATTTTCGAGTGGTGCTATTTGTCGAAACTATGCGTCCTTTCAAAAGGACAGTAGTACTAAATCATACTCATAGACATTATCGATTGATTTCAAATAAAGTCTTTATTTTCATCAAAAGAACATCTTAACATTAAATAGTATGATAAGAAACAAAACAATCTTTTGGATGCAAGCCAACATCACATATTTGGCAGAGAAAATTTTTAGAACGACTGTCAAAATTTTTCCGCAAACTTTTTCTTTAAACCAAACAAGATCCACGAAGAAATAATATATGGGCGATGTCAACCCAATTTTTTCTTTAAACTAAACAAGATCCACGAAGAAATGATATATGGGCGATCTTCTTCTTCTTCTTCTTCTTCTTTAAATAGGACGATGTCCTGTTTTTCTGTTACAGCCCCTGCTGCGAACCGGAGCTCCAGCACTCATGCCATCGCTTTTTCGGCCTTCCTATGGGTCTTCTAGTGTTGGGTTTTTGTGTTTTTGCCCACTTCGCCATACGTTCGGGGCCTATTCTGTCTACGTGATCTCTCCATAGGCGTCGACGTGCTCTTGTCCACCTCACCACATCCTGGACACCTAGCTCCCTTAGCGTATCCTCATTCCTTATTCTATCTCTGCGTGTAATACCTCTTATAGCTCTTAGTGTTCTCATCTCTGTTGTCCTCATTAGTTGTTTTGTTTTTGTTGTCTCAGCTCTTGTCTCAACCGCATATGTCATCACGGGTCTCACACAGGTTTTATAGATTCGGACTTTGCTTTCTGTGCTTATGTACTTATTCCGCTAGATTACATCTCTCAGGAAGCCAGATATTCTCGATGCTTTCATTGTCTGCTGTTTTGCTTCTTGTAAAAGTTGCCTATCGCTCGATACTTCTACTCCTAGGTATTTAAAGTGTGAAACTTGCTCTATTATATGGTCGTTCACTACAAGTTTGCATCTAATTGGATCTTTCGCTATTACCATCGATTGGGTTTTCTGTGTTGATATTACCATGTTATATTTTATTGCTGTTACTTTGAACTTTTGTAGTAGGCGTTGTAGATCGCCCTCATTCTCGGCTATTAGTAAAGCATCATCTGCGTAGCACAGTATTCTCATAGTTTTGTTACCCATCCTATAGCCTTGGTTCATTTGGTTAACACCTGCTATTATTTCATCCATGATTAAATTAAATAGACATGGGCTGAGGCTGTCACCTTGTCTAATGCCTGCGTTAATTTTGATCTCGCTTGTAAGTCCCTGTGTAGTTTTTACTTTTGTCTTATTAGAGTTATTTAGTTCTTTGATTATGTTTATGTATTTATTGCTTAAGTTTCTATTTCTAAGGATAGTGATCACATCGTTCATTCGAATTCTGTCGAATGCCTTTTCCAAATCTATAAAACATATAAACATCGGTTTGTCAGACTCTATGGACTTCTCCACCAGTTGCCGCAATATAAAAATTGCATCCGTTGTTGATCTATTTGGTCGGAATCCCTGTTGTTCTTTAGACACACCTACTTTGTCATATATCTTTTGCGGTAGAATTTTAGTGAGTAGTTTCGATGCAGAGTTAAGGAGTGTGATGCCTCTATAATTTGCTGGGTTTGTCTTCACGCCTTTTTTGTATATGGGTATTGTTATGCTCTCTCTCCATTCTTCTGGTATCTCCTTGTTGTTTTCCATTTTTTGGGATAGTTTTGTTATTTCTTCTGTTATTTCTGCTCCCCCATATTTAATTAGTTCGTTATTTATGTTGTCCGGACTGGGTGATTTTCTATTTTTTAATTTATGGATTACTTGTTGTTCTTGGCTGATAATGTCATTTTCTGTTTCTTCGTAGAGTGTGTTTTGTTGTTCGATATGGGCGATGTCAACCCAAATTATGGGGTCCATAATGATTCTAAAACATTCCAGATCATAATCGGCATCTATTGGAAGACCGAACCTGGCCATTGGGTCCCTCTCGGTCAAACAGAGAGGGAATTGTTTCGTTGATATTTAAGGGTTTTTTGCGATTATACTTCAAAATTGGCAAGCAAGAACAAGGAAGTGATTATGTTTCAGCAGACTCACACTGCGACGGAAGAACATCTCCGCGAAAGAGGAATTATCGCAGGTTATGTACTTTTGGATTATCTCCTTAGTCCTTTTTATGGCCTTGTTTGCTATGTAAAATCATTTCTTAGATTTTTTAGACATATAAGAGGTATGATTGAAATATTTTTCTGCTGGTTTTCTTTTTCCATTGTTATAGATTCCTGTCCCAAACCCCCTTCCTTTCACCCTTGTCTTCGTCTGGAAATCATGGAGTTAGAGAATGAAGCGGCTAAGCAGAAAAATCTTTGGTATTCTTTTTCTAAACACGACACCAACACAACATAAACAGACAAGCTATTGCTAGTGCAATAGCGACAGGGAAACGAGTTTTTTCTTCAGGTTTTTTCACTCGTTTATTGAATCATATGAAAGATACTATGGTTCCCATGTTTGTTAGTTTGTTTTTCCTTTAACGTGCTATATTTCTGCCTTTCGCCTAATGACGCGCCGGGGAATTCTGTCACCTCTCTAACCCGGGAATTTTGCCGAACCCCTCACGTGTCGAGGGAAGGGATCTTTGATGTCCAACACATCTCTGTTAGACAGGACTGACAGCTTTACATCTCCTCTGAAAGATGGACACTCAAGCGATTCCCAGAATCCGAAAAATCGCACCGACTTTGTAACTCTGCGTAGGAGACGAGCATCATATCCCATACGCCACCGAGCCGGCTGGGTTCCCCTGTTACATTTTCTGAGCTCACACTTGTGTTTTTTTTCTGACTCACACCAAAATTCTAGATCTAAGCATTTATTGTACAATTATTCGAATTTTAGTGAATCCTCTCCGTTTCAGAAGAATATATATATATATATATATATATATATATATATATATATATATATATATATATATATATATATATATATATATATATATATATATATATATATATATATATATTCACGTTATGACAGTCAGAGTGTCATAACGTGAACAATCGTGTAAATTTCTAGGAACTTTGGAAGGTCCTCTTTTTCATTTTCTTGTTAGATGCTTATAGTTCAGTTGCTATAGATCTTCTGAATTGTAGTTGGTCGACTTTTCCACCTATCATAATCATTCACAACATGATGTTGTGAATGGGTATGCAATACTGCCGAGGTCAAATAAGTCCGAAACTGCAGCCTATTGCTCCTGTTGATGACATCGGACCGAGCTGTACGCCCTGTGTGGCGCTTGTCGTCAACCAGGGGGTGGGTCAGAAAAGCAGCTCCTTCAGGAAAGGATATTTAACATTCTACGGAAGGTTGAATATCGTTCCTTGTATGAATATTCTTCGATGTGTCTACATAAAATATTTATTTTTCATCCAAATTTATTATATCGCCTTCAAAGTAAGTCCCTTCCGAAATAATATATTTGCGCTTACGAACAATCCAATCATGAAAACATTTTTCAAACGCCTTTTCATTTCAAACACCGGATTGGTCAATTGAGTTTTGGAAAAAGAAACAAATCGGCGGGAGCCATATCAGGTGAATACGGTGGTAGCTGTTGAATTGTTGGTCAGAAATTCATTCACAATGATATTCTTGTGAATATCGTGGTAAAAAATCCATGAGTGTTCTTTCCATAAATCTAACCTTTTTCGACGAATTTACTCCCTCAATTGCCACATGACACTCAGGTAATATTCTTCATTTACTGTCAGACCTTCTGGCAAGAATTGCGAGGTCACCACACTGCGATAATCAAAAAAAACAGTCAACATTACTTTGACTTTTGATCGACTTTGCTACAATTCTTATTATGAATGTGGGGTCGGAAATGATTCATTCTAGTATGCGATTCAATTCTCAAAGAAAATTAATGTCCATTGAAACTAGTCGAACGGCAACGCGTTTCATGCCCTAACAATCGTTTAAGATCGTACGAATTGTTTCGTGAGACACAGAAAGTTAATTGCCTATCTCTCTCAAACTCAAATGACAGTTTTCAATTATCATTTCCTTCACTTTATCGATGTTATTTTCAGTTGAAGATGTTGATGGCCGATCAGAGTGAGTAAATATTCCACCAGATCTTGGCCGCTGTTGAATGCACTATACCACTTATATGCCCGCGTTTTAAATGAAGTCGATTCACCGTAAGCCTTCTGTAACATTTTCAGCGAGACGGCACACGAAATTCGATTTGCAATACAACATTGGAGATAAATTCTTCGTTCGATATTTTTTCATTGTAAAAATCGCAAAAGACACTTGTGAAAACTGACAAAATCGAGCTCTGTAAGAAAACTGAATGACAGATTGCGCTCGAACTTCGCGTCAGTATAGAAAACAGTATTGCCAATTTAGCAACAATCAAAATTTTGACAATCGTTTCAAGCAGATTTTTTCGAAATAATCAATTTCTGGTACTTTTTGATTGTATGTATTTCAGTTCACAGAAACATCTACTGTGTTCTCAATCTACGGGCGAAATAACACGACTTGATCATATACATGACATCGAATATGACTTAGCTTGAAATGATCCCTAGTCCTTATTAATTCTTCCATGCCGGATATTCCCAACATTTTCATAGCTGTGACAGTTGTAACATAGGAATCTGTTGATGTTTTATCTCGACGTTGAGTAAAATTCCATCCTTGTATCATCGTGCGATATTAGTTCATTTCATTACTCAGTGTACATCTGTATAAAGACGTGAACAACTACAGTTACGTGCACTGTATGTTTTCGACACATTTCCTCGTCTATAATGCGTAACTGGAACTTGGAACATAACACAACAAAGTTCGTGTAACAAGCACAATAATGACTTTCTGTTATTCTCCCTTCTAATATGGACAACACGGAAGAGAGTTTATGCTAGTTTTACTGTATGTTTCAGCCCAATGAAATGAATTCAAAATTAATCAATAAAGGCGTGTTCGAAAATATACTTTGGTATTTTGATTTTAGCAAATTTTTCAACGAAAAGGAGTGTGTGTGTGTGTTGAAACATTCGTCAATAGCTTCGTATTTTAAACATTCATTCAAATTTTCCTTTTCACGGAAAATTCTTAACATATTTCATGTATAGAGTGTTCCATTTTCGACGTTTTAGTACGGAAGCTACGTGAAATACTCATATAAATTGAAAACTGACCTTCCATCTCCATCCTCCATTTTCAAGGAAAATTCATTGGTGAGAACAGATAGCACTTATCTCCTTTTGTTTTCGAGTTTTTCCGGGATTTCCGCAAATGTCAATATTTCGATTGCTATCGAAGTTTGCTGGAAGCTATTCAGACACTCTTTTCGAGTAGAATAAATATAAATTACTCGCAAGACATTTTTTTCTCAAAAATGTGAATTCTCCAGATATGAAAATTCTTTGAATATTCTCTGGTTTTTTGCCGGTCACGTGTCCAAGAGCTCAGTTCTCAATGAACATTTGAAGCTTTAAAAAGAGCCAAGTGAACAGGACCGAAATAAACTTGATGAAGCAGAGGCTTGTACATTTAAATGTCTCGCCTGTATCAACATTGGAATTTCTGTTCAAGATGTGGATCGAAACATGAACTCAGTAAGCGTAAAGCCAACAGAAAAACCTGCAGTTCATGCGGAAAGTTAAACCATTTTTCGAAAATGTGTGAGTAAAAAAATTATGACAATTCAGTTCATTCGATCGAAACTAATGAAACTTCAAATAGTTCAAATATGAATTCTTTGTTCATCGGAACACTCGAAAGTGAAAATAGTTTTAAGGACAATTCATTTAGTGAAAATAACTGTTGGAATGTGGATTTAGCTTTAGAAACTTCATCTAGATAGATAGAGTTCTAACATTTATAATAAATTTGTATTATCAACTGACAACCAGGTAAATCCGAATCATTCGTCCTCACTATAGCGCAATACAATTGTACCTCTTAAAATTTCCGTTTTCTTTGTTATGTTGTTAATCCTGTATAAACCCATCGAGGTATCACAAAGATACTAGGTACTTAGGAAAAAAATAGTTACTAATTCTTTGCCTCAAATCCCTATTGAATATCAACCTTCAATTACTATATTTCATCCTATTGTACAGATTCCAGGTATTCTTGAAAATTTTACCTAATAATTTTGAATCGTAACGCGTTCCACCACACCGTAGCTTTTTCAGACGAATGAATGTACAGAAAATAAGAATGAGAATATAAATACAAATGTTCTTAAGTAATTAAAAGCTTATTGAGTTGCTCCTTCTTAAGTGCTTATTGATGCCGGGTATATCCAATAAAATTAAGGAATAGATTGCTCCTTGAAGAAATTCAAAATCAGACACAAATTACGTAAATCATCTCCTAGAAAATAGTCACTCTTTCGACCCACAGTTTGATATTTTGCTTGTTTTTATTATATATATATATATATATATATATATATATATATATATATATATATATATATATATATATATATATATATATATATATATATATATATATATATATATATATATATATATATATATATATATATATATATATATATTCAAATATTCGAATAATTGTATTTACGATGATATCTATAATTTGTGTGTCAGAAAACACAAGTGTGAGCTCAGGAAAATGTACCAGGGAACCATACTATCTTGCGTATGATTCAATAAACGAGTGAAAAAACACGAGTAAAAAACTGGTTCCCCTGTCGCTATTGCACTAGTAATAGCTTATCTGTCTGTTTAGGTAGTGTTAGTGTCGTGTGTACATAGAGTATCAAAAATTTTTCTGCTTAGCAGCTTCAATTCTCATCTTGCACTCCATGATTTCCAGACGAAGACAAGGGTGAAAAGAAGGGGGTTTTGGACAGGAATCTGTAACAATGGAAAGAGAAAACCAGCAGAAAAATATCTCAACAATCATACGTGACTCTTATATGTCTATACACACTTGAATTTAAGAAAAGATTTTACTTAGCAAGCAAGGCCATAAAAAGGAATAAGGAGATAATCAAAGAGTACATAACTTGCGATATTTCCTCTTTCGCGGAGATGTTCTTCCGTCGCAGTGTGAGTCTCCTGAAACATAATCACTTCCTTGTTCTTGCTTGCCAATTCTGAAGATTAATCTCGCAAAATCCCTTCAATATTCAAATTCAACAAAACAATTCCCTCTCTGTTAGACCCAGAGAGACCCGATGGCTAGGTTCGGTCTTCTAAGTGAGGCCGATTATGATCTATAGGTGTTCAAGAATCACTATGAACCGTATAATTTGGGTTGACATGCCCCATATATTATTTCTTCGTGGTTCTTGTTCAATTCAAAGAAAAATTTGCGAAAAAATTTTGATAGTCGTTTTAAAAAAAATGACAAATGATATATATTATTGATAATGGAATTCTACCGAGTAAAAGCCTCCCAAATTCAAATAGTACTTATTATGCAGGTTCAGTTAGAAAAACCCCCGCCTCGAAAATTTCATATAGTCTAACTGGTTAGAATTTGTGATTCACTTCTTTGTATTAGAAATTAAAATGATCGAGTACCTTGAAATGCCATACGTCTAAGAAGGATAATTTTCTCAAAAAGCCCTTACGACGACCCTGATAATAATAATAATAACACTAATAAGTTTATTAGTTTATAGACCTGATAATGAGGACAAAAAGAAAAAATATAAATTTCATACAAATAAACTTGATGAAGCAGTGACTGGGTAGTTCGTCATAATCGGGTGATGTGTCACAATAGGGGAATTTGTCTTTTTCTTCTTCTAATGCATATCCATCTCTTGCGGTGTGTATCAATGACTGTATATCGTGTAGTCCTGTCCACTGCCTGATATTTCGCAGCCAAGACATTTTCTTCCGTCCGATCCCTCTCCGGCCTTCGATCTTGCCTTCGATTAACAAATGCAGGAATTGATATTTCGTGTTTCGCATTATATGACCCAGATATGCTGTTTTTCTCTTTTTGATCACTGCAAACAGTTCACGTTGTTTGTTGACTCGTCTAAGAATTTCCTCATTTGTCAATCTAGCCGTCCAGGGTACTTTTAGGATTCTGCGGTATAGCCACATCTGGAAAGCCTCTAATTTGTTTATTTCATTCGCTTTTAATGTCCAACCTTCCATACCATAAAGAAGCACCGACCAAATGTAGCACTTAGTGAATCTCAGCCTTAGGTTAAGGTCAAAGTCGGAGCAGGTGAACACTTTTCGAAACTTTAGGAATACCTGTCGTGCTTACTCTATGCGATATTTTATCTCTTTTTCTGATGACCAGTCTTGAAACAGCCAGATTCCCAAGTATTTAAACTTTTCTACTCTTTCTATGAGCCTTGCGTTAAATATTAGCGTAGAGTTTTCGAACATTTGCTGGTTTCTGGAGATAATCATAAATTTTGTTTTTTTTACATTTATATTTAGGCCCATTGATTGGCTTTGTTCACCTACCCCATTGACCAGTTGTTGCAGGTCGGTCATGTTGTCAGCTATTAAGACCGTATCGTCAGCATATCGGACTCCATTGACTTTGATTTCCATTTCCATGTCTTCTAGTGCCTCTTGGAAAATCGTCTCTGAATACAAATTGAATAGGAGTGGAGAAAGCACATATCCCTGTTGTACTCCTCTTCTAATTTGGATGTCATTAGACATATTATTGTCTACTTTTATTTGTGCTGTTTGGTTCCAGTATAAATTCTCAATGCATCGTATGTCTTTTTGGTCTATATCAAGCCTTCTTAGAAGCTGCATTAATTTGTGGTGCTGTACACGATCGAATGCTTTCTCGTAGTCTATGAAACATAGACAGACATCCTTTACTCTGATCATGGCAATTCTGGACAAGCACTTGTATGGCGACTATTGCTTCCCTTGTAGCTAACCCTTGTCTAAACCCAAACTGCGAGTCACTTATGTCTCTTTCACATTTTTTGTAAATTCTCTGGTGTATGATTTTAAGAAATATTTTTAAGGTATGGCTCATCAGGCTAATGAGTCTGTGGTCTTCACATTTTCTTGCATTGGTCTTCTTAGGCAGGGGGATAAAAGTTGAGCACAACCATTGCTTGGGATAGTGTCCTGTCTCATATAAAGTGTTGAACACTTTATGTAGAGCTGTGATGCCTTTTTCATCTAGGAGTTTAAGTATTTCTGAAGGAATTTCGTCTGGGCCAACTGCTTTATTATTTTTTGCGTCGCGTATAGCTTTTTCAATTTCGTCTTTAGTTATGGGTGGACCGGTTAGTGAAATATTGACATCAGCTAGAGGTCTGTCATCGTCAAATAGTTCTTTTATATACTTTTCCCAAACATTTTTTTCTCTTTGCTGTCCAGGACTATCTGGTTGTTATTATTGACTGTTACAGTTGTTCTCATTTTTCTATATATACCAGCAGTATCTGTCACAATCAGGTATTCTTTAACGGTCAGTATTCTTCCCCAACTCAACATTTCCTTTGTCTGGTGATTGTGTGTGCCAAATTCGCGTTGATTGTTGTTTCAAGAACTATTGATGAAATCATGTACATTTTCTCGACCATAATTTAGAATCTAAGTTTCCATCCTTTTTCTGAAGAGTTTCTTGTTTTTTAAATTTTTTATACTGCTACGTACTATTGAATATATTCTAGGGGCAATATTTGATGTTGACCTCTGTCCAATTGTTTTGTTTGCCTTCGGTGTTACATATGCAGTTTGTCTGGATCTCGTGTAGTGGCTATGGTCGAGGAGGTCAATCCTTATTTTATTTCTGAAAACATTTGAGATGATCCTGGATGAAAAAAGCTGTTTGATATCTAAGAGTTGAGACACTTTGAATATTTCTTCACTGGCATATCTGAGATAGCTTTTTGACATCACATTGCAGAACGTATTTATCTTACTTCCTTCGCTTGCTCTCTTTTGTCTTCGCGCATCTTATAAGAATCTCAACCGCACAGATATTCTCGTCGACTTTTACATCTTTCTATTAAACTTTAACACCCTGTTAATCGGTAACGAAGTATTTCCGGACCTATTTTTATATGACCTTCTTTCATGAAATGATTTCAGCAATCACCTCCTTGAGTATTACCGTGTCTTTTTTAAATAGCCTGTATATAAACTTTCATGAAGTCCCTAACCTTAAATATTCTAATGAAGGAAGTACTCATCTTTATCATTTATATTTCGAGCATTCAGATTATTACCTACCTTACTAAATTGTGAAAATTTCGGTTACATTTCAACGTCTATTGATGACATATGTTTCCTGTTGAATGCTGAAGTTTTCATTTAATATATCCAATACCTGATAACTGATAATGTGAGAGAGTAAAATGTTTCATAGATCCATAATTAAAATTGAAACTAAAAAGTAAATCACTTTCATTCATTTCAACAAATGGACAAATGACAGTAATTATCATTTATACACAGATAACGTAATTCCTTTTGATTGATCTTATTTAGTAATAAGCGGAGTTTCTTTTAAGTAGATTTTTATCTTTCTTCATCCTTATTCCGACAGCATACCCGACTAATACTTTTAGTTGAATATTCTAGAAGGGTCGGGTTAGTTTCGTTTACAGCCTTCTCCATCTCTATCTCTAAATCTTGAGATGGAGGGGCATGTACACTCTGAAAGTTGAAAGCTTTTCTACGAATGAATTGAAGTGCGAAATTTTGTTGATGTTGCCGAACATGGCTAGAAAGATAGTCTAATTTTCTGCTTGAATAATTCTTAAATAATTGATGTTTTTTCAATTTGTGGTACTTTATGATTCAAAATAAATCTCATAGAAAAAGGATTGCTTGCTGGACCACCCCAATACTAACACAACAACAACAAGCTTTACAAGGAAAGTTATTTGAAACTACAAAAAGGATTAAGATTACTTAACGGCGGTGTCTCAATTACAGTTAGAAAAAGACGAACATTGGCATATTTCTGATATTCTACCTTATATTAACGAAAGAAGTGATTTACACTTGATACCGTTACTCGATCCAAATCCATTTCATCAAAAATAAATGAAAGAAAATTTGATTCACATTTATAAATATTTAAAATAAGTACAAATCAAAATTTCGTTTAATTATCAAATGAAAACAAGCGAATATGATACTCGTTTATTGCATCTTCATAGTTTTCTGAAGTTCAATAATACAGAACTTGAATAATAAGCACTCTTCTGGTGGACATTTACGCCCATTTCAATACTACAGTTTCGAACTAGGGTTCAGAATTGGATAGTATGAAACTGAGTATAAAGGGCTGTGATATCTATAGTTGGGACCTTATTGACTTTGGTAAAACTAGATACATACATTTTTGAAAGGAAGTTATTACATTTATTTATTTATTCATTCATTTATTGAGGAAAAGGGGATACTAACAGGCTCAAAGCCCAGGGACAGTATCTACAAATTAAAACTTACATTCATCGTGTGAAATGAGAGAAAAACAAAAATCAGGCCGGAGAAAGAAAATAACAAGTAACAAACAATAGCAAAAACATATTCTTTTTCAAAAACCTATGTTCGAGAATGAATCCAAGACTAGCCAAAGATATGAAAAACATATCAACATCGAAGAATTTTTCATTGTAGCTACACAAAATTCTGCAGATGGGTGAATTTTGAGAAATACTCGTCCGCCTGAAATGAATATAGAATAAATCGTTGGATCTTAACCTTGAATCACAAACTCTCAGTGAAATACTCTGCAAAATTTCAGGCACCACCGAAAAGTTATTCAATATTTTGTACAAAAACACAACATCACCAATTTTCTTACGTTCATTCAGAGTTATCAATTTGAATCTTTTTCGTGCCTCAACATAATCATGATCTTTAATAGTGATATTATTTTTTTATGTTCCCCCTTGGGTAGAAATTATTTCCGGTTCATAGAAGTTGTAAAAATGCTGCTAAAAACATATTCCCAGAGGCTTTCGAAAGGATTATATACCTGGGTAGTCAGAGGAATCAAATGTTTTTTATAAAGATTATCAGCAAATCCTTCCAGAGAGAAAGCCGATGCACTTCTTAGTTCTTTGAATGATATCAGAAAGAATAATTTTCGTCATTCTAGTAGAAGTTCCTGGGATTTGTTGTGGAAATTGGGCAATGCTGATTCCGTTTCAAAAACTCCGTCTATTATGAATTCGAATTCTGTAGCATCTAGGCTTGTTAATGTCTCTAAAAGTGTGAAGATTAGTAGATATGACAGGAATAAAATGAAACGAATCTTACATCCTCAATCGTGATGCTATCACGGTTGAGGATTTATCGAATCCTTCTGAGGCAGAAGAACTCAAATCTGCAATAAAATCTACTATAGTTCGTAAATCTCCAGGATTTGATGGCATTTTCCCTGAATTTTTAAACATCTAGGAAAAAACGCTAAAAAGTGGTTACTATCCTTTCACAATGATATACACAGCTCAAGTAGTATTCCCGTTGAATTTAAAAAGGCTAGAAAGTTATTGTCATTCTCAAACCTGGGAAAAATCCAGAACTTCCTAGTAGTTATCGACCTATCAACTTACTATCAGAGGTTAGAACTAATCATTGACATAGCTCTGTCCACTTCTGAGGGAGGTTTTCGAAAAAACTGGAATTGTTCTGATCAGATTTTAGTTTAATCCACTTTCATTGAGACAGGATTTCAGGGTAAAATTAAAATAGGCGCTGTATTTGTAGATCTCTTCGGTATATGACATAGTTTGTTTGGAAGGATGGTTTACTTTATAAACTCTTTGAAGTAGTTCAATGTGGAAAAATTGTACAGTTGATTGAAAATATGTAATCTGATAGAAGACTTCGAGCTTTTATCGGTGAGAAAAGCAATAGATTCTACACTCTAAATAAAGGCTTACCTCAGAGATCTGTTCTTGCACCTCTTCTCTTCAATTTATATATGTCTGACATCCCTGAAACTTCCTGTACAAAGTTAATCTATGCTGATGATATTGCTTTGGTTTTTCGACACTATGACTTCGAAACAATTGAGCAAACACTGACTTCTAATTCAGAAATTTTGAACATTTTCTTCAAAAAATGACGTTTATGTCCAAATCATTCGAAAACTGAGGTTTCTTGTTTTCATCTGAATAATCATGGGAAGGATAGGCAACTGAGAGTATTCTTCAATCAATCACTATTAACTCATAATTTCACTCCAACATATCTTGGTGTAAAGCTTGATCGTTCTTTGACTTTCAAATTTCATATTGATAAATTATGTCAGAAGTTGAAAACAAGAAACAATATACTACATCAACTAGCTGGATCTAATTGGGGCGCCGGAGTCTCTACTTTGCGAACTACTGCTCTAGCTTTAGTATATTCAGCAGCAGAATATTGCTGTCAGGTGTGGTTGAATAGTACTCATGTCAATAAGATTGATTCTCAGTTTAACTGTTCAATGAGAGTTATAAGTGGATGTATCAGTTCAACTGCTACCCCATGGCTTCCGGTTATTTGTAATATAGTTCCTTTCCATATTTGCAGGAAATCAGCTCGTAAATCGTCTTGGGATAAGTATGACTCATTTTCAGAAGTTTTTCCGATAATACACGATCTAACCTAACCTGTGATTCAAATCTAGGAAACCTATTTGGTCGATTGACTTTTTGCGTACACGGACGAAGGCTGTTGATCTTTGGAAAATGAATGGCAGGAGGTTGATGTTTTTAATAAAGTTCTCATAGAGGATCCTTCTAAAAAGGTTGCAGGTTTCGATATTAGTAGGAAAAACTGGTGTACATTAAATCGTCTTAGGACAGGACATGGTCGTAATATTAGTATGTTGTTCAAATGGAATACTGTAGAAGGTCCGGCATGTGAATGTGGCGCAGCTGAAAAGAGTCAGTCCTCGATTGTCCTATTTACCAATTTACCGGTGGTTTTCAAGAAATTCATTCCGATACAGATAATTTCATTAACTGAGTATAGAACTTTTAGTCTATTAAGGAAATTAGTTTTTGCTCTCCCTTAGTGTTTTTTTTAGCATGGTGTATGTTTATAAGGAAAGGGCTACACCCAGGCACACCTACAGCATCTGATACAAATGTCTGGTGTTTAATAACTGAAGATAAATATCCGAATCTAAGGCGTATCGCCCTTCAACTGACGGCAATGTTTGGGTCAACTTACTTGTGCTAGTCTGCATTTTCTAAAATGAGGATAATTAGGTCAAATGAAAAAAAAATGAAAAGTGTGCTGAGGACATGCAGTGCCACGCTTCAACACCCACCTTTTGGTTAAGTTTAACCCCATATGTAACTCTTTTGTTTTGTAACAACCAATAAACTCGCAATTATGAATAACTATGAGTTTTTCATTGATATAATAGACAAGAACCTACCTAACCTAACCCAAACCTTGGCTGAAATTATGTATATTGTGCGGAAAGCTAATATCTATATATGCTACGGTACACAAATCTAACCTATCGAGATAGGTTAGGTTAGAGGTAGAGTGTATCGTGTAGGTAGAGTGTATCGTGTATGTACGACTACCCTGCATCACACATACTTGCAACCTCTCAGAGTCGATCGTAAGTAGTCTAAAAATATTGAGGTAGATTGCCAGCAGTTTAAGTTTAAGCACCACTGTATCAGATGTTTGAATTTTGGAGGCCTTTATTTGGAAGAATTCCATTATCAATAATAAAAACAAATAATGTTTTTGAGAAATTTTACTGAATACTGGCGAAACTAGTACAAGAAGATATATTTGGTACAGAACATACAATATATGTATATTTGAATTTGGGAGGCTTTTACTTGGTAAAATTCCATTATCAATAATAAAAACAAACAAGTACTGTGTTTTAAGGAATTTTACTTAATAATTGCGATTCGTAACGTAGCTTCTTCAGACGAATGAATGTACAGAAAATAAATGAGAATATAAATATAAATGTTCTCGAGTAATTACTTATTGGGTTGCTTCTTCTTAAGTGGTTATTTATGACAGGTATATCCAATAAAATTAAGGAATATAAATTCAACACCTTAACCTACGTTGGTATTACAAGTGAGAAACTGAAATCATTCTTGAGTAGCAATAATTTCAGCATAGCTCTCCAAACTAATAATAATGTAGGCAAATATATAAAAATAATAAAACCAAATAAGGTAAAAACAATAAATCAGGTGTTTATAGATTGAATTGCAATGACTGTGATAATTTCTACATTGGTAGAACACATAGAAATTTTAATATTAGAATATCGGAACATAAACGCAGTTTTTCAAATAAAAATCAGATTCAAATTACGCGAATCATCTCTTAGAAAATAATCACTCTTTCGACCCACAGTTTGAATTTTTGCATACAGATAATAAATATTGGAAGGTAGATCTTTGAAAAAATTTAGAAATAAATAAATACAAACACTCAGGTAAACTCATCAATGAACAAGTCGATTTAAGCCCTTCACCTCTATTGAATCTCTTCGGGAGAAATCTATTCCTTAATTTTATTGGATATACCCGTCGTCAATAACCACTTGAGAAGGAGCAACCCTATAAGCTTTTAATTTCTTAAGAACATGTATATTTATATTCTCATTCTTATTTTCTGTACATTAATTCGTCTGATGAAGCTACGGTGTAGTGAAACGCGTTACGAATCGCAAATTCCTTAAAACACAGTACTTGTTTGTTTTTTATTATTAATATATGTATATGGTATAAGATATGTATTTTATTACATCTATGTCTATCTATGGTAACACTACAGAATCGGTCTCGTATATTAAAAATTGTGATTTGAGAAATCGTGAGGATCAAAATTTCGAAGTTGAATATCACCGAATTTAAAAAGAGTAGGGCTGTGCTGTTCACACTGATTTTTCTTTTAATTATTCAAGGAACCACCTCTCAAAGTTTGTTATAGAGCTTGGGAGACAGCCTGTATTCTAATAGTATGTTCGTCAATACTGAATCGTTTCGTTCGTCACAGAAAAATTGTGTATTATGCATTGGAAAAATTTCTGATATTAGCGCTCGGTTTATATCTCCGAACGCGAAGCAACCCACCTTAAGCTGACATCTAATAATTTTTTCCCATTGACTAGTAAATAACAATTTCATTTACATTTGAAATACAAACATCATGTAGTTCAGACCACCAGTAATTTAAAAGTACAAGTACTTGATTTTGCAAGAACATCCTGTTAATTATATTGTGGTCGTCTGGCTACGCCATCTCGAATGCAATTTAACATCCATATTGCCATTCAAACGCAGCTCCAATGAACCGTAACATTTATGTCTCTTCGTGCTTGTCTTTTGGAGGCGGTAGTGTAGCCGAGAATAAAGATAATTACAGTATACGAAATAACAACATAATGAAACTAAATAGTTGATTAGAGCGTAGAGTGGTTTCTCGTATAAAACCGCTTTTGATATCCCTTTGAATAAATAAGATGTAAACGGTCACTGGCTGCCCAGGTATTAACAAAATTATGAGATGATGAGTTCATCATCACGCTTTTTATTTTAGTTCATGAAAGTTTATGGGATTTCATGAACTAGGCTATGTAATTATATTTCTTCGCCCGAATAATATATTACAAAAACATTAAATTTTTGATATGCAGTTACCAAGGTTGATGGATATCTTATAAGATAGATAAATGAACTTCGAATGAAATATGAATATAAATTTAGATATTTTGCTATACCGGGTGCCGGGTGATGAGTTTGTTATTTGCATAGATAAAAGAAGTATGAGGATGAGGATCAAATGAGCTGGTTTCTTTATACTATTTTTTCCTTTTTAAGGCCGCTTCCCAGTAATAGGCTAACCTGTTACACCACATGAGTGGGCGCCTGGGAAGAATTAAGGTGTCTGTTTACTCGCTTCTTGAAGAGGGCCAAATTGTAGGATGTTAAGAAGATGTTGGACGGAAGCGATATCCATAGCTCACCCGCCCTGTAAACGAAGGAATTCTTATAGAGAGAGGTTCGAGGGCTCGTTAAATGTACCGCCATATGATGAGAACCCCTTGCGAGCTTAGTGTTGGGGCAAAACATAAGTTTTCCCGGAACAAGGTCTTTTAGCTCCTTGGAGCATCTTCCGTGAAAATATGTGTAAAACAGAGGAAGGTCAGCAACTTGTCTTCTGAGAGCCAGCGGTTGGAAATCGCGGGTGATCTCCGGGTGGTCGATGAGGCGCACAGCCCGTTTTTTCACACTATGAAACATCCGCAACGAATGTTTGGGTGCATACATGGGAACAATATTCCAAAGCGGGACGAATCTGCGCCTTATATAGAAGCAACAGCTGAGATGATGTGAATTGACTTTGAAAAGAAAACTAAGTTTAGCTGATGCTGATTTAGCTATTTCTGATACATGTTTATGCCAGCAAAACCCGGAGTTGACCGTTATTCCGAGAAGGTGCATCGAATCTTTGGATGCAATTTGTTGGCCTTACATCATTAAAACGTAGTTGCTTGCGTCTTGCTCGCGTTGATGCTTACCAAGTTCAACTGACCCCACTCAGATATACTCTGTAAGTCAGAGTTAAGTAATTAATTTTTGACATTTCTGACGCTGAGATTCCGCAGATGTAATCGGCCTCAGACTACTGAAAGACGAAACCAGCGTACAATCATCTGCAAAACCGAAGATCTTGTTCTCTGTAGATGACAGAAGATCGTTTATCTGCAATAGAAAGAAGGTTGGCGAAAGAATGGATCCCTGAGGTACTCCAACTTGCAACCGGAAATAATCAGATGTTATACTGTCGACCACAACTTGCACTGATCTATCCGAAAGAAAGCTACTTACCCAACCCCGCAATTTTTCGGGAAGTCCATATGCAGTAAGTTTATTCAACAAGGTTGAATGCCAAACCCTATGGCTTTAGAGATATCGAGGGCTTTTGTACTAGATTCCACATACTTTTCCATCGTTGATCTACAAGCATGAGCGACGTAGGAGAGCAGATCTTCTGTCGATCTTTTCCTACTAAAACCATACTGATGGTCGTTAATAATTCTCTGCAACTCAAGATATTTGATGAGTTCATCATTTATGACTCTCTCCATCACTTTGGACATATTGGGAAGAAGTGCAACAGAGCCATAGCTTTGGGGTAATGACTTCTTTCCCTTCTTTGGGATCTCGCTATTTTCCAGATGTTCGGAAAAGTCTGGCTTTCGTAAGAAATCTGAAACAGACGATTAAGAATGTGTGCGAGTTCGGGAGCACACTCTCTCAGGACGATTTGCGGTATTTCGTCTAGACCAACTGCCTTCTTGCAGTTCAGCTGCTCGAGAGCCTGTCTCACAGCACAAACTCTGAACTTGATTTCTGCCATAGAAGAATTTGTAGGTGGAATGTTCGGTGTTATTGCGTTAGATGAATCTGGCACAGAATTCTTGAAGAACAAGACAGCAAGAAGATCGGTTCTCTCTTCCGGAGATGATGCTATACTTCCGTATTCTCTAACAAAAGGCGGAAATGCAGATTTGCAGAAATTGGCACTGACAGTTTTCGCCATAGACCAGAATTGTCTAGTCCCGCTTGCCTGTCCAAGGATTATATTAGGTACCCCTTCGTTGAAATTGGCCTTTGCTCTTGCAGTTGTCAGGTTGCATACGTTGTTCTTGTTTCCACTGTTGGATTTATCTTCCATGATTTGTAAGCTCTGCTCTTGGCCGCAGAGGCTCTTTCACAGTCTTTGTTGAACCATGGCTCTTGTGCTGTTATTCTTTTCATGGAATGAAAGATGTAGGGATCCATTCCTGCATGAATGATTTCTGTAACAGATTCAGTGCATACATTGATGTCAGAATCTGAAGGACAAACATCACCAAATGGGAAGCACGAAAAGAACTCACGCAGCAAATCCCAATTACCACGGTTATAGTGGAGAATGCGTCTGTGTGGTTTAGCTTCTTGGTTTAGCGGCAGCACAATGGTTTCAGTAGCAGATTGAAGGTTGGGGTCTGAGTTGCCTAGCGGTGCTGAGACCTCCACTCCAAAATCATCTGGATCTGAATTCAAAAAGAGATCAAAGGTGTTCAGGAATTCGGTTGGGTGATCGGTTCGTCGACTAGCTGCGTTAGATTAAGGCTATACGCTAGAAGTTGTATCAATAAGGAAAAGAATTTTTGGTGGCACACCTAGCGTTCAATTTCATTTTCTTGTTTCTTCAGCTATTTTCACCAATGTTGTGTACTTATTATTATTCATTCACACAAATCTGAAATAACCAATGTTTCAAATTTTCTTCAATAAGTTTCGAAAGATTAGGTTTCTGATTTCTGGAAACTTTATATCCCTCAATGAAATTAGAGAACTCCGACCTGACCTCACGAGAGGAGATCATTCCATCAAAACAAATTTTGTGTACATTCCACGCCTTACTCATCCCACAGGGCTACATGTGGTGTATAGACGGGTCCAAAACAGGGGTAGGCGCAGGCATCAGTGTCTACGTCCCGAGGTCAACCAGTACGTTTTCTCTTGGAGACCACGTCACCGTAATACAAGCAGAAATATTCGCCATTCTCCAAGGTGTGCAGGAAAACTTACCCAGGGACTACAGGGACGCATATCACATCTACATATGCTTCGATAGCCAGAACGCCCTTGATTATCTGAAAGCTCCAAGGGTTATATCCAAACTAGTTGACGAATGAAAAGCAGCACTTTGACGAGTCAGTATTACAAACACCATCGAGGCCCTGAACTATTGGACTGGAACCTCGGGACTGTGACAGTCAAAAAGATTCATGAAAGGACTGCAATCTAAGAAGAGGGTTCATGAACTATTGTCTCTTCACCAAAAGTCTATTGGGATAGTAGTTTTACCTTAACGGCACTGTAAACAGGCATAACTGTCGGTACTGGTCAGATGAAAATCCAAGATTATTTCGAGAAGAGCGTACTCTGCATCCCTAAAAATTAAATATTTATGGAAATCACATCACCGGCTCTTTTTTAATACCCGGTTATATCATTGGCCAAATTTATTTTCAACTATTACAGAATGATATTTAGACAGCCCTCGTGCAAGTATTCTTAATGAAGAAGACCATGAAACGATCATTTTTCAACAAGATGGCGCACCACCTCATTTCGTTCACCCTGTGTGTCAGTTCTCAGATGAAATTTTTTCTCAGGCCTGGATGGGAAGAAGGGGACATATTGAGTAGCCACCCAGATCATCTGATCTGGCGCCACTGGGCTTTTTTCTATGAGGTCACCTGAAATCTAAGATTAACGCTACACAACACTACAAAGTCACTGGATGATTTGCGAATTTCGGAATATTAATGAAATGTTGAGTGATTACGTGAACGATTTGAGCAAAACTTATTTCACTGCATGGAAGTGAAAGGTGTCCATTTTCAGCACTTTATAAACTAATCAGAAAAGTAAGTAGTCTTCCACTTTTTTAGCTGCCATTTCGTTAACGATGAAAAGTTTCTTCCCCTCGAATCAGAAATCGACGGGTCCGAGCGGTTCTCCATATTTTCATTCTAAAACCGGAAAATTGAGCTGTTGAGTTTTCGTTGGACGACACTGTATATATATATATATATATATATATATATATATATATATATATATATATATATATATATATATATATATATATATATATATATATATATATATATATATATATATATATATACTCTAATATTTAGATAAAAATACCAACGCAAACTTATTCAAACCGGAGTAGAAACTTTAACAGGACAGAGAGCCTAGAAATGAAACATACAAAGATACACGTTTCCTCATGCATTTACCAGATCTAAAGTTACTTGTGAACAAGCTCTAAATAGTTAAGTAAACTTATTAAGGCGTATGGTTTACACATATCATATTTTGATATACGAGAACGAACCGTACGTGAGTGGAATGAGAGGCAGTCCGTGTCTCCTTTCGGAGGCGGGCTATCATCAAGACATAAGGATTTAATTATCCGAGCCGCCAAACATAACTTTGAAGCCACAACGGGGCACTCGGAAAGTCCATCGGAAAGACACCGAGGGTTTGGCTGATTCAGCTGGCTGAATTTCAAACTTCTGGCAATTAACTCAATAAGTTGTGACCGTTCATTTCTCATCCACTGTAGTAGTTATTATCAATTGAATTCGCTAATAAACGGGGACGAAGCCAAGTTCAAACTTTATTGAAATAGATACATTTCAGTGTATCGAAGTTAAATTTGCGAAATCACGACTGTATGTTTTTCATTATTTAAAATCTTTGAATTGTTCTGTTTTGAGAGGTTTTGAAACTTATTGTTGATACAATCAATCTATTTTGTCAAAATTGGAAATGAACAATCTAGAAGATCTTGGACACACCTGTAAATTGAGATATCACCTCAAAAACATTGAATTATGAATATTATATATATATCCTTTCGAAAAAGAGAGAATTTACAAAAATTCAAATAATTGTATTTACAATAAATGCTTGTATATATAATTTTGGTGTGTGTCAGAAAAACACAAATGTGAGATCAGAAAATGTAACAGAGAAACCGTACTATCTTGTGTATGGTTCAATAAACGAGTGAAAAACCTGAAGAAAAAAAACTCGTTTCCCTGTCCCTATTGCACTAGTAATAGCTTGTCTGTTTATGTTGTGTTAATATCGTGTGTACATAAAGAGTACCAAAGATTTTTCTGCTTAGCAGCTTCATTTTCTCATTCTCATTTAGCACTCCATGATTTCCAGGAGTTTGAGACAGGAATCTGTATCAATGGAAAAATAAAAACTAGCAGAAAAATATTTCAACAATCATACCTGACTCTTATATGTCTAAACTCACTTGAATCTAAGAAAAGATTTTACTTAGCAAGCAAGGCCATAAAAAGGACAAAGAAAATAATCAAAAAGTACATAATCTGCGATATTTCCTTTTTCGTGGAGATTTTTATAATTCATGAAATTATCGAACAGTGAATTTGTCTCAAATTCCGTATTGAAAATAAAATTTAGTGCGCCGAATCCCTGAAAATATTAGAGAAGGCTTACGTTGAATCGACTTCATCAAAAACACGCGCATATGAGTGGTACAGTGCATCCAACAGCGCCCGAAATGTGGTGGAGGATTTGCCTTGCTCTGGTCGGCCATCAATATCTTCAACTGAAGTAACCATCGATAAAGTGTAGGAAATCGAAATCGAAAATCGTCATTTAAATTTGATACAGATATGCAATGAACTTTAGGTGTCTTATGAATCGTTTGAGCATGAAATGCATTGCCGTTCGGCTCTTCAAAAATTCAATCACATTAAGTTAGCTGAAGACATGCTTGCACTAATCAATTCCGACCCAACATTCATGAAACGCGTTGTACCTGGCGATGAGACATGGTTTTATGCGTTTGACATGCAAACTAGTCAACAAGCTTCGGAATCGCGCCTTCCAACTAAACCTAAACCGAAACAACCACGTCAAAGTCGATCAAAGGTCATGGTAATGTGGCCTGGTTTTTTTGGATTATCGCTCTGTTGTGCACTTAAAATTCTTGCCAGAAGGTTAGACGATAGATAAAGAGTATTACCCCGTGAGGGGTTGCCAATCTACCATCGGGCTCCTCCCCAGGTGGCGGACAGGGAAAGCCTCCCAGATATGGGTGGTACTGGGGAAATCAAATAACCGGGGCGGACCAAAATTGGCAAAGTCGTAGGGCAGCAGCTGTGGCTTCACTCAGTCAGGATGCCTGGAGTAGAATACCAATGTAGGCCTGACTACAGACGTCACTTATGGGCGCTAGTCAAATGATGACTAATACGGCGTCGCAACTCATTGCCAAAACCCCCCTTCGTATCAACAACGATGATAATGATGATCTCAAAACGAACCCCAGGTGGGTAGGACGAAACATCCAAAATCCCACACCAGGAAACTGGTCAGCCTCACGGATTCTGGGGGAGGCAAAAGATCATCACAAAATATTGCTACAGATACTAACTCCAAAATAAGTAAGAAGAACACATTGTTAATAGCAACATATACCATAAGATCAATGGCAACTAACGAAAAATTGGTGGAACTAGAGGAAGAACTGGAGAAGATAAGATGGGACGTGCTGGGTCTGTCCGAGTTGAAGCGCAGGGGTGAACGGTGTGTGGACTTAGAACCAGGTAATAGACTCTACTATAAAGGCATAGAAGGCGAAGCACAAGGAGCCATAGGTTTCCTCATCAGGAAAGAGTTGAAGACAAGTGTACAAATATTTAAAAGCATATCTGATAGAGTGGGATTCATAACGATGGAATTGAACTCACAGGAAAAATCAAAATAATTCAAGTATACGCCCCAACCAGCTCATGCGAAGATGAATCAATAGAATTCTTCTAAGAAAACCTAACAAAAGCATTAGAGGAAGAGCAAATAAAAGCCACTATCATTATGGGAGATTTTAATGCAAAATTGGGAGAGAAAATGGAGGAAACTGAAGATAGGCTCGGAAACTTCGCATATGGCATTAAAATGATCGTATTGGACGCTTTCCACAATATCTAGAACAACAAACCTTATACGCAATGAACACATTCTACAAAAAGAGAAGCAACAGATAATGGACATGGATATCACCGAATGGAGAAACTAAGAATGCAATAGACTATCTACTCACAGATGAGCGAAATCATATTTGAAGATGTTACAGTGCTTAATAGGCTTACAACGGCTAGTGATCATCGATTAGTGAGAGCAAAGAAACATTTCAGCAAGAAACAACAGAGAAAGAAAATGAATTCAAGAACTACATCGATGAACTCTCAAAAAATAAGATTCAACAGCGAGAAGTTCAGAGAAACTTTAACGAAGATCATGTCCGAAGACCGAGAGCGGCCTGATGAGGAAAACCATGATATCGATAAAATGAACCAGAAATTGATGAAACAACTGAGAGAAGCAGGTGAAAAAGTGAGCAAACCCGAAAACAAGATAACAGATAAGCTCAATGCCACGACGAAAACACTAATGTAGAAAAGAAGAAAACTGTGGAGTGAAGAAAAATACAAAACAGTTGCATATGCAGAACTCAATAAAACAACCAAAAAGATGATAAGAGAAGATTTGAGGAAACTTCAAGAAGAAGAAGTGGACAAGATTCTGAAGGGGTGTAGGGGATTGAATTGCTTAAGGTCGCAATAAGGAAACTTATTATTACAACTTTAATAGACAAAGACGGCAAGGAAGAAAGAGATATAGAAAAAATCACACATATAGTAGAAGAATTATCTATATCTACACACCTCAGAGAAGAAGCCAAGCGATGAATCAAGGGAAAACATCAAAAGAGAAATGAAGAATGTGAACTCTGAAAGATTGCCCGAAATAGAAGATTATGATATTGAAAAAGCTCTAAAAGGCTTAAAAAATAACAAAATTCCAGGTCTCGACGGCATACTGTCGGAGATGCTACAAGAAGGAAGGGAAATTATACTGCCCACTTTGAGGACATCATTCAATGAATGCTTGCATAGCGGTAGGATTCCAGAAGACTGTACTAAAAGTGCTGTCGTTTTGATATTCAAGAAAGGCGAAAAGAGTGACCTTAAAAGTTATCGCCCCATGTCACTACTATCACAGGCTGGCTTTCGAGAGGGGTATAGTACAGCTGATCAGCTCCTTACTATGAGAAATTTATAGAGAAAGGAAACGAATACCATCTGAATCTATACATGTCATTCGTGGACTATGAGAAGGCGTTAGATATGACTGAGTCATGGGCCGCAGAACAAGTTATGACAACAGTAGAATTGATTTCAGGTATAGACAACTGATCCACAGCATCTATCAACAATCCTCAATGATAGTAAGACTAGGACAAGAGACCAAACCTATAAAAATCCAGAGAGGTGTAAAACAGGGTGACGTTATATCACCGAAGTTATTGATTTTAGCATTAGAAAATGTATTTAAATCATTGAGTTAGAAAAGAAAGGCGATAAACATAAACGGAAAAACACTTAATCATCTTAGGTACGCCGATGATATTGTCCTGATTTCCACAAACAATTTGAATAATTGTATTTACAATAAATGCTTATATCTATAATTTTGGCGTGTGTCAGAAAAAGCACAAGTGTGAGCTCAGGAAAAAGTAACAGGGGAACCATACTATCTTGCATATGATTCAATAAACGAGTGAAAAAACCTGAGGAAAAACTCGTTTCCCTGTCGCTATTGCACTAGCAATAGCTTGTTTGTTCATGTTGTGTTAGTGTCGTGTGTACAAAAAGAGTGCCAAAGATTTTTCTGCTTAGCCGCTTCATTCTCTCTTGCATTCCATGATTTCCAAACGAAGACAAGGGTGAAAGAAAGGGGGTTTGGGACAGGAATCTGTAACAATGGAAAAAGAAAACCAGCAGAAAAATATTTCGACAATCATACTTCTTATATGTCTAAACAAATCTGAAAAAGATTTTACTTAGCAATCAAGGTCATGAAAAGGACTAAGGACATAATAAAAAAATACATAACCTGTGATATTTCCTCAAATTCCATCTCTGTTTGACCGAGAGGGCCCCGATGGCCAAGTGATGCCGATTATGAGCTATAGATGTTTTAGAATCATTATGGAACCAATAATCTGGGTTGACATTGCCCATATATTATTTCTTTGTGGAACTTGCTTAATTTTGAGAAAAATTTGCAAAAAAATTTTGACAGTCGTTTGAAAAATATGACATTTGAAAATGAACATGCAGAAGACGGAAACCATGACTAACACAGAAGATAACAGACGGGCTACAGTTGGTGTACACTCTCTGGACATGGTGGATGAATACGTTCATCTAGGTCAAATACTCAAACTTAATAATAATAAAAACAAGTACTGTGTTTTAAGGAATTTTACTTAATAATAATTTATTAAGTAAAATTCCTTAAAACACAGTACTTGTTTTTATTATTGATAATGGAATTTTACCAAGTAAAAGCCTCCCAAATTCAAATGTCAAACTTAATAGAAAGAATCAAAGAGCAGAAATTGCGAGAAGAGTTCGCTTTGCTTGGACTGGATTTGGAAAAATAAAGTGGGTCCTTCAAAGTCGTAATATACCACAATAACTTAGAACTAAAGTCTACAATCAGTGTATTTTGCCTGTAATAACTTACGGCTGCCAAACATAGACACTAACTAGAGCCAGCATGGCCAAAATGTACAAAACACAAGGAGCAATGGAACGCAGGATGCTTGGAGTAAGACTAACAGACAGGAAATCAAACACATGGATAAGGAAAGTCACTAAAGTTCGCGATGTCAGAGAAGAAATTGCCAGACTCACTGGGGCTTCGCAGGTCATCATGCAAGACAAGGAGATGGCAGATGGAATGCCGAAATACAAAAATGGAGGCCATATGTGGGCAAAAGAGGTCTCATTGGAGGTCGCCCTGAAACGCATTGTAGGGCTCAACTGGTATCAGATAGCACAGAACAGAGACCGTTGAAGAGAACTGGGGGAGGCCTATGTCCAGAGTTGGATGACAAATGGCTAAAGAAGAAAAAGAAGAAGATTACCTGAGAGTTATAAAGCGTTTGAAAAAGCAAATTCGTCGAAAAAGACTGGATTTTGCACCACAATAACGCACCATCTCACAAGGCTATCTTTGTGAATGAATTTCTGACCAGAAACTCAGCAAATACCATCCAGAAAGTACCGTATTCGCCTGATATGGCACCGACCAACATTTTTCTTTTTCCAAAACTCAAATTATCATTTCGAGGTACCCGTTTTGAATCGATAGCAGACATAAAAGAGGATTCGCTGCGAGATCTGAAGTCGATTCTGGAAAAATCATTTGAAAAGTGTTTTGATGATTGGATTAATCGTTGGCGTAAGTGTATATTCGGAAGGAGTCTACTTTGAATGCGATACAATGAATCTAGATGGAAAAGAAATATTTTGTGTTTTATTTACCAATTTCTGGTACTATTTCGACAGAATGTAAAAGAAATACTTGCAACAGTTTGTTATCAACTATTGGCGAATACAGCATCCGATCCTGGAGTTAGAACGAAATGTCTTAATTATCACATCTCGGAATTCAATATGTGGTTTTCCTTTCCATGAAAAACGCAGAAATCCAAATAATTGCTATCAATCGGTTGTAGTTTCAATGAAACTGGTAGCTACCAGGGTTGATACTTCCATCTCGAGTAAATGATGCACATATTTGTGACCACGCTGTCAGACATTGGTTTCATGCAGGTCAACACCGCTGTAGTTATCCTTTCTAAATGCCTTGACTGACAGATGAGAATCGAGCTAGACCACTTTTTTTCGTGGGAGGAAAATCTGCATACAGATACTACTAGTTATTCGTGTGGTTATATGGGGATGGCTATTGACGACCCACTAAAAAACTCTTCTCTGTCTCACCTTAGAGACCGACCGGAACGGTCTTCAGGTAGATCTTACCTTCGATGCAGTTCTGGATTCTCATTTATACTTTTTACACCTCACGCAAGCCTAACACTTTTATTTGCGTTGATTGAGACAGCCTGTCCTCCCTCTCCTTCAATTCTATGATTCCTGCCATCTTTAATCATTTCTTCCCGGTTTCCCGGTTATTACACATCGACCATATGATCTCCGCACAACTCAGGTTCCGCCCAAACACACGTCTCAGCTTTCTTCTTTGTGTTTCTCACCGTGCTCAATCGACTAACATATGCTCCACAGCTTCCCGAAGCCCACAGATTGTACATAGGTCGCTCTCACTTTTCCTAATTTTTTTCCTGTATGTCTCGAAGGAACCATGCCCGGTGAGTATCTGGGTAAGCCAGTAATTTGTACATTTGTGCTTACACTGCAACCAGTCATTCACATTTGGCAGTAGTTGGCGGGTCCATTCGCCGAACACCCCCGATTACTCCATCATCATTCTCGCCCTGGTTTGCTTCCTAACTCCGAGCCAGGGTCCCACTCTGCAATGGAAGAGTCTCCTCCTCTCTTCCGCGAAAAGCTCCACGGTTAGTCTACCCGGAGCTGGATCACTTGGATTCAAGCAATGTCTGTTCCTTCACTGTTCAACCATGATAATGGTACTCTTCACTGTCGGGAATGCACACAGAAAAAATATCGAAGTTCTTCCCTGGCAAACTTGCTTACAGATCTTTATTAAAATTTAAACATATCTTTGAATATAAACAGGAGCTGGTCTTCGATTTGGAATGAGTCAGACCAGAATGCCATTCATAATTTAATCTTGAGTATGTCAAGATGTTTCCAACGACAGTACAGAAAAGTTCTTGTTTTATTTTCATCTGCCTTATTAATTCACCTTCATAACTGTTCATAATGAGACGATACGCCACTGCCTGTCTCTAAATTTCCTCGAATTTTACACCTTATAATTTTTCATCTTTTCATTTTCAGTAAGCCGGAAAATATGATTACATCAAAAATTATAAATTCTTAAGAGACCTTAGTTCATCTCAAATATAATGAAAATTAAATAACTTCCTTCCATTCTTTGCTTTCTTTCATACATAATTCCGGGAACTACGAAGCCAGTTTATTCGATCTGAGAATTTCATCGTAGAGGCGCTATCCAATAATAATATGAAAAATGGTTATTTGTATTCATGGAAACGATGGCATTACAGGTGGAAGTTATTCAGACAATGTTCAGACGGTAGCGTCGAGTTTGATTCGGAGATTGTTAATCCTTCCTGAGCGAGATGAGCAGAATGCATAAAATTAACCCCACAAAGCGATGAAGGTCTATTGTTCTGGGACTGTGTGTACAGTCTTTTCTTTTTGTTTTTTTATCACGGTGAATCTTATCTTTGGGTGTGATGCGATGCCTCCAGAATTAATACGTGTGTTTGATGTTAACGCTGTTGTATTTGCTTTAGCCAGAAATTCATGGAAATAATTCTATATATGTAAAAATCAATTGTTGTTCGCTAGTCTGGCTAAAACTCGAGAACTACTAAACTGATTTATCTTATCATGCTCTTGAAATGTTCGTGGAGGTCTAGGGAAGGTTTAAAAGGTGAGAACAATTTGAATAACTACCGGGAAAACTATAAAATAGCCCTTTCTTATTTCCCAAACGTTTTCTCACTATAATGTAAAGTCAATTTGAACTTTATTGCTATTAAATAAAGTTCATATTAAATAATAATCACTCACTGTTGACTAAGCAATGTAGGTGTGTTCCTAACGTTAAAGAGTCAATTTGCAATTTACTGCAACTTCAAATTCAATCATATCTATCAAATTAGTCTTCGCGTGCGCGTTGGATGATCTAATGTCGCGTTCCGAAAATAAACAAAAGCGAATCGCCAACGCGACAAAATTGCATAGTCACAAAATGTAATAGATCATTAGTAGTACTGATTTTCAATATGGTCAGCCTGAAATATTAACCCCTAAGCGGGGTTGCAACCCTTGAACATTTTGAATGGGCAAGATGGGTCGAGTGATGACTCAAGAGAAAAGTGGTATCTTTGTCTACATAGCCTCGAATGAATTTCCTTTTCAATTGAAAACTGTAAAAGATACAAGCCGGCAACTGAAAGATATGGAAGACTATTTCCCTGAGAATATTCGAGTTTCGGTGGAGTAAAATGGAACAGATCCATGCTGATCAATGGCCATCATCATAAAGTACCACCCTTGATAATTTGGAAGAGGGTCGAGTAATATCTCGAAAGAAAGGTATTATCTTCGTCTGCATCCTCGTGAACGAATTTCAATTTTTGATTAAAAACTGTAGAAGATACAGAGTGATCTACTGAAAAATAGAGGAGAGTATTTATCGCCCTTTGCTATTCAAGTATTAGTGCAAAAAATGGAACAGATTCACTCCAGATCAAAGGCTGTCATCTTCCGGAACACCATTCACATCTCAAATTTCAACTGTTCCATTTTTTTGCACTAATACTTGAATAGCTCAGGGCGATAGATAGTCTCCTCTATTTTTCAGTAGCTCACTCTGTATCTTCTACAGTTTTAAATCAAAAATTAAAATTTGGTCATGGGGATGCAGACAAAGATAATAGCTTTCTTTCGAAGTATTACTCGACCCATGTACCCTCTTCCAAATTTTCAAGGGGGGCACTTGATGATGATTGTCATTGATCAGCATGGATCTGTTCCATTTTACTTCACCGAAACTCGAATATTCTCAGGGAAATAGTCTTCCCCATCTTTCACTTGCTCACCCTGTATCTTTTACAGTTTTCAATTAAAATGGAAGTTCGTTCAAGACGATGTAGACAAAGATACCACCATTCTTTTGAGTCATCACTCGACCCATCTTCCCCATTCAAAATGTTCAAAGATTGCAACCCCTGCTTAGGGGGTTGATATTTCAGGCAAGTTTTGTACCCCAAAAGATGTTCCCCTTGAAACGAAAATTGACCTGTTTTGGCGTTTTGATCAGAAATGAATATTTTGGTAGATATAGCCTCTGTTTAGTTTTCGTTGAAGCACCCTGTATATGCTACCTGCCTATCCGTGACTCATGTCTTGTATGTGTATAAAGAGTAAAATCGCCTTGTTCAGTCCCTTGGTGTATTGTATCCTTGTTTAATCCCATAAATTAGTTACTTCTTCAGGTTTGAGAAAGAAGGAAAAAGAAGAGACTGTTGAAGGTTCGTTGAACTTTGTTATTTTTTATGATTAAATCAAATTTGTTGTATTCTATTGGCTAGTGGCTCTAGTCAAGGCCATTTGGTGCTCCTGAGGCCACGATTTAAAAAAAAAAGAATCGCTATATCATAGAATTAGGAAAAAAAAGTGTGTGGATAAGTTTTATTGATAATTGCATAATTTATAATTTTAGTTTGACCTATTTTTATAATATGGAACTAACCATTTGGCGGCAAAAAGATGGAATGTAGTACAAACCGGTCCAGCCGATTAAATAATATAAATTAAGAAAAATGATCCCACCAAAAACATTCTGTAAAAAACTAGGCAAGTGTCGATGGAGCTGCTTGTTTAAATGAAATCTAGACAAAGTCGTGCCAGTGTAAGGTTCCTTACTACAATTTCTTTATTATTATAGTTAATGTTGTGTGACTTGGCCGAACACAGGTTTTCCAAGGATTTACGCGAAATTGCTATACACGTGGGAATGATACTCATGGAGGGGCACTTATATTGGTAGAAAATAAAATGAGCTTTGAATCGGTGAACAATATGAATGAGCTTTCAATAGAAAGGCATATAGAAATTGCTGCAGCCAAATTCCACATCGAAGATTGACTGCCCTCTCTATTACAGACAACCAAAAGGCGAATTAGACTTGTTTCTGTCTCAAATGGAGCTTGCCTTGAATACAATTTTCCAAGGGTTAGTTGAGAACATTGTAATAGCAGGAGATTCGAATGTTGATTTCTCCAAAAAATCGAGAAAAATAAAATAGTGGAATTATTTGAATCTTTTGGCCTACACAAAATCTTTGAGCATCCGTCTAGGATAACTCCAACAAGTGCCACATGCATAGATAATATTCATGCTTACTTCGATACAGTTTCAAGTTCATTTAATTCATATTTATCAGATCATATGGCCCAGAAACTACTGGTTGATTATGACTTATCTGAAAAAACGACATCTTATATTACAGAGATCTGAATGAAAAAAATACCAATACCTTCATAGAGAACTTAAATAAGGTGAATTGGGATAATATCAATTACTCTGGGGCACAGGTCACCTACGAGGACTTTCACAGAATTATAATGAAATGTTTTACCGACAGCTTTCCCCTGAATAAGAAAAAGAGGTTAGAAAAGTTGAAATTAAAGTAGCGGGAAATTCTGATTTGGAACAACTTAAGAATCGTGTAGAGGCAGCCGAGACCATTCACAGAGTGAATAAAGACGAAATCTCCAGAGATATTTATAGAAGGTAAAGAAAGCAGTACCAAAATGCAATAAACAGCGAGATTCGAAGAACATATTTAGAGAAGATAAAGAGCTCAGCTAATCCACAAAGGACGACACGATCACTGTCGATGAGTTCAACAAGTTTATCAATAATATTCCCAAACTTCTCACATCAACAGTTGCAGGTACAGAAAAATGCATGAAATATGTGAGAAATATCAATTCATCTGACTATGGATTCATGTTCTTGAAACCCACAACTGTGAATGAGATTTTGACAACTGTATCTGAATTCATGAACAAGTCGTCATGTGATTACTATGGTTTCAATGTAGTATTGCTGAAGAAAGTAATTCAATCAGTGGTCGATCCATTATGCTAAATGGTAAATCTGAGTTTTGAGGAGAGTATCTCTCCAAATCCTTTGAAAATCGCAAAAATGACACCAATTTTTAAGAAAGGAGAAAAAACCGACACCAACAACTACAGACCAGTTGCTATACTGTCTGCTTTCTCCAAAGTTTGGAAATCACTTCTGATGAAGAGAATCGTCGAGTATGTTGAAAATAAGGTTATAGATAGCGAACTTCAACATGGCTTTCGCAGAAGGAACTCTAATACCACAGCGATGTTTAGGATATAGAAAATAGAGAATATGCGGAGATTTGCAGCTGCAACTTAAGTAAGGCGTTCGATCGCGTGGACCGGGGAGTCCTTCTTGCGAAGCTGGGATGATATGGCATGAGGGGTCCAATTTACAACATTATCAGATCATACTTGAGCAACAAATATCAAACAGTTTCATTGAAGGGTTCGTTGTCTTAGCTAGAGAAAAATGAAGTTGGGGTGCCGCAAGGATCCATTTTGGGACCGATTCTCTTCCTATTCTATATAAACGACCTCCCGATCAATGTCTCAGCAGGTGATAAGAGTCTGTTTGCGGATGACACTACTTTCTTGTCAGCTAAAGTAAATGAAGTCATGCAACATTCGAACAAATCGATATTACAAGTTGAGAGATGGTTCACCTCAAACTGAATCAAACTCAATATAAAAAAAACGCAGAGACTAGTAGTGTTCACGAAAACACCAAATGGGAACGAGAACCCAATAAAACTATTGTGTTTTACCATAGATAGATCATTATCATGGAGGAGCCACATTGATTCGATATGTAGGAAATTGTCTTCAGCGATTTACGCCATCAGACGTATAAAATAAATTGTAAATGAAGAGGCAGCCAAGTTTACCTATTACGCTCAATTCCATAGCTTGGCAACTTTCGGTATTCTTCTGTGGAGTTCCTCTGTTGACGCGAAACGCATATTTCTGCTCCAAAAAAAGGCCATAGGAGCAATGGCTGGAGTAAATCTAGTTGAAATCTGCAAATCATTGTTTCTAAAATATGAAATATTAACAATTCCATCAATTTTTATACTAACTTGTCTATGTAACATACATCAAAATCAACAGTGCTTTGCCAGCTGCGTTCAAGCCACTCAGCCCTTCCATATTTAAGAGGAGAGTCAAATCCATACTTCTTGCCAATGTATGTTATAGTATCGAGGAGTTCATGGACTATTTTTCGTAATTGTTTTTCAGTGATTTTTGTGATATTTGTCTGTGAGTCATATACCTTTTGTATGTATGCAAATTATTTACTGACGAACTATGTAATATATTGATGGTTAAAATAAAAGAAAAAGAACATTCTTTATAAGTTAGTGGGTAGTAGGGTGTATCGTTTTTGACTTTTTTTCGAAATTCAAAAAAGTATAGTGCGGAAAAGTTGCATTTGGTGGCACCGAGCATCTGTGATTTTTTTCAGAATTTTTGAACAATACCTAGAGGTCGCGCAATGCCCTTAAAGTTTCTTCTGTTGTATATAGGCAACCCGCACAACAATTTCGCGATTTCAAGTGTTTTCAGAGGTCTAAAGTCGATTTTCTTGCAGTTTGTTTATGTGTTTGTTGTTGTTGGTATAAAGGAATAAAAGTCTACGATGTAACGAATAAGAGGAAGAAAACAAGAAATTATAAATACCAGAGTGCTATTTTTCTCGTATTTGGTTCGGTAAGGTTCTTTATACTAAGTGCGACAAGCAGGAACAGGCTACTCTTTTCTTATTAAATGTCAAGCATTGGCAACACTGGGAGTGGGATAGCTGCATCGTTTCTTGGCCATGTTTCACCTTCATCAGGGTCCGCTGATGATATCGTCAAAAGTATGCGATTTTTTATGATCAACAGAAAATCGATATTTCTAAATTAACAGTGCTGGGATGTTACGGCACTAACGTCAATACTGGTCGGATCCAAGGTGTGATGCGACTCATAGAGATAGCTATCAACGCTCCTGTGCAGCATGTTGTTTGTCAACTCCATTTGAACGAGCTACCTTTCCGACATCTCATGCGATATTTAGACGGAGAAACTAAAAATCCACAAGCAACCGGTGGACCCATTGGGAAGCTATTTTACAATGCGAAAATCGACGAGTGACGAAGTTTGACGCCATCCCCGTTGATTGAATAGAAGACACGGAAGGTTTGACAGATATTATCACCGATCAGAAATACCTCCTACGTTTATGTACCGCTGTCTCAAGTGGACATTGTCCAAAAGAACTCAGCAAGCAGAAAACAGGCCCTGTTGTACAATCTAGGTGGTTAACAACAGCTAGTCGAGTAATACGATTATACATTAGTACCGAAAAGCCTTCGGAGGCGCTTCGCTAGTTGGCTTCGTATGTAATGAAAGTTTACGCCCCCGTTTGGTACTCAGTAAAAAAAGAACCCTCGATTGCCCAGGGTCCAATACATTTATGGAAGTTGATTCGACTGTCACGCTACCTGCCTCTCAAACTGCGGAATATTATGGTCAAGGTTATTCAGAACAATGCCTATTTTGGACACCCTGAGAATGTACTGTTCGCTATGATCAACGATGGCAATCCCGACACGAGAGCTCTTGCTTGGAGAAGAATGAAAAAGGCAAGATCGACGAAGACAACACGGAAGGGAATACGCGCCTTCGAATTGCCCAAATTAAAGTTCAACGCTGAGCACTACTACGATCTCATTGACTGGTTTTCGCACCCTGTGACCGAGCCCCCTCTAAAGAAGAAATAGAAGAAAATATCAGGAGTCGAGCATTCTGTGATAAGGAATTAACCGCTTTCCCTTGCCACACTCAGGCTGTCGAAAGGCTGGTAAAATTAGTAACAGAAGCTCCTTCCTCTGTTTTTGGGCCACAATCTCGTGACGCGTACGTGAAAGCAAAACTGGAGTCCAAACAACGGATGCCATCTCTAAATACCAAAAAGGTCTACGCCGTTGCACAAGAAGAGCGGAAGCGTCCATAGGAAAATCTGATTTTCAAAATTGAATTTTACCAAAGCTGCATTAACGTTAAATTGTATCCATGCTTTATTAACACTTGTTTGTAACAATATTGAATTGGCTTTAATTGTAATAATCTTCCATTATCATTTAATCCTAACAAAGCAAATATTATAATTAAAATTTTAATTTATAATGATGTTTAACTCTAATATTGTATTGTACAATAAAAGTAAAAAAGAGCCTAACAATACAGCGAAATCCTTCTTTCATTTATACTCCATAAAAAAAACAACTAAAAACAAGAGAAAGAGTTCAGAAATGTGACTTTAGATCCCTAAAACAGCTTGAAAACGCAAGATTGTTGTGCGGGTTGCCTATACACAACATAAGGAACTTTGAGGGCATTGCGCGACCCCTAGGCATTGTTCAAAAATTCTGAAAAAAATCACAGATGCTCGGTGCCACCAAATGCAACTTTTCCGCACTATACTTTTCGAATTTCGAAAAAAAGTCAAAAACGATACACCCTAGTGGGTAGGTACAAGGAAATTTTGTTTAAAAGTAATGTTATACCTGTTGTAACTATGTTTGTTGAGCGAGATAATAGCCCATACTGGTATTGGTAATTAGAGCAAAGTGCATTATCTTAGGCTGTTGTAGATTGTGCAACACATGCATCCAGCATTGACTTCTGCTCTCTTCTTTTAGGAGCGTCAAATCGGCCACCGATCTAACATAAAATAGACGTACAGATTATCAATGATTAGAAGTCCGTCTGTACTGGAAATATTTTTTATACTGTTTGTTTCAGGCTCGCTTATACATAAGTATTATTGAAATACGTAGTTTTATCAAGCCTACAATCAACGTTTTCCAAGTGGCAGTTTTCCATAGTCAATAGGTAACGGTTCTGGGGACAGATTAGTGCAATGGTGTCATGGAGTACTTGGTTTTGTACCCTTGTGTTACTATTTAGAGATAAACAAGCAGCTCCATCGAGACTTGGCTAGTTTTTTTACAGAATGTTTTTGGTGGGATTTCACTTCTTTTTGTAGAAACGTTGGCATATTGATTTATTGTATTAGATTTTCCTATTTGACATTGTTTTTTCTTGTTAGGAGTAATTTTTCATTATTACAAATCTTTCCTTTCTTTTTTTCGGTTCTGATTCTTGTACATTAGCAACAAGTTCTCGTATTGCCTATTCCCTATTTATTTTTGTAAACTTGTAAGTATAAGTATAAAAGCCAGTCTAGTCTCATCCAGAGTTTTCCTTTAATTTTATTTATATGCGTATTAAAAGCAGAAGGAGAAATTCGCCCAGAGGTGACTGTGGGACGCTATAGGCTAGATTAGATGTGTTCCACTACGCTGGATTTTTGCAATGGAAGTCGATTTTTTGCAGCTGAGGGTTCTTCTTCAGACCTTCGAATTTTGACATAAAATGAAGCGGATCACCAAGTTGAATATTTATTGTAAAGGCGGTATGTCGATCCCTAATAGCTGGTTGGGCTCTTGTGTTTTCTAATCAAGGTCACCAGCTACTCCAGATTTTGGATTTTCCTAGTTTTTATAGTTTTCTCTTTGTGTTGCCATCAAACCCTATTTCTGAACTAAATTTATTTCAGCTCTCTGAGTTTATGGGAAGTACAAGTTTTATTATGTAGATCATGACATAGTGAGTGGGTGAGTGGGTGTCATAAATTCGAAAGTTTGATTTCGCTTAACTTCGGAACTAAAGGATCTACAGACTTGAAATTTTGGATTTTAAGTATGTGATTATAGCTTACTGGATGACGAAAATTTCTGCGTTCTCGAATGAGGGCCTAAAAATGCGGCGAAATGGTTCCAGTAGAGAATGGTACGGTAGTGTTGGCTTCGCGCTCGTGCCCCCTAATACTCAATACATAATACCTGATCATAATTGCCGGGGACAATAAAATTAATGGGAATATTGATTATATTTCATATTCAATATAACAATACGAATTAAGCCAGACTTCAGGATTTATCTGTTCGAAATATAACTTAAAATGTTTTTTTTTATATGAGGCACAAAGCTGTATTATAAGTTCATGAGTACACAAGATGGAGCTTTCCACTGTAATCTGCCTCTCATTCAATATAAAGTTTACGAGAAGACTCTATTCTGCCCTTGTAAGTCTGAGATGCACGTATTGTATTCACGAAAATATGATTCTACTGCATAAAATCTCTCAAAAGCATGCAGGTTCCAGATAATTCGCGAAACAACTCGCAAGCTAGCTTTAAAGTGGGGCGTAAACAAATACGATGCTTCTCTTATCAGCGAATTTACGCTGCTTTAGATCTTGATAAATAGGAATTGATACCGAAAATTTTTGAGTGCTTTTTCCAGTTTCACAAACCGATTTGCATACTTAATAGCTTGTTCGTCGGCCCAGTTTTATTTTCCGCCCGCTGAGTTGTCCGCAGTTCATTTCAGAATAGAACATGAATAAAATTGAATTTTCGAATAAGCGATCTGGATAAATGTTGCGACGGTTATTCGGAAAATATACCAAGCGGGAAATGTTGAATAAAATGTTATTTAATAAGAGCAACAGTATCAAGATCTTTCTGTTTGATATTTATTCCAGTTTGTCTTTGTATATCATTTCATCCTTTATTCTTGCTCTTGTATCTACAATATAGAATTTTGATGATTCAGCAGGATCTCTCTTAAAATTTTTTGATTGTAATATAAAAAACTCGCATTGGCATCTATCAAAAACTGATAGAACTTAAAGGCTGTTCAGGTTTGGTGTTAGATGCTTAACACGTCCACGGACAAAGTAGTAAACGCTGCTTAACATGTAGGTACATGTCGGCAAATGACGTACCAACTTTGAAACGAATTTCTGAAACAAAGCGGCATATTTCTCCGAAACTCTTACACCCCTAGCAAACATTGAAAGAAATTCAGAAATGGTTTATTTCCATCGGTGGTCCGAGCCTCTCATCGTGGTTGTCTTTTCATGGTTATCGTATAGATTGTTTTGATAATAAGAAACTCAACTACACACAACACAAAAATTGTCGCATCTCCTGGTATTCTGAATCCCACAATCGATTAAGAATCTCGATCGCAGTTTCTTTGTCAACATATGTTTTAGGACATATGAGGGGAAAAATTATATCTATGTAGTAACATTTGTTTCCATATGATCTCAAACACGTCTGAAACAAGGATGAGTTTATTTGACTATCAGTATTCATTCAATTTCTCTTCAGTTTTCACGCTAAATTAAAGCAAGTTTTTGTGTTTCTTGTTGATTTTAGGATTTTTGAATTTATTGTAATGGCTGCTGAACGTCTTGGATGCTGTTTGAGTGATCATGAAGTGGTAAGAATTGTAACACTTCTAGAGGAGGGGCGAAGCCAACGTTACGTGGCTAACTTATTGAATGTTAACCAAGAGCAATTAATCGGTACCACGAAACAGGGGAATATGGAAAAAAGGCCAGACAGAGAAGAAAGCGTATAACAAAACCAGTTGATGATCGTTGGCTTCGTTTAACTGCACTAAGAGTTCGGCACTGTACGTTTAGAATGCTACAAAATGAACTTGCACTTTCCAGAAATGTGCATATTTCATTGCAAACTGTTAGGAACAGGCTCAGAGAAGACGATATCAGACGATACCGGCCCGCGTCACGTTCCGACGAGTTCAGGTTCTGTCTAGTATCAAAAGATAGACGCATTCCTGAGGAACGGTATCAGCAATGCAATATCCGGCAAACCGGAAACTTTGGAGGGGGCTCAGTAATAGTGTGGGGAGGCATTTCTTTTCATTGTCGAACTGAGTTAGTCCTAGTGAATAATGAAAGAATCACAGCTGCCAGATACATCGCAGATATTCTTGAATCCCATGTTTTCCCCTCTGACCCATTGATTGGCAAAAACTTCATTTATATGCATGATAATGCTGAGCCTCATGCAGCTAGAGTAGTTACAGAATTTCTGCAAAATGACAAAATTGATATTTTAAGATGTCCAGTCAGAAGTCCCGATTTCAATCCCATAGAAAATGTTTGGTACAACATGGGGTGGCAAATTCAGCAACGTAGGAGGCCTTGTAGAATACTCCAACAACTAGAAAATCTTCTTCCTGAAATTTGGAACTCAGTAACTCAAGAGTACATCCAAAATTTGTTTGAGGGACTTCCAAGACGTATACTGGCAGTAATTTGGGCCCGGGGAGGAAACACTCGATTTTGAAAATGATTAGTAACCATTCGATGCTAGTTGATAGGTCTCTTAGCGAATGTTTGAAGATGGTAGAATTTTTTAATTTTTCATTAACTCGAAAATTGTTGATATTTTCCATCATGAACTCATCTCTTTGAATGATATTTTCTTATTTTACACTTCTGAATGTTACCAAGCAACTCTCGAATGACCAACCTAAAAGTTTATATAGTATTGTCGTAAAAGTAGAATGATGCGACATGATGACTATCACAAGAGTCTTATTTATTCAAATTCACGATTGCAATTTCGGTTTCTCGACTATCTTTAGCTGATCACAAGTACTGAATTAAGGTTGAAATACATATATACATAAATAGGTAGATATAAAATCAATAAGTGTGCAAACAAGGGGTAATAAACGAATTATGTTAAAAACAGGTTTTATTTTAGTCCATTGAAATGTTACAATTTGAAGGCCGTATATTGCATTTTTTAGAGGATGCAATTTTATTTTGGGGACATGTGGGGGTTAAGTAGAAGCTTAACCCCAAGTTTATGGGGTTGTCGCTCTTGTCCCCGGCCGCAATATTTATATGTATTTCATGTTACTTGTAGTTTATGCTGTCCGACGGTGAACGAAAGTTCGAAACCGCGGTAACAGTAATTTATCAATTCAACTTATTTAATGGTAGTAAAAACATAGTATTTGTGTTTTAATCATGCTTAACTACAAAATAGGCGTTTAATAAACCTCCAAATATTCCAAGTTGATTGGTGTTTTGATCTACAAAGAAAATTGACAAATTATATTTACAGTCTCTTCTTCATTTTAGCTGAAGAATCACTATCTGAAGTCAATTCACGTTCTTTCGAAAAGCCCTGTATATAAGAACTGTACGTCTGAAGTCAGGATTGAAATTAATTCAAGTATATATTTCATTCTTGCAAATCTATAGGAAAGAAATATAAGCTTATGATTCTTCAAATTTCAGAATGAATTACTTTCATCGTCATATATTCAGATTCCTCTCCAATAACTGGCGAATATAAGAAAGTCTCCTCAGTGTTAAATTCTTCAAATTCACCATCAAGTTCAGTTACAAACAATTAAAATTATGAATACCTGAAACTATTAAATATAGCGGGAAAATAATTATCTTTTCATTAGCATACGAAACATAATGTAAATTGAGTGTTTTTCAAAGAGCCTGAAGCAGCGAAAGAAAAACCTGCCGGTATTTTTTTTATTAAAAATTATTATTTCGTGAAATATGCATAATGGACTTGTCTGGGTATTTGAGTTTTCCCTAGCTCAATAAATTTTAATCAAGAATACCGAAGGCTGACTTAATAAGTTTTTAATTAAAATTACCGGGAAAAGCCTGCAGAAACGCATATCTTTGCTCTTGTTCCGTCTTTTCGGAATTCAAAATGTGCCACCGTTTCCTTTCTTCGATAACTCCACTCCAAATTATATTCATGGGTTAAGCAGCTCTTAGCCTTTGCTTAGTTGTTAAAAGTTGCTGTTATTCAATAACGTAACACCCACTTTTTCAGAAAGCTAAAAATTTTCCACATTATTCATTACACTGATATATAAAAATGATCTTAATGAAAGTTAAATGAAATAGAATGGGTTATTTTGTATCTACAACTAGTCTGTAACTAATCTGCATTTTTAGAAAATTTCGATCACCATCAGTTTTTTTGCAGCAGCATTTAGTCTTTTTTCAAAAAAAAAACGGTAAAGAAATGTATAAAATGAAAAAAAAAAACTTATATTTACTTTTATTCAGGAATTTCGATAATATTCAGCGTCAGGTACATCTCTTTTGAATGTCCAGCAGTAGTCAGTTAACATGTTCGGATTACACTTCCTTGGTACCTTTTTTCCATGTTGGATATGTCTCGGTGGACCGTGTTTGTCGCGAAAGGCTCCCAAATTATGGAAAAAAAATCCAAATGCGAGTGTGAAAAGTGAATCTTGACCGACATATTGCATCCCATGTCCTTCTAAGCCGCTAAGAGTTGTTGACTAACTCTTCATAGTTTTCGGCCCTGTGTTTTCCAGAAAAGTTACAAACAATATTTTGAAAACATGTCCATGCGGATTTTTCGATCAGATTAAGTTTCTGTTCAAACTTTTCATCAGCCAGTAGGTCTCTTATTTCTGGCCATACAAATATTCCTTCTTTTATTTCGGTATCACTGATTTTGGGGAATTTTTGTTTCAAGTAAAAAAACCATCTCTATTTTTATTAATCTTTGACAAAATGTTTCATTTGTCCGAGTTTGACATACAATGGAGGTAGCAATACATCTTCAGGATTTATTAAAGGACTGTGAAGAACATTTCGTTGACCTGGTATAAGAGCGTCTCGCTTGCGGCAAATTATGTCCTTTTTGACATAATTTTTTTTTGTTTCGGTAATTCCACTCATGTGTTAAAATGCACGTTTAAGAACACCGAAATTCAAGTTTGATATTGGATAAATTGCATAGAAATAGGAAGGAAGGTAGGATATTAGCGGATATTAGCCCATAGAGAATCCTTGCGTTTCCATAGCAACGCAACATTCACAACAAATAGCACGGTTTTAAAACTGTCAAGAACAGCCATTTTAGTACCTGTTGTAAAGTTTCTTCCGATATAAGTTAAAATGTCTCGTGTTGGAAGCACCAGTGAAGCATAAATAAATAGTTCTATACAGAATTCTATCCCCAAAAATACAAGAAAAACGCACAGCTCGATTTGTAATCAATTCAGTATATTCTGTAAGGAACGAACGTTCCATTTGGATATACAGCATTCTATTGAAGATATTGCAGAAACAATATAGATACAAATCACGTACCAAGTCATTGAGATCGTTTTGAGTTATAAAATGAGGTTCTCTGTTTGAAGTATTGGGCTCAAAAAAACAGTCGGCTGAGGAATATGTAAGTCATCTCTTTGTGGGATAGGTCTTTGAGCAGATTAAAGCTTTGAATAGTTGACAGAGTGCCTAGATTTGTGATTAATACCTTTTATAGAAGTTTTCGGGCCGGAAAACCAAAATAATGAAAATAACAGTTTTTCACTATTGGTGTCAAACTACGACGTTGACTTTCAACATTTAGTTGACCGCAAATATAACAGAAGATATCAGAATGGTTTACACACACTCTCGGAATCTTAGTATGATTTATAATACTAATCTCGAAAAAAACTGTTTTAATTTCAATATATTTTCGTTAATTTATTCGGAAACACATGTCGATAAGCAAAATTCGCGTAATCGAGTAAGATGATGCTTTCTGACAACTGAGGATGATTAAACAAAACTGAGTAATCTCAAAAAATGTCTACTTGCGAAATTATCCCTGATGTGTAGACATATTGAAGAATTTTTATTCAAGGAACAATGTTCAACCTTCCGTAGAATGTTAAATATCCTTCCCTGAAGGTGCTGGTTTTCCGATCCACCCTTCACAATCACCGTTAACCGCAGCGGTACAGCTCGGTCGAATGTCATGAATAGGAGCAATAAACTGCAGTTTCGGTCTCATTTGACCTCGTCAGTATTGCATACCTATTCACAACATGAGCCACATACTCATCTCAACTCATTACACAACATGTGAATGTTATTGCTCTGTCCAACAATATTTTTCCTTGAATAAAAATTCTTCAGTGTGTCTACACATGTAGCGATAATCACGAAAATTGTAATTTTTTTGATACTGTTTGCCCTGGTTGACAGCCAGATATGAAAAAGGGAGTAAGTCTGTCGACAGATTGCTTCCTTGCTGACACGGTGTGTTGCATTGAGGTAAATAGTCGAACTAGTGTGACTTTTTGAAGTTTTTCTGTTTATCTTCCTTTTATTCTAATAATTTCCCGGTTGCAATGGTGAGTGGCCTCTGTCTCGGTTCGTTGGAGAGCGCAATAACATTTATGTGCAATACTGCCGATGTCGAATGAGACTGAAACTGCAGTCTTTTGCTATTCTCCATAACATCCGACCGAGCTGTACCGCTGCTGTGTTGGCTGGTTGTCGGTGATTATGAAGACTGGATTGGAAAAGCAGCTCCTTCAGGGAAGGATATTTAACATTCTACGAAAGGTTGAATATTGTTCCTTGAATGGAAATTCTTCAATGTGTCTACACATATAGCACACATCCACTTTCCTTATAATGAATTTTGACTCAGGTGCTGCAGAAGCTACACTATAATCAATCTTTCTTGACATAGAGGGGGAGTACAAACTTTTGTTGTGTTAGGACTTTCTGTGTGATATTAAATGTTCGAAAAGATTCTATTTTGAATAGAAAATAAGAAGACCTTTCAAAAGATATTTCGCTCGACCCACTTTTCCTATAATGAATTTTGACTCAGCTGCTGCTGATGGAAGGGGATTGAATTTACATGCTCCAGACCAACTCAAAATTGGCTCAGCACGTCAAAAATTGACGTGTACCTGCATTTTCCGCGATAATCATCATCATCAAAAATTCCAGCAATCGGTTTTTCAATAACAAACTTGATGAGATCTCATCATTCTCATACTAAGTAATGTGGAAATTGAGCCTGTAGTAATCACCACTTAGTATAAAGTTGTCCTCCATTATCACAATATTGTATAGATGATTGCTCTGATTTATTTTCTACTTTATGTATCATAAAATATGAAAATGTGCAGCAGTTGAGTCTGCTCTAAGCTCAATCCAATATAATACTTCATATTGATCGTACTGCAGTGCCAGACTACTCGATTATCCATGATTATTTTCCCGATATTATAACCTGTCACTATATAATTGATATGAATATTAACTGGTCAATTTCGTTCAAGGACAACAGGACATCATGCTCGCCGATTGGCATGCCATGTGGGATGGAATGCATACCTGTTCAGCGCGATCGAACTCGGAATCCAAAAAATAACACAAATAGAACGAGAGGGGTTCGTCGTGTCAACAAAATAATAATTGGCCCGCATCCGCAAAAACGGCTACTGGGAGTATTGGATGGATCCGGTCAATTGGACATGAGATTAGGTATTAGAGGGAGAATTTTAAAATTAATATAAAATATCACTGTGATGAATGTGAGGTATACAGGGACGTACGAAATGTTTTAGCCTTCTCATAATAGGTAATACATGTGAGATAATGCAGATTCAAATTAAAGTTTCTTGAAATCAGTTCGAAATCTTGAAGTAGTAACTGCAAATAGTCTTCATACTTGAACTGTACGAGGATTGCCTCAAAAGTAACCTTCCTTCCATCTTCACGAACTCTGTGAATACATTTGTTACAAGTGGAACGCATTGGTTTCTGTACGGTGTACGATTGTTTATTGATTCTTTTTGCGTTCGTCGTATTTTCCTCTTACGAAGAATGACGGATACATAACGAATTTATGTGAAATTTCTTCTTGAAGTCGAAAAGTGCTGTGTGAAAATTGTCGAAAGAGCATTTGGGAATGAGTATTGAGGCAAAGGATAGATAAAAAGTGTTAAAACGATATTAAATTGGTCACACAGCAATTGATAGCAACCCACGCTGTGGGAGGAGGGATCTCTCGACTGCCAAAGTAGACGATAACATCGAATTTCTGTGCGAGAATGAGAATCTTGAAATATAGAAAAGTAGTTGTAATGCGAATGAAATCCATTTTAAAATCGCTAACGGATGTAGGGAAACACAGCGGCATTGATCGCTTTAGACAACTTGAAAAAACGTCTTTTTAGTGGAGGTTTCTTGGTCCCAACGAAAAAAGAACAAGTCAAAGTCGTAGCAATGTCGAATGCTTTTTTCTTGTCGTGCTTGTCGTGGTGATCTGCAGCAAGAGTGTGACCCTGAAGGTCAGATGATCAATAAGGAGTATTATGTCGAAGTTTCGAAAAGATTGTGTCATGCAATAAAAAAAGGGCACCTGTGGACAATCCATGGTTGACTGCTTCAGTATCATAATACGCCAGCACATTCATCGAAATACATGCAGCAATAATCGAAGAAGCACAAGGTTATACAGCTGTATCAGTCTATATACTATCTTGATATAGCTCTTTGCGATTTTTGGCTTATTTCAAGATCGAAAGGTGCTACTTAAAGAGCACTGATTTGACGCTAAACAAACGATTGAAGAAAGTGGGACGATCATTTTGAATATCGAAAAACTTGTTCAAACAATGCTTTCACGACTGGAAACGTCGTCGGAGATGCTAGAAAAACTGCAAGGAGGCATCATTTGAGTGATGATAGAATTAACATAATAGTTGAGATACTTGAAGGTGGGACAACAGAGACAGATGTAGCAAAAACGATAAATATTAGCCGAAGCGTTATTTCATGAATATATATATTCTTTGGAGAAGAGAGGATTTACAATAATTTGAATAATTGTATTTACAATAAGTGCTTATATCTATAATTTTGATGTGTGTCAGAAAAAACACAAGTGTGAGCTCAGGAAATGTAACAGGGGAACCATACTTTCTTGTATATGATCCAAGAAACGAGTGAAAAAACCTGTGGAAAAAACTCGTTTCCCTATCGCTATTGCACTAGCAATAGCTTGTCTGTTTATGATATGTTAGTGTCGTGTGTACATAAAGAGTACCAAAGATTTTTCTGCTTAGCCGCTTCATTCTCTCTTGCATTCCATGATTACCAAAAACAAGGGTGAAAGGAAGGGGGTTTGGGACAGCAGTCTGTAACAATGGAAAAAGAAAGCCAGCAGAAAAATATTTCAACAATCAAACCTCTTATAAGAGGTATTGTTTAGACATATAAATATGTCTAAACAAATCTAAGAAAAGATTTTACATAGCAAGCAAGGTCATGAAACGGACTAAGGAGATAATAAAAAAATACATAACCTGCGATATTTCCTCAAATTCCATCTCTGTTTGACCGAGAGAGCCACGACTGCCAGGTTCTATAATGATCTATAGATGTTCTAGAATCATTATGGACCCAATAATCTGGGTTAACATCGCCCATATATTATTTCTTCTTGGAACTTGTTTAATATAAAGAAAAAAATTTTGACAGTATTTCGAAAAATATGACAAATGTCATATGAATGATGGCCTAGTGTAGAATCAGAAATTGCAAGCAAATAACCTGGCGATAGAGAATGTGTTACATCAGTAAAACAGGATGGTTTTCTTCAACAACCGCCTGATGGAATCCCATAATAGCCTTCAATGAATTCCGTAATTGACGAATTTTTTGCATAACTGGAATAATTTGGGGAGAATTGTTGGCCGTAGGTTGCGTGAAGTCAATATTCCTATGAGTAGTTGAAGGTTTCAGCCGTAACAAGAGGAAATCAAGCAGCTCGATTAGAATGGGTTTAAAATCGGGTGTAATTGTTATGTTTGTTATTTGTTATTCCTTTAACGTGTTCTATTTCCGCCTTGCTGCCAATGACACGCCGGGGAATTCTGTCGCCTCACTAACATGGGAATTTTGCCGAACCTTCTCGTGTCGAGCGAAGGGATCTTTAATGTCCAACACATCTCCTCCGAAAGATGGATACTCAACTCAGAATCAGAAAAATCGCACCGACTTTGTGGGGATTGAACGTAAGTAACTCTGCGTAGCAGACCAGCATCGTATCCTCTACGCCACCGAGCCGACTCTGTTTTAATTTCAGATAGATCATACCTTGGACTGCACTCTTATTCTTGGCTAAATCAACTGTGGAGACAATCTGGTGACGTTCAAAAGCTCAGAAAAGGTCAAGTTCACAACTACATGAAGGTTTAGTATAGAATTTCATTGAATCGCTGAAGTAATCAGATCCTTGAATGCTTTGTATTACTTTTGCTAAAGAAATTAGAGAAAATGTCCTATTCATGCATTATTCTAGCCTTACAAACACTGCATAGAAACAATATTTCACCTTGGCCTGCTCAATCAACTGATCTGAATCTGATTGAGCGCGCTTGGTATGCATTATGTGTTATACAGCAGCAACAATTTGGATTCTCAATTGTATTTTTCTCTGGCAGCAGGATCATCCGGTTTTTGTAATTATTACTAAGTTGTACATATTATATTTTGATTCATCGTTCACATAATTTTTCGTCACTCAATACCAGTTGGTAAATAAGGAATCGAGAAATATCAAATAAACTTACATTGTCGTCATGTGTGTAGTTGTTTCGATTAGAAAATGGCTATTCATGTATGGATTTCTATCTAATGCATCTTTGACATGCAGTACAGATAGAGCTCAAGCTAATACAGACATGATACGAGCCTATTTTCCAGAAATAGAGCATTTCGTCTCTATCGATAACGATTTTCAGATCGTGATCAACCAGATCGCCGCAAGTATTATATACTCAAGAGAAATACGGTTCATTACAGAAACGGGAAATTTTCAGACCGAAGGTTAATTAATTAAGTGAACCAAGAAAGATCTGTTGAACAAAATTTCCGAGATGTCAGTGACGACAGTTCAATATGTTTCACGAAAATATATATACATATATATGTTTTTCAGAAAGTTCGAGCTCTTGAAGAATATGATAGTGTTAGACGCCTATAATTTTCGAATATTTTACTGATAGAATGCATTCAATGTAGATAATTTTTTCTTCAGAATCATAATAAAGTCATATGAATGTTATTTTCGCAACAATCGTCATTTCAATAGAAATAAATTCAGCCATAGTAGCCAGCAGAATCCGCATAATATAATGAACAATAATTGTCAGCGCAGACTCGGTGTGTACGTCTTATGCACTATACACTCGACTCACATCATAGGAGCAGTTTTTATTGAAGGTAACTCAAATCAAAACAATTATAATGCAAATTTCATTCGAAAATTACAAGATTTCCTCGATGGTCTTCCTTCGGAAGAAAAAAAGAAAAATCTACTCTCAACAAGATGGTGCTGCTCCTCACAAAGCAGCTTTGAATAAAAACTGGCTGAATCGTAATTTTTTGACCCCTCATGATTTTTGTCTATGGATCTATCCACAGAAATGAGTTTACCGCACTTGAACAGAAAATTTGGACGAGAAACGATAAGAACTACCTCTCTAGAAATTGCTCCAAATGTTGTTCTGGATGAAACAAGTGCCGTATCCAGGAGATGCTTATTATGTATTTAACAGCATGGAGCATAAATTTTTCGGAAAAATTTTTTAACATCTATTGAGTTTTTTCTTTCGATGTCTCCACTTACTTAAGTTTTCTGCGGGTATAGTAAACTTGCAACACTCAGATTCATCACGATCTGGAAGTCGCTCCCAATAAAGTTCGAGAATGAAAATAAACTTTCCTAATGTCTATATTCACTTGAATTTCATCCTCAATACTTATTAATTTTCCGTGAAGAAGACTCGAAACGAAACAATGGCAAGAATTAGCGGGTAGATACCTAATCTGGAATAATTTCTTGTAAATAATTGCGAATGACATCCATTATAATTTTATGAAGATTGCTCTGTATTCCGTCACCGAGTTTCACGAATAATTAGAATCTGATGTTACGTTCGTTTCTTGTGTTTTTTCACCCAAAATACGAAATAATTTGAGTTATCCGAACTGTAATAATGACCAAAATACTTTTGAGGACAGAAAAATTTTATCACAAATTCAAACAGTTGCCTTCATTCCGATATAGTTTATCAGAAGAAACATCTAGATTGGTTCAAGAGATACCACTGGTTTGCTCATGTGTTCTGTTTCAGAAACCATAGCGTATAGTGTTAAGGTTGCAGACACATATCATATTCCATAGAAGATATGAAGTGTAGAGTTAACAAGGTCCGCTTTCTCTGTGTACTCTGCTTATAGCAATTAATATCTCTAAACTTCTATATTTCACTCTATTTATCCTGGATTTTACTATATTGTATATGAGCTGAGAAACTTCAGGAAAGACTATCTTCAGATAGGCTCAGAAATACTAGTGTAAAACTATTTGATCAAATTATTGTATTTTTTGAAATTAGAGCATTGTGTTATCGAACAAATAGTCATAATTTCGCTCATAAAAATAAACGTATGGAAGCTGAACATGTGTTAAGCTATCGAGTTCATTTACATCATAAGCTGAGTTGTTTAGTTTCGAAAATCTCCAGAGAGATGCGACTGCAGTAGTCAAAGGACCACATAACTTGAGAGATGATGGATACGTCCCGTTTATCTTGAATATTTGTGGTATAATTCACGACCTATTATCTCGACCTGTTTTTGCGTCTCTTCGTGTATCTACTCTATTTCTACGTAATTACAGGCCCTAAACAGGACCGTAGAGTTTAATTTCTTTGCAGAAGTGAACGGAATTTTTGCTAATCTCTCAAGTATACGGCATTGAATGTTTCTTTAATCGTTTAAGGAATATGTAGTAATCGAGAACACCACAAAATGGTCTATGTTCAAACATTCGAATTAGAAGTAATCTAGGGTAACACACACGAATCACCACAGTCAAAAAACTACTACTAATAATAATAGACTAAAAACTGTCAAAGGAGACGATTCGTTCAGAGTACAGTTGGCCTGTGAAGACTGTGCTGAAGTCAATGTTGAACACCTACGCCATTCCAATGTTGCTTTACTCATTAGGAATAATCAGATAGACTAAGACAGAACTGATATTATACAGTGCATGAGGGATGGCGAAACATACAAATAACTGGGATACCAACAAGCTAGGTTGCTAGACCAAAAACAATCAAAGGAGAAGATTCGTTCAGAGTACAGTCAGCGTCTGAAGACTGTGCTGAAATCAATGTTGAACTCGGGAAATCTAGTCAAGGCAATTAACACCTACGCCATTCCAGTGTTGCTTTACTCATTTGGAATAATCAGATGGACTAAGACAGAAATGGATGATATTCAAAGCCAGACCAGAACGATGCTAACAAAGTACAACAATCATCATCCAAAACCGTCTGTGATACGAACAACTTTGAAACGGAAAGAAGGAGGACGCGGATTAATAGATGTTGTCAATTTACACACCGAACAGATAAAAAATCTCAGAGAATTCTTCTCAACAAAAGCTCTCACTTCTGACCTCCATAGAGTGGTATCGTCGACTGATAAGGGATATACACCTCTAAATCTTGCTACAAGAGATGACCTGCTGAATCTACCGTTCCTATCAGATAATGAGAAACAAGAGCAATGGTCAAGAAAGGAATTGCATGGACGACATCACCATGAGATTAATCAACCACACATCGACAAAGAAGCCTCCAACAAATGGTTGATGAAAGGAGAATAATTCGCGGAAACAGAGGGATTCCTTATGGCCATTCAAGACAAAGTGATCACTACAAACAACTACAAAAAATTTATTATGAAGGACGGAACATTACAAACAGATAGGTGCAGAAAATGCCATATAAGATCGGAAACTATAAAGCATATTACGTCCGGATGCGAACACCTGGTCAATACGGGCTATCTTCACAGGCATAATCAAGTGCGCAACATTATCCATCAGAAACTTGCACACAAATACGGACTTCTGAATACCTTCCAGCCATATTACAAGTATCAACCGGCGCCCGTTTTGGAAAATGACTCTATCAGATTATACTACGATAGGCCTGTTATCACTGACAGAATGGTGACGAATAATAGTGCTTGATAGCCTTAGGAAATTAGAATTGCATAAGAATACCTATATAGAAATGCAAAAAGCCGTAATTCTTAATACATGTAGGATAGTTAGGAAATTTATGTCAAGTTTATTGTGATGGAGCCTATTCCTTTGATTGCTGAATCTGGGTAAGGTAAATTATATCTAGCTATCAGCTGAGATAGTGCATAAGTCCACGATGATAAATAATAAGAATAACTTTTTCGTTTCTTCTACAATGTGATAAACATACAATAAAACATCTTAGTGTGAGCAAAATATGCTAAATAAAGCGAATTAGATAAACAACAAATTTCTTATAAACAGATAATATTCATCCAGGTTAATTATTGAATGTTGAAACTTGCACATGATTATTTTGAATAAACTAAAAACGCATCTATTCTGGAAACAATTTTGAGAGTGAGCAAGTACTGCAAAGAAGTAATGATTCCAACAAATGAAATGAAATGCACTTCAAATGGAGTTCTTTAATTCAATAATGTCAGAAACTACTGATCGAGGCTGTGCCATGATCCATTTCTTAATGGAGATCTTGAATGTGAAAACTGATTTGGCAGCCTTAATGTGCGGCGCAAAGTATTGCATGAGCGTGGAGCAAGGTAATTGAAGCATTTCTGTCCAATTCTTCTCGAGGTGAGAGGAGCGACATAACCCTGATGGGCGTATCTTGTATGATATCCGTGTGAAATGGCACACTCTACATTTTTATGCTTGAAGTGATGTACAAGAATTTCGGCGTATTATAGTTCTCTCATCTGAATTACACGAGACTCACTGAACAAACTATCTGAAGAGTATGTCATCTCTCTCGCATATACAATCTTCAAAAACGCTTCTGAACAACTTCCAATTTCTGTAAATATATCGTACTCACGCCCCACCCCCACTAATATACCGTACGTTAAAATTGACTGAACCAACACAATATACAGAATCTGAGTGTGGCAAGAGTCGGTGTAATTTTTTTATCCAGAGAATATGTGTTGGTCGCAACGTAGATGAGAGTCCAAAAACACAACCAGATATTTTACTACATCAGTGTTCGCAATATTTATTACGTCTCCCTCCTCAACCTCAATTTCTAGATGATTATAATCTTGCATACTCGAGGCATTACAACAGAATGCAATGAAATTCGTTTTCTGCGGATTGAAGGTGAGTATTTCAGCACATAAAATCTCCAATATAATTTTAAGGTCACGTTCAATTTTTGTTGTCGAAGTATTCCATGAAGAATCTTTATAAAATATTGCAGAGTCATCTGAAAAGAAGTGACATCCCCAGACATATTCAAGTGAAACATATCATTCATATAAATGCAGAATAGCACAGGACCTACCGCAGTACCCTGTGGGACACCGCATATAATATTTTTTTCGACACTACGACATTCGTCTAACTCTACAACCAGTTTTCTGTTTTCTAAATAGTTCTTCATGAGTTGATAAGTTGGCCTCTGAAGCCAATACTCTCTAATGATTTCAGGAGTTCGTGGTGACACGGTGTCGAAAGCCTTAGTTAAGCTGAAGTGGAACCAGTGTCTGCTCGGATTGTTTATTAAATTAACGATTAGTTTTAAGGCTTTTGAAGTTATTGCTGTAAGAAAAAATGGCTAATTTTACTAACGCCGAATTGGCTGATATCCATTACATGTATGGTCTGGTTGACGGGAACACATCAGAAGCTAGTCGATTATATCAGGTGCGCTTTCCAAATCGAGTAACACTAGACAGGCGAAAATTTTCAAATATCCACAGAAGGTTGAGAGGAACTGGAACTTTTACTGCAAAATATCATTTAGAAGGTGTAACTCAAACTATGAGAACTCCAGATATTGAGGAAGCTGTTTTTAATTGTATTGATTCGAATCCTCATGTGAGTACAAGAAAAATTGGAAATTAGTTGAATATTTCACATGTTTTAGTCTGGAGGATTCTCCATGACTTTTATTGTACCAGTTTCATATTCAACGCGTCCAAACTCTACTTCCTCGAGATTTTCCTTCACTACTGAATTTCTTCCGATGGTTCTCAGTTAAAATTAGAGAAAATGCTCATTTTGATAGTGAAATAATGTTCATAGCCAAAGCTAAATTTTCGAGAACTGCTATCACAAATTTTCACAATATTCGTTATTGGGCTGATGAAAACCCCCATTTGATTGAGGAATCTCATCATCAAGAATGATTCTCACTAAATGTCTGGGTCGGAATAATTGGAAATCATTTGATTGGGCCCTTTTCTTGGCCCAACAGACTAAATGGCCCCGCTTATCGGCTATTTCTTGCGGAGGAGTTACCTTTATTGCTCGAGGATATGCCGCTTTTGGTGAAAAACATAATGTGGTTCATGCATGACGGGGCACCAGCACATTTCAGTGGAGAAGCTAATGAATTCTTGAATAATACATTCAACAACCGATGGGTAGGTCGGGGAGGGCCAGAACCATGGCCTCCTAGATCCCCAGACTTAAATAGTTAAGACATTTTCTTATGGAATTATCTCAAAACCGCTCCAGTGAACACTGTAGAAGAATGTAGAAATCGAATAATAACCTCTTTTGACACGATAAGAAATACTCCATGGATATTTCAAAGAGTGCGTGATAATATGCGAAGAAGGATAGAGGCCTGTATTCTTGTGGAGGACACTTCCAGCAATTTATTTAGTTTTTAATTGTTCTTTTTTTTAGTTTTTAGATATTGTATAAGTATAAGCTGAGTCTCAGAAGACGAGCTATCAAAATAAAAGCAAATTTTGGGCATAACTATCGAGTATTTCTATTATTTTTGCATTAAGCGAATAACATACAATTCCAATAATTCAAATTCAATAATTTCTCACTCGAAAACGGTTGGAGATACGAAAAAATTACAGATGTCAAAAAAGTTTCTCAATTGAACGAAGATGATGAAAATTGATTGTACGCTGATCAGTGGCGTACTGCAAAAAAGTTTAAAAGGGAGAAGAAGACATGGCTCCGGAAAAGAAAACACCTTGTAGATTCTAGTTAAAATTTAGGAAGTGTAATGATGGAGTCTGTGAAAACTAGCTTGAATTCTAAATTTGGGTTGAATATCTCAAAAATTGCAGGAATTTTAAAGAAAAAAACCTCAAGTTGTGACATACTATAATGTAACACCCTGTATAAAAAGAAATTCTTTCAAGCGTTCGCATTGATTCAAAAGGATATGAATATGAAATACTAGAAATTGAAAAGGTGGAGATTATTCTGAATTCAGCCCTGTGTGGTAGACAGATACCTCATACCGCGGACAGTGGTTCTGATCATTTGAAATTGTCGAAATGTTATACCAAATGTCTTCTAAATTAAATGCTTTTTGCAACAATCCGCGGTGCGATTTGTCAAGAATTTTTATGGACTATTAACTTCGATTTTTCTTTCAATCCACACATTTCAACTTAATTTCATTAATTGCACTATTATTTGATTCTGTTGCCGACAAACCGATGGGAAATTCTGCGAAGTGACTAGTTTTAATGGGTACTAGTGTTGTTTTTGTATTTCTTTGTTCTACGTTTATTCTCTAACAAGCTAGATACAGTAATTTCTTCATTGCGTTACCTTTCATGATTTTGAAGAGTTATGGGTTGAAAATATGATTCGTTTCAGATATTTTTAGATGCATTGTTTGATGTTTGTAATATTCCAGTTGCTAGTAGAAAAAGCTAATGAGAATTCTTTTGAATTATTTCATTTCAATGGAATATGCATTTTATTCCCACAGATAAAAAGAGCTCAAGGAGTTTCGAACGTACATATATTCTTCCCTAATGAAATATGGCAACTAATGAGTCATTTGGTTGATTAAAGGCTGAGTGATATTGATTTGAGGGATAAAAGGCTTTGCCTTCAACGAATTTCCTATACACTTGCTGATGTTATCACACTGATTGCATGAGAAAATATGAATTTATCACCAGGTAATCAATATCACTGCTTGATAATTAATTACTGCAATTTATTCTGCAATGATCACACACAAGGAGAGGGTAAACTAATAACTATATTATCTACAGCAGGGGTTCCCAAACTTTTTTGTCCCCCCCCCCTCTGGTTATTTGAGGACTCTCCACGCCCCGTTTGTACGTATGATGAAAATTAAAACAAGTATTACATGAAAAACGATTATAATTAATGATACAAATTTTTACATTGTAACACAGATACATTTTCAATTTAAGGAAGGTTAGGTTAGTAATGCAATAGGTTAGGTTAGGTTAGATTTTAGTGAGATAGGTGCGCTTGCATGTTCTGTATATATTGACAGATCCTGGGTTGAGTTTCTGACAAAGCACAGCGTAGGTCACTTTCGACATCAAGTTTGTTGTAGTACTTGGTTTTGATTGCCACAAGAGTTGAAAATGCTTTTTCGCACATGTATGTTGTTGAACAAGGCAAGTACATCTGAACAGCTTTCTCTGAAATACTGGGGTAAACTTTTAAGTACTTTCACCCAAATGAGGGCTAGTCCATTTTTTCAAAATCGTATCTTGTAGCAGAGTCATTTTTTATTTCTATTCCCCCCTCTTGCAACTCATCTGGCAGGAACTGAATGTCCATGTTGGACGGATCGGTTGATAGTTTGTGAAACTCCTCTGTCAAGTTAGGAAAGTACCTGCTGAACTCCTCGTTGAGGTTCTTCAAATGGTCAATTATCAAGTTTTTCAAAAGTGGTCCTTCAAAAATGTCCCCAAAATCTTTTGAGACTGACACTACTTTTTTGAAACCTGAATAGTTGCTGGGGTTCATCAATTTACGTATACACAGTTGAAGTTTAGGTTGTTTAACGTGTCGAAAAAGTCTGGTAAATAGGTCAAAATCACTTGGCTCATGGGTTTTTGAACTCTGCACTAAGCTCGTTTTGTTTCTGCAGTGCCAAAAACGTAATAACGTCATGACGGAGCTCTTTTGATAACGATCGTACTTCTGTATGAAATAGCAGCGTTTCGGTCACTTCCTAAATCTTCACAAAGACTTTTAAACAGCCGAGTATTTAATGCACTGTTCTTTACGTAGTTGACTACTGTAATACATAGCTTTTAAACAGCATTGATTTCGTATGGAAGCGTTTTTGCTGCCAAGGCTTGACGGTGAATAAAATAGTGAATTCCAACCACGTCAGCATTCTTCTGGTTGACCAACTGCACAAAGCCTGAGCGAGAACCGAGCATTGAAGGAGCACCAGGGTCGTGTTTCTTAAAAAAGTCTGATACTGCTTTCATCACACCTACAGCTTTAGTAGTGGTCACCAGCGCAGTAGAAAACATCAGTTCATCCTTTATTCTTTCATTTTCAATGTAACGAACAAATATAATCAAATGAGAACATTGTGCTACGTCTGCACTCTCGTCAAGCTGGATAGCAAAAAACGGGAATTTTTAGTGCATCACCTGGTTTTAATGTCCTCGGTCATATCATTAATTCGGCGTCTTACGGTGTTGTCTGAAAGTGGTATTTGTAATAGCTTCTGCCTAATATCAGTTCCATGGACAAAATCGGCTGCTTTTAAAAAGCACGGTTCAACAAGCGTTTCAACAATAGTTTCCTTTTCCCTAGATATAAGAAGAGATAATTCATAGAAAGCTTCAGCGCTTTTAGAGATGACTGAGCAGCAGATCCAGTGCTATCTAACTTCATGCGCTTTAAGTTCTGAGATTTCTCAGCGAAAAAAATATTTAGGTTTGTCCTTTAAAGAGGCATGTTTGGTTGACAAATGTCTCAGAAGACGATTAAGCCTCATCACGTCATTGCCTAATATTTCATAGCAAATAACGCACTGGGGGTGATCAACATTATCTTTAAGGAAGGAAACAAACCCATATTGAATATAATCGTCAATATATTTGCGTTTCTTTGCCATGTTCATCTTCTCTTATTCAGCTTCACACAGAACTCACACAACACAAAAACAAATACTCCAATTCAAAAGTCGCAAAAATTATTAAACACTCACAATACAGCAAACACGCTGACTGATATTTCACGGAAAGCACTGTGCCAGAACGGAATAGTTACAACTCAAGCACTGAACAAACTGCAAGGTTATTAACATTGGACTGAAGATGCGATGTGGGTGGGGGTCGAAGGGGTGCAGGGACACTCGCACTCACACCAAGGCCAAACGGAGGTATCGGTACACACGGCCGTTGCCGTCGAGGGGGACGGTTTCGAGAACGTTGAACTCTTGTGTGCTTAGTAGTTTTAAAAACTGTATCTTTCGTTGATAAAGTTTACAACTTCATCAAAACTTCACAAAAACAATCATGAAAACTTAGGAAGACTTTATTTCACAGGTTTAAGGAAATAATTTTTGTTTTTCATTTATTTTATATTCTAATCTAACTAAACCCCCCTGGACCTTCTCCACGCCCCCCAATTTGGGACCCTGATATACAGAATAGTAAAAGAGTATGGACTCACCTCCTTAACTACAAGTGTTATGAGAAATCCACGTGTTCTTTTTACGTTAAGATGAACTTCATCTGCATTTTTTTTGATATCTCTCAAAAATGAGAAGTCAACTATATTTGGAGACCAGAATTTCTCAAAGATTCAAATGCCACTTTCCACTTTCGAGATTTTATATTACTAGCCAATCCAATTTCTTACGCCTACTTGCCAGAAGATTTTGGTGCTCTAATCGTTATTCGTTGTATGTAGACCAAATAAAATCATACCTTTTGTCTCGTGTTATTCTTTATGTTTTGTGCCCTCTTTTCATTATTTTATTGAAGCTTGCCATTAAAAATGATAGGTGAGGATAATGATATCAATTGCACTCAAGCCTTCACTTTAAGGGCAAGCTTTATGTTTTTGTCCAATCGAACCTCGCATTCATAAGAGAGGTTACGTTGAAGGATAACTCTTTCTACCAAGCATGGTTCAAATGTTTATACAATAAAACCATGTTTCCATTTTGTCTGGTCTCCTACCAATAACAACTACCCTAAATTGTTTCAGTATCTAGGCGGCAATGTCGACACAATCCAAATACAGCATCCGTCAGCTCAGGTAATCATTATGGGAGACTTTAACGTCCACAACATCGACACTATAAGCACACAATCTAACCCTGTCACTAGAAGCAGGCAGGCAAGCGGAAGCCTCTACGATCAGCCGTAGCTTGACAAAACTTGTCAATTAGCTGACAAAAATTCCTGACAATATATCCGATTGTCTCAATGAACGCCATCTCTTTCTTGTTTTACATTCAGATGACTTCCGTGTATAAGTCCCAGCATCCTTAGGGACTCGGATCACAACCTCGTTTCTGCTATTGGCAACATCGTACAGCTACGCAATAAAGATCCAACGCCTTCAGGAAGATAAATTGAATTTTATTTATTTATTTATTCATCATTTATTCATATAATTGTCATATGCACAATAAATGAATACAAACGGGAAACCCTTTTAAAACTAAGTTGAAACATAAATTTATTGGATTTTTATTTCTAAAAAGTATAAAAAGTATATATATATATATATATATATATATATATATATATATATATATATATATATATAGTATATGGGTCTTGAAACAAGGAAATGAAATACTGAACAATTCAAGACACCACGACACCAAGATCATTGACCTTAAGGGTAGATTGAAATCAATCAGTTTCAATAGATTCGGGCAACACACCAAACCAACTATCTTGAAAAAGAAATATAAATCGAAAATGTTTCTCCACATTCGAAGAAGACTTAGGCCATATTTAATACGCAGGATATCGGTCAATAGTCCGACGATGGCACCTGAAGAATGAATATCTCAAGAATTCACGCTGAACCTTCTCTAAACAATCTATGTCATAAGAATAAAAGGAGATCTTACTAACGAACAGTACAACAGTTTAAAGGTATCAGCAGAAAATCCCACTGAATGTTGAACAATGAACCCCAGCATCTAGTAAGCCTTAGATGTTATTATTCTTATATACTCCTTAAAATTCAACTGAGCATCAATTGTTAGGCCCAAATCTCGGATACAGTCTACACGCGACAGCTCCACACCATCCAGAAAATAACTATGCATAACTGCCGTATTGGAAAGTAATAGCTTGATACTTGTCAAAGTTTAGATACAGTGAAATAACATAAGTCCAACACAGCAGAGAATCAATTTGGCGTTGCAAGTAATGTACATCTGTAACATTTCTGATAACACGATATAATTTCATATCATCCGCGAATAACAACAATCCGGAACCCAAGGCATCCATGATGTCATGAATGAACAAATTAAACAACAAAGGACCAATGTGGGAGCCCTGAGGTACACCAAGTAACAGAAATAGCTTCAGAGCGAAAATGTTTGTATTTTACAATCTGCGACCGATTAGCAAAAACGAAACCATGAAAGAAAACTTCCAGATATACCAAGGCGCCCATCTCGGCTATTAGCAAGTTGTGATTAACTCTGTCGAAAGCCTTTGAAAAATCAGTGTATATGGCATCAGATTGAAAACCTGCTCCAAAACAATTAACAATGTCATTAATATATAACACCAAATTAGATGTTGTAGAACGACCCTTAAAAAATCCATATTGTTCATCAATGATTACAGAGCAGTATTTCCAGGATAAATAGCTACATACTAAACTATCCAGCATCTTAGGAATGACAGATTGAATTGAAATTCCCCTGTAATTTTAAATAAGTGATTTCTGACCAGATTGAAAAATGGGAACAATAAGACTTTTCATGTGAATATAATCATCATAACTCTTCAACCAGATTGTTATCTCAAAATATCAAATTGCATAAGTACACAACACTTTGGTATCAATTTTATCAGATTGATTTATTAATGTCTTTCTGTATCTAGCCATCCTGTAGGTGTAAGTACAGTTGCAGAAAAATCGCTAATGAGAACACAGTTGTTTGAAGAAAACCGTCAACTTGACCTGAAGCAATTAAGCCATTACCTCATGGTCTTATATATGTTCTTCCAGATCAGAGACGACGGCATGAGACCAATCTTAAAGTAACGAAGAGGGGAATACATTCAACCTTCTGTTGCACACTTTCAGATTGAACAAGAGGCCTCAAAAGAGTATGTAATGCTACATTGTTGAGTTCTTCTGAAATTTCTTTAAAGAAAATTCAAACAATTATTATGAAAAAGAAACTCCGAAGCTGTAGTTTCTTATGACAACCGTGGAGGTCCAAAAAACTCAAATATACAGAACAGGACAGAATAGAATAAGAAAAACCACAATAACTTATTCCCAATGAATGTTTCCCAATAACGTCGTTCTAAATCAGAAAGGGAATAGTTTAGTGGTAACTTAAACAAGAGCTGCATATTTTCTTTCTTTAAGGAAAAATAATTTGGAAGTGGTAAACGGTACATGTTCTACTGTAAAGTACTGAAAGAAGACTATCGGTTAGAATAACAAGATGTGAAACCTGTAAAACTTGTGACTCTTGAATCGTACAATGAAAAGCTGAATCTGTAGCCTGACCTGTTTCGTCATTATCTAGGCAACCATGGCACTGTGTGGGTTCCGACAGTCCCAAGACGTTTAGATGTTTATTGAGCTGTTCTCCCGTCAATAGACCAACTACAATCTCAATAAACTTGTTGTCGAGAGACAATTGATTGATTGGTTCCCTTTCATGGGCCTATTTGACTGCCTTAGTCTCGAAATACTTGCCCAATGGTTCAGGACCTCAGTGTTGTTCCCGTTTTGAAAAAAGGAGAGCATCGGCCCCATCGGTCTTGCAGCTTTAGCCTTCGATACCGAGATAGGCTGGGCAACAAAGCAGAGTAACTCTGTTTGTAGTACTGAGTTGTCGAAGCGCTTCTTTGCATTAAGAGTCTCTGTAGTTCTTGTGTAGGATTTCCTGCATACATCGGAGAATAGCGGATATTTCTACGTGTGTTACGATAACGTGGTTTCTTTCAGCAATCGTTATGTTTGCCCTGGGGCCGTGGACGTCGATATATGCACCCTTCCCGGTTTTGGAGTCGCCTGTAAACCAGGTGGGGTTGTGTGTGATAAGTAAAGCATGGGATGTAGACCAAATTTCTTTCGGTGGAATGGTGGCTCTCATTTGATTTCCTCTTGTGCGAGATCAGGTCGGAATTCTCTAATTTCATTGAGGAATCTATATAATCACTATGGAGGATATGCTGAGCGAACAAGGAGTATAAGATCGTCGACACCATCCTAGAGTGACTTTGCCTTTTTCCAGTCCTTTCTCAATATACCCTACTACAGAATGTAATTGCGACTCGACTGATCTACCTTGTTCGTAGGCATGTTGAGTGATATGTAGGGGCGCTCCGCTAGGGTATTCTCCCTAAGATATTTTTCTACTAGTCTCTCCATGGTCTTTAGTAGGATGGAGGTTAGATCAATTGGCGGTTTTATGTAGGATCTTGCCCGGCTTGGTAATGAAGACGACCCGAACCCTTCCCAGATATCAGAAACATAAGTTCCCTGTTATTGTCTCCAGCAAAAAAAAGCATTTCCGACCTGCTAAATGTCATAATTCATCAAACTTAAATTGCAAAATGCGAGTTTCGTCTTTGCACACGCCTGTTTCATTAATTGTCAAAAAGAGACAAAAGTGGAATCGTAAACTAGATACTGAATATTATAGAACTGCATTCACTTCCATGAATCATTTGAGTGTGAATGGAAATGGCGGAGAGTATCACATGAATTTTTTATACATATCGATGTCATATCGTAAAAGAAAAGCCATAAGCTATCAGATTACCCTGAAAGATCATAAATTATTTTCTGATTTATGTCTGTTCGACGTTTAAAATAGATCAGAAAATACGGGGAGTGCTTGTCACTAATTATACGATATAATACTTTTGTTCGAAATCGCAACCCGAATCTGGAATTATTCAACTGTGTAAAGAAGACATGAATTATAACTTACCAAGGCATGAAATTTAAAATTTGAGGAAAAGAACTTTAATATGAAAAGTTACACAATACTAAAGTTCATAAACTATTTCTGAAGACTTTTATTCAGGGAACAATATTCAACTTTCCGTTTAAGTTTAGATATCCTTCTCTGAAGGAGCTGGTTTTTTGATCACCGATCAGGGCCACACAGTTGTGGTACAGTCCGATCAGATTTCATGAATGGGAGCAATAGACTACAGTTTCGGTTTCATTTGACCTAGTTAGTATTAATCAAGAGGATAGGATTGGAAAACCGGCCCCTTCAGAGAAGGATATTTAACATTCTACGTAAAGTTGAAAAATGTTCCCTGAATAAAAGTCTTCATTGTTTACACATTCATTCTACCAAGAAAGTACCAGAAATTTGTCAATGAAACACAAAATATTTATTTTACGTATAAATTCTTCATATCGCCTTCAAGGTAGACCCTTTCTGAAATAATACATTTACGCTAACGAATAATCCAATCATCAAAATATTGTTCAAACGCTTCATCTGGAAAAGACTTCGGTTCTCGCCACAAATTCTCTCCTGTCTTTTATCGATTCAAAACAGGTACCTCGAAGTAGTCATTTAAGTTTTGGAAAAAGAAAAAAGTCGGCCGGAGCCATATCAGGTGAAAACGATGGTGGTTCAATTGAATTAAGCAGTTTATTGAACAAAATTACTGACCAGTAATAATAATTCACCAGATATTTTGTCGATAATACTATAATATTGATTGTCTAAAACAGAGGTGCTCAAACGGTCGATCGCGATCGACCAGTCGATCGTGAGTGCTTTTTGAATAGATCTCGAGAAAAAAAAAATTTTAATGAGTATTTAACTGAACAACAAAAATTTATTATTTTTTGAATTGTGGAGGCCGTTACTTGATGTAGATCCATGATGTAAATGAGATAAAAACACAAGGTTTAACTTTGATCTACACTTTATTTGAAAAAATTCGACGACGTTTCGCTGACACAGCAGCTTTATCAAGAATGAAAAATAGAATGAAGAGTATGGTATTATAAACAAATCGTAGAACAAGTTGGATGAATAACAGGAAAATCCACACCGAGCCATTGTACAGTTAGTATGAAAGGTAATAAAAACTAATTGAACAAGTTAAGTAGGGGTGAGTAATTCAAATCTACCTGTTCATTCAAAAGCTTGTCAGAATGTTTGTATCTATTTATTTCTAATGCTTCTAGGAGATCTAATTTTGAACTTTTGATTTTATATGTAATATGTCAAAGTTTTTATTGAATGAATGGTTTTCTTTTATTAGGTGGTTTGACACATTACATATAAAATCAAAAGTTCAAAATTAGATCTCCTAGAAGCATTAGAAATAAATAGATACAAACATTCGGACAAGCTTTTGAATGAACAGGTAGATTTGAATTACTCAATACTTAACTTGTTCAATTAGTTTTTATTACCTTTCATACTAACTGTACAATGGCTCGGTGTGGATTTTCCTGTTATTCATCCAACTTGTTCTACGATTTGTTTATAATACCATACTCTTCATTCTATTTTTCATTCTTGATAAAGCTGCTGTGTCAGCGAAACGTCGTCGAATTTTTTCAAATAAAGTGTAGATCAAAGTTAAACCTTGTGTTTTTATCTCATTTAAAAAATTTATTACGTAATGAAATAACACTCTGCTAGCGGTAAAGGGCGGCTTTATCAAAGGAACGCGCAGTACTTGTCAAAGAAAAGCCGCGTTTTTTATTCTTGCCGCTTTTCTAGAAATTTCGCCGAGACTTTCGTTCACGCCGATAGAAATGTTGCATCTGCAGAAATTGGAATAATTCTGAATTGTAACTTGAAGGCAATACTACGTCAATACAAAGTTTATTATTAAATAGTACAAAATGAGTACAGCGAAGAAATCTAAAACGTATCATTTTAATAACGGGGAGGAAGAATTTTTATTTTGTATGGCGAAAGATAAGTGCATTTGTCTTATTTGTCGTGCTTCAGTTGCAATACCTTAGCGTGGTAACTCAGAGAGGCATCATAAAACGGTTCATGAAAACTATGAAAAGGATTTTCCCCCACAGAGTGAATTAAGAAAACGAAAAGTACGTGATTTGATATCTTGTTTGAAAAAAGAACAAAGCATGTTCACAAGACCAGCCAAACAATCTAAAGCTGCTACGATCGCGCCATTTAACATATCTCTTATATTGACGAAACACAAGAAACCATTCGAAGATGGATCGGTTGTGAAGGAAGCATTTATTGAAGAGGGTGAGCCTTTATTTGAAGATTTTAAAAATAAAATAGAAATCATGTCTGCTTTTAGAGAACTTCAGTTATCTCGTCCGACTGTCACAAGGCGTTTTGAAGTCATGAGTCAGGATATGGCAGATAAACTAAAACATGATATCATGAAATGTACATACTTTTCTTTACAGTTCGACGAATCCATCGATATCACAGACACTACCCAGATATGTATTTTTATTCGGATGGTATTCAGTGACATATTGGCTAAGGAAGAATTTTTGACAATCATTCCTCTAAAGGGGAAGACCCGTGGCGAAGATATATATGATGTTTTCTTTAATTTTGTAAAAAAACTACAAGCTACCAATATATAAATTAGTTTGCATTACAACAGATGGAGCACCAGCAATGACTGGAAACAAAAACGGTTTTGTGGCATTGGATCGAGCTGATGAAGATTTCCCTTAATTCTTTTCATTCCATTACATTATAAATCTTCTGAAGAGAAAGACCCATGGCGAAGACATGTATGTTTTCTTCAACTTTGTAAAAAACTACATGCTACCAATATATGAATTAGTGTGAATTACAACCGATATAGCACAAGCAATGGACTGGAAAGAAAACCGGTTTCGTGGCATTGTGTCGAGCTAATAAAGATTTCCCTTACATTTTTCATTCCATTGCATTTTACATCAACATGTTTTGTGTTCTGAAGTTTTGAACACGGAGGAAATTATGGGCATTGCAACAAAAATTGTGAATTTCATCCGTGCACGTAGCTTGCAACGGTGGCTCTTCAAGTTGCAGTTGGAAGATAGGGTGTCAGCTGAACACACTGATTTGGTACTTCACACGAACGTCAGGTGGTTGAGACGAAAGAGGTGATGATGTTGAAAAACGAAAAAGGGCTGACTGATTTGTCATTTTTGACTGACATCACAAGGAAAGGAAAAACTATTATTGAGATGATTAGCGCAGTAAACGCATTCAAAAGTGAATTGCAACTTATG